>VZDJ01007749.1:38508034-38698980 GCA_008694505.1 Cyanoderma ruficeps | reverse complement strand
AGGCTGGGATTTTCAAGGCACCCCAGAAGCATCTCCTCTCCTCAGATACCTTTGGAAATCCTGGTCTTAGGTCTTTTTTTTTTTGCTTCACAAAGTCATTCACAAAGTATGAAGTCCTCACTCCATTAAAATCAATGGTAATTCTTGACTTCAGCAAGGCCAGAATTCAAACTATTCGGGTCAAGTACTATTTTGTTCATTTCTTTTTTACAGCAGCCAGTTTCCAAGGAGGGTATTGACTGTGTTTGAAGCGCTGCTTCCAGACACTTCAGGAATTTTTTTTTTCATCCTAACTTATATATTATTACTTACTTTGTGAAGAGGGGAATGGTGGGAGGTAACCTTAGCAAGAACAGGTGGAAAACAAGAAAATGATCCCAGTATGAATAATGCTGTTCAGACACATCCATTTGTCAAACACAGTCTCCAAACTAATGGTCATACTGAGGTAGGCTTTAGAAATCCCAGCATTGCTCAGGATCTTAAATTCTGGTGATACCTGTAAGGAGAGTCTCAGCCCCGTTAGATTTCCAATTAAGCTAGTTAGAAATAAAATGGTGAAAGCTGTACATTATCACTCCTCTTTACATATGGATAGCTAAGGCACAAAAATCTGAAAATATTGCATAATATAAGATGCAAATAACCAACACAAGAGCTGCTATCAGTCTCCAAAATCCTCGTCTATCATAGTCATTTAACCTGTCTATAGTCATATTTTTACTCAAATATTTTAATGCTGAAATATTACAATTTTCAAGTAATACCTCTGAGTACAAGAACACCAAAACAAGTAATTCTCAGAGTTTAAACAATTTATTTCTTTTATTCTGTTGTAATTCATCTCTCCTGATTGCAAGCAGCTCAGGAGGATCCTGATGATGACACCAAACTGGGTGGTGAGGTGAACAAACATGTCAGATGGGAGAATCATCTTACAGACATAATGGGACAGACTGGAAGACTGCCTACCAAGAGCAGTATGAAATTTCACTAAATGCAAAGTCCTGTACCTTGGCTGGAATAAACTACGAGCCCAGTATAGAACAGGATCTATGTGGCTGGTGAGCAGCCTTGCTAAAAAGGATTTGAGGGACAATGAGCTGAACACAAGCGGCCAGTGTGCTGCTGGAGGAACAAAGGTAAATTGAATCCTGGGGGTTACAAGGGACATTACAAGCAGAGGTACAGATGTGATCATTCCACTCACTCAGCACCTGTCAGGCTGTACCCGGAGTGACATGCCCCTTTCTGCTCCCCACAAGGCAAGCAAGACATGGGCATATTGGACAGGGTCTAAAGGAGAGTGGCAATGATATTCAAAGGGCTGGAGAGCCTGCCCTATAAGGAAAGACTGAAGGAGTCAGGTCTCTTCCCCCTGGAGAAGGCTCAGGTGGGACCTCATCACAATATTCCAGCACTTAAAGGGCAGCTTCAAAGAGGACAGAGGCTCTCTTCCCACAGAGAAGACAAAGCACACACTGGGAGTAATTTCACCTTAAGAAATATCCTCTCCAGAGATGTGAGAGAGTCCCCATTGCTGAAGATTTTCAAGATATGTGATTGGACAAGGTGCTAGATAATCTCATTTACGCTGTCTTTCCCATGAAAGCTTAGACCAGATAATCTTTTAAGGCCCCTTCTGGACTATTCTGTGATTGTAGGATAAGTTAGTAAATCATAATTATCAGGAACTGGTAGCACTGAGATAATTTTCAGGGAGTCTAATATTTATATATCTGAATATAATTCAATATTTAAAGATTATAAACCTAAAAATAACTTCTTTGGTACGTTCCATTCTTCTGATTTGCACCAAGATAATTTGAGAGTGTTGCTTATCATCTCCCCATCCTCTGCACACTTACTCACCCATTTGTAATGCTTTTAGGAGGTATGCTGGCAAAATGTTACTCCTCTGGGCTTTCAGGAGATGATCATATACCCAAACTTTCATGTTCTCTATTTGGCAATGGCAAATAATTTCATTCCAGCCACTTGCAACCCACTCACTTCTCTGCAGGGCACAATTACATTTTCTGCTCATCCCTTCTGGAACATGGAAACAAGAAAACAACTATAAAGAAAAAAAAAAAACATTGATGTAGAAAGAAACCAACATGGTTTGTCTAAATCCAAGTCCATTATGTAAGAAGTGATTAAGTGATTTCCAGTTCTTGGACTTCTGTGTTGAGATCTGACTGGGTTGGATTGCTTATTTTGTGTCAGCATGCAGTGAATGCCCAAATGGTAAAGGAATAAAGTAGGGAAATGCTTTGAAGTTTAAAAAGATTGTCTGTGAGAGAAAAGAAGGAATAGAATAAGAGCACAGGTGAAAAGATAATTGCAGCTTCTCCTCTGAGGCCTCTAAGGGGATGAGGAAGATTTTTGCAAAGACAAACCATGTCTTGAGGGAATTTCCAGATACTTGGTTTTGCTTCTGGGACAGAAAGCGTCTCAGCTACCAGAATAGATCTCAGACACTGGAACATTTTGCTGGAATGGTTTTCAACCTAAAAAGGTGAACAGAACCAGACTTTTACATCCATCTCCCATAACAAAGCCAAATGAATTCGCACTTTTGAGAGGGAAAACATAGTGATACAAACTGATACAAACTAGAACAGTACGTCAGGAGAACCAATCATGCATTTTTTTCCCTGATAGTCTGACAACCTCTCACACTTTTTCAGATTGAAATGCTGTTTTCAAAACACCTGCCTACAAAGAATTGACCACAGCAATGACTTGTCAGAGGTAGTCAATACAGGATAAGGAGAAATACACTCTGACTTCTTGCATCATGGCAATAAGACTCTTAAATTTCCAGTGAGCAGTGAGTCATTCAACTTCTGGTTGAAATCAGCTCTAGTTAATGCAAGTCTTGTCTTTGGCAGACTCTGAGAAACTTTGACCTGCTTGAAGTGACTGCTTTCAATTTCAGAGTCAAAATGGTTAAGATCTAGTTCTTTAGAGTCACTGGGTTTGTTCTGCATCTCTCTATACCAAAAACCATTTATTGGAATATTTTTTTCTGCCTTTAGGAGTACCTAATTTCATTTAGCATGCTGTGTTACCCTAACATGACAGTCCATTGGCTGTGTTGATCTTTGATGCATTATGTACCACACATTTTTGTGGCTCATGAACTAATTACTTGGCATGTACTGTAGAAATGCAGAGGGAGAAATTATTCCAGGAAAGTATTACCTGAAAACAGTAGCAAGATTTGAGCTGAAAACTCTAAGATAAAACAGAAATCTGTTTTAATTTTGGATCTTGAGTCAGAGGGAAATACTGCTGACACCATCTGGCCTTCAACATTCAAATTCTATGAATAAAGCATTGTATTAAATTCCTACCTCATTAAATCAGCTGTTTAGCTCTCTTGTGTTCTGCTACTGCAGCTCTGATCTGCATTTACAGTGCTGTCTGTAATACCTTGTAAGGCAAACAAAATTCCTGAACTATGAGGTATAATGTAATGCAAAAGTCGGGCCAACTACATTCTTGTCTAGTTTACATTCTTTACTGAATACTTGTTGAGCAGCATATTTTTTTTAATGTAGTGGGGAGTTGCAAGGAGCAATCAGCTTTACCAAAGATTCAGAAAAACAGTCAAAATATCTCTGGAGCTTCACAAGAAGAATTTCCTTGTCAGCACCATTCAGGAGCTGTTAAGCTTAGGAGAATGGAAAAAAAACCCCAACCAAACAAAAACCAAATAACCAAGTCTAAGAATAGGTCTATATCTCTGAAACAGAAAGTTGTTGTTGAAAGACCTTAGATTGGCATCACTGGAGATTTTGACGGATGATTAAGACAAATACCATCTGGACAAGCAACAGCAAAATGCCCCCAATATGCTATTGTCTATCAGCCCTGGCCTTTAAACACCAGCTGCGACTGTCAAGATAGGATGGGTTCTGTCACAGGCCCACTTAGTCCCCTTTAAAAGGACAAGATGCTTGGCAGTAACTACACTCGCCTGGAAAAAAAGATGTTAAAAGGGCTGTTCTCTTCTCAAACTTTTCCTTTAAATGTGTCTCCAGATTCCTGCAATGAACTTGGTTAACTAAGCAGCTGGCATATTGTGTGCAGCGCTTATTATACTGATCACTAACATTTCAGCCCTCTTTGTGGAGATCCTAGTTTTGTATCTCATCTCACACTTTGAATTTAAATATAGCAGGGTATTTTTGTTCTCTTCTTGCCCGGCAAAAGAGTGGGGTATCAGTGTGCAGAAAGAAATGAACAGGAGCACATGAATAACATCATTTTATTACAAACTAACAAAGCACCAAGTCCATTGCACTGTTCATATAAAATGCTCCACAATGTGATAAGAGAGTAACAGTTCTGTTCTTTTTCTACTAAATATTGCTCTTTTGGTGCTTGCAAAATGTTGCTTAAAGGGTAGGGTATTTGGAGACATAAGCTTGAGAGGGTGGTGCACAGGTGAAAAAGCATAAAATTTCCAGTGGGTCCCTCTAAAACATTCATTATATTTGCTTGTATTGCTGCAGAAATAAAACTGAAGTCAGTGACCCAGGTGATCCCCCCAGTAACTTGTCACTGCTCCCAAAATTTTGAGTCATTATATAGATGTGAAGGTCTCTGTGCACTCAGGAATGCCCTTTGGACATCAATGTCAAAATTAAAAGGATAGCAGGGGTTACTGTTTCCACTATTTTGTATTTCACTGCCTTTCTAGTTATTGCAAAATCAGAATTGTCAGGCTGATATTCATTCATGGAGCTCATCTAGATGATCTTCTTGGCTCTGTGAAGCAGCAGATTTTATCATTAGTTATTTCCTAAAACATCTTCAACCTTCTTCTCAATCAAGCAATACAAATAGAATACAATGCAAAACACAAGCAGACTTCCTAGAAGTTTTTCAAGAGGTGTTGCCTCTTTATTTGGTTATTAAAGAGCGTTTTTGTTTGCTTGCAAAACAAAGGAATACATTTGCCAGTCCCTTGACACCTGTCTGCAAGTGTAAGTGTCTGATATGAATTCTGCCATGAGCCAGTGGGAAAAATTTTTGTTGGTGCCCATTGTGGGAAGATTGGCAGCGTATCCATGTTTATGTCCCGCTATGAGTCTCTTGAGCTGCTTATTTTTCTCAAGTGCTAGCACTCATCCCAGGCAAATCCTACATCCTGCCACAAACCCACTGCTAACTTGGTTCAAGTCACTTGGGGCCAGATCTAGTGTGGCAGTGCAGAGCGCCAGGGTCATGCTATGTGATTATGTTTAATCCAATACCCTCCCTCTGACTGCTGCTGCTAGGACAGCAAGGTGCAAAATGCCATGTTTAAGTGGGATTTGCTTTTTCCAGCCCCTTTCTGCTGGTTGTGGGAATGGCACGAGAAGACAAAAATAAAGGGGGAAAAAGAGCAAGAACAGAAAAATAAGTAAATAAATAAATAGATTTTGGAGATACAAAGATCTTTCAGTAGAATTCAGGATGAAGAAATAAAATGGAGAGGAAAGGAAAAAGACAAAATCAAGTGGTAGAGGGGAAATGTTAATGAATAACAATGCTTACAGCACTCTTCGTTTTGATACCTGTTAAAAATTAATGTGTTTGAATGAAGATGTCTCGACACCATATAGTAGGTACATCTGCTTGCTCTGCAGTTATAATCTCATGCCTCAGCCTGGGCTTTAACCCAGACATATTCTGAACCCAGCATTTTCTCCAAATTAACTCACAAGATATCTCCCTGGCTACCTATCATGAGAACTGTAAATATGACAATTCTTTGTGTTTTCACCTGAAAAAAAGCAAATTGACACCTAGATGATTTTTGCCTCCTATTTTTTGAAATGAAAGAGATCAACAGAATTGCTAACAGGGTTGATACCTGTTTTAGAGGTCAGCCAATGACTGCCCATTTCATAAACTCATCTTTAATAGTCCATTCACACAGCATCTGAGTATCTGAGCTTCCCCCACCTTGTCACCTTGGCAATTCTGTAAGGGGATAGAAAAGGGGATAATGAAATCCCCAAATATTGATCAGGTTTTATATTTAAAGTAAGTAACCACTGAGCACAGGGACAGTCACCAAGTTTCACCTCTTACCCATGATAAATATGCAGTAAGGGTACAATTACTGACACCAAGATTCATGTTTTGTGAACCTCCAACTGAAGTTTAGAGATCATGAGCATAAAAGAAAAAAAATGCATGAAAAGATGGTAATTTCATATGGATTTCCTTATTGCGAAAAATTCTTGCTGTCATAGAACTGCATTGGATGTTGAACATTCCTTCCATATAGTTCATTTTTATTGTATTAATAAAATTATGACTTTCTAAAGTAAAATCAGATTTGATAACTCCCACACAGAAAAGAATAAACTGAAAGCCAGCATGTTAAAAGTATTATAATTTGCATTCATATAGAGCCTGTTATCAAAGAATCTCAAAATATTTTTAAAATGGCTATTATTCAGCTTTTCAGAGGGGAAAGCATAAAAAGAAATACAATCATGAAGATTAGCATTTTTCATCTTGGCTATAAATATTGGATACAAAAACTGTGACCCAGCATTCAGAATATTTGAATGCCTACAACTGTTAGTAGTTCCAAAAATAAGACCATAAGTGGTTTTCTAATCAACAAAAGTGTGTTGGGTTTGTGTGGCAAGGTTGTGGCAGGTGGGGGGGCTACAGAGGTGGCTTCTGTGAGAAGCTGCCAGAAGTTTCCCCTATTATCTGATGTAGTCAATACCAACAGGCTCCAAGACAGACACACAACTGTCCAAGGCCAAATCCATCAGTAATGATAGTAACAATTCTGGGATAACAGATTTAAGAAGGGGAAAAGAAGGGCTGCATAGGAGTGATGGCAGCCAGAGACAAAAAATGAGATTATGTGAGAGAAAATCTCTGCAGATAGCAAGGCCAGTGAAGAAGGAGAGGCAGGAGGTGCTCCAGGCATCAGAGCAGATTCTCCTGCTGCCATGGTGAAGACCATGGTGAGGCAGCTGTGCCCCTGTAGTCCATGGAAGGCCCCTTGCCAGAGCAGGTGGACACCCAAAAGAGTCTGTGACCCCATGGGAAGCTCATGCTGGAGCATCTTTGCTGTCAGGACTTGTGACCCCTCTGGGGACAAGCACTTGAGCAGTTCTGTTCCTGAGGAACACGTGAAAGGGATCTGCACTGGAGCAGCCCAGGAAGGAAGGAAGGAAGGAAGGAAGGAAGGAAGGAAGGAAGGAAGGAAGGAAGGAAGGAAGGAAGGAAGGAAGGAAGGAAGGAAGTTTTTATGATTTGATTTTTCATTACTTTACTCTGATTTAATTGACAAAAAATTAAACTAATTTCCCATACTGAGTCTACTTTGCCAGTGACAGTAACTGGTAAGTCATCTCTCCCTGTCCTCGTATTGGCCCACAAGCCTTGCATTACATTTTCTCTCTTCTGTTCAGCTGAGGAGAGAAATAACAGAAAGGCTTTGGTGAGAACTTGGCATCCAGCCACGGTCAACACCCTAGAAAAAAGAATTATTAAAACTAACTACTTTCTATTTAAGTAAGTTCTTATTAGAGATTTTAATTGCTTAGGACTACAGCTGGTTTAAAAATGGAAACTATTTTCATGAACTATTTTGATATCTTGAGTTTGAGTTCATTCCTAACTACTTGAAACAAATTGATTTTTATTTGATTTCTGTATTTATTGAGCAATAGTTTGAAAGTAAATGGTTAATATTGTTTTCCATTTGGCTTTCAGATAAACTAAAAGTATTATTAGGATTATTAGGAGGGTTATTTTTAAAATTATAAATAATTCAGAGCAACCCCCTCCCCCATTATCTGCAGTTACATGCTGGCCAGAGATGAGTGAATCTACTTTCCCACAGCACTTTTTTAGGCTTTATCATGCCCATTGGCAGCTTCCAGGCATATCTACAAAATGTCACTAACATCTAAAATTACAAACCTAGCTGTGCTCAGAAATTCTACAGTGTTTATTGAGGTTTAGGCTCAAGCAAAGAATGTCATCTATTCTGCTCAGGTCCCTCAGGAAAGGCCAAAAGTTCTGCAAACATCAAACCAGAAAGGAAGTGGTTGGACAGCATGGGTAAGGGATTGAGGAAGGAATTCACCCCGCTGAATTCACAAGATCCAATCCTGGAGCAGTAGATCTACCCTCAACCAGGAGAGGATGGGACTCCCTTTTGTCAGACTGATACAGAATTCCAGCAGTATCACAGAATATCTGAGTTGGAAGGGACTCATAAGTATCACCAAGTCCAACTCTGCTTCTTGCAGGACTCACTAAAACTACACCATATGACTAAGAACATAATCCAGATGCTCACTGACCTGTTGTCAGGCTTCATGCTGTGGCCACTTCTCTGGTAAGCTGGTTCCACTCACCAACCATCCTCTTTGTGACAATTTTTTTCTAATATCCAATCTGAACTACCCTTGACATAACTTCATTCTGTGGTCTCATGTCCTACTTCTCACCAGAGAGAAGAGATCAGCACCCCCATCTCTGCTGCCCACCTTTTGGAAGATGTAAGCTGTGATGAGGGCAGCCCTCAGCCTTGTCTTCTCAAGAGGAACAAACCAAGTGAGCTCAGACACTCTTCATAAATCTTGCTTCTGAGGGCTTTTACCACATTTTTGCCCTCCTTTGTACACACCCTAAGCAGTCTTTCCTGTGTTGAGGCAGCCTAAACTGCACACAGTATTAAAGGTGGGGCTGCACTAGTGCAGTGTGAAGCACTGATAGTTGGATTGGTTAAAGTGGAGACCAGTCACATGCAGTTTGGCTAAAATGCTGAGGTATTTATGATAAAATTATAGAATAGTTTGGATTGTAAAAGACCTTAAAGATCATCTAGTTCCAACCCCTCTGTCATGAGCAGAGACAACTTCCACTAGTCAGACTGCTCAGAGCCCTGTCCAATCTGGTCTTGAACACCTCCAGGGATGAGGCATCCACAACCCCCTTGAGCAACCTGTTGTAGTTACTCACCACCTTCTCAGTAAAAAATCTTTTCCTAATATCAAATCTAAACCTGCCCTCTTTCAGTGTGAAGTTGTTTCCCCTTGCCCTGCCCCTACATATGCTCGTAAATAGTCTATCTTTCCTGTAGGCTTCCTTCAGGAAGACACTGGAAGGCTGTAATTAGGTCACCTCAAAACCTTCTCTTTTCCAGGGTGAACAGTCACAATTCTCTTAGCCTTTCCCCATAGGAGAGGTGCTCCATCCATCCAATCAACTCTTTTTTCTCTGAACTCTCAAAGTTGATGAATCTAGAGAAGCAAGTTCAAGTGAACTTTACTCTTGTTTTTCTTTCCTGGAAAAAATTGTCTAAAATACAGAGATAAGGAGTGCCATTGATGGAATCTCCCTTTAGAAAAGGCCACCCAGCTCTGATGCTTTGCCACCATTTAAAAAAAAAAGAACCAAACAAAACAAAAAACCCCAAACCAAACAACAACAACAACAAAACAAAACGAACAAACAAAAAACCCCAAAAACCACACACACACAAAAAAAAGGCAAACACCAAACACCCACAACTCACCACAACTATGCAGGTCTGGAAAGCTCTTGTTTCTGTTCATTTCTCTTGTGGTTTAATCCCAGTAAGCAGCTCAACTCCACACTGCTGCTTGCTCGCTTACTCCCCTCAGTGAAATGGGCAACAGAATTGGAAAGCTAAAAATGAGAAAATGGGTTGAGGTAGACTCATCTTTGATAGGTAAAGTAAAAGCTGTGCATACAAGCAAAGCAAAGCAAAGAATTAGTTTACCACGTTCCAAGGGCATGCAAGTGTTCGGTCATCTCCAGGAAAACAGGACTCCATCCCTTGGGAAGATAAATGTCTTAACTCTGAACATTCTCCATTTCCTCCTTCTTTCCTCAGTTTCTACTGCTGAGCACAATGTCACATGGTATGGGATATCCCTTTGGTCACCAGGGGTCACTGGTCCTGTCCGGGTCCTGTCTGAGTCCTGTCCCAGCCTCTCGTGCTCACCAGTCTACTCACTGAGAGAGCAGCATGAGAAAACCTTGAAAAATGGTGGCAAAGCACAAGCCCTGCTCTGCAGGAGATAGACAGTGGGCTTCTTATCACCACCATTTTGGTCAGAAATCCAAAAGATGCCACCACACAAGTTTCTACAAAGAATTCTGTCCCAGTTGAAACCAGCATAGTTCCCCACACAAATAAGCAGAAGCATGCCTGTTCCTCTCAGGTCACCCACCTCACTGTTTGCCTTCATTGGGATTTTTGGTCCATCCTTTAGGAAGCTCCATGCTACCTCCTCTGTCTCTGGTTGCAGAAAAAAAACCCCTTACATTTCAAACACATCTTCAGCCAAGCTAGAGTGATTATATTTCTACACCAAATCCCAGCTGAACCTTCCATATCTTTTAGCACTAGTTTATTTACCATCAATTTCTACTGCTGTAATTCTTTATCATAGTCTACATGGCACAATATGTCTATTAAACTGTCAGCTCGGGGTGAGGCAGTTCAAGGAGGAGGAAAATAGTCTTCAAACTGAGAGTGCAGCCAGAAGTGTAGATGGCAAAGATGTTAAAAAGTGGCCTTGTCATTAAAAGTGGCAGCAAGGTACTGAAGAGAATCCTATTTAGACTATGTGTTGGTAAAACTCATGCTGAGGGGAAAAATGGAAACATAACATCTGTCATCCACCCAGTTGTAAAGGATCTTTGCAGTTTGCAACCTTTGGAGAAATTCGGTTTTCAAGAATATTACCTTGATTCATCCCTAATTTTACTGTGCCTGACTAAGAAGATTTGCATTTGTCTCATGCTAGGGAAGGAAGGGAATGAAAAAGAAAAAGGAAAAAGTAGAAAGGAAAAAGAAGAAAGAAGAAAGGAAAAAGGAGAAAGGAGAAAGGAAAAAGGAAAGGGGAGAAAAGGAAAGAAAAGTTAGAAAAAATAACCCTTCCTAGATGTGTTTTCTTGATTTAACATTTCATTAGCCTATCAGCTCAGAAATGCAAAGTTTACCCACAGCCAATTCCCATCTGGTTCCTCAACAGGTTTTTTGTAAGCAGTAGGTCCATTAGTACTGCTAGAGTTGTTTGGCTTTTTCTTTTTGTTTTTCCCTATTGTCAGTCATTTCTACTATTCTTAAGTGTAATGTTCCAACTCAGAAACAACTCCCAGTAGGCAATTTCTGCCCAGGCATGACCTCAGAACTGAGTGCTGTCATCATTGAAGACATGCAAACACTGAAGCTCTCTGGCACCAGTGTTTCAAAAGGAAACGTCTTGTATATGGGACTGCGACAAAGATCACATATAAGTCAATGTGGCAACAAGTACTTCAAAAGCTAATAACAGTTAGATTTCTGCCTGAAGCTTCTCAGTCATTCTCAGACGCCAGAAATTTCATCTTCTGCTTCAGTGTAATTACACATGATTCTTCTGGAATTCAAATATTTCAGCTATGGTCAGAGCTAATTCAATATCAAGTCATTTTAGTAAAAATTCTAGTATATTTTTAAAGCCAAGGGATGCCTCCTGTTTCAGCTTGATCCTGGCAGAAAAATAAGCAGGAGAACATGATGTTACAGTTTGACTTTCCCCTTACTGAGCCAAGACTGATAAAGACATTAAGGTGTCACTAGTGTTATCTGTCTGAAAAAATATTCAAAAGCAATGCTGACAGACGAATTTGCAAGTCTGCTGCCCACATTTAAATAGTCTGTATAGCATAGGATAGTCTTGTCACAAAGATCTTTATTTGCTGCTCAGTCAGTTCAGCTTCTTCCTCCTCCAGCTGTTTGTCAGAAATTGAAACTGTGGCTATCAAATCCAGAAAGATGTCTCAAGGCAAACTGGTCAGGTTTATGATCAAAGGCTAATGAAAAGGTTAGTAATCTATGCTGAGGACAGCTGGAAAGTTCACCCTGGAGACAAAACTGTGACCAGCTTGAATGTACAAGCTATCTTTTTGCTAACTGTGAAAATTAAAAGTGTAAGATAAAGAAATTTGCAAAGATGGAAAGAAATGTTTGTGCCCAGGTTCCATTGCATTCACTTCTCCTTCTCATACATAATAATGGGCCTTTGTCAGCCCTTGAGAAATACCAGCATCAATGTTTCTTACCAGCTGAGATGAAGGGTAAAGTGCAGAATAAGGAATCCATAACGAGTTTGCTAAGACACTACTGTACAAACTTAGTGTTACTGATTTAAATCTCACTTTGATGTTTTACTAAGGCCTAAGAGCTGCTGTGAACTGCCTACTGTCTATTCTGTGCAAACACCAGATAGTGCATGAAAAAATCCTATACATAAAGGGCAACTTTTGCTGATTTTTTTAATATAATGCTGGTTTGGTCCTGCTCAATTCTCATCATTTCCTCACAGACTTTTTGTTCAACCACAGACTCCTTTTATTTTTGAGCAATTCTCTAACTGTAGCTGATAGCTAACATTGCTCCACCCTGAGAACTGTGATGAGGAGACTGCACTGGATTCTGCCCTGGCACATTGACTTTATTACACTGGGGTTTGGGTTTTTTTCCTTCCATTTCTTTATGTATTAGTGGCAATGCTGCAATCCTATTATGCCAGAGCTGTAGGCAAACATCATCTCAGATTCAACATTCAGACTCTCCAGAAGCTCTATAAATTTTATACTGACTAAAATTTGTCAGTTATTGACCATCAAGTCCCTTAAAAGCAGAAAGCTTGCTCTTAAAACTAATGCAAAAAAGCTGACTTAAAATAAAGTAGAAAAAATAAAAATTGTTACCCTACTGGGTTTTGTTTTACTCAATGCAAGGGTTAAACCCCAGTTAACAATTATGTTCCTGTGCTTTAATAGCCATGATGTCACTTATGGGGAAAAAGAAAGACTCTCTGAGAGGAAAACGTTAATGAAAACTGCCTAATATAATTTTTAAAAGCATAAAAAATACAGTAATGGGAAGGGTTAAAAGAGTGCTAAAAGAAATTTGAATTTGACTTTAGAATGAGACACTTGAGGGAACAGGGGAAAAAGACTAAAATGAACTCTGACAGAAATAAGGGAACATGGAGGAAATACATAACTAAATGATAAAAAGAAAATATTTTTGTACCATTTCTAGCATTTAGTATACTAGAAAAACAAGAATGAACTTTAGCCAGCTTAGGAATTCCTTATTTGCATCAGAGAGCAAGGGCAGCCATTCTGTTCAGAGATGCGATATGAAAAAAATGCGTGTATATATATGTTTTATCTTTCAGAGTATTCACTTGATAGTTGCTCATTGTTGTAAAGTGATACTATAGTATTTAAAATGATAATCAAATCAGCAAATTCCAGATCTACTCTATAATGACTTTACTCTGGAAAATTTTCTTTCCTGTTAAGATTTATCTATTTACAAAAAAAAAGTAGAGAAATTAATTTGGCTGATGCTTTTAATGTATGACTGCATAACTTCCTTTAATATTTCTAACACACTTCTGAAGACAATTTTTTTCAGTATTACATACCTGTCCTTCTGGGACAGTGCAGTTTTACTTTAATAATGCATACGTTTCATTTGTACTTTTTGTCAACATTGTATAGGGCCCAGATGTAGATGGCAAATGTGGCCAAATAGCCTCCCTGTGGAAGTAGAGAGATAGGATTAACCATCAGGCAGAACTCTCTTCAGGAAACATATCAGAAGAAACCCTTTCTGTCTATTGAGCATGTCCTAATAGATGTCCCAGCAACATTTTTCACTTGGAAACAGGCATGAGGAAAAGATCAAGTTTCTGTAAAATTGCTCATGAGATATTGCATGAAATCAGTTTTATGTTGGCTTTATAATGGACTCAGAAGGGTCCACGAAAACATGGTCCACATAATATTCCATGGAGTTAAATTGCTGTACCTTTTAAACAAATTCAAACCAAGAGAACAATTATTTATCAGATAAATGCCTGCTTGCCAGATTTGCAATATTGTCAAGCTACAAAAAAATTAGGTGAGGCAATGTGACATACACTTTCCCAGAATGAAACATTCACATTTACAGGTTTGTGCTCTTTCACACTACCTAGGGTACACTATCCTTTTTCTATCACAAAATTTTATAGAGCTTTACATATTCAAACAAAGTATTTTGAGGTCAAGTAGCAAAGTAACTATTCAATACTTAAAGTTATGAGTGGCTAATGAGTTATGTTCACTGAATTTTTGGATAGCGGGACTTTCATTACACTTCAAAAACCCTCTAACTTAATGTAATTGCTGTAGACTCTAAAGTGGAAAGAAATTCGGGTAAACATTTTAACTAGCTTTCCAAAAATCGGCTTGCTTCTTTAGTTGCTGTCTTGCACAGCTTCATGTGTTACACATTTGTCTGGTGAAGAAGCTTTGTTAAGTTCCACGTCCCGTACTTCGTCTATTGTATTACATGCATTAACAATTCCATAATGCTCTGTATATTTTATCTGGCAGTGCTTTAAATTGAGATTATGTTACACTTAAAAAATTTTGCTAGTCAGAATGAGGCTTTATAAAACCCAATTGAGATTTAGTGTCCAAAGGTCTCTCAAATGTAGAACAAACTATATGGACATCTTCCAAAATTACCTATTTTAATATGCTTTCTTACTGCTCAGTAGGACATTTATACTGATTTGTGTTTTCAGAACTGTCTGGAATACTATGTTGCAGTTTTTTAGGAGTGACACCTAAGCATTTCCCACTTCCTACAGATTTGTGAGATCCAGGGCCATAGAGTAGGGAGGCACTTGTTTTGTTTATTATGTGGCAGAAAATGGAAAGGGAGAATAAGCTAACACTTGCTTGAAGTGCCACCAAATGCCACACATTCTTTACTGAGTTGTTGTCACTCTTCGATGACTTATTGAAGGAGGTCTTCAACATACAAAAAAACAACTGATGACTCACCAGAACAAGAGGCCTGGTCCCATGCCTAGCACCATT
This sequence comes from Cyanoderma ruficeps, assembly GCA_008694505.1. Taxonomy (NCBI): domain Eukaryota; kingdom Metazoa; phylum Chordata; class Aves; order Passeriformes; family Timaliidae; genus Cyanoderma; species Cyanoderma ruficeps. Next base: position 38,684,034 of record VZDJ01007749.1, on the reverse strand, counting down.
TTTCCAAGTAAAGCTCTAAGAAATTAGGAGGTCTGATACATTGCTCTGAATCATTCCTTTTCTTTGACATATTTTCACAACCCCCTCTCTAGTAAGGAGATACCTGTCATCTGGCAAAATGCAGCCACTGTCAAACCACTGTTTGTAAATTTGGTCTTGTACTGATGCACAGGCCATTTCCTGTATGGTTACCTGTTCTTTGGCTGACCAGATATGTGTCCAGTTGTGTGGGCAGAATACTGGTAGGTTTGCCCCTGTAGTTCTCTGCACATGTCATCACTGCACAGCACCTTTATCCAATATCTTTATGACTTTATCTTTAGATTGGAGGGTGGCTATGCCATTAATGCCTCCAGTGTGGTAGTATAAACTTCTCAAGGCAAGAAGATGTATATCACTGATTAAGGGATACTTTGATTTGCTCAGAGTCCATTACTAGAAATCTACACGTGCAGTGCAGCTTCTGGATCTGGACACAGAGATAATTTTAATATATACCTAACTCAAATTCACAACTGCATTTTTCCCACAGTTTAAAATACTGGCTCCTTGAAATCAGAGGGAGGTTTGTCTTTGTCTTCAATGGATAATTGGAATGAAATCTTGGTCCAAAGTCCTTTGCTATAAGCTTAAACACACACTTCAGTATTTTGCTGAGTCAAAGCCATGTATTATATATATAAAGAAAGTTTCAAAGTACAGTTAAAATGGTTCTACTTCAGTAGATCAGTTTACATATATATATATAAAATACAGTTAAATAGTATTCATTTTAATATTTAATGGTCAAATCTTTATGGAAAGCATAAAGAAATTAACAGGAGAGTTTCCTAACAATATGAGGTTCCAAGTTTAACAAGTCAGACATTAAACAACAACTGACATATGTTGTGGACCTGTGCAGCCGCATAATAATCTTGATTTCTTTTTTAAGAACCTTTATGTTTTGTCTCAAGCTATTAAATGTTATGAAAATGAACCATATACATAAGTTAAATATCAAGGGACATTTATATAGAGCTTGAATGTAGCACATTCTAAAAGGAACACAGAGCAACATATTAAAAAGTTATCTGATTGCTAGTACATTAAATTACTTCATACCTAAAATACAAGTATGAGCAAACAAAGTGACTCAACATTTAAATGATCATTAAGGGGATACACACAGATGAGAGAAGGCAAGAAGAAATACTTTGTTTTATGCAGGTATTTAGTATCCAAACAAACTGCAGCTCATGGTAAAGCATTTCTTACTGGTATTTGTAAAGAGCAGCAAACCAGAAGTACCCGCACCTAGCCCTAGGAACTTTGCCTTACAGCTTTTAAAATTGATTAAAATCTTCAGGAAAGCTCACGATGTATTTAACCATTAACTCATCCAGACAGCAAATACCTGACCTCTCAGTTTGTTAACTAATTATCAGGTCAAATCAACTGCCAGAATTAAGAATATTTAATACTCAAGAGTGCAAATCAGCATTGTCCACACTAGTGATAATAATCTCCTTATGTAAAACCTTCCTCGATATTTCACCAGTAATGGTTGAACAGCCTCATTTATGCATCAACTCTTTTAGAAAATGTGCCCTAACATGTCCCAAGGTGCATATACAAAATGCAATAACTTGCACAGAAATAATGCCCTACAGTATAATAATATACATGCACAGGAAAAAAATTTATGGTATGTAAAAATTGCTCAAACGCTGAAATGAATACTGATGCAGAATTTTTTTCTCAGATGTGGGTTTATACACTGAAGATCTACTCACCTAATATGACTAAGAATTCAGAAGACACCCTGTAGGGAACATCTAAAGACAGTAGATCCTAAATCAGACAGACAAATTGAAAAAAAGTTCTCTCCCAGTTCTGTTTTCCACACATGCTTGCCAGGAAGTTATGTGGCACACTAGGAGGGAATATTCCATAGGGCCCAAGGTTTTGCCTACACAGATATATGATATATGTGGAATGATCAGTGGAATAATTTTTCCACATGGAAATGTCTTACTGGGTGCCAGTTTTTATTTTCTGTACCATTCCTTAGCTTAACTTTTTTCATCACTTGATGGATTAAAATTTTGTATTGTTCTCTTCAGTAATAGACATTTTACTACAAAATATTTCCATTTCTGGAAAAAAAAAGTAAGATTATTGCGAGGGCAAAATTGAAAATGTAGCACTTAATTTTCCATCTGCAGTAGCCTTTGAGGGTCAAACACCCTAACACTGTTGACCCAGCAGTCAAAACTGAAAACACCATTTTCAGTTATTGTGGGATTTTCTGCTCTTCTCAGAGTAGAAGCAAAATGCACCAGACAGGTAACTACACCATCACTGCAAGACCACAAAGTTTCATTTCAGACATACAGTAATTATAAAATAATGGATATGAAATTAAAACCACACTCATTCCCAACTAGAAGTTTTTCTAGGCTTTCTGCCTGTCATACAAATACAATGTCATTTTACTGACCAATAATCTGAGTTATGGCCCTTGCCCTCTACTCTCAATACTGTAGATGTTACATCAGTACTTAGTCCTACCCTTTGGCCTCTCTTTTGTCTTATTTTGTAAACATTTCTAAGTGAATTCTCCATAATTTGAATGTCATGTCAAACTCTTATTTGGGTGGATAAATGCCAAAATCAGATAAAGATCCCTGTCACACAGGTGGCTTCAATTCTTTTCAATTTCAAAAAGTGGTTTCACAGTTTTGTACTTGATTTCAGAAAAATTTTGCTGTTTTTCCGCTTATGCACTTCTTTGTTGACTTTTTGTATAGATTTCAAAAACAAAAAAAGAAGTATAAGTTAAAAAATATTAAACGTAAGGAAGAAAAAAAGAAAAATTCTTAAAGGATTAGTAGATATACATGATAATTAATAATACATGCATGCATGTGATTTATGTCATTTAGCATTTGTCCATATTATATATTAAAAAGTTCCTTGAAAAAAAATTTCAAATTACTGAAATTACTGGGCAGCTTTGTGGGGTTTTTTTTATTTCATAAATACAGACGCTATTTCTGAGATGTAGAGATAGAGAATCTGCTATTGATTATGTAGGTTTTTAGGGGAATAAGGTATTTGGTGCAAGGTTTTTAAATTCATCCAGATGCTAATCTATTAAAGCAGTATTTCATTCATCCTACTCATGTCTAGACTGAATCTTCTACTTTTGATCCACAGGTAGTACAGCATTACATTATTCTAACATTAGAGACAGGAATTTAAGGAGACCTGTCTTTAAACTGATGCTTCACTTCACACTTTGGTAGAATTAAGCCCATAGGTTCATTTAATTTTATGAAGCTATGGGATCCACCAGGATCAGCTGCCAGACTAGAACCAACATGAATGTCAGAGCTTTTAGAGCAAGCAGTAACCCAACAGAAGAAAACCTACTGAATTCCAGAGTAATGGTGTCTACAGGCAGTATAGTGTCAGGTAGTAGACTGGATTTCAAATGGTCTCCAGATTGCGCTGGCACACCATTCTGAGGGAAGAGTATCAACCCTGACCTTTCCAGAGTGGTAATAATGTTGTAGGGATCCATCATAAATAAGGATCAAGTCAACAGTGCGAAGACTCCCCTTGAGAACAGATTAGGCTGCTAGCCCCAAGAAACAGAATGATCAGTTCACCGAATTGTCCTCTTGGAGGTCTCAGCAGTATTTGAATAAACTGAACACCCTTGTTTTAGCAAAAAACTTAGGAAGCTATAGTCTGCAGGCTCTCCAGCTACTTGACCACAGGAGAGGATTTTAGAGGGATGCAAAACAAGCCCTATCCTTTCATTGGTCTTGTGTTTGGAGAGTGTATAGAATAAAGGCTGTGGGGCATTAGCACTGAAGTGAATGGGATGTCATAAATTCTAAACAAAGTGATTGACTAACTCAGGGTTTAAAAATTTTGAAAAGTTGAAAGTTGGTGCTTATTTTTTGTTACATTAAGTGAATCTATTAATGTAACTATTTGAAAACAATTAAAAAATCGCACTGGGGGAAAGCAAAAAGAGTAATTATGGAAAATGTAGGTTTCTAAAGAAGAGTTTTACTTCCAATTGCATATTTTATGTATTAAGTGAAAGCAAAGAAACAGCAATTCCTCATGAGAAATCCTTTCCTGTCTCAATTACTCAGTTTCTCAGTTCTCGCCATATTTTCCTTTCTCTGGTCCTCATAGTTATTTTCTCACCACAAAGAAGGTCTTAATTCTCAATGTAAAAGCAGAAATTCCAACAGGAAAAATTCTTCCTTATTTTAAAAATAAACTTTATTTTCCAGTAACTACTTCCTATACACTTTCAGACACATACCGCGAAAAAGATATCTCAAGAAGGGCAAAAACAAGTACTGTTCCTCCCATTTTTTGGTCACCTTTGAAAAGCAGTTTTTTCCATACAGGTGGCTTGAAGCCTTCAACATATTGCATCTGTTATCTTTGATATGCTTAGCACAGACTCCTGTGGAGACATTTTCTTAATTATGAGCCAGTGAAGCTCTTGGAATCCCAACTGTCTCTTTTACTTTATCTAATCTGATGGGCTCATTTGTCCTAAATACTTCACTTTGCAACCCTCAGAGTCATCCTCTAGCAGTATACTATAACATGTGTCAGTCTTTCCCTACTAATATCCAATTAGGCAGTCATCCATCTTTTGCTATTGCCTTCTCTAATCAGAAAGTCATATGCAGAGATGGAAAAGAACTATTTTATCCATCTCCTGTCAATGTAGATTCATTCCCTAGAGTAAATTTTCTAGCGTTATGTTTATTTAACTTAGATTATTACAGATTTTTCAAAATAAAGTTCAAGCCAAATTATATGAACAGCTTGGATTACACCATTTGGGAGTTATATGATCAGTAACCAATGCCAAGAGAATCAATAGACAGGAAATGACATTTAAATGTGAGCAGAGAAATAAATGTGCCTTTTACTCTACAACCAATACAATTCATAGAACTAAATATTACTTTAATAGATTCTAGTGGAACTCTAATGGTTCTTTAGAAAAATTTGATCTATCTATTCCTAGCAAGGAAGCAAGAGGCAAAACAGAGATGGTCATCAAAGGCCAGGGGTTTTACATTATCTATAAATTTGCACCACTAAATATTTGACTCTTTTTTCTAAATCATCAATGACAGTGTGAAATAGCTGACCTTTTCAACAAAAAGAGCCCAGCCTTGTCCAGGGGAAGTACATACTCCCACCCTTGACCTGCCGAGTGGGTGTGACCAAATCCAGAGGCCTGTGCAATCAGTGGAGGCTCCCAGTAATGTCAGTGAATCCTGGCTATGCCATATTAGTTATTCTGATGTAGTCACTTGCCCACAGGGATTTAGGATGAGACCACCAAATCTACTTCATGTATATGACTGAGTAGCTGTCAGATGACAATATTAGGTTATTCCTGGCTCACAGTGACAGGTCTTCATGCTTTCCTGATGCCTCTGGACCTGTGTTCCTGGGTTATTCCTGCTCTATCTTCTCTCACCTTGTGTGCACAGAGCACATATCACTGTATGCAAGCAAATAAAAGAGGGAGAAGAAGCAGCAGGAATCCAGTTCAAGTGATCTCTTACCAGGGGACACAAACAGCCTTGTCAGTTTTGTCTCTTTTGGTGTAAAGAAGGTCATAGAAGTGAGAACTGCTGTCCAGAGAAATGAAAAATACTATAGCGAGAAAAAAATAAACAGATCAAGGGTGATGACACAGGCAGGTCTTCAGCTTTCTAAACACCCTAGCACAAAGATACGACTACAACAAAACATAATCACTGGATGAAGGGTGAACATGACATAGGTGGATTTATAGGAATTCTGCCTCTAAATTAACATGCAAGTTGACAACATTTCCACTTAGCCTTGCCTGTAGAAATAAAAGCCCTAATTAAATAATAAAAATTGATATACTGGAAGTTTAATTAAAAAATCATAGTCACGCCAACACTTTCTACTTGGCTTTTTTATAGAACCAATGAAATAAATATGACATAAAGTCCTTAAAGAGAAACTTTGTTTTCTGCTTATAAAAATCATTAGCTTTACAAAATGTCTTCACTTATAATAAGGACAAGTTGCAGTAAACTGTTGAAGAAAACTTCTTACAAAAGGGAATAGTCTAAACCAATCACCTGTGTGTAAGAGTCACTTTCATAACCCCCAATCTCAGTGAGCACATCTACAGTAGTAAATTAAATAACTCAAGCAAATGGACACAAGAACCTGGATTCCATTGTCTAAACAGCTAACACTGACACTGGCTTTGATGCAGGAAGATAATTCTCTGATTTCCCCCACATAAGCTGGAAACACGAATAACTAGCCCAGATGGTGAGGGCACCATCCCAGTAAACATTCCATGTCAGGCTGAATGGGGTTTTGAAAAACCTGGTCTAGTTGGAGATGACCCTGCTCATGGCAAGGGGGCTAGACTAGAAGGCCTCTAAATGTCCCCTCCAACCCAAACGAGTTTCTGTGTTCTGTAGATCTATGATTCTTTATCAGTTTTCAGGCGCAGCTCAGACATAATTAAGGACTCAGAAGACGTAGGCATCCTCTTTGGAGGACTAGAACAGCAGGTTATTGTGATTGTGGGCTGCTCTTCCAAGGTGACTTCAGATAAAAGTGGAGGACATATTTAATTTTCTGTCCCCGACTTGGCATGTGAAAGCACAGTCCACCCCAGAAACAGAGAAAGGAAGTGGAAGTTCCTACTCTTTTCTTTCCCTGTGTCTGCATTAAGACGTGGTTAGCAGACATGCTGGCCTATAGATAGTATTGAGGTTTTCCCATGCACGCTGCCCTCATGGTGAGTGGCTGTGTGAAGAAAAGATGCACTGTACAGAGGATAGGCATCACTGTTCATACCCCTCTCTTTTGCTTGCTGCCACTGGGGACTGTTTTTGCTGTGAGCTGTGGGATACTGTTAGGATTTTCAAGGGATTACAAAAATTTGAGGGTGAGTTGTTCTTGTTCCAGTCAATAATTCAGTCTTTCTTCACCCTGTCTTCAGTGATAACTTCTCCCTCTATATCAGATTTGAGGCTGCTAGTATGGTTTTGTATCTGGTGAAGAGATAGCACATTGAGCTGTCAGGAACTTGAACATCATGATAGCAGAGAAAAATGAGAATGTTAGTATGACAGATAATAAATAGAAAATGATGGGCGCTGAGAGCATTCATTGACCATCTGTATATGGCAGAATGGTCATTCTGGGCTCAGGAAATAAGAAATCTGAATTATGATGCATAGCTGGGATGGCTTACTGACTTCAGACAGGGAAGGCTACATTTTTAATATTGTATGTAAAATTTGCCACATCCGCATAGCAGTGCCACACTAAAATCAGAACTAATTTGAAGCATAAGAACTCAGAAAGTTTTATCTTTGGGGTGCATAAAAAGTAAGACTTATCCTTGTTAATTTTTAAGCTGCACATGCTATTCCTTCTGTCTTATGTAAAGCCATTAACTGAGTCCTGCAAAACAGTGCCCTTTTAATCCACTTGTGAATGGGGAATTATTTAACAGGCTGCCCATATTTTAATACCAGTACTTAGGACTCAGACTTGCCTCTTAGTATCTTCATCGTCAAGGAAGTCTCACAGAAATTAATGTGCGTTGCCAAAAAGCAGGGATGGTGTCTGAAGCGGAAGGAATGGGAATGGGGGGAGTACAGTTGCAATGCCAACAGTGAATACCAGCCTCCTGTGAGCTCCCCTTGTGCATGAAGCTGTAAAAAAGATGCTCTAGAACTGCAATATGAAGAACCTAGAAGCTCTAGAATCTGCACTCTTGGAGCAGAAAGAGCCTGCTTTCAAAAATCTGTAATTTCTTAGACTGAAGCAACTCAAGGCATCCACTGCAAGAAGTCTGGATCTCAGAATTTCAAGTGTCCCTGATGTTATTGCTGAAGGTTGTGACCACCTACTAAATCAGAGGAAAATTAAAAAATTAGGAGTCAATGAGACACAGAAGGCATAATTGTTAACTTGGAGCAGTTAGTTACAAAGGTAGTTGTGAAACCATATCACGGTGTGAATTCACAGACAACAACCCTAAGTGTGTATTTACTGCCCTGTTTAGTAGAGTTTTGGCTTTGATGTTAATTGATTGATAAAATAGCGTATGACTCCTTGAAAAAAGTGTCCTTCTGGGAAGAATTAAGAAGTATTATGTGAAGTAAAGCAGAGTATTAACTTTTGAAAAGTTAATATACAGGACATTGCAAAACAAGCAACAATAATGCCTCAAAAGAAAACCATTTAAATTGTTGTGTTCAAATATCTCCTGCTGACTGACACATCTGTAAGTATTATACCTGTGGCTTTTTTTTTTTTCTTTTTCTTCTGAGGCTGAATGGATGAGTTTTCGTGTTATGATACACCTGAAACTAAGCTGGAGATAGCAAAGGAGCTCTGCACTGTTATTCCTATTGCATACTGGCTTCTGGGAAACAATTCTTTGCTGCCTTTTTTTTTTTTTTNTTTTTTTTTTTTTTTTCCTGCATGATCCTTTTTGCCATCTGCTTTTTTGGCACAGGAGCAACATGCTGTCTTGAAGCAGTTTCTTATATTTCTTTTGGTCTCTTTCATTCATTCCCTCCTATGTATCAAGGGTCATAGGCTCAAAACACTTGAGGGCATTAGACAGACACCTCCCTCTTTCTTCTTTTGCTCTTCTTCTGACACAAAATTGGTCTTTCATTCATTGTGCAGAGGATGCCTCTTACAGATACCCCAAATGAGGCCAATGGTGAAAATAGGTTAAGAAACATACTTTCAGAGATTTATCAAATACAAGATCAGTGAGAAAATTTCTTAAATTTTCTGTCAAAATCTTCCCAGAAACAATGAACTGAAAGAAGTATCATGGTAGCTTTTCTAATAATAATTTAGAGTCAGCAGGGTGACTGCAGAGGTAATTTTCTTAAATTCAGATGATGGGAGTTTGTGGTGTGTCCCAAGCATCTAGCGTAAAGCAAATAGAATGCAAATAAGAAAGAATTTTGCAAAGGCTATTCTGGTATAGACAGATGTTAGCTGATGTGTCTTTCATGTAGAAGTTAAAGGCTCAAAGAAAGCTGCCAACTGACATTGCTGAAGCCCTAGAAATGTTACTTTTTGAGCTGCTGGAGAGGGTCATGGAAAGATGTCCTATCAATCTACAGAAAAATGGCAATCTACAGAAAACACTTTCACACGGATGCAAATGATACAGTGCAGTCTTTTCCAACATTCCCAGCCAGCCAGCTGTATTCGACTTGTATTTCTGATGTATTACCAGGATGAAGGAGTCTTTGCCCAACATCTATTATCTCTAAGCTGCATTACTGTGGGGCGTTAACACCAGGGCAGGTGTCTCAGATCAGCCTTCCACATAGAAGAGTCCTCAGGAATATACAGGCTTGCTTTAAACTGCTTGAACATATTTTCAAGGTTTTCAAGGTTATGCTGGGAAACAAAAGGATGCCTGTGTCAAGAAAAATCGGAAACTCTGCAAGTGGGGATGGACGGCCAGGCTGGTCTAATTTTGTGTTTCACCCCCTGACCCAGAAGCAAAGTACCTCTCTGTTCACTTCAGAATTCAGGAACAGCATGCAAATAATTTTGTTTGGTTTGTATGGCTGAAGAGTTAAGGCGTTTTGGATTGGATATTTACATTTTACATTTAATTTACAATTTCATCCTAAAACCCTGCAGTCCAAATAACCAATTACTGTATAACTTGCATGGATAATTTTAAATTGTCTATGTATTTTATTTGAATGCTTAGGCATGGTTTTCAGTAATATATTGGTTTATATTGCTGGAAATTCCAACTGTTTGCACGGCCAAAATCACACATTTGGGAACAATTGGGGATTGCTAATAATATTATCTTCCCTTTTTTCTTTTTTGATTTTGATTGCCACACAAACTGTACTTGGAAATTGACAGGATCCAAAGGACCTTTTACTTGGTCCCTAGTGTCAAGCACTGTGAAAGGGAAAATATAGTCATGAAAACAACAACTTTATTTGAACAACCACCTTTAATCTGATAGCTAAGGTGAGTTATTGCCTTATGCAGACCCAATTTATCTGAATCTTGGAGACCATCTGGGATCTGCAGTATCTTTGATTCACGTCCAGTGCTGTTCTGTGGTCTAGGTGCATTTCAGACCTTCCTTGCCTCTGGCCATGCAAGATGGCTATTGTCACAAGGTTCTCATGCACGTCCTAGCACAGATGGCACACAATCCTCCACAACAGCAACAAATATGAGACAGTCTCAGATATTTAATTGTTTTCCTTTGCAGTGTGCTAGTATTGTCCTTCTCTGTATCCTTTCATTTTCCAAGTCTTGTATTTTTCTTCAGTGCTCCAAGCTACTTATCTTCCCAAAGATTAAAATGCACTTACCCAATGTCTATTTTACCCCACCCAAAGTGCAGTAAAAGCTGAGCTGCATTCACACATGAAAAACCAAGTTTGTAACTTCTACCTGCACCAAAGATGAAAGTGAAGTCAGTGAGATGGAATGAGAGGAGCTCTTAAGTCGTAATAATTCTGTTCTAAAGAAAAATTTAAAAATCTTTAAAAAAATTCTATTATTAGTGGGGGAAAAATATTATTGATACTGGCACATGATTTTTAACTCTATATAGACTCAGTAGCTGTATCTACTAGGATGGTCTGTAAAAGATACATAAAATATTCCTCTCTGCCCAGGAGTAGCTGAACTGCTGAGGGAATTCACCTTTTTCTTCAAGGAATATTTCCCCATTACAGGTCTTATCCCACCTATGTTCCTTTCAGATACTGCTGCTCCCACATGCTTATGATTTCCATGCTGAGATATCTATCAGCAAGCATTAGGGCAGCTTGCAGCTATCAAGGAATCACTGAAACAGGAAGGATGTTTTGTTTATCCACAGACCCCTCATGACTTTCAGCCATCACCAGCAGCATGGGGTTTGGAGAGCTGTTTTAGTCTGGCGATGGCTGTGATGAACAAATCTCAAATCTGGGCATGACAGCATATGAAATGGCAAAATTTAGTGGTAGACCAGGTTGCAAGCAGTCAAGCAGTCAGATGTTGACAGGAGTTGAATGCCCAGGTGTAAAAGAACAAACTAGTTTTAGAAATCATTTTCCAAAGTCTGAAAAATTAAACCAGTAAAAAGTAGCTGGAGGAGAGAGTAACTTGATGGAATGTCTCCCACCGTTTCAGCAGGTGATACAGGACTCAGCCCTACTCTGTTTAAATAGGTCACTGTCATAGTAACAGAAAAAAGATTTAATCAATGCTGATCTATGTCTTAAATGACAAACATAAAAAGAGATAAAAACTAGGAATTAAGACAGATTGGTCTAAAAACCATTTAAAAAGGAATGGTTTGGGGAATGAGGAAAGGTTTCTGGCTATTTGAGCTTTGCAACAGTATAAACTGGGACTTACCTCTTAATTGCTGGCAATAGAATGGTAGATATACTAATAAACACTTATATTTGTACCTCATTTTGATTTTATAGCTATCAGAGTCTTATGTGTCTATTTGTGATATGTTAGTGACCAGAACTCTTTCAGGTCATATAACTTACCCTAAAGGCTTTTCTTCATAATAGGTCTGTAAAAGAAACCTTATAGATTTTATGATATTGCTGTAGTTCAAATGTTAGATGGTTTAGTAAAGATGTTCTAAGAGAAAGAAATTAGTCAACAAATTTATCTACAGAGAACCATTATCTCTAGACTTACACCATCATTTCTTTAAATCTCCTGAGGGAATTCAGCTCAGACTATTAGAGGTATTTGCCCTACAGCACATGCAGTTACCTCCCTATAGCTTGCATGGTTATCTAGTCATTTTCCCCTGAGTGTCACAAAACTGTCACAAGTAAACATTTTACAGACACAGAAACTTACAGATCTCTGTTCTGCTGAATTTATCAGATGCTGCTTCATACATATCTAGCATCTCTCTAAACTTCACGGGCTTGCTCAGAACTATAGAAAAAGAAGAAATGCTTTCATGGCTCTGTGACTTGCTACAAATACTGCAATTGCATCCAGTCCAGCTGACCCCAGATACCACAGGGAATGCTGCAATGTTCAGGACTAAATTCACAATACCTATAAACCATGAATTTTAATTCATTTTGGTATGCTTAAGTCAATCAGGAAATTCTGACAGAGAAACTGAAAAACTGATTAATGGAAAATATGACAACAATGACAGTAGGAAGGGAAGTATAGATATATGGAATTATTTTTCCAGTTCCTTTTTTCAGTTATTTCTGTAGAAGTTATAATCCGCTTTACCTTCTGCTCTTGGTATGGGTTGAATTATTTAGAATCACATCAGATTTTCCTTGTTTGCCTTTCAATCTCATATACTTCCCTTTCTTGATTCAATCTATGATGATTCACTATTTTCAAACATAACCCATACCTTAGATATCACTGCCTATTGGAGAAGGCTGGTGTTTGAAAATAAACCTTCAATATTCTCATGAAGTCTGAAACAAAGGGGAATCGGAGCCTGGACAGCTGGGGGTTGCAGGGGCAGGGTGGGGAGGGGTGGGGTGCAGGGAGGTGGTAAGGGCTGCATAAGAAAAGGAAACATGGAAGGAACCTATTCAGAGAAATGCAAAATGAAGAGAAGGTTTTGCAGGACAAATCAAGCTGTATTATCGCTCACCCATTTATCAACAACGTTACTAATAAAACATGGGGGAGCTTCCTTCAGCAGATGGCCAGGGCGATAGGCACAAAAAATATGAAAATATGTGATTGCTACCTAGAAAGTTCAGTCCCTTCTTTCTGTGTTTTGCTTTGCTGCTCTTTGAAGAGATGATGTCCTTTTTCCTTCTCTTACCCCCTCTGTGGCTTGCAAGCAGATATTGCTCTGCACCAATTGTGCCTCCACTGACATTGATGCAGCTGATTGGCAAGTGGGAAGATCTGTACGGCCCTTATTGCTGGGGTGAAGCTTACCTGCTGCATCTATTGTAGCAGAATAAGGGAAAAGGATCCAGTTGTGCACGAAATATGACTGGCATGGGACTCTTAACACAGGGAGTCATCTCCCATCCTTTGGCTGGGACATGCAAAAGGCTTTTGCGGTCTTTTTGTAATGCAGCAACAAACTCATTCTCTCAGTTCTTGGCATGAAAATGAAATCATCAACTTCTTTTTTATCCTTTTATCCAACATATCTTGGGGGTACTCTGGGTCAGCAAGGATGGGTTTCTACTTTTGAGCTAGATGTCTTAGTTCTTCTTAGTCAGAAGGAAGAAACAGGCCTTTTAACATGCAATTCTTCTTACCTTAAATGAGATACATAAAGTAAGTTATGCCATTTATACTCAAAAACATCTATTTTCTATATTACTATTAAGGTAATCTGAGGTGACTGGCCGGACAGTAGACAATTGTACAATATATATATCTGTGCTTGGTCACATTAATCACACTCCCTCCATATTTATTGGTGGCTACGGTGAACCAACTAGAAAACAGACCTCAGCACTTAACAGCAATTTGTTCCCAAACAGAAATTTACAAAATAGGAGTAAATGATCTCTCCTGAGTGTTTCAAATTCCTGATTATATCTTCAAGGCTTTATTAAAAATAAAAGGTTGTATGAAGTAGTGGGCTTTTTTTTTTTTTTCAGTCAGTGTTATGTCCCAAGAGCTCTAGACTCTGTTCTACTTTCACAGAAATGCAGAATTACAGGACTGCAGCATAATCTCTAGTCAAACTTTCTGCGCAAAATAACGTCAGCTATAAAGTTAGACCATGCTTCTGGTCTAACAAGAGGAGTCACGAAGACCAAGAATATTTAATTAAATTCCTAAATCCTTCTTTACTCTTCATGGAAAATAATCCATTATTTTAAAAACAGACTATCTTAAGATATTTACACATGTGGAATTCACAATCTTAATTTTATGAATCTTGGAAAATATACCACCAAGTTTTTCTTCTATGGTCTTGAAAAATTATTTTTTTCCATTTCAGTTCTTACTGAAGTCCCAGGGTTCCATTACCTGAGATTATAAGAGAATCCCATTACTGTGTAAGGCTGAGGTAAGAGCACTGAAAATGCTACTTCATCAAATATACCACTACAGTTATGTCTGATCAGGTAGAGCCATTTCAAGAAAATGATTTTTAATTGGTCAAGTTTTCCCTTGTGTGTTTTTATGTATCTTGTGCCTGCTTCATACTCAGCTATGTTTATTCTTTCACAAAATCTCTGTTGATGCAGCCAGCACTATTAACCACACTAAATACTAAGTAACTTCTCGATAGATGAGGATAGGAAAAATACTCTGAGCAAAATCTTCAATATATGTCCATTCTTCCTCAACTGAAATTTCCATCCTTCCACTATGTTCGTAGTTTGGACATCTTGGAAAGACATAAACAGGAGACAACACTGACATGTGGAGGACCCCTCTGGGAGAACCCTATATAGCCTCTCTAGGGCCAGAGTGCTCTCAAGTGTTGCAGGAAATTGGATGGTGCTGTGACGTTAGTCACTAAATGCTGTAAAGGGCAAAGACACCATGGCTGACTTGAACTTCCTGAGTCACAAACCGCAGCAGAGGTATGGCAGAGACAACCATGGGGCAATATCACTGTGTGCTTCCCCTTGTTGAAGCGTTCCCCTGTAAGTTCCCAGAAGAAGGGAGTTGGGCCCAGCTGGTCTTTGATCTGATATTGCTTTTGAGCCTCTGTCTCCATGCTTATCCTTCAGATACACCTTAATGTCCTTCCTTCTATACTGTCTTATATTGGAAGACTGGCTTCAACACTGCATGGCCTCTCTAAGTAATCAAAATGAGGGACAACATGTGGGAAAAAATTCCCTCTAGAAACTCACTTGGAGTTCAACATCAGTACTTTGTCATAAAACAAAAGACTCCATAGTTTAAATGTTACAGATCATGCTCTTCACAACTTGCCCTCACAGAGGGATTACAGCTTGATTGCTAGGAGATTGTTATGTATATTGACATTGTTTTTAAGAGAAAACTTTTGTCTTCTGCTTCATCTAATAAAGACAAGAGATTCTGCAACTCTTCACATCAAAAGATACAGCCTGACATTTCTTACAAGTCATGAGTCAACAAATTATGTAGCTTGCTTTCTCTTAAGCATGTAATTTGATCTCCAAGCATGGAGCAACAGTTTTTGTATTTCAATCAGTAAACAATTCCTCTTTTAAAACATTCCTACTAATGTTTATTTGTACAATCTGTCCTTCAACAGAGCCCTAGTTTGATGAAGTAAAAGATGTAACTCTAATAGGAAAGTGTCTAAAACCTGACAAAACATTACATTTGATCATGTGTGATGAGTGCACTAGGGAAGTACATAGTTTGAAAAGCTGGTACTGCGTTTCCTTGAAATCACTGTCTTAAACATTGTTTCTTTCTGAACTAACCATTGCTCTCACTGCAATATAATTTTTTTTTTAAATTACAGGGATCAGATTTCCAACAAAAAAATGAGTAGTGCACAGTCTGAATGAAAGAAAAATGAAATCTTTTTCTTCAGTCCTAAAATAAAAGTGATTACAGTGGATACTTGGGAAAAGTGCAATGAGGTCCTTTACTTCATTAGAGATGTCAAACATGAAATCAATATCAGTGCTGAGGCCTTGACTGGTGGCCAGGGTGGGTGGGCACTGCTAAAGTAAGAAAACAAGATGTTCTTTCTTGATTAGAACAATTTTGTTGCAATGAAGCAAACTACAAACATTTTGAAATAAATAAATAAATGAAAGAAAATAAAATCAAAATAAAAACCCAAAACCTGGAAGATCAAAATGTAACTGGAAGATTGACTGTGGTTTTTACAACCTCAAAGATAACAACTAGAATGACAGACAGTTTTGCACATCTATTTTTCAGACAAGAAAACACAAGAGATTCTTATTCTTCCAGTGGACTAACACCATTTATTTTACAACACTCAAGATTATCATTGTAACACAGGTATTTAAATTGATATGGTAAGTTTGTTGGGGTTTGTTTTAATTCACAGAGCTGCACATCACTTTGCAGAGTTCATCCAAACCAAAGAAATATGCTATTGCAGTGCATTTTAGACCATGCAGCAAACAGCACCCCAGGATTGCACTGGTCAAGAGGGTATCTCAAAGCAAACTATTTCAAAGCACTGTGCTCTCCTGCAGATTTAGGTCCATGAGTATAAATCATTGTAAACTCCTGGGGTTTTATAAAGGTTAAAAAAAGAGAAGTGTTCCCATCTCTATCTTCTACGCCATGAAAATACCTTATTGCCAACAGTGCTATTTTTTCCTCCCAGTTCATGGTCATTTCCTTTTATTGAATAAAAGTTCTTGTGCAAACATGACAGGAATGCTTATTTTAGCAGTTTTGGGGGTTTTTAATTCTATCTGTGCACTTATGACTCTGTGTATTATTATGGCAGCTATTCCCTGTGACAGAACAGTGGTAGATTTAGTACATCTGTATCTTGTTCTGGATGTCCACAGTACAGTACATTACCAATGCCCTTATATATCATAGCTGCTTTAATGCCACAGCCTTACAGACAAATCACCAGTACATCCATAGACCTTACGGATACAGCTGTGCCATTTTGACAAGTCCCTAAATCACCAGCTAGATTCTGATACACAGTGACAAATAATCCATCCCCCAAAAAGTCCCTTTATACTCAATTCGACAACTTGTGAAAAAAAACCCAGTACCCAGACTCCAAATTTATTGGTCAGCTACCTAGGTGGGGTTTTTTTTTTCATGTTCTGGCCCATCTTTATGCCTCTTGTCTCTAATACTGATCTCTTTTGCTTTTAATGTGATCTTTCTGCCATGGTCATGACGCCTCAAAATAATGATCCTTTCCAACTAATCACTAAGGATAGGTTTTCAGGGCTTTGTAATGCCTTGGGTCAAGCTGTTCTTTGAAATCAGTATGGACCCTGCCACAAGAACTGGAAGGAAATGTCTTCTGTCAGCTGAGAAGACAAACCCAGGTTTTTACAGCCTGTAGCAAGATGGGTGCTAATCTGCCTCAGACCTTTAATGATTCTTTAAAAACAGAAATAATAAGTACGTAGAGAAAGTTTACAACAGACAGAGACTAATCAAGTGGAAGTGAATGTAGCTCAATACACAGTAGCTCCATAAATAAGTGATCGAGGAAGAAGAGATACTTCGCCTTTCTTCTCTAAATTGCTGTTTCAAATCCGGACTCAGTGTCTAAAATGTTCATTTGAGCCTATGACATCTATTCTGTGGTCAATACGAAGTGAATTCCTGGTCTCCAGCCAGTTTCTAATGGACAGGTGGCAACTACCCAAGAAGAGATGACAACCACAGTTGGCACCCCAGCGCAGAGTCGCAGCAGTGTGACAAAGACTGAACTGATCAAAAGGCAAAGGGATCTCCTCACCCCCTCCAGACACTTCAGCTAAAGCAGGTCCAAAACAAATGGGCAAAGCACTGAGGGAGAAGATTTTATTATGATTGCCCTGCCATCTTTTTTCTTTGTGAATAAAATAGGAGATTTATTTTCCAAGGCTGTCAATCTCATACCTTTCACAATTTGAGAAATAGGAAGACATGTTGCTCTGTCCCCCTTTACCAGGTCTCCCTGCTGTGACAGTGAGTGTTGCCAGTGACATCCTTGAGCTCTAGATCAAAACCAGGTGGCAGAAAAAACTGTATTTAAACTTTGATCCTCAGTTCCACTCTGTTGCAGAGTTTTTGCTTGGAAAAGGAGAAAAAAAGGTTTGGTTTTGCTAGCAACAAATGATTTCACTCACCAAAGAACTTATTAAATAGGTGTTCTACCTCAATCTCAGATATTTCTGTAGTGTGACCCTCCTCCCAGAGCACCAATTGTAAAAGGCATTTGAGAATCCATTTTTATTCCAGATTCCAATATTGCATTTTCTGTCCTCTTCCCTTTTAGAGCCACTGAAAAAAAAAAAACATAACAAGGAAAAGAAATTGATAAATCTGTCTAGCTAGTGTAAGGAAACAAAATGACTGCTGTGCAGTGTCACAGCTGGTAATGCCTCAGATTCAACTGAAACAGCATTGAAAAATAGCCAAACAGGAATCTTTCATGTCTGACTTCATAGGTCACCCACCCCATGCTATGTGTTCTTTCTGTGAATCTCTCAGCTAAGTACTTCCATCTAAAGTAGCTCAAACGCACAGAATGAGAAAAATCAACAAAGAGCAAGACACAATGAGCAGTCTAGAAATACCACTTAGCTAGGGCATTGTATATGGGCAGCAATGGACGAGTAACAACATGGCAAGCAACTCATTCAATTTGAGAATTTTTCTTACAACCAGAGCACATTTCAGATTCATCATTCCAGTTTTAAATGTGTATATACATGTTCAGAGCATAGCTGGTGTTCATATGAGTTAAAAAAAACCCTCCAGACTCTGCACTTCCAGCAAAATGTGACTTTAAAGAAGCTTAATAGCAACTAGAGGCCATGAACAAGCACAAGACATTGGAAGAGATATTCAATGAAAGGAACTGTCTCAGGAATTTATTCTAAAATATATAACACAGAGACACAAAGAAACTGTAAAGGCTGTCTATCTTCCTCCACTAAAATTACAACTTCTCAAATGGTAACAATTTTGGATATCATGTTTCCATTAAATAAATAAATAAATAAATGTGCTAAAAGTGTCTATCACATCTAGAATTATCCCTAGTGAAATGGAGTAAGGAAGAACATTTTACTACATTATGCATGTGTGCTTGCATTCTTGTGTACTGTCAGAAAAAATTGCAAAATCTACACAGCAGGAATAACAAATTCTACAAAAGCTTTCCAAAAAGTGGAACTTTAAAGGTTTTCTGCTTTAACTAAGGATTCCTTTTTTTAAAAAAGCATGTGACAGCGCAAAATTATTTCAAGTTGGCCAGGATGTTCAGAAAAAAAACCCAAAGGCTCTGATTTCAGATTAATTTTTTACTGTCTAATAAGTTACATTCTTGATAGATTTCTAGTACTTTCTATTTACATGATTGCTGTCATCTTTATGCTTTAAGAAAGCACAGTATTGTCAGCCTAAAATTTTACAGCAAAGATGAAGAAAAGATGATGATGTAAGAAGTCCCCAGGCTGGTTTCTTGTTTACCCTGCAAATCTAAATAACTCCTGGACTTCAGGGAACTTACTTACCCATGACAATAGTGCAAAAACTATGAGAATTTAGGCCACTAATTCTATTTGTTACAGTTGAGAGGCTGACCCAAGCACATGGGATTTAAAATACAGTGTCCCTTTAGTAAAGCAATGAAGAGTTCAGAAAAAATCCTTCAGATTGGTGAGGTTTTGTTTGTTGATTTGTTTTTTAAATAAACTTACTTGCAATGCATCTGGTCATGTCTTTCTCAGATTAACTTTGCTCAAAAAGCTCGATGCTGCTTTACTGTGGACTGGTTTACCCTGGTTGTTTTTCCATGTTCAATTATATGCCCTTCAGCCTCTGGCTCATCTGTACAGGACAAGTACAACATTCTTGGGTAACAATGATTCTTAATTTTTTTTTGCTAAGGAGCATAGATAGAAATCATTCATTCTCTGCTTTCCTTCTCACAGGTTATATTTTTCATTCTTTAGCCAGGTTTTCAAAGGAATAATGCTTGCTTATCATGGCTATCTGTCTGCTGACCCCCTCCTAAAAACTTTTTTTTGTTTATCAGATCTTAAGGGAAGTTGGAATGTCTAAGATAAGTTATTAAGAGAATTGTGAGGAAAAGTCAGAAACGAGGTAGATGAAACTCCAGAATTACTGCCCCCACTTGAAGAGAAGCAGGCAGACCCCCATAGCAGCAGGGAGTGAGCTGGCCTGGGAGCACCAGGTTACCCACCACAAATACTGTTTGCTCAGGGAATTACCACAGATAAAAGAGGAGTAATTGTGAAGTTGGCAGTCTGTATTTAAAGAATGAGGACATGAATTCATAGGAAACTGGGTTTCATTAGTTACTCTTTTCCTCTTCAGGATCTACACATTTTACAGTTTCAAATCTTTGTAAACATATGTTTCCCAGAACCATACCCTTCTGTCACACTTGAGAAATCAAAGCTCTGTTCTCCCAGCTTTTATGAGCAATATTCTCTTTACAGCACCAGCACTCCAACTCCACTCCTGTACAATTTCTGTAAATAATCTAATCATAAAATAAATTTTCTGTATTAAAAAGTGAGTATTTCAGTGGTTTTTTGTTCATGCTGTTAACCTATTTTACAAACACAGCTCAGGTAATCCTACTTTTCAGTTTCTACATCAACATTGATTTGTAGCTGAGAATACTATTTTTCAGAAGCAAAGATCAGATATTCTCAAAACATTCTTGGCTGTATTTGTGAGTCCCTATCTCCAAAGATCTGAGTGAAGTATTTGTATTACAAAGAAAAAGATATCAGGCCTTCCTTTTTATTGAGACATCTCTAGAATTCATTTTTATTTCAAGTATTCAGTGATATACTGGAGGACACAAAACTGGTGATGTGCCACAGCTCCAGGTATGAGTCTCTTCTTCCTCTCACAGCTATTGCTTGCTTTTAGAAATTTTCAAGTAATTTTCCAGTCCTTCTCTGTCTTGGAGCCTTGGATACTCAAATAAACTCAGAATGGCAATTGATTATCTTAGGTGAGTCTATTGATTTGTGGTGAAACTGCCCCCTAAAGACCTCTTTCTTCTCTACTTGGTAACTTTTTTTCTGTGGATGTTGTCCCTATATTTGATTTATATAACTTTCTAGATGAAGGATGAAAATTCACGTATCTCAGCCACTCTAAATAAATATAAATATAGGTTATAAAACTCTCAAGCAATAACCATAAATTGTTACCAAACACTTCAATTTTATTAAACCAGATCAGAAATTACATGATGTGCCATTTGGCAATTTTGAAAATCTTTCCTGTAACTCAAGTGCAGTTGTCAAATGTGCAGTTTCTGATACACGAAGCAGTTTCACATTATGAGAATAAATCCATTTTATCCACTTCTCTCTCTGAAATTGCACACACAAGCGAAACAATTTCTATGGTTCAATTTAGTTACATTTTTTACCAGTCTATACTACTAAAATCTAGGAATGGATTTAAAAGGGACAATATATTTTTGTTGTGCAAAAATGTGAGAATTTTTCTACTTATTAAGGGCTGGAACTTTGCATTTCAGAATATAGAAGATGTAGGAATTAGTATTATCCTTATGGTTGACCATATGTGAGTTTTCTGTTGTATCTATATTTAAATATATCATATCAGCAATATATTGCTCTTGTTTTGAGTTACAGCTACACACAAGAACATCTGTCATATTGACAATGTTGTTACAAAGCCTTTAAAGATTATAAAGACCCAGACCAAAACAGAATTATTTTGAAGATAGCTAGAGAGAGAATATGAAGAAGCATTACATTAATTACAAAGACTAGTATGCTTCATGATTTTCCTCTTTGCTTTTGGGCAAAGATTCAGAAAGCTGATACTGGTGTCATGACACTCCTGACAGCACAATGTAACTGTGGCAGTGCCAGTTTTGAGACTGAACTTTTTCAACAAAACTTTGTTGAAAGACCTGCCCATTCTTTAGAGAACAACTAATAGCTCACTAGTTTGGAACTCAGGCTGGGACTGGGAAGATCCTGTTCTCCGTGTCCATATGTGTCTCTACATCACCTACATCAGGATTACCCTGAGTAGCAAAGATACCTATCAAGAGGATTCCAAATAAGCTCTCTTGGAAAGAACAAATGATCTAGCAGCTAGAATGGAATCTGGCTTGGATTCCATTCTGTGGGGTTAATTTTTTAATGACTCCCTGAATGTATGACTCATCAGCCCAGAGAGGAGTAGTCTACATGATCACTTTAAAGTAACAATTGTAACACCATTTACTACCATATCTGTTATATATGTTTATATATGTAAACTAGTGCTTTTGACAAATTAGTAAATTTGGCACATGCTTAAAGAAAAATACCAAATCAATCTTTACATTGTCTCATCTCAGAACATATTTATATTATGGGAAATGCTCCTTATTTGACTTTCCCTTATATGTTTTAGAATTTTGTCATTAATAAGCTCACTAATACATTAGTGGAAGCTTATTGTTAAATGTGTTTCATCTTTTCATATTAATTCAGTATTGTATCATTTGTATTCTCTTTGGTGTACACTCCTTTTGATCTGCATCTTATCACATTAATGATTTTATTACAAACAATATTGTATTCTGAGGCTTCAATATTCTGCTAGCGTATTTAAATGCTAATAATTCAAAGTTGATCAAAACACATGCATATGACAAAAAGAAGGTCAATAAAGGAGCAGTCATAGCACAGGGTTTGCAAAGCTATTAGAAAAATATAAAACTCATTAATGACCATCATATTGGATACTTCTAGAGATGAATAATGACACAAGAGTCTAGAAGTAGATAGTTAATAAACCATAAGTGCATAATTTGTGACTAAACATATTTCCAACCACAAATTGTGAAATAGCAGAGGAAACTGACACTTCTTTTGCCCTCATATTCCTTTTGTTCATTAACCTATACTCCCTACACCATCTCTGTTCTTTTTATTATTCAGTGTGCCTGTATTAGTTTTGTGCTCTGAGGATATGCTGTCCATCGTTTTAGGGCTGTTCCTCATCTTCACACATTTCCCCTCTTCCACATCTTTTCATTTCAAACAGACTCAGTTCTGCGTGTTTATAGTAAATGTGCAAAATCCAGAAAGCTGAGGTGAATTTGAAGCTAGGCAAGAAGAACTTTCTTTCATCCCTACTGTCTGCAGCTGTGGCATAATTATTTTTAGAAATAAGATTATACTGGTCATTTTATAATATCTGCAGGACAATCTACCTTTTATTTTTTCTGTAGTATCAGATACTGTAAGCCTAAGAGATCATGCTTCAGCTGGCACTGTTTAGGTGTTGGCAGCTGAAGATTCTGAAAGTCTGTTTTATCCTGAGACTGAGCTTTTAAACTCTACTTTAATTTATTTCTTTAAATGCAGTCTCTATGCAGATATTCAAGTACAGTTTTTGTAGAGAAGTCAACAATGCAGCATTAACCGTTGTTCAAATTACACCGCACACAAACATGCTCTGGAGATTCGGTAAGTAAATAATTGAAGAAACAGAAATTATATAATTTCTTAAGAGAGTCAAAAGAGAGTACAATATTTCCAGGGACCAAACACAAATCAATGTTTCTGATGGAAAACAAAATGGGTATTTTAGCTGTATAGAGTCCCATCTGCTCAGTTCAGAATTGTCTTCTCAAAGAGATAGGGCAGCATGTAGAGGTAAAGCAAAAAGAGGGTGATCATTTCAACCTTAGAGCTGCTCTTGGTAATGTCACAGAGCAGTATTTTAAGAAGTTAGTGCTACTCTGTCTAATACCTGCTCCTAGCTGGTGTTATACTGTCCCATACAAAACCTTTATCAGTTTTTGCTGGGTCTCATCTTGAATGCCTCACTAGGTGTTTTGGGTTTGTTCTAAGATAAGAATATTTGCCATTAGGACTCTGGACCTGCAAGCTATTTTGTGCAGCTTGACCTTTCCATCTGCATGAAGACTTTCTGAGTCCATCAGCAGCTGTCTCTGGAGTCAGAGCCTGCCATCACATAGCTCCTTACAAGATCAAAACCATTGTCACATGTGAGATAAGTAAAAAAAGAAAAGTGAAAAGATGAAAAAATCCACAGATGTAAAATCACCACTAGTTAAATGGGTCCTCAGAAGCAGAGGCACTGTCTGCTCTGGCATGTACTTTCCTATAGCTCAAACTGAAGTTTCAAACTTGGAACTTGACACTGACTGTTAATGGTCACAGGAGTATGTCTTTTGCAAACTGAGAAATAGCCTTTGCTCAGAAAAAGGAGATTTTTCTGGAATGATTTCTGAACATGTTCAAAGTGCTGCAGAATGTTCCAACTTTGTGTTGCTCATTCCATGATACAGGTAAAAACTTAACTGTTCTTCTTGAGCCTGTTCCTGAACCATTGCCCTCAGTCCAACACATTATAAATAATTAGAGCTGATTTGCAGGTAGAAACTAATCTTCCACTTTGTAGCCACTATCTCTATTCAAGTCAACAGACTCTAAATAAAAGTTTATGGGAAAACAATATTCTGAAGTTCCATAATTTCACCCTTGTCACCCATCTACATCCATCCAAAGGCACCCATCAGACACAAGGTTCTTGACACTGTGTCAGGTTCATTCATCATAAACTTCCATCTGTCTTTCATTTTTCATTTCGTTTCAGAAGGTCAATTTAACATCTGCCACCCTAAGACACTATGTAATCATTGTATTTCCCAACTAGTGTATTTGTAATTTGTTTGGTGGCAGCCCAGATATTTTGGAGAAAGTTTCATCATCATTGTCATCATCATCATCGTCATCATCCATGCATCATCTCATCAGTCTAAGTTGGTGCTTAATATTTTCCTGTTGCAACAGCTTCAAAGAAAACAAACAAGCACCCTCTGGTAGCAGGTAGACAGGGGCTGTATTTAAGCTCCTGACTGCTTGGATGAACGATTTTGTCTCACCAATTATGTCTACAAGGTTGACTTCAGCCCATGTAAAAATATTCAAGTTTGCTTTAAAGCGCTTTTAGACACACCATTGACTTCTTAGACACTCATTTCTATTGTATCTCAGTTTTGTCCTATCTCAAATTAATTAGAAGGGTTTGAATAAAACAAACTCTATTTCTGTATTTTGCAGCTGTTCAGCAGGTTCTACACACAGGGTACACAATGGAGTCCTCACTCCTGAAAGGCTTCTAGGTAGGGTTATTAAATTACCAGAGGAAGAAAAAGAGAAAGAAAAGGCAATGCAAGACAGAAAAAAAACAAAACTCAATAAACCAATTCTAAAATCTTCCCTGAGATGTCAGCAATCCAAATCAATCCAGCCCATTGAGATTGCAGGTAGGCAGGATTTGCCAGGCTTCGGCCATTCTTGAATATATTTTATTTTGACAACTCACTTCCTTTATTCTTATTGCTTATTCAATCACCTCAGTTCTCATTTTAGTTTGAATGCATTTTCAGCTTAGCAGGATAAATGTTTCTGCTTGCTTATTTTTGTGCCTTTTCAAAGCTTTAATTGAACTCCCATTTTGGGTACCACACACTTGCCAGGTTTCTTGCATAGAACAAACCTTTTTAAACTGTCCAATCAGGCTTACTTTTGACTTGATTCTAATTACTACTGTTGGACCTGGACTTGCTTTGGTCCATATTTTCTCTTTGAAGTTGCTAATTTGAGAGCATTTAAAATTCATACAATTAACTTGTTCAAGGAACTTAAATGCTTGGTTATTATTAGGCTTGCCTTTTTTNTTTTTTTTTTTTTTTTTTTTTTTTTTTAAGCAAACCCATGCAAGAGGTCCAGCCTGGTCTGTTTGTATAATCTATTGAGCTGGGTCATCTATTTATGACATAATGGAAAAGCAGAGGAGAGTGATGGGAGCCGTGTGCTTGGCAGTAGCTGTTGCAATCAATATTACAGTCATGAACAAACTGTCAAAAATTAAGGATGCACAGAATTGTACTATTTTATCATGGACTGGGTTATTTTCAAAGGAATCCAGGGGACTTACAGGCCCAGTTCTCATTAAATTCTAATGGGAACTGGGAGTCACACTCTATTGAGCTGTCTTGAAAAAAATCACAGCAGTGGTGAATAATTTTATGAGGTCACACAATCAAAATAAATTCTGTCATGACCTCTACACACAGTTAAACAACTTTTTTGGCTTAATTCTTCTCTTTTGAAAGTATTAAGAAAACCTAAATAAATTGCATTTACATTTTTGTGGAATTTCAAACTATGTTTTCCTGGAAATAGCCTGGCCTCTTTTTTCTTTTTAGAGGTAAATTAGTTTTCATGTCATACTTTGTCTTTACTGTGCCATAATCCCATGAGAAGGTGATGAAAAATGTAACTGGTGATACACTTGCAGAGGGAAAAGAAGATGTGCAGTACATATTATAAGACTTTGACATTCTACAGGTAGTTCTGGTAAAACAAAGAAGTGTGATCAAATTTACTCTTAAAGAGCAGGGATCAATACTTGTCCAGCATTAATATACTTTCATCTCTTCTTATCACCAACCAAGTTTTTCTTCAAAAATGTGTTACTATATTTAATTTTGTGCAAACTTTTACCAGGGCCCTAACTACATGCTGAGCTTCTGTATAATTTAAATGGGGAAATGAGAAAAGGAAGTGCAGAAAATTGTCATGTAATGGAGCATTTCTCCTGCTCTCACATCAGTCCTGTGAATGATTGTCTTCAAGGTGGCCTGACATTCTCCCTGTCTATTCAGAAGCATTTCTTCCCAGCTTCCTCTTACCTCATGACTCTACAGGAAAATATTACATAAATTCAAATTTTCATTCTTGCCAAGCAGTCACTTTCACAGTGACCATGGGTACATATATAAATGATGTCCATGGTGGAGGGGAACCTATCTCTTTTTATAAAGTAGACAAACTGCTCATTCATCCTAACAGGAAAAACCCTGTTCTTGTCTCATGCTTGCAAATATAGAATTCAGCAAATCCACAGCAGGTATTTGCAAATCCAAGTTCACTGATGAGTTTAGTTAGACTGTTCTTTGCTGAAACCACGTGTCTCTTGATTTGTCCACCTTACATTACCACACAACCTTTCTGGGGCAAACGAGGTCTGTTTGCAGATCCACAGTCCTGAATCCTCCTTCACATAATGTCACGGAAGGCTCATGTTTGTGAAATAAGTGACTAAGTCTGCAGCTGAAATTTTTCTCCTCCATTTGCTTTATCTGGCATCAAGGTATATAAAACTGAAATTAAAAAAAAAAAATCAGTGGGAAGATGAGGGCCTTAATTACCAGTAAGGGCTGATTAATAACCGTCTCTATTTCCTCCGTCTCTTCCCGTTCTCCAAACACTCAGTGGTGGTACCAGACACAGTAATTAGAAAACTCGGTGCAAGCAAGGCAATTTTCTTTTACAATGAAACCTTTGCTTTTACTGTCTCATGAAGACAAGACAAGGTCTATTAAAATGACATTAAAAGATGAGCTGCCGGACTGAATTAGAAAATAGGTTTTAGACAATCCAAAGGAAAAAATAGGGAAGGAGATATAATTAAAATATTGATATGATTAATAAGGAGGCAGAAAAAGGGAACGAGAAGCTTTTTAGTCAAACTAAGTTTTCCTCTACTCCTTTCAATTTTCCACCAGTTTAAAACTTTTCAGTAAATGTGTGAGTATGTATATTTATTCACACATAGCTATACATGTAGACATACATGCACAGACACATGGACACATGGACACACACATATCCTCAGATAATGTGAAACAGCCCTTTTTTTTAACATCTTTTTCCTGTTTTAATATAATGGCCACTGTTTAGCTAAAAACTTGCCTGTAGTCCTTCATTCAGAATGTGGATTTCTCAGAACACAGTTTTATATGATGGAAATACAGCCAGCATTTCCAAGAAAATATATCTGGTACTCCCTCTGCAACTACTCTATCATCTTGTTAGATTTTGTTTTTATTCTCAATAATAACATCACAATTTTCTTAATGTTATCACAAGTCATTTGTTTTACTATGAAAGAATATTTGCAAAGCTTATGATCTAATTACAATCAATAGCAATAACTTGCAGCAATAAAGGCCACTGAGTCCCAGAGAAAACTCCACAATAAAAGAATATGTATTTTTAACAACTTTTAAAATTTCCTTTTTTTCCCCTCTACTTAGAACATTTTTAAAGGTTACTGGAGCTAC
Source organism: Cyanoderma ruficeps (assembly GCA_008694505.1). Taxonomy (NCBI): domain Eukaryota; kingdom Metazoa; phylum Chordata; class Aves; order Passeriformes; family Timaliidae; genus Cyanoderma; species Cyanoderma ruficeps. The sequence goes on along the minus strand of VZDJ01007749.1, from coordinate 38,656,142 downwards.
TGTTTTTCACACAGTCTTTGAAACTCCAGAATACCTTCCATCAGCACCTACAAGGAGAGCCATACCTTTTCAATCTCTTGAAAATAATTGTGTGGAAAAACCCATTCTGTTGCTTCCAGACACAATCCAATCAGTGTAATGGTTTTTGAGAAAGAAGGAACTATATTCACATTTCATTCATGTAAAGAATGAGATAATAGAAGACTTTCATGGTAGATGAGCACCCTGCAGGTACTGCAGTTGCTGCAGCATACATAAGGCCTTGTTGGGTTCATTGCATACAGGAAAAATCTCTCTTAAATTGTATTCTTCCCCCAGGCTTCAAATACATATTTTTTTAATGGACTGAAGCAGGGATTTTGTATCCCAGTATGACTTTTGCTTTTAAATGGCTGCTCTGAATTTCTGGAAGGACTTGCCATAATTCTTGTCTTTCTTTAATGAGGTAAAATTGGCCCAGACAGCAGATAAACCTCACCATCACACTTAGATCATTATTTCCCAATGGCACAAAGAAAATCCCTAAAACAAAAGCAGCAAGGAAATGAACATCTTGTTTCTTTTTGGTGTTCTCTGTGACTGCTCCCTTTGTGTGGTTTTCAGTTTTAAGTGAAATTCAGTAGCAGCAGAGTTCAAACGCAGAGTGGTTGCCAGCCAGTGTAGTGCAGCAGCAGCACTGCCAGAGAGGTGCGGCTGTTTGACAGAGAAGAATGTTCCTTTGCTTTTTATAGCACATCATTGTTATCAGTTTCCTTTCTATTGTAGTGGGAAAGAGAGCCACCACTTTCCTGCTCAAATGCTTTGCCCAGGACAATCCCTCCTCAGCTGCTCACAGCTCCCCAGATCACAACCCCCCTGAGCCGAGACTGTTCACCTTGGCTCTGCACAGGAATGCACACGTTAACAAAGGGGTGTCATCAAACTAAAAACTGGGGGGAAATGTGGAGCTGAAGTCATACAAATATGTCACTGAAGTGAGTTTTGAGCAGTAGTGACTAGAATTGGAGGGTAGTGACNAATTCTTGAGGAAAAGCTTTGTGTGGTTCAAAATTACTAAGAAGCATGAAAGATCTCTTCTTAAACTGTCTGGTCTCATATTTTGGATCAGTTCTAAACAGCACTCAAGACAGATTATAGATAGGTTGTGGCAAAGCACAGGTTTTATTGCAGAAATAAAGGTTTGTATTATTTATTTGCTTTATTAATAAAATGTTGTCACAGGTAGAGTTTACATTAGTCTTCATCAAATCTTTCTAGAAAAATAAAATTTGTGGCACAACTGCATCTGTAATATGGAATTTTTAGGTCTGGGATTGGCAGTCAGTAATCACACTTATTCACATACCTGTGTGACACAGCCAAGGTTAATACATATTTGCAATTTCATGTGGCTCAAGGGAATTCACTTAAAGACTTCTCATATGGAGGAAAATTCCTGCATGATTTAGCAAAGTTCATGAGCAAACTCACCCCTCCACAAACCCAAAAGCTACAGGAAGAAACTAGAGAAATATTTATGTAATTCTTGTAAGCTTATGAGACTTGTTACTAGTCATTAAAGCTCTTTCATTCATGGAATGCTTATAATTTTTAATAATGCTGCTCTTACAGAGGTAATTTTCACTACATTTATTTTATTGCATTGGGTACATTTTTGTGGAGACTAGGTGTGAACTAGGAAGCTGAATTTAAAATAGAAAACAGAGTTTCACACTGAAGATGAATAATTCAGTTTTTAAGTTGCTAGCAAGATAAGAATAAGTGGATTCCTGTCAAATGATCTTTATCTTATTTGTCAAGATAAAGCACAGTCCCAAAGCCATAAACAGATTGTAAAGGAGACATTTCCTTCTTTCCCCTTCTTTCACACTTTCAAAGATCTTTGCAAATCTGTCCAGCTAAATTAGAGCACATTTTTTCTCCTTATAAGCCGGTACTTTTTAAACAAGAAAAGCTTATGCACCAGTATTTAAAAAGATTACATGCCCATCCTTTTAAAATTCTACATGTATTTAATTAGTTCATGATGATAACTGCTAACCCATCAATTTTACTACATGTTTTAAAAAGAAAACAAAAATAGAAAACCAAAACAGCTGCACATTTTTGTATTTCTGATATAAAAACCTTCAGCCTATATATTCTACCCCCTAAATCTATAATCTAAGCTTAGGTAACTATCTCTGGCCGTAGCTACTACTTTTTTTTTCTCATTAATGACAGTGAGAAAAAGAATGTCTTCTCCCTTTTATGCCTCCCTTTACTTCCCAAAAGTGCCTCTCCTAGAAGTGACACCTTATTGAAATATAGACCAATCAACCTCTTCTTCTTCTCTACCAATCTTTTTGAAAAGTTCCCCAGAGGGTAAAAAAGTATTCTGATGAAATTTGGAACACATTTCCAAGTTAAACAGTAGCTTCCACCAGCAACAACTTTGGACTCAGACCAGGACCTCAACTCATATAAATCAACATAAAATATCTTTGAAATTTGAATTAAGAACCCTCACTCATTTATTTCATTTTGCCTCATTTCTGTTCCTTTAATCAACAATTTAAAATTGTTTATTTTTTAAGGAATATTCTTCAAGTTGTCTCCTTTGAATTTCCTTATAAAGTTGAAATTGGGAACTTCTCCTGTTACAAAATTTTTTCTGGAAAATCATGCTAATATAAACAAAGCCTATTAGAATAGGTAATTATGTTCAGAAAGCATAAATTATTTAGGAATCTAATACTAAATATACACAGGGACTTTGTCAGCTATCTACAGTTTTAGGCAACATTGTCCAACACAGAGGTCACAGAATCATAGAATCAGTAAGGTCAGAAAAGACTTTTAAGATCATCAAGTCCAACCACCAACACAGTATCACCACCACGTTCACCACTAAACTATGTCCTTAGGTTCCATAGCCATGTTTTTTGAGCACTTACCAGGAATGAGGCTGCCAGCTGACCGAATTTGGAAGCAGCGAGAGGAGATTCAGGCCATGCCCCCACAGAGTGTGTCAAAGGGTGGGCACCCCAGGGGATGGAATGGCACCCACCCACCACCCTTGCCAGGGACAGCCTGTTTAGCCCCTGATTTTACATACAAAGGACTGCCCTCATCCATGATACTGAGGGTCCTTCTTTACCTCCCTCTTAGGTATTTCTTACTCTCTGAGATAGCTGATTGCTGAAGTCAGTGGTTCCTGTGAATGATTTATGTGAATGAATTTTCATCATTTAGGCACCAGGGCTTGCATTTTACAGGGGACTTGGATTTGATGAAATTTGTATTCAAGAGACCCTGGCATGACTTGGGGCCAGCCATGAGAAGCCTGTTTTATTGTGGTACCTGAAGATAACACTCCAGATGTCTTGTCTCTGAGTGACTAATGAACTCCCCTCTCACCCTTCAAAAAAGGAGTCATCAGGCAAAGAGTGTAACAAAAAGTTCCCATTACTTATCCCTCAGAACCTATCTTTGGCAGGGTTTTTCTTGAAACCTTTTCCAGCATTATCCAAATATAAGGCTGAGCACATTTTTTTTTTTCCAGAGGAATGTTCTCACAGTCCTGTTCTTCTCATGGAAGCAATATATGTAGCAAGAAAACAATGGCTGAGGAGCAAAACCAAAATGCCTCAATGTTTTTAAATATTTCTTTTTAAATAATAAAATGGCAGAATCAGTACATCTTCTAGTGAATTTCATGAACTATTATGTGCATAAAAGAGTGGCACATATCTCAGTGCTTAATGTTTCTGAGAGATAATCACTTATCATTGGATTACAAGTTCCTTTGGGGTTTGTGAGAGGGATGGAAATGAATTTTCTTGGTGTTCGGCAACTTAAACAGTATATAAAATTACATCAGTCTTTTGCATTGCAGTTTGGCAACTGAAGAGGGGGCATGTTTGGGAAGAAGTCACGCAAATTTGTTGTCTTACACATCTGACGGACCCTAGACGTACTGAATCTCCAAGGATGACCAGATGACATGGTGTGAAACCTGTCCCTACCCCAGCAGGACGCTTACAGGAAGCACCAGCAAGTGGCTGGGGTCTGCAGAGAGAGCTGTGTGAGCCCTCAGACTCTGCTGTACAGACTGTGCAGGAACACAGACACTCAGCAGGAATTCGGTGCCTCCTGTTAGAATATCTGACTACACTCAATGCTGCCATCACACTGACTTGAGTTTCTGCAAGGGTGAAATTCAAATGTTTGTCTGCAAGAGTTCTGAACTTTCTGCCAATTAATGCATAAGAAAGTTTATCGTGCCAATTAATGCATTAATTAATTTTGTTTGCATTTAGAAACACTTCATATAGTAGAAAAACTTCATAAGAGATGAGAGAAATATTCTCGAAGATGTGAGGTTCTGAAAAGCATGTTTTTCAAAGAGCAATTTCTGTCTAAAAGAAAACAGTGAAAAACATTGCATTTGGACATGTTCTCATTTCTTCCCCTTACTTTGTACTAGTTGGGCTATTTACATGAAAACATCATCTTTGTTCCTAAAGTGTTCATCTGTTGCTTGCTCCATGCCTGAAGTCAAAATAATGCTATGTTTGTAATATTTTAATCACCTCTATTGCAAACAATTATGAAATTATAAACAGAAGATTATGACTTCAAGTGGGAACTAAGTGGCTGGAGCTGATGAACTCTTAAAAGCAAGGATCCTGTTATCATGCAAATGCTTCCAGTAATGAAGAAAATTAAAAACGCACGTAAAAAAACCCCTAAATATGAGTGTCTAAATCATAGACAGCAGTAGGTCTTTCAGACAAGATAATGGGAGTTGGAATGATTTAATAATAAAATTATAAATCCATGCTAGAAATTATTATTTCATTTTATACACACTTTTGCATCTGTAATTTTCTTTTTTTTTTGTCAGTAGGACTTTGCTTTGAAAAACAGAATCCTCACAGTACAGTGCCTACCATTTTTTGAACAGCATGTCATCATTTTCTGTAGATAGCACATGCTTTTCACACCTCTTATTTGTTTATGGCTGTTACATCCAAGAAAGCAAGGCATGCATGGCTTATGCTGCATCTTCCCTCTCCTTCCAGCTGAATAGTCAGGAGTCCAGCTGAGGAAGTCAGGAGTAAGCCTGAAATGTTCAGCTTCACATGTACCAACATAAGGAGCCCATGAGTCTACCTGTATGGCAGCACCTGCTAAGCAGCAGTGCAGCTGTTCTCCAAAGAAACCCTTCTCCTCGGCCCTGTGCATTGCTGGCAGAGGGAAGGGGTCTAACCCAGACTGCCTTTTATCCCCAAGGCAGGATACACTGTGAAAAGCGTTTGACACCTACCTACCTTCCCAGAGAGCTGCAGTGATGCACCACCAAATGTGCAACCACTCCTCCTATTCCACCGCCGAGCACTCTGCTCGCTGATACCGCTCCCTCCTGATTGGCATCGGCTTAGAAATGCTGATCAGCTGAGCCACGGGAGACCTGCTGTTCTCATGCAGGCTCTGGATTTGGATTGCCCTGAGAATCCCTGGCAAATCCTGACACATCCACTCTGAAAGCTGTTTTTTCCCAGTATGCTCTCTGAACTGCACTCAACCCCGGTAATAAGTAGCTGGATATTTCTGGCTGTCAGTGGGTTCTATGTGCTGTTTAGGAATCTCTGCACAGCATGCCTTTAAACTTGCCTTATATATTTTTGGAGTGTGTTCTATTTCTGGCAGCCAGGTGGGTGGCCTGACAGACCATTTTAGAGATTGCAGTTGCTGCTGGCATATGAACAGGAGGTCACTAACAGCTGGAGACACTTCCAAGGCCACTGAGTCTGGTGGGGGTGACCTGGTCCAGCAAAGGTGATGCACCTGAGGACTGAAGTGCAGCCCAGTGTCCAGGGGGCAGAACTGGTCACAGCAAAGGTGAATTTTCCAAGAGAAACCTAAGTAAATGTCAGCTCTCTATGCAAGCAGTTAGCATTTTGACCACTGAAGTCATGCTGTATGTATAATTGCCTGAAAGCTAAAATGCCTGTAAAGCGGGGCAGAGGTGAGATTAAGGATATTGCAGACATTACTCACATCATAAGCTTTTATGATGGCCTGGTAATCAGGTGAAAAGGGAGGTTTATCCAGAACTGCGCTTTGAGAAAATGGCTGGTGTTTGTTAGACGACAGGTTTCAGTACATTTGCTTTCTGTACATTGTACATTTGATTTTAGTACATTGCTAACTGAAGCTGCAGTTACTCTAAAGTCATAATTATATGCCATGGGTTGAGAGAAATACACATTTTAAAATCAGCTTCCAAGAGACAAAAAACAGCTATTGAGTGAAATTTGTCACCTCAAAGGACTAGTACAAGATTCAGTAAGACTTGTTTTGGTGATATTTACTACCTTGCATTGAGTACCAACCTCCAGGATGTATTAATGCATACAAAAATCTGGTTTTACTTTTTAAGTAAATTTCTGGTATTGTGTTACAGAGAAAATCTTCAATATACTATTCTGGTGCACTTTGCCTAATTCAGAAATTTAATTAAATAAAATTACTTTTCAAAATCTCATGGGAAGGAAGACGTTTAAGTTTCAGTGTAAGATGGCTGAGACTGGAATCTATGGAACCTCAGTCATATTTACACAATAATTTCAAGATTTTTGTGGAATTTCAGCATATTCTTTTCAACATAAAGTTTGCCTCCAACTTAATATATTTAATAGATCTTAACTAATGTATGCAAAGATCTTCAAAAGGCATGCATTTAAAAGCACGTTTATGACATATAAAGCCTTAGTTCAGCTATAGAAGCATTTAGATATTTGTGTCATGTTGTTTTTTCTCTGAAGACTGTATGCCAACAAGAAATTTCACACCATCATTTACATCATATATTCTTTCTGTAAAACTCTGAAAAACTCACATAGTTGAATGAGAAAACTATTCCAGTTTTGGATGTAGTCAAGACAATATTTCTTATAATCTGGTTGTTCAAACTTTTAATTTAATGGCAAGTTTCACAGGTTTTGATTGTTTATGCAAATAGATCATATTAGAAAATCAGCTTCTGAAGAAAAAAAAAATCCTGATCTGCTCAATACACTGCTTGATACAAAAATTGTACCATGAAGGTACAGAAATCAGAAAGATAAGTAAAATACATTATACCTTAGTAAGTTAAACATTCCTAAGTCAGCAGCATGATTTCAGGGACCTAACTCAATGTGATGCATTAAATGTTCATTTAACAATGTTTCTTAAATACATGCTTTATTCTGTTTAGAATAGAGTGTTAAGAGTTTTTTACAGACCAGAAAAATTCCTCCTATTTTTTCTTACACATGGAAGTGCAAAATACTTTTACTTTGTGAGTTTCTTTTCTAACCCTCTGTATAAAAATAATTGAAGTTAGAATGTATTTACTTTTAATATAGAAAAATATTCATGCTTTTAATTACTTTCCTGCTTAAGATTCTTAAAGAAATAACAAATAGACAACTACATCTAAATGAAGTAATTGTGGTTCCTTTGCAGTGCTAGAATTTTCTAACCATTCCTAGCCCTGTTTTCTATCACTGTTTCTTTTTCTCTTCTAAGATCATGCAGTGTACAAGCTGTTTTTAACGATTTTTCTAGGTTTGCTATATCAGTGTGATGTTCTAATGAAGATTCAAGGAGCAAAGAGGCAGCAGGCCAACTGTTTTCACAGACACGCTTAGCAAAGTGAGATATACAACCACGGAAATTATTTTTTTCTTCTCAGTCTTTGCAGGATGCTATTGCAACCTGCAAATGCCACAGTGTAATTGTGCAGCAATAGACTTCTATCATCCTCTGCTGCAGGAAACAACCAGTCCACTGAAACAGATGTACTCCTCTATTATCCCTGTGTAGTGTCTCCAGCCAGAAAGCAAAAGCAGCAGTTCATCCTTGGTCAGGTCCCACTTGGGACTATGTAATTACCATTGTGGTGGATCAGAAGCAATTAATTTTGATCCTCTTGCTTTAAAAAGAAGCAATCAAAAGAGGGGGGTGGTGAAGCTCTTAATGCTGGAATTCAAAGCAGAGATTACACAATTAAAATAAGAAAATGTCAAGCAACAGAAAAGTTAAAATAGCAGTACCTCAGATGGTCTCTCACAGCAGTGGCAGAGAACTACGAGGAACATTGTCACTTTATACTCTCCAAAGAGCTATTGCAGGTTTCGAGCAGTTCTGACATTGCTATTAAACCTATTTCTTATCAATCACGAACTGCAGGATTTTCTGCCACAGCAAGCTTTGTTGCTTGGTTGTTCTTATTCAAATCTCAGACTAGGACATGATGATGTAGCCTTTTTGGATAAGTGTGAGTCACCATGGCTATTGTTCCTCAGGGTGCATATTTACACTGATCTCCAATACCAATGGTTTCACTCGAGGAAATAAAACTTTTAAATAGCAAACTGCAAGAGATTTGTCTAACTTTTTTTACAGGTTCATATTACATTTTCTTTCATAATAAGAAATCAATCACTGTAATAAAACCTATCACCACATCCCTCACTCATCACAACTGTAAAACTATTTGGAAAATATATAAGCTACATCCTTTCAAATGTCCACTGAACGTCATACAGCAAAAACATACTGCTCATGAAGAGAGCACCATTGTTTGTGATGCACTTTACAATGGTTGGGTAAACTGTCAGTGACAACCACCAGGATTTTGACTTCCCTATTGAATTCCCAACAGAGAAATAAAGCTTGCATGAAAGGCAGTCTACAGGTTGCCTTGTCCTTTTTCAGAAACAATGTCCAGAAAAGAATGTTCTGTATGGGTAAGAAAGCAGAAGCTTTGTTAGATATGGTTCAAAGGAAGAGACATTGCAAAATATATGACAGAAACTATCTTAGATATAGCAAATTATGCTCTAATATCCTTTGGAAAAATTAAGTCCTTAATCTAACAGCAAAAGTAAATACTAGTTCCAACCCACTATGGTGCTCTTGAAAAAGGGACTGCAATAAAAATGATGAAGGTGCTTTGCTAAATGATCCATTTCTATTCAGCTAGCAGACCTCTTTTATCATGTAAAAATGTTATCTCTTTTGAAACCAAATGGGCTTGTCAATAGACCTCTGCATGGCTGAATTGACTCAGGCTATTTTGGAGAAAGTTTATGGGTAGACTCCAGATAAATATATAGGGAATATGAAATAGGATTAGATTATGCTCTGTCTACTATATCACACCACTAATCAGTTTATTTATTTCCTGATACTTATTTTTAAGGTTTTGCTGTTTGTTTTTATTGGATGTGGGTTTTAATACTTGAAAGCCTGCAAGGTGAAAACATGGATATTAACCTATCAAACTTCAGGGCTTTTTAACCTCTAGTGCTGGGAGACTTGCACTTGCCTTACTACTTGACAGCACCTAAACCAGGTAAATAACTAAATGCATACAGCTGAGCTGTCCTGCAGTGAATCATTTGAAGGCTCTTAACTTCATTTCTCTCCTGTTATGGAGACCACAGATGTAGATGTAGCACAGAACTGTCATACTGTTTTGTTTCAGGAACCCAAGCACCACACTGGTAGCAGGAGGCTGGAATAAGAAAGGAATTACATGCTCTGTTGAGACCAGGAAATATGTTCCTCTTCCCACTCCCAGTTTAGTGCCTGTCTGCTGTTCAATCCACTACTCACCTGTCATACAGTCCCAGACCTGGGCTACCACCAGTGGATGACACTGCATGTAGGGAAGCCCTTCTCTTAAACTCCAGCATGCAGTCCTTTCATGAGGCAGTGCATCAATGCACAGGCATCAAGACTTCAGGATATCAGAAACACTGTAAGAACAGTTGTGCTCTCAACCTTAGGTCTAAGTTATAAAAAAAATATATAAGGTGTATAAGGTGTAAGTGGAAAGGTTTCAGTTGGACAGAAAACCAAGGCCTTAAATTCATTAGTGGTACTTTGTTCACTGCATCTGTTTTACATTGGCATAACACCACCAGACTTGTCATTAGAGCATTCTCTGATATGTCAGAGTAGAGAGGAACATATTCTAAGTACATATTCAGACCCAGCACCAAAGGCAGGCAGAAGAGTTTGGGAGCCCCTTAGTGTGCATGAGGAGATGTCAGAAAGTTCTGACTCGTATTGGTGTCAACTTTTCCATGCTCCTGTCAGGAAAGCCTAACATGCTTTTAAAACAAACAGATTACAAAAACCAGAAGTTATGCATATAGCTCTTACACACACAGAAATTAATCCATTATCAAAGAACCCATTAACCTGAGAAATCGTTTGCTTGTTAAGCATGAGTGATATGGAGGTGGGTTAAGGCAGACTGGTTTGCCCTGGGCTACTCATGCACCTCTGGGTAAACAATGTTATATCTCAGGGGCAGCCTTGGCTTAGAGCCTGTTTCATGTGATACACTGAGAGTTTGCACTCCAGCCTGCTTGTGTCATTTGCGCAGTATACTTCCAAGGATCTTGATGAAAATATTGAAGAACCAAAGGCAAAAATGCATTTATTACAATATGCAATCTCAGTTCCTAGGTGCTTGTTTTATCTTTTTTCTCAAAAAATGCTCCCAGTGTTCTGTCTATCACAGTCTGCCTTTCCTACTAGAGCAGCATATTCAGTACTGACAATTTAGCTAAATACCAGCCTACCTGGGGAGCAGGGAAACCTGCTTAATTGCCTGGATTCTGGCTTCACAGAACAGCTTTCACACCTTAAGCTGGACTAGTTCGCATCTGTGGCTGTCAAGTTTCTGGCTTGCAAATGAAGAAATCAGATGCTCCTTCTCCTTAAGGAATACCCAAGGGTACCAAACCTCATGCATAAAGTCAAAACATACAATCTGATTTCCATACTGAATAACATATTTTTGTTAATAAGACCTTCCTGAAATTACTGTAGCTACCTTTTCAAATTTATTATTTTTTATTATATTTGAAGACACCATAACATGATTGTAACCCCACTTATGTCATCTAGGTCCATTCAGACTTTTTACTAACTCCATTTTGACTGACATGTTTGAATCATTCTGTAGGTTTGGGTTTTTTTAATTTAAAAAAAGGTATTATGAAAAGCCTGCCTTATCACAACATATACTCAAAAAAATATCAATCAACTAAAATTCTTGCCTTTTAAATCTAAGCATCAGTTCAGTTGAGAAATGGAACAGATTATTTTATCTCTGTACAATTTTCCTCTTTAAATACAAATTGAGTCAAGGTAAATCAGTTTCTCTCTAGTAAACCTGAATGTTAAATAACTACAAAGCTCCAGTTTTTTGGAAAAGAAATTCTCTTTAAAAATATTTGCTGGCATTAGATGTTCTATTAAAAAAATCTGCATGGCCTACTTTACCTTTCCCCATAGAAGTTATTTTTTAAATAAAAGATGGCATACACTTTTCTGAATTTAAAGGATATTATTATATTCAAAGAACTCTAAGGGTGCCAAGTTAAATAATAAAAAATGGTGGAAATTAGATGCTTTCTTCTACTTTACATAGTAAATCAAAGTCCATCACTGTGGGAACTGAACATCTTCCATACAAAATCAATATCAATAGCAAAATCCTCACAGAGTTTATAGCATTTTCATACTTATCTGCTTTGACATCAGAATTTTGCCTGCTCATGATTCATTCAACTGTGCTGTTTATGTGTATTGCTGATACAATCTTTAATTAGGTAATTACCCAGTATTTTTCAACACAATGCACAATGCACCTCTCTCTTCATGAGCAACTAATCAATATTTCTTCTTATCTTCCTGTTTATTGTGTAGTTCTGACCTCATTTATTCCATAGTCTCTTCACTGAGCAGAAAAAATATTTATTTCTCAATAGAATTCTTACACTACAATAGAGCTGAAAGGTAAATAATTCATCTTTGCAATATCCTCAGCAGGTAAAACCTGTGGAGGATTAAGACCTGGGGAACAATTGCTCTCTGGTAGTATCTGAAAGTTGCTTTCTCCTGGCCATTCCTCTGGCTCATGCTTTTGGACTTCTACTGAAATCACAGAATGGGAAAACAGAAGTGAACAAGTAGCACACATCTAAGCCCCATTTAATTTGGATGTCATGACTCTGGAACTGGTACCTTTCTGGGGTTCCACAGTTTAAACTTGGCCAGAGACCAAAGATCTAATAGTTGCCCCACTTTATTTTTGCACACGTGTTAGAACAGACTTCTGTATCTTTCCCTGATTTCTTAGCAATTCACCAAAGAAGCTCAGCTGAACAACAGCTCATATTAAAAGGGAAAAATAAAGATTGTGAAGGGACTCACTAGAGCCTGTCCAGATCTTCCTCTTGTAGAAAATAGCCCCAAGCCCTAGATTTTCACACAAAAGAAATATGACACAACTATCATCGGTGTATGAAGCAAGAAAGATCTGTCCTCTGAAACCAAAGGTAATTTAAGGCAGTCATAGCAAAATAAATAGTAGATAAGTGCACGCCAAACTGAGCTCTGGAGTATCAAAAGTGGAAGTTATGAGAAAAACTGTGATGCTGTAAAATTTTAAGCTGTTATGTTTTAAAATGTTAAATTGTTTATGAAATTTTAAGACAGAAAATAATAAAAGGATTTTGAAAAGACATTTTAAGTATTTTTCCACTGAGCAGAGCTTACCATAAAACAGATGAGGCACAAATGAGTATGTGTGTCCTTCTTCACACTGTTGACACAAAGAGCAGAATGCCTGATAAAACAACATGTAGTGGGAATATACACATTGGGAAGACAAATTTTTGGGGATAATGTCCCAAATACTAGGCATTTCTTCATTACCCAGAGCAGCTGGAAAAAAATAAAAGGTATTAATTCACAGAGGATTTCAATACCTTCTTGGCAATGGGTCTGGGAATTTGAAATGGACATTGAAAGAAGCTTGAAAACTTTTTTAAAATTTGTACTGTCTCCTATTACCTGTTTCAAGTTGCTTTTGTAACTTGAAAGTTTCAGCACAGAAATTTCAGAAGGTAAGTTTTTCATGTGTCCCATTTACTTTTTAGTACTAGTTTTAAACGGTCAGCAAAAAATTTTATCCAGTTATCATCAATTTAAAACCTGGGGGAAGTAAAATACCCACTAAAGAGGAATTTAGGTCTTATTTTAGCAGCTCCAGCCACTGTGACATTCTCCTAGTATGAAAAAATTAGTTTCCCACTTAAACACCAAGAAGTACATCTTATTGATTTTCCACAGCAGAAGTAGAAGGAAATGAAGGTCTGGAAGGAAAAGAAATGTTTCTATGACCATGTACACTGCACACGGTACTTCCAGATTTTCAGACAATTGGCTTATATAGATCAGCATCTCCACAGCATGTTAAACATGCAGCTTTCAGCTACAGGGATAAATAGAGGAGGGAGATGCAATGAAGCTACAGTTTATGCACAGGTTATCTTTAGTTTAGCAAGAAATCAACAAACTGCATATTTGAATTCTTGCACCCTGAATCTACTTTGGTGTGAAAACAAATCATTAGAAGTCAGTTTTCTTTCTCTTTCTCTGTTCTCACAACCTGACAGACTGAAGGGAATGAAAGACAGAAAATGTCAGTCTTTTTTCCCTTCCTTTTTCTTTTTCAATTTCTCTATAAAAGGGAAAAATGAAAGCCCAATAAATATAGCTGGGGGAATGATGCCTGAGTTGTTGCTACACTGCACATATTCTTATAGCCTTCTAAATCGTAAAATGTTAACAGCAAAACTAAATCTTGACATGTTGATAGCTAAAACCATACTGCAATATGGCACATCAATTGCCTGTTATGTTTTTGAGGACCAAAAAATATTCTCTTCTGTACCATTAACATAAATCAAACTGGTTAAATCACTTGAATACCTCAGGTACCTTTTTTTTCCCCTCATATGGCACAATGGTTGATGTCAGTGCTAGTGGCAGAGCGGGGAGCGAAGAAGAGGGGGAAGGGAAATCAGATAGACTGTAGATCTGCAGAAGGCTTCGGTACACAAATCAAGCTCAATAAGCTTGTCAGAATGAACATTTCACATTAAACAAAATAATAACCTCTCATATGATTTTAAACAGCTTCTTTTCTCTTTTTTTTCCCCTTTTTTATTTCCTGCCAGGTTTCAGAAGAGCAATGCAGGGCTGTAAGTACAGTATCACAGCTGCGTTTCTCAGAGCAGATATTCAAAAGGTTTCATACCCTTGGTTCTTGCCAGATGTTGATTCTGACAGGAGATAAAATACCAGGTTTTTCCAAAACATCAGTATGGGTGAATTATGGCTAGTAGAAAACTACAGCAACAACAAAAGTAAATTCTCTTGTTCTGCAGATCTGCGAAATTGCTGTGCACAAGGAACATTTAACACAGGAGACAGGTATCAGTCAAAATAAAATAAATAGAGAAAACGTAACCCAACTGGAATTTGACTATATGAATGTTTGGAGGGCTAACTCTCATTCCTTAACTAACCAAGTTAGGTCCTCCGCATCCTCTCTGCTAACCACCAGTAACTGATTTCTCTAAAGCAGCTCCATAGAACCTCTAATAAATATTTAATTCTCTAATGCTGGCAAAGGTCATCCTGGAATTTCTCTACTTGGAGAAGGAATGGAACTCATAAAATCTCAGGGTTCATTCAAGGTAATCTGTCCATGAACTAGTTTTTCTGTTTCATGAGCTGCTTCAATTTCAGATCACTAAAACTGTAATTAATGGTAATGGAGTGACTAGACCTCATTTGCCTGATGAGTGCACAGTCCACCTGATGCCTGTTCTTATACTGGGGTTTGCTGCTGTGTTCAAACATGATTATACGGGTTAACAGCTGAGAGATCTGGGTTCATTTCTGATGATATTTATCTTATCTTGGCTTTTGTTTTAGAGTCTGTACCTCAGCCTTCCTGGTTTTAAAGATGAAAAGAACCCTAAAATATGCAAATAATTTCAATTTTTGTGCATAGAGGAGTCCTAGCTGTATGTACAGAGCATTAGCCAATTCATCCTCCAGTGTAATTAGGTTGCTTGTAACTAATTCTCTTTGTATCATGATGTATTACAAAACTGTTATTAAGGACCATATTTCTGAATGCCTTTAAGAAATTAGGTTCTGGTTCTGTTCATACTGAATTTGACAGCAAATTTTCCATTAAATTCATTGGTTCAGGATCACAGCTTAATGACCATAATTCTTTGAGTCTGCTCGTGGTATAACAAAGAGTTTTCATTATACTGTATTCTTTGTTCATTGCACCATTCAGAATATAGTCAATATATCATTAAAGAAAACTCATTAAATGTGCAACTACATTCAAAGTAACTCATTAAGATTTTAGTACAAAAGATACTGTAACAGAAAGAGTATATATTTGTAAATGAAGGAGAACTCAGATACAGAATTATTTGTTTTGAAAGAGCACCTCAAGTCCTCAATCTCTCTTGTCTATAAATTGCATTCATAATCGACTGCTCATTAACAACTCATTATGGATACTGAATATTGCACAAACAGAGACAGTGCAGCAAAGGAGACAAAAAATGAACTCATGAAAGGGAAAACAGGGAGATATTTTTCAATTGAAGAGTATGCCTTCATTAATGGCATTTTGGGTTCTTTTTTTTCCTACATTTCAATCGCTACAAACAGATCTCTTGATAACTACTGCTTCTCAGTACCTGAGGAAAAATGTGTGTGCTACATGTAGATAATGGACCAGCTGTATAACCATGCAGTGCCTGTTTTTCACTACAAGATTTAGGAACTACAAATTAGTAAAATTCTACTAAACTGGATATAAATTAATTAGAAATTCAGTAATTTTCTGTATCATAAGTGAAATGAGCCCAGTAGTTTTCATAGTGCAGCCTAGGAAATACTACTTCTTCCTTCCACTGTCAGTCCTGAGAAAGTTACAGTGACACTCAACACACTTACATTTGACCTGAATCTTTATGCACCCACCCATCATATGCATTTTAATTATTCTATTTCACAGGAAAAGTAGTACCAAAGGAAAATTATTGTTTTTCAAGTCCACGAGATCACACATAGACAGCTTCAGGGAAGAAGGGTAATACTATTTCCCTAAGTTTAAGTATGATTTTCAAAGTACTGCACATGCATTGGTGGCTTTGGATTACACAATTTCCACAATCATTTATCAGTACAATGGGATCAATGACTCCTGTAAGGTCACAACAACAATATTTCAGATTATTTAAATGCTATCCAAGCAAGAGGAATGTGCGAAATAGCCAAAGTAAAAAGCTTTAAAAAAAATTAAGGAATTAGCACAGAAAATATTGTGCTGACAAAAGGTTATATTCCTATCTACAGGCAAAGAAAAGGGAAATTTATAAGAATTCTGCGTTTTCAGTGTCATAGAGATTACTTTTTACTTCACTACAATTTATAATGAGATTTATTAAGAAAAAAGCTGATAAATTTCATCCTCTCAAGGACAAAAGCCTCATTTGTTTGCACTCCACAGGTGGAGCTTCTGTCTATACAGAGCTCTGCAGGAAGTTCTTACATAAGATATTTTGGGAGTATTCATAAATGACAAACTTGAGTGTGTGTCAGTTTTCCTATGTGAATTTCTGAATGGGTTTAACTTAGTTGAAAGAAGATTCTCCAAGGTTTGAAGAACTTGCTTGATTTTCCCCGTGTCAGGTCTAGCTCGATGCAAAGAACAAAAAAAGTCATGACTGAACATGGTCATGCCAAAACTAGAAAGATTAATACATGTTACAGGCTTCAGAAAGGCTCTTCTGCTTCCAGAGTAAAAGATGGAATGTCCCCTCCCTAAAGCATATGCTGGATAAAAAGGATCTTAAGGTCATTGCTTTCAACATTATTCATAGACAAGTGAAGCTGAAGATCCTTCTGTGTGGCTATCTGTTGAAATCCATTTAATTTCAAGAATGAAGTGTTTGTGGAAATATGTGAATAGTGCTTCATGCAGAGACTTTGAGATCTCCTAGACAAGAAGGACGATTTTGTGTTTGAATTTTAACAAACTTATATCAGTGAATTGTGCACATGGTGACAAAATTGACATAGATTAACGTACTTGAAGATAGAGAGCCACAGAACTACAAGACTGGAAGATGAGCTATGGGTGATGGCATCTTTATTTCCTGTATTAAAGATTGTGTAACGTTAGTTATAATTTTTCAAAAAGAGTGACTGGCACTCAGACAATGGGAGTTAGGCAAGACCACTGGAAATGTCCTCTGGTGGTGACTCAAGTACTTTTATGAAGGCTCCAAAGCAATTAATGGTTGTATGTATATACCTACCTACTACAATGAAATTTACATTACATTGCAGTCCCATGTCATAGCATTAATATGTAGGGAAGCACAGGTGGAAAACTGTTGAACACCATATACGTTTTGACTTTGCTGATAGTAGGATGAACAGGAACAAACACGTTTTTAAAAATGCAGGAAAGAATGATAAAATGACAACTGTATGTAAAATATACAAACTGTATGTACAATGCTTCAAGTTCATTTACTTTAATTAATCCTGGGTATCACATTTCACATATGTGAAAATGAAGAACTTCAGTGGGAGCTAAATCTTTGAGGACTATTCCAGTCTAGCCATATAACAAACTGGAAAACTTTTGATTTTTCCCTGATAAGGTTTGCAATGTTAGTAGACATTTATGAAAACATGGATAAGGATTTGTAACTTCAATTGAACATTATAAAACACTGAGTCATGTCAAAGGCCATGAAAATGTGTGCACTTGTTGCTGAAATGTTTATTGGTGAAAACCAATACACAACAGCAAAAAGAGGTTTCGGTGATTCTTAATAAATGAGAGTATTCATTTCCTTTATTTAAACACCATAAAATTCCCCTGCTCACTCTGAAAACACTTTGCAAGCAGATTGCTGTGCAGACAGTCATCTTTTTTTACAGAAAAAAATTAGGTTAGTACTTCTGTCCTAAATTGATATCTTCGGTGATAACAACAGCTAATAACTCATTCTTACATATGTATTCCAGACTGAAGTTCAGAAAAACAATTTCAGTCTAAAATTAACATTGGTCTTTTATCAAGATTTTTTAAAGTTTTTTTTGGGGGGCAACATTTTTTTTTGCTAATACCTTCCGCAATGTACATGAAATCAACAGGGGAAAAAAAGGAAACCTAGATACTTTGCATTTCTGAAGTGAAATTACCCATCTTTTCTCTACATTTCCAAACTTTTCAGTCAGGAATACACAAGAACCATCTTTTTGATCAGTGGTAAAGTAGGTACCTCTTATATTTAGTGCAGTAGGTTTTTTTCTGAAAGACAGATTATTGAGAATCGTGTAGTCGTTACCAAGTGACTTTAAATGGCCTTGTTCTACACTGGATCAGATTAATTATTCCTTACACTGGATCAGATTAATTATTCCTTCTGGCTTTAGAAATCTAATCAACTCAGGAATAAGGGGCAAATTTTATATACACTCTAGTTTATTATTTTTATCGTCATTATATGTTACAATACAAACTGAAATTCCTTCATATTTTGTACAAGCTGTGGACCTCGAGAGACCAAAACATCAGAATTTCTACCCCTAATTGTCACACAGTTTTGTAGTGGCTAATTTGTAACAATACAAAGACAACAGTACTTTATGGGAAAAAAAGAAAATATTATCTAGACATTTCTCCTAGGTTCTCTTTTAAATACTGAGCAACTTCTGATTTCACAGAAAAGTCAACTTCTCATTCAGTTGCATTCAGTTCAATAATGTGTCTTTAGGTTTAAAACTACATTCTGAATGCTTAAATCAATGGAACCCCTTTATATCAGAAATTTAGGAAAAGTTTAAATTTTACATGGTGTACCAAAAAGCAGATTGTTGCACATTATTTCATGGGGAACTTTTTGTGACAGAGAAAGGATGTGCAAGCAGAGGGAGCATCTCCAAAGCACGCTGTGTCCAACCAGAATTTTTTTTAAATTAGAAGAGTGTAGCTCTGTCATCATAACTGCATCAAGACACACAGAGAATATCACACTACAGCTTATAATATGTCAGAATTTTTTTTAAAAGATGATCTGCTTCATCCCAAGAAATAGACAATTAGTTTATATACCACAGAAATGAGATATGAAACTAAGTCAATGATGTATCAAAACCTATAAGGAAATATGACACTATGCACCAAAATGTGAAGCTGTGATTACTTTCTGCAGCTATGGTTTTAGATCAAACTGGAAATAAATAATTCACTGATGACAGTTAAAATACCTTATCATATTTACTAGCACAGCTGGGCAGATATATGAAGCAGGCAAGTGGGAATGAAAAAGAAGGAAAGAAGAATACTGCTCAGAATGTTTTTATTGTTCAAATCATTTAATAAAAAGAAATAATACTTTCAAAATTCAGAAAAAAAAAAAGGCCTTCACTTTCATTACCCTTAAGGGAGGAAGAGGCTCTGCCCCCTCACTTTTGTGTGCCATAAAAGGGACATGTCCATCCAGCTGACTTTAAGTCACAAGCCCCACATTCTGACAGTATCTGTCCACATAAGCAGATTTTCCTTCTCTGAACAAAGTGTTACTTTGAAGTCCACCTCTCCCACAAGTCATGTAAACAATCATGCACTTTAGCACTCTACAGAAAGATGCAGTTTTTTAATTAACCCTACTTCAACTACCAGAAAACTACATTCCTTCAAGGGCTGAAATGATCTAATGGATCTTCCTTTCTCTATGTTGAAATATCACAAATAGAATAGTGAAATTGTCAAAGGCATCTAGTTGAAAATACAATTGAAAGAGACAGAGGAAAGAAAGCGGAAAAGTCAACATGCACCTATTTTGATCCCATCAGTGGAAGTAACTGCACAGAAAACTGTTCATACTTTATTTAACTCGTATGTCTCTTCATTCCCACAGACACCAAAAAAGATGTGATAATTTAAAAAATATCTTGACTTTTATTTTTTTGTGTGCTTTAACCAATCATTTCTTTATTTGGTAAGGAGGAATCAGAATTTTTGTTGCCATCATACTGGCAAATAAAAACGGAGAATTATTTCCCTCCAAGATGGAGAATCTCTATTAAAATTTTAAAGGAAATTAGTTTTGATCATCAGCCTATACAGTGACTGAAAAGCTTTACATAATGCTCCACAGCTGGTCAGCCTGCCCAGCACATCATCTCTGTCCAACTGGTGTCTGCCCAGGGCAGATAAAAGTGAAGTTCCCACCCTCTGAAAGAACATTAGGATTGGCCTGACATCTGTTTCTCTTCCTAGTTTCTACCTTATTCTACTTACTGTTCTGTCCCTCTTTCTGAGAAACAATTCTGCTCTTCCTGGGGCAGAACAATTCTACCAGGGTTTCAAAAGAAGTTGGTAAAACACAAACTCAGCAAATTAACAGCCAGTTCTCAAACATTCGTGATAAGCCTCCAAGTCTGGAAGAAGACATTCAGGAAAAATTTTCTGACCTTTCTGGGCAGCCAAGAAAGCACAGGAGTTGACTACAGGATGGTCTTTTGGGAAAGACTCTGACTAAATGTTGAGTTAGAAAGGGAAGGAAAGAGACTTGTCTAGGGCTCATTATTTCAACTCATGACATAAACAAAATAAAGCGGAGTAGACAGGTGGCTTCCCAAATGATACCTTCTAGCACTGCAGCTAAGGGACCGAAAAACAAAACCAAAACAAAACAAAAGGGAAAAAAAAAAAGGAAAGAAAAACAGAAAAACAACTCACCACAAAAAAAATACCCCAACACTTTATTGGGTTTATCTCAGGTATCTGTGCAGTGTAAACACTGCACAGAAAATATCCTCTTTCACTGTTTGATTTTATCAGTGTCATGCTATGACTGAGATGTACCACAAGGAGGAATTAAGAGTGAGGTGTGCAAACAAAACACTTTTTTTGCTATCCTAAACTAGTTCTAGAATGGAAAAGGGCAAGGATAGCACAATCTACCATTAGTAGAGCCTAAAGTTATTTAAAAAAAAAGGTGAAGGGGAAGCGAAACTGCACTTTTTCAACTAGTTATTTGACTGGATTTTTTTTTAATTGCACAAAATTAAGTTAACTGAAAAAAACACCCAAACAAATAAACAAACAAACAAAAAATAAAAGATTAAAAAACTACTGTATTGATTTTGTCTAGTCCAGCAGGAGAAAGATGAGATTAGACAAAACCCTGGATCGACCATGGGGTTCCTCTGTGTAAGGAAATATGAAATGAGCAGTTGTGTACATCAGTGATACAGAAATAGAGTAGAAACACATTGTGACCCAGGACTTCAAAGCTTTAAGTTCAAAGGTATTAGATACCTCACTCCTATTTAAAGCAAGGTCAAGTGATTAAACACTTCAAGAATTTTATCTTGAGAGTCCAAAAGGAAGGCTACCTGTATTTGTGGTGATAAGAGATACATTTATTCTGAAGGCAGTCCTAGTTATTTTGATTTGATCAAGTCCCAGACAGATGGGTCTAAATAATGATTCAGCTTCTCAAATCAGGAATAAACCAGTACTTTTCATGCTGCTGGGGTGTTAGTTGCTTGATTGCTACAGACAGATACAATAGATGTTCTTCTGTTCCTACACTGTCCTTTGAGATGAACATGGGACAAAGTTTTTGCAGTAAGCTGGGACCTAACTTTCCTAATGTTCTTTTCTTACGCATCCTATTATATGCTTTTTAAAAAAATCCAATGACAGATTTTGCATTTAGTTGCAAATTTTTAGAGTATGAAGTTTCAAGACCCTTATTCTAAAATCACGTTTATGTTTGGAAAAATGTCTTTTACTCCCTGACAGAGAGTTTCAGGAAGTCAGAGACAGATGATGAGCAGCACATTTCCACAGCCTTCCAGAAAGGGTCTTCAAACAGCTCGCTTTGTCTGGAAGCTGACATCAGGTCACAACATGGACCTATCCCAGTTGCCACTGATGGTTCCAGAGCAATCTCCACATATTATTTTGGCTGAGAAATCACACAACACCAGTGAAATGTCTGGAAGAAGGTGCTGAATTCCTACACCCATACTAAGCCAGGTGCATAATAAAAGACATCATTATAGCTCTTTTAATTCAGTAAAGGATTAGCCTAGAAATACCTGCATGACTTTTGGATTTAGTAGCTGATGATTCAGCCAAACCTGACTGAGGAATGGGGAAAGATAATATTTCAGTATATTAAGTGGACCTGAAGGACATATTCCATTATCAAGTCATGCCATAATGGAGATTCTGACAATATATATTTACACACACAGCCCTTAAAAAAGCTTCAGCAGCAAGAACCTCTGTTAAAGCTCCCACCATATGGCGCTTGAAACCAGAAGAGCACAAAGCATATCTGTAGAATGAATTTTACAGATTTATTATTCGCAGCATTACTTACTTCTTTTGTTATTCCATGGCATCATTTGTACTTTAAGGTCTGTAGGCCTTCCTCTCTGTAAAGGTGGTGGGACATTAATTCTAGGCAGACCATCGAACATTTCCTTTGTGAGGCAGTTAAATATTTTTTCAGATTAAACATTAATCATGAACTCTGACACTTATTTCAGTGGAAAAATATTTTTCCTGTTTCTTACATCCCACTTCCTCCCTTCAAAGCGAAGAAAAATCTGCTATCTGGTATATCGGGCCTGAAGTAAGACATACACTGATGAACCTGCAATAACATTAAATATGAATTTCTATCCCTGTATGTTCCAGTTTAAACATTTACTTACAGGTCATTTATCAAGAAAAGAACAACAGTCCATTTCCAGATACAGTGAAACAGACTGTATAAAACAAAGTTAGCAAAATAAGATCAAATCTTCATTCTTTAATAGCTGAAGAAGAAAGTCCCTTTGGGCTACTGATATGAAAGTAACACTGGGCTGAGCAGCTTGCCTTTTCCTCCACAATGTCCTGTCTGTGGTCTTCTAGCAGTCAATGAATAATAACATAAATTTTAAAGCAAACTGAAACCAGTTTTGTTCTTAGTTTTTGTAACACCTCATACATGTTAATGAGGACTTAACGTTCTTCCTCTTTATTGACACACAGAAAATAAGACTCCCCTTCTTGTCATTTTGAACATCTATCTTGAGTCATTAAAAAAGGTGATTTGAAAGTTTCCTGGGCCACACACCCAGCCCTGCCTGCAGGGCAGGTCTCTGATTTCAGGAGCATTGCATTAACTGGGAACATGTAATCAGTACTGCCAACTAGGTGTTTACAAGTCATGCTTGGAGGGGGAAAAAAAAAAGCAAGGAAGACAATATCCTTAAATAAATATAAATATTTAATCTTTTAAGGCTACTGGAAATTACAGTTCTTCAACTTATTTTAAACCATGTGAGAAGAAGTCCAGCTATTCAGAACAAACCCACATACACTAATATATCCCCCAAATATTCCTTTTTAAGCACTGAACCGGGGTGTGCTAGTTCTGGATCATTTGTTGAGCACATCAACTGTTGGCAGGAAACCAAAGATGATAGCATTTTACACATTTTTAAGTAAATGTTTGTTCTTTTTTAGTTTGCTTAAATTAGAGGAAAGGATTTCCAGTAGAGAATATTTTGCTTTATTAAACTGAACGAATTGTAGGATTAGTTGCAACTACAGATAAACTGTACTGAAGTGCCTTTTCATACCTCTCAAGCACACTTTCCTGAGAAGAGGTTTGTTACCTTCAACTTCTTGTGGATAGAGCCATATGGTCCTACCACTCTCAGACTGGAAATCCTGGCGGCAATCTCTCGTTTACTACTCATGTTCAACTGACAGACCCAACTGTGTTTGTCATCAATATGCCTTTTCTTCCAAGAGCCTACAACAGCAGATGAATTGAAGTGACCCCAAGCCAGCTTCTCCAAAACAAAGCATTATTCACTCAAACACAGAGTAAAGGGCTTAGGCTTAAGCAAACAATAGACCTTTACCTCAGCTTTCATCTTTCAGTCCCAGACTCAGTAAATTCGGCTTTATGCTGCTACTTCCACCTTCAGGTTAGGTGGGAGTAGGTGAGACTGCTTTGTTTCAACTTGCTTATGTGTGCCCCGAGTCAGTCACCATCTCTCTCCTGTGCAGCTGCTGACAGCCCACTTCACCTCCCTATTTCCCCTGAATCAGCATCTGAAAATGTCCTGCTTGGGCCTAAAAAGGGCAAAATTGCTCACCAATTTGATGTCTGGCAAAGGCAATTTCCTATTCAGAACTTTTCTGTTAGTTTCCAAGAGAACTTCAGACATTTCCTTAGAAGCTATCATTATGTTCTTTCATGTGGTTTTCCCTTTGCAGTCAGGAAAGACAGTAACAATTAGGGAAACTGAGATGCATAAGGTATTTGTTAAAAATATGCCTAAGCTCCCAAAACTTTCAAAGCAGTAGAAAGTGACTTTAGTGGAGGTGACAGACTCATATCCTGTGACAGTTTCGGGGTTTAATTGGTCATAAGAAAATAGCATTTCTTTTTCTTCACTATCTTAAAATGTATCTGTTTATTAGGTTGTTTGACATCCTGCCATTTTTGATTCACCCTGAAACATGTTCTGTGAACTCAGTGGTAATAACTGTAACTAATAGATCTTAAGTGACTTTTCTATAAAATACAGAGTAAAATATTTCTAAAAGTAGAACTGAACTACTTTTGAGACACATAGTACCTTGACACTCTCTGGGACAAAATAGGTGGAATTCATCCCTACTTACCAACATCTCTGAGCTTCAGCTGTTTAGAGCACCTCTTCACCCTCCTCCACTCTGTGTTACACATTATAGGCTTCACCTGCTGAATCTGCAGGAGAATCCAGACAGAAGTACAAAAATTCTCATGCGAGCATTGTTTTACAATATGATGGAGAAGGTACTTGGAAATAAGATATGGAGAATGAAGTCTCTTAAGTGGATGATTGTTGTAAATAATCTCGGTGTATTAATTTGTACCTGAAAATAACATGATTTAAAAGCAGGAAAAACAATTCACCAGACGAGTCCGAGAGGGGGGCAGATCGGGTGAAGATTTCGGAGATCAACACATGAATGGATGTGGCTCCTCTGGAGATGGGCCAGCAAGTCTGCCTAACATCAAAACATCTGCCGAGAGACTGAATAGGGTCTGCAATGGTCACTCAGACATCTTTTCTGTTTCCTTTGAAAACCCACTCGGAAAAATCAGAATCCCAAAAGGAGGCCGATGAATACCAATACCCGGACAGCTGGACAAAAGAAAACCTACCTCAAGGGGAACTAAAATGTACAAAAACTGGATCTCTGGTAGTGGGATTTTGTGAACAAAGTGGGGGCAGATGCGATAGAGGCCTGTCTCAGCGTTCACCCCGTTCGATTCCCGGGATCAAATTGGTCTTTATCGTGGCTGTGGTTTTTTTGATTCATTTCCGTACTTGCCACGCAAAAATAATTTTTTTTATTATTATTATTATTACAATTTGGCTCACCTCATTTATAACATGATGAATAAGTCTACTGAGAGTAGTATGATCCACTTTACACCCATCATTTCTTACTCTGTTCAGCGACATAGGGGCAGGTGGCTTGGCACAGCAAGCTTTGATATTACTTGCATTACTGGTTTTTGCTATTCAGACAAGAAGTGAGGACATTGTTATCTTCCAAAATCTAAAATACCGTCCCTTTCTGTATATTTGCTGGCCTGTTAGTGCTAAATTGAAGAGTCTCACAGTCAGCAGAGAATTAGAACTGTCCAGTTATGCAAGCATTCCATTTCCTTGGCTTTGTGAACTTGTACCAGATACACGATGAGTTTGGCTGCTACAAAGCCAGCTGAGAAGGCAGTAAACTATTTAGAAAATATACGTAGTTTGAAGAATTTGAAAAGCAGCTAATATTTAATGCACAGCAAGCTGTAGTTACCTTCATCACACATATGTATTTACTAAATTCCATTGTGAAATGTGTTCAAAGCAGACTGTTAAACAAATCTTTCTCACTGTAATGTATTGTTTCATTTTCGCAAGCCAGTACACTTTGTGGGCTTTCTCCCACTCTAGAACCATTTTCAGACACTAAAGAGAACAGTTCCAGGGAGTGCACTCTTCTAGTGACCTTCCTGAGAGGAGCTTTAGTGATTAAGATCCCTTCCACACCTCCAGTGAGAGAAGAGGGCAGAGCAGCGGAAACCACCACTGCAAGCACCAGATCAGACTGAGAAGGAACCTTGTTTGCAGGTGTTCAGTTAGGAATGTGCTTGCCTTAAAGAGAGATATTCCTTCCAAAACTTCCACCAGAGAATGATGCATTGAAAGCTGCTCAGGAATTCAATAACGAGCACATTTTAACTGTCCTCCTTTGTAGTACTTTGGTGCAACCTGCAGATGTGACAAGTGTCAACGCTCAGAGCACTGTCCTTGTGAAGTGCTGCATGATAACTTTAGACTCCCGAACAACACTTCTGAATGAGAGTGACCACAGGGTGCATTGTTACACTATTTGGGCAGCCTTGGTGTTGTACTTGGGTTATTTTGCTCAGTCTTCATCTATTAAACAGAAAGGCCCTTGATGTTTGGTGTTCAGTGAGAGGAAGGAAAAACATTCTACTGGTTTACATTTGTTAACCAAACTGTATTAATCTATGAAACCATTACAACCTTATAACAGATAAAGATTAGCTGTATAATGGTAAAATTATGTAAATTATGGATAATTCACAAAAAAATTATTCTTAGCACTACAGTTTAATGTCCAGATACTTGCATTGCAACAGTAGGCTAAACTGATTTTGAAAACTTAATGTTTAATGTGAGAATTTTCAAGACCCACATGTAGTATTTGTTTTCCTAACCAGTCTTTCCAAGGGAAATAGACAGCTTAAACTGTGAAGGCAAACATTATTCCTATGGTTAAATAAAATATTATTGGCCTTATCATACAGTGCACATCAATTATTAGTATTCACCATCGTAATGCAGTAAGAATTGTGAAGGCCATAGGATCCATGCTAAAACCTGGTAGAGACAGTTTGAATAAAACAAACAAACAAAATACCCCACAACAACAACAACTAAAAAACCCACTAAATACACTAAATAGAGTTTAGATGTCTACTTTAAAAGTGCTTTGAAATAGCAAGGTGTCATAAACATTGTAAGTGCGAAGAAAGTGGAATAGAGCTATTAGAAACAGGAGTGACTGAGTCTATTCAACTGAGAATAGAGAGAGACTTACTACAGTTTGCAAGAAGTTGTTGCCCCTTCAATTTAAGGCCTGACAAGGCCCCAATCCCAACAAGACATTCAGATGCATTTTTCTGCATAAATTCTAAGATACAAAACCACAACAACAAAAAACCAAAAGTACTACAAAAACCTGTACTTGCGTTTTCATCTTGCAAAACCTGAGACCAAGAAAGTTCCCAAAAGTCTGTTCAAACCTTTTCATGACATGCTTACTTTCTCAACATGCAGTTTCCTTAAGCATCTTGAGTTATAGATTCTTATCCTGAGCTTACCATTAAACTTAACAGTGTTAGGGCCCATTCCCTGGCCCTGAGGACAATGGTATATTCTGGCTCCTTTAATTCTGTAGCTTACAACCAGGAGTGGTCCGTGTTCTCTACTAATTCCTGACACTGTCCCTATAAGTTACCTGAGAGAATACAAGTTGGCTGCCCTCAGAAACCCAAGGGATTTATTCTAACAATATCTCTGTGCAGAGTATTTTCTGCCTGTGCATGGACCCAAATCTTAATACCTACCTTTCAGTGTAACACAATAAGCCTAGCCTGAAAGTTTGGGATTCGTTTTGCTGGTGGCTGCATATTTAACCCAATATCTTGTTCTTAAGTATGGAAAAGTCTCATTAACTTTGTTAGATGTTTTCCTTTATGAAGGCTGTGAGCTTGGTGTAACAGCTGATCTGCAAGAAGACATTTTGGTACACTGAACATTAAATTCCTCAGCTATCCACATTGATTAGCTTGAGGGCACACTGATGCCTTCCCTATAGAGTTAGTGGAAACCTTTAAAATGCAGTCCCTCTCCTGGGGAACTTGCCAGTGCTTGAGCTGCGCAAAAAGTGTGTACCACATCAACATCTTCATGACCGTGTTACAGCTTGTCTGCAGTAGCTATCTAAGGTGATGTTCAGAAATCCTCAGCCACAGGTCACCACATTTCCTGGGCTGTCCTGCTGATGTGATAACTTCTACACACATCATAAAAGAGGTGCTGATCACAGCAAACAGGAACCCCTCACTAATAAAGTGCCCCCATGAGATCACAGTCTTATGTAGAGATCAGTCTGGAGAGGTCAGTGTAGTTAAATTTTAATTACTCCTACTTTTAGGGATGGTCAGTGGTCAGTGTAGTTAAATTTTAATTACTCCTACTTTTAGGGATGGGTCCCAGCCCTGGCATTTCCAGGTGAACACCAAGGGGCACAATCAAAGTCTGCCTCAGCCTGAGATGAGAGCAAACAATGACTCCTTGCCCTTCACAAAAATGAAACTGATGAGCTTCCAGCTCAGGTTCAAACAGTTAGCATTTCTACTCTGCCAATCTGCAGAAGCACCTGAATGACAGTATTAGTGAGGACAGAAAAACAGCTTCAATGGATCATGAAAAAGATTGTCCTCATACTTCTCCATCTGCCTGCTTCCTCTATAGCCCAGCCATTACTCTCTTCAAAATCCCAGCCAACTTATACCAATCCACCTCTCTCTACCACAAGCTTTCCTAAGCACCTTCATTAGATTCTGTCCAGTATTTCACTTAAAATCTGCTTCACAGAAAGGACCAGGAGCAAACCTCTGGAACCAGTCTCTTGGATATCTTACAGAATTTTGTTGGAGGCAGATGAAAAAAATAAAAACTGGTATGGGTCACAGGATGAGATTTTTTTATGTTCTATTTATACATAATCACCTTTGCATGTTGAGATAGGGTGAAGTCCTTACTTCCAGCTTTCTGAAAAAGCCCATTAATCACCACGGCCCTTCAAGAGTGCTTATTGCTTTTTGGGCTGGTATATCAAAGAGCTCATGAAGTGGTCTGAATCACCCAGCATTTACACTTCCTCATGTCATGTCCAGCTTCATCAGAGATGAACTTGCCTGGGGACAACATCTTCTAAAGAAATGTGGCATCTTTGCATTGCCAGTTCACTGCAGAGGATTAGCATGCCAAAACAAGAGTGGTGAATTGGTACAGATGAAAACCAGAGAAAATACAGACACAAATGTCTTTGCAGTTAAAGACCAATATAGCTAAAGGCAAATGAAGGAGACTATACTGATTTAATCACATTCAGAAATTTCAGTCTTAGATATCAGTCATAAAAGAGGAACCCAGGCAGTAATTCAAAATTTAGCAGTGCTATTGGGAACCCAAGGAGATAACAGAATAGTCGATTCTAAATTTAAAATCTATGTCTATTAATGAAAACAAACATATCTGCTGTTTCATCATTTATCTTCCAAACTATATAAACAGCATGTTAGGAAGTAATAGCCAAGTTCCTTCTGGAAAGAGTTTACGCAGTTCACATGGAAACAGAGTGAAGGCCATCCATTCAAAAGCAGAACTTGCATTTGCCCACAAATATTGCATTTGTAAAACATTGAGGGTTTGTATGTAATTTTTAATGTGTAATAATAATGTATTTGTTTTTGAAAAAAAACCCCATTAAATAAGCTTAAAAGACAACCATGATTATTTGGCAAATGAAATGTGAACTTCAGTGGTTTTAAAGGTGCACAAATATCTGAATAACAACAACAAAAACAACAGCAACAACCATAATAATAATAATAATAATAATAATAATAATAATAAGGCAAAAATACTATGTATAGTGAATAAAAGGGAGAGGTCATATTTATTGCTGAGCTGAATTGTCACCAGATAACTGTAAACTTTCATCATAACTGTCCTAAATATGGTACCTCTTTGAAACATATCACAAGCCTGGTTCCAGATATTTCTAGTCTTTTTCTATTTTATTTCCCTTTTAACTGTCATTCTGTTGCAGAAGCTGAAAGAACCATCCCCTAAAGTCTTTTTCTTTTACTATCAGATACATAAAGGACAAGTAGCCCGAGGCTCAATATTTTTCAGGCTTTTAAATATTTTTTTTCCTCAGTGTAGAATGAGCATGTGTCATTTCTGCAGCAATTCAGAAGCAAATGGTCCCAAGTTCAAACTGTGACTTTTTAGATTAGATCTGTCTGGAAAAAAATTGTTGAGATGAAATGGAATTCATTTGCCATAGATGTCAACTCAAACTGACAGAAATAAGGATTCATTTACAAAGGAAAAACAAATTCTAGGAAGCAAAAATCCCAAACTTGGCAACGTGTGATGTGAAGGGTCTTTATTTACAGCCCATACACCCAACTATTTTGTTCAGTGACAAAGTATCACAGGCATTATCCAAAAAGCAATCAGACAGGTGGACTGCTCCTAAATGCTGGTTTCTGTTTTTTACAGTACACCATCAGTCAGCAGAGAGAGAACAGAAACACAGAGCCAAGAACAAAACAACCATTAAGGGCCAGCTATAATACATGAGCAGCTCCTTCTCAAATTCATGGCTTTAGTTCTGTGGTCAGTGTTTTGAGCACCAGTCATGAATTAATAAACATCGATGGCTCCAGCTGCCTCACAGCACAAATCCTTCTGCAGTATTTAACTGTATGAGGAGACGTGGTAGAGAACATATAATGGTTTCCAATAACTGGACATGAGTAAGGACAAATGTGTTCTTCTGTTAATTAAATGTTAGAGAACAGTGAATAATTTAATATGAAGTATTTGTTTGACAGGTCTGTTCTTTTCCTGATTGCCTTCTTGAGAACAGTTATGTGCTCCTAAAATTCATTTTGTTTCAAAGGATGGAAAGACCATGAATAATTCAGCCCATTCATTCATTATGTTACTACTAAAATATGAATTACCTTTTCTCAAGTTTATTTGTTGGATTAAGGCAAATGGAATAAGTATGCAACCTCTTCTCATATAAAAGTTTTTTGTGCATTAAAATTTTAGGCACAAATGTCTTGAGACATATCAAGCATAGGATTTTAAGTATACGTCACCGTCACTCTGGAACTGAAAACTTTGAAAGCAGGAGAGCTACCAAAAATTTACAATCAGCTTGGAAAAATCAGCCATCTATAACAAAAATTATATCTTACAGCATATAAAATTTTGAAAATTGCTGAAATTATTAAGTATTTTCTCGTTTTTTATCATCTGTGTACCTGCTTATTTTACATTCCCTGCTGCATATCCAGTTTTCCCTTGCTGTTTTGATGTACTTGGCACCATACAGAAACTGTGAGAGAAAAATAAACAGCATGTTTTAAAAATGGGCTTTTGTGACTGTAATACTAAAAAAAAATCATTAGGGCAGGTCAAGTACTTCTTAATTTGCTCAGTTAACCATATAGCTGTGAGAATAGCTATTCTAATAATATCATAGATACTGTTGTAACCCAGGCCACTGCAAGCTAAATTACATGGCTGAACCTCAGAAAAACATGCAGCTAAAAGGAGCCATGGGTTCACCATGCTTATCCCACCAGCTAAAAGTATACTGAGATATATCCTCATGAAATCTTTAGGCAAAGTGTTATTTATATTTCCATACAGACTAGGGTGATGCTTACTGCTACATGCTCATTGCACTACTAAAGGTTAAAAATTAAAATGAAAAAAAAAGGTACATATAAGTATCCAGTCAGCACTTATCTTAACCTGTAAGGTTCATAAAAGACTAAGATCATTAAATCAGATGCAGGATAATGAAGTAGGGGACCATAGTCTATTCTGCAGGGACAAATCAAGAGAGAATACTTGAATGAGTGTGCATCCAATGGCTTCAAGGAAAGGTATAATTAGAAGTGGTAAAGTGAGCATAAATATTGTATACAATCATCTGACTGACAACAGCATGAGCCAGCAGGAAGCATCTCAATCTAATTGAATCCTACCCCCTCTGCCTGAAAAGCAGATTTGGGCCTAATACAAAAGATTTCTGAAAACTTTGACATGGACTGCTATTACACATTTGAAGGTATTTATACAGCAGCACTTGCTTGTGCTACCAGAGTTAGAGGGTATGACATATTTTCCCATCTTAAGTCCCCGCTCACAGGGCATTCCTAGTGATCATAGAATCAGGTTAAAGGCTCAAGCTTGACAAACAAGGGTTTCTGAGAGAGAATTTCTAAAACACAAAGGGCATTCAGACACTAGTAGATTTTGGTTAGAGTTGCACAAATAACCACCCTTTTTGCATATGCAAATCTCTATCTCAGCTGCTTTTTCCTCATGTATTCCCTCTTTCATTCATTAGGAGCAGAATATTAATTTTAAAAACCCAACAACAGAAACAACAAAACAAGTAAGCAAACAAGAATATTTTTTGTTTGTCTGTCTATTTCGGTATAAGCCCACATTGTTTGAACTTTTAGCAGTCTCAGTTTTCTCTTCACCCTCCTTTTTCTAGAATGAAAGATAATGGAAACAAAGGTCACTTTGAAAAATGAGAAAATTTGTTGGCTATGAAGTATTCTGCTGACCTAGAAGCAAGTCAGTATATGGGTGGTGAGTCACATTGAGTAAGTGGTACTTGCATTAGTGGCATGGATACACACAACACAGCAGTGCAAGTGCTGTAAAGGCTGATGTCTAAACGGAACCAAAAACCTGTAAGGAAAGGAGCATATGATCTGTGAAGGTAGAAGCTAGGAGCTGGTAAAAAGTGGAGAGCTCATTATTCTTTTTTCTCTTTCTTTCCTGTGCATGGAAATGTGCAAGCAAACCCAGACTGAGAAAGATACCTGGGAACCTGAAAACATTTTTCTCTCCCACAATACAGACTTAATTTTCTATTGAGATAGATAGATAGATATAGAAATAGAGATAGAGATGATTATATAGTTACATAAGCAAGAACTGTTCTAATCTTTATGAATATAATACTTAAAGGATCTCACTTTCTTTGATGGCTCAGATTTACAGCTTCAAACGAACCAAAGCAAAGCTCCATACAAAGAATTTAGTTCAGTGTTTTTTTATATGTAAAACTACTTCTTTCTACATGTTTTTCATTTTAGTAAACAGTTTTAGTCTCTCTTTTAGGTTTGGGGGGTTTTTTGTAAAATACTAATATTTACATATATTAATAATATTTTCCCTGCAGGACCAGTGATCAGATTCACCAGTGCCCAGATACAATTTGGAAGCTATGTTGACAATTTGCTTGTAACCAACACTTCCTCTTGTCTTTCATCAAGTTATTTGGAGAAAAGAAGGGACATGATTAGAGTTCTGTGCTTCAGAGCATTATGCTGTATACTTGCATGCAATATACATGGCATTAAAGGAATTCAGCAACAGCAAAGTGAGACTACTTAAATATTTCTTTCTTTATGTAAGAACCATATTCATATATTTACTACTGGCAAAATATGAATGCCTAAAAGGCCTCTGTGACCCTAGGCTTACTGGTGGGATGACTGAGATACAGCAGTGTAAGATTTTACTGCCTAAATGAAGTAGACAGATAATGGGTCAAAAAAGCTAGAAGACAGAAAGGTGTCTCCCGTCAGGGAATTGGAATATACAGCTCGTGACAAGCAGGTCTGCAGCTTCCCCAGGTGCTCAGTTGACAGTCAAAGGCTAGAGCAGCTGCTCAGCATATGACCTGATGCTTCAAGAAGTGCCTAGGAATGAGCCTTCCTGCTTCTTCTGTGTGATCCAGAAAAGGGACACCTGGGAGAAAGCTTTGACAGGCAGTAGCCTTCCTGTAGGATTACACAAGGGGATGACAGTAGGAACGGTCCAATCAACTGAACCATCTCCTGTGCTTCTGTCTAAAAGTAACTAGAAGAAAATAGTAACTGAAAGAGACCTAAATATAGTAAGCATTTCTGAAGTAGAGCTGTGTGCCCCAAGTCAGAAGAAATAAAATAGCTTGTTACTAATATGTGCAACCAAGAAATTATAGCTGAGTCAGGCTGAGAATGGGTTTGAACCTGGATATAAAAGTGGCTTGGGAAGAGGAGTGGGGAGCAGACAGTGCTCAGACAGAGAAGGATTGGAATAATGGGACAGAATCATTCCTATTTAGAAAGCACTGAAAAGCTAGTCTGTCCTTCATGCAGCAGTTCATATCTCTGTATGTCACAGAAGGGGTCCAAGTCTCCTCACTCCTCTGCTGTCAGACAACATGGTGGTAGAAACCCACTAGAAAAAGAAAAAACCAAGTACAACTTATCTTTTAGTTTTGGAGACAAACTTGAACTATATATTGGACAGACCCTCTCCTCATTCACTGAGAATGTCAAAGATGTCAAATGCCAATAGAAAAGCTAATAGGATTATAAAACCTTTCTTCTGTATCAGGAGCAAAGAAACAGAAGTTGAGAAGAAAATAAACCCTTTAAAACTATAACAATGAGTGACCATAACTACTTTTATATAAACTATTCATACAGTATGTCAAAAATGAGGTGTGGAAAAGGAATTTTTCGGTTTTATATGGGTTGAATAGTTCTGGCAGCTTTAGCAAATTCAAGAAGAAAACCTCATCCTAAGTAACACCTAAGGAATTTGATTAAAATTTGGATTGAACATTAAGCACAGTGACCAAGATGTAACTCTTACAACATGCTGTACAGTGTGGGTGCTTTAAAATCAGGAAGCGTGCACATACCTTTCCCCTTTCCCATCTTCATTAGATATGCTAATTCATCACAGGGAGAGACTGAAGGAGAACCTTCCAGTTAAGGTTACCCAATGTTTTCCAAAAAATGACAGCCTGAAAGAGGCTTTGAAAATAAACTCTCTGAAGAAAACAGACTACCAGATGACTTTTGCATGGCAGCAGGGGAAACTTGAGGGACATTTAAGAGACAAGAGCAAGTGGGTAGAGGGAACTTGTGGAAATGGTGTAAGAGGTTTCACAGTCATATAGGTTTTTTGAGAAAATGAAAATTCAGTCAGTACCAGCACTGGACCTCTCTGGAGAGCTGAGCAGAAGTAAATTCTATGGATCTGAGAGACTGTTTCTTTTCTCTGTACTTGCAATTTGTTTTTCTGCATCTGTATGTCTTCAACCAAGGACAACTCCTGCTGGAGATGAAACCTTTGATGTCTTGTGTCTAACTTCTAATTCAGGTGAGAGACCATAACTGTCCTGTGTAGGTAGCTCAGAGACCTGCAAAAAAATCTTTGCTCTCCATGACTGCATCCTGCTTAAGCTCTTGAAGGCTATTAAGAGTACTTGAAAACAATGATTTATGTGAGTCATACAGACATGATAACCGAAGAAAGTAAAGTTCAAAAAGCTCCCTCCCAGCTCAGAAACTAAAATTGGCTCAGTCCATTTTATCTTATTTTCTAGGGGTTTTTTTCTTTTTTGTTTTTAAACTTGCATTGGAATGTCATATCATGTCACAACTGCTAAGAGGAAAACAAAATCTTCTAAGTCAGAAGCTAAAACAGATATTCAAATTATATTTAATATAGTGAGACTCAAAACTAATGAAGAATGCCTTCTATCCTGAACAAAAAGCCAGCAGAAAATAAAAATCACCAAACTAAGGAATAGAGTCTTCCATTCTTAATGCAGTAAAATTTGGTGATTCAACTGCTGGAATAGCAGAGGGCAAAATAGAAAGCATTTGTAGATAAGAAAGCAAAAGCTAATGGATATTTTCAGTAAGCCTAAAAGCTCTGTTACCACTATAGTGCAAAGATAATGCTTTCTACCTCTACAATTCCTTGCAATGATTGTTTTGCCAATATATAGTATAAAAGAAACAAAGAGTAATAATTGCTTGTCAGCCCTGATGAAGCATGACAGGCATCAGCCATGGGAAGGGGGAATGCCACTTTACTGCTGCATCCGACAGTAACAGACTGCACAGAGTTTATACTGTTCACCTATGGAACTGGGTCAGGACTGGAAAGCAAAGGACATCTGGAGGTCAGCTTGAGCAAGCTGTTTATGTCTATCCAGTTAAAATGCATTCAGGGACTCTCAACCACTGAGATAATTTAAAATTGAGCAGAATGGCATTGCAAATCATATGGTAGATCTAGGTTCTGCTCACAGATCAGGTCCAAATGAAGTTTGCAAAAGCTGCAACAAAATATTTTTTCCAGGAAAAAAGCATATGTCTCAGAACCCTACATCACAGAGGGCTATCTAAATATAGTCTAATTACATAAAATGATATGCAGCATACAGATTCAAATTGTGCAGTGGAGGCAAAGAAGGAAGGAGTCATGAGATGAAACCTCATTATAAAAAAAAGGATGCACAGTGAAAAATAAATCATAGTTTACAAACATCCTTTGTTAACAAATTGAAATCATAGCAAAACAGAAAAAGAAAAGCTGATAATGTTATTATTCATTTTTATCTATCATTTAAATCAAGCCTCTCAAGTATAGTTCCTTAAGGATTGATGTCTTTTGGAATCACAAAGGCTTATTTTTGGAGGGGTTTCTTAGTATATTTGTGTTTCCATAATAATAAGGCTCTTAACCTTTTCAAAACTGTTTGAATAAAAATTTCAAAAGGCACTGTGGTCTTAAGAACTTGACCTGGAGTACCCTACAAAAGTCAGACTGTCAAAAGCTGGAGCTCTTTAAATTCTGAAATTCAGGAGTCAATTAGACCTCAAAATCCTCCCACTCTAAGTAATAGTCTACCCTAAGAAGAGACAAAACAACATCTCATACATTAAAACATGTAGGTGACAAGTAGTCCAAGTTCTACTTGGATATTTAGGCCATAATATTAATTGCTAGTTTGATTTATTTAGAAAAAAAACCCCAACCTTTATATATTACATTTTAAATATATGCAAACACATTAATAATTTTGAGAAGATTCCTATTTCTTACCACAATTTTTAAGGCAAATTTTCTTTTCAGTCATTTGGGTCTGCAGACTCATTTTACTGTAAAAATTTTGGAGTTTTTTCCTGCAACATGAGCAAATATTTCCCTGAGGAAATATGGCAAAAGTTCAGTAAGTTTATCAGAGACAGGACTCTCCCACTTTACTTGTAAGAAATGTGTTTACCAATGCAAATAGTAAAATGTACCACTGAACAAAATTCATAACACAGTTACAGAAAACAAACAGTGGTTTTACACAGCAGGGTTTCTGTAAAGAAAGAAAAAAGCTACACAATTTTATATTTAAATTCCAGAGCAAGAATATCTGCAGCTTTACTCAGCTTTACATTATCAGCTTTACTTCCCTGAGAAGTATTTTGCTACAGACCATGGAATTGCTCTAGAGAGGTTCATAGATGCAGAGACTAGGTGTCTCAGGGGAATAGCACTAGACTACCAAGCCTTGCACCTCTAAATCGACAGCAGAACACTACACAAGAAAGAAATAGATTATATTCTGAAAGCAGTGTAATGTTTTCTTTAATTCATCACTAGAGTCCATAAAAATATTTTTAAAGGTATCTTCTAATCTGCTGTGCATCCAGGGCCAGTGTTAGTGAGGCTTGAATTCTTTTATCATGTATCATAAGTACAGTCATCATTAGTACCTCATGACAGCTTCAGATTCGCATATGTAAGGAACTTAGAAGATGAAATATCAACCCAGAAAATTTCCCTCTCAGCAAGGCTTCTGACAAATTAATGGATTAGTGAGGGGAAATTTACATCAGATTCCCTTAAACAACAGAGCATCAGTAGATGTCTTCAGTTCCCAAGGCTATCAAGTCAACAGCTTTCATCATTTTAATACCTTCCTAAAAAACTCATAAGACAGAGTACATTCTCGGGAAATCTAGATTCATACAAATCAATGAAAGATAAATCAATGAGCCAAATAACATAATAAACTACCAAGAGAACAGCACTATCTGAACACATAAAAGAATAAGCCTTCAATACTTTATGCCATACAAACCTTTTGGTGAGTAGAGTTTTTTAACTGCTATCTAACTAGAAAGGTTTCTTTTAAGATGTACATATATTTGCTTTCTGTCATGGAGTAGTCTATTTATAATCAATGTTTAACTTTCCTGGGATTAAATTTTAAGAACAGTACTTTGAAAATATGTGCCCTTCACCGTAAGATTTACAACAAGTAATACTTGGGATTCATTTAATTAGACATTCTGCCAAACAGAGATGTAGGTATGTCTTTCAATTTTTTTTTTCTTACTTATTTCTGTGTATTACCTCATTTTGTGGATAAGGATGAGTGGCTGTTAACATTAAAGGAAAAGAAAATAGCAGCAGTCTATTCCCATTCTTACTGCCGGTCACTATGTCCTTCTAAAATGCAGATTTTTTTTCTTTGTTGCCATAATCTCCATAGAAGTTATAATGCAGACAGAATAATTACAGTGTAAGACGAGGAAAGTGTGTCCTTTTTAGTTAACATCTTGAGGGGACACATTTTCTTCCTCTTATTTTTGAGCAATATATGTAGCTTTATCACATTTGCTGCAGGCTGTTCCCAGAGGATTTTCAGAAGAACTCTTCCTCCTGTAAATAGGCCAATTCACTCACAAGTATGTATTCTAGAAAAGAGTAAATATATAAAACTTGAAGGTGGCTGTTACCATGCTCTGGCTGCACCTTGCACTTCACACCTTGTCTACACTAAGGATGTTTTAGGGGAAGTTTCA
Source organism: Cyanoderma ruficeps (assembly GCA_008694505.1). Classification (NCBI taxonomy): domain Eukaryota; kingdom Metazoa; phylum Chordata; class Aves; order Passeriformes; family Timaliidae; genus Cyanoderma; species Cyanoderma ruficeps. The sequence continues at coordinate 38,617,524 of VZDJ01007749.1, read as the reverse complement.
CACCTAGACTAGGAAACCTAGTTTGACTTCTGTCAGCATTTTAGCACCATATTGATTCGACTTGCACATGCAGTTCTTGAAACACTGAGAGAATATGGTGCTACAGATACCTTCTACGTCTAAACAGTGAAATCAAATTAACATTAGAAAGAAGAAATTCCTGTTTCTAAACTTTCTAACTGAAAAAAAGATTACAATAGCTCCTGCAGAATTGTGGCTTATATACATATATGCTTATTCATTCAGTTCAATATTTCTGAAGAATGTAACCCTTTGCTTTGCTTTTAAGGTAAATGTGTTGCATTATGAAGCAATTCAGTCATTACTGACCCTGTATTTCCTTTCTTAAGTCAGGATTAGTTCAGAGGATTGTGTAGCGCAATCAGTAAGGAGACTGGGAAGGGGGGGAAAAAAGCCAATGAGAATGGATGACATTGTGGGGTCAATATTTTAGTGGAAAATAAACAACTTCATACCATTTATCTGTATGACTCCATATCATTCTGTTTGCATCACTACCCTCAAAAGTACTACCAGGAACTAAAAGTTTTCAGTGAGACCCTACAGTCATACACACTTGACTTGCACCCTTCATTTTTTAGGGTGCCCAGATACTTAGCTGGGGCACACTTAATGTGAGCCACAGGCTTCACTGTCTCCTGTGATCATGGCTCAAATTATCCACCCTGGTTCTGTCAGGGTGAATAGGTACTTTTATCAGAAAAGGTTGTGACTCTCTTCTATTAGTATGGAAATGCTTCATCTGGTTATGTCAAATGTCAGTACCACTAAAGTTATTGCAACTCAAACCCTAAGGAAGGCTTGTCCAGTACTGTGGGAAACCACTGAAATAGAGAGAAAGTTCTATTAAATTGCTGTCCATCAGATATACCTACATACAATTTAGTCATACCTCAGGTGGCAGTCTACAGTCCAATTTCAGAGTTACTTGTCAAGGATGCTCTAAAAACATCTTCTCCAATGACTTAGGCCCTCTGAGACACTCTTCCTGACACTTTCTCACAGAAAGAAAACATTAGTGACGTGGCATGTACTTGCTTAATCTGCTAAATCTGCCCATTAGAAGATCACAACTTCAAGCTTCTTCACAAGATGCTGCAATAGATTTGAACTCTAAAAAGTGAACTTCCCCCTATCCTAAGTGTTCTCAGCACTGGATGCAGCAGGAGTATGCTGGAGGCAGAAGCAGACTCTCCAGGGAATCTCTTCTGAACAGTGCACAAAAAGCCCAGAGGCAGCCACAGCAACACCCTTCTACCCATGGGAGTCCACAGGAGATGGCTTTGCACACTCCGCATTTTGAGGTTTCCTATTTGCATAGTACAAGATGGCTTTTGATCAGTTTTTGAACATGGATGAGCCCAAGGACAGAACCTAGTCTACATAAAAGGGTAAAGGAGCTTTTACAGGAAGGCACAAAACTATGATGTCACAAGGCCCTGTGATACTGAAAATGTGTAGGATATTGATGTCAGCAATACTATTGCTAAGTTTTAGGAGAACATGTTAAGTGTTCAAGGTCAGATTGCCATCAAAACAAGTAGTCAGCAATATAAATCGCAGTCAAGTCAGATTTTGTAGTTAACAGTATCAGTATCTGACATTCCCCATCTAGAAAAGCTACTCATTAACTGTGTGTTTACAACACATGCTCCGCATCCATGGGAAGCTTGTGGTGGGCACAAGTGAATTGATTTTGCCTGTGTCCAGAACCAGAGGAAAAAAAAACCCAACCCTTAAGTGACCCGTGTCAATGCATTACCCATTGCGTGCTAATAATCTCACCTCTCTACAGCTTTCACTAGCACAGCACTGTAGTAATGCCCTCAGGTATCCTTTCCCCACTCACCCTGGGGTACAGAGAGGGCAGGTTTGCATCTACCCAGAGTGTACAGTGTATGCACTGTGTAGGAGGACTGTATAACAAGGATTATTTAACATCCCTCATGTGGACCAGATTTCATTCCTGAAAAAACAAAGGGCTTAAGGATGTGACCTTTCCCTAATTCAAGTAGTGGAAGAGAAATAAGAATATTCTGGGAGGAATGGAGAGTAGCAGCTGTAGAGTCACTGATTGATTGGTGTGGGAGGGTCTCCCATAGAAAACTGACTTTGATCTATCTTTTAATCTAGCAGCACAACAACAAATCTTAAGGCAATCAATTCTAATGGTATTAATAGTCTCATTCAAAGTATTCACTTTCTCCCTTAATTTAGGAGGCTGGCTCCATATTTCCTTGGCAGATTTGTCAAATAAATATTGCTGTCTTTTTGAGAGCAGTTTTCTTTACCGCTCCATTTCCTAAACATGCTTGCTTCTTTAGAGTGTTATAATTTCCTCCCAGGACTGAATAATTAATAATTCATTCATTTACTGCTTGTTGTGATAATCTTTCTTCTTTGTATAAATCATTTCCATGTTGGCTTGGTTTTCCTTTTAGAAAACTACAGGCAGCTTCAACATATCTTAATCCAACATAAACTTTGATCAGTTTAGATAATCTTTGTCACTCCTGAGTCACAATTGGACACAGGTCAGGACTCTTCTTTCTAGTAATTGTCCCTTCTTCATCTATAATTTTCTCTCTTGAATAAACCATCAGTTCAATTTTTTTTTCTTTTCCATTCATTTCAGACCTCACCCAGTGGCCACGGGAATCAATGGGAGATTTTACTGTGAGAACAATAAGCAATATAAGCACTAAGCAAAATTTTTATCACTTTCAAGTTTATCGACCTGGATGAGAGTAGCAAATGGAGCAGGGCTGGAATGAACCGCTTCAAGACAGAAAGCAATAACTTGAGCAGCAAGCTCACAGAGCTCATAGCCCTGCAAGCATATGATCATCTTCCATGGCTGCTTAAGTCTCTGGAATAAGTAAATAAATAATAAATACATGAACAGAAGCCAAACTGCAGTATTTCTGTAACCAATAGCCATGAAGCAGTGCGGCAATTTTTTTTTTCCATTTTAATTTGGTTTTAACTAAAATACAAACATAAATATATGTAAACACCATATGTAAATGCCATATATCCCTGCTATTAAGGGATTACATTTTCATTTAAGTAATTCAGTTAAGGGAATGCAATTAAGTAAATACATCTTCAGTTTAAAAGAACTTCCTAATTTCAGAAAATTCGAACACTTTGAGAATAGACATCTCTGCTGGAAGTTGGAAGATTGAGTTAGATTTCTCTCTCTTTCCTCATATAGTCTTCCACAAGGGTTTGTTATTAACCACTTCCATCTCAGGTTTGGTGCATTTTTTATCTGAAACAGTAAGACAGTCCTTACACCCTCAGAGTGGGAGTCCCTGCAGTACAGGCCATGCTGGTTTGTTGTCAAGTGGATTCGGGGATATTAACCATATTATCTCTCTCTCAGGCATCCATACATCATCTGTAACTTTGGGATTTATCTCACACCAGTTAAAACTTCTAAAAAAGCTGGTCTCCACCCTAACACTGCTGAGTCACTTTTTGAAAAGGCTTGTCATGTCTGTCTATTTCAGACAGGGACTAGCCATTTAGAGCTCAGCTTCAACCATCTGGTCAAGGGTGTGACTGTCTGTGTGAAACTCCACTGTGTAGACATGGTCCAGCCAATTTTGACCCATAGCTGTCAACATTAATCTGTGAGTATAGCTGACTATGAAATTGTACAGATTAAGAGAGCACAGAGTGAAGGAGTAAGGCTATGCTCATAAGTTATGAACTCAGTTTAAGAAAAGGAACATTGACATTAAATGCTATAACACTTTCTGGGGAAAAAGTGGAGAGTAAAATGAAAGTGATTTAGCAAGACAGAGGATAAACCCATTCCACAGAGCAATGGAGTCCAATGTTTTTCCCAGCTGCTTTACCAAAAAAGGCTCCTAAAATATCTGCATCAGAGTGGTAAAATTAAAAATGCTTACCTTAGTAGTATTTTTGTCTCAGCCTTTGATAGCCATATTAGCCAATAAGCAATTGCTGCGCACATGATTCTGAGTGCAAAACAAAAGTTTTGTCTAAAAGTTTTGTCTAAAACAAAAGTTTAAAATTCACTAAAGGAAGTGATTCAGATCACTAAACATAGGTACCTAGTACCATTTTAGGTGTCTAAATGGTCTGATAAATCCACAAATAGACTTTATTCTGACAGATAAAGATGCAAGACCTCCTGGACTACCCTGCTGAATTCAGGTGTGAGAGCATAGGGTATACCATTAAGTGCTCATTGTAGTGTCCTGAATTACATCCTTGTAACCAGATCAAATTAATCTTGAGCTGACAAACTAGACCTGAATACTAGGCAGTGAACTGCAGTAGTCATTAACTGAGGAAGTAATTCATTTCCCTAAAAGCAGTATATCTGTATCCCCTTCAGCTTTTCAAAAGAGCTCCCTTACCCATCTTAATAAGGAGGTTTCAAGCACAGATCTCACAGATATGCAGATCCTATCACTACTTGTGTGTAATTTAGTAGCACAAGAAAGTGTTCATCATGATCCCGGAGTCTTATGTTGTGCTTAGTAAAGCATAAAGGACAGCAGGAGCATTTCCCGAAGACCTTAAAATGTAAACACAAGATTTTCCCAGGAATCTGTTGGACCAGCAGTCTCTTATCACTTTTTGTTAAGAAAAGACATGGAGAGAGAGATGAGAGAGCTCGTATTACACTGGGAGAGAAACAGAAGATGGTAGAGCTTAAAAAATGCAGAAAGCTTAGGGGGAGATAAAAAGGGAAAATGAAAAGAGAAATATAGACACAATCTCCTAATAGGAAAGAACAGAAGAAATCCTTTTATAATGAAGCCATCCCCAAGGAAAACAGAAGAGAAGCATTTTCTTGAGAACGTGAGAACAAAAAATACCATTCTTTTCTCTTTAAGTTGTTGCAGGGAGAGAAATTCCTCTGCCATAATTTAATGTATGAGAATGGACATTACCCTATCAAAAAATCATCAGTAGCACAGAGATCTTATGGAAAATCATTGTAGAATTTCCTCTGGAAGAGGAGGCACTTCATGGTAGATCATAATTATGCAAGAGCAAATTTGATGACAGTTGCCATTAATAAAAAGGGAATGCAACATAGAATATCTCAGCATTAATCCCACAGGCTGATAATTTTAATGTTTTCTTTTGAAATCCAGGAATGGTGTATCTGACTGCGCACTTAATAACATCGCACTATATAATGCTGTAACCAAAGTTTACTCTACCAGCAATGTACTAGCCATGCAAAATCACCATATTGAGCGCTTTCATGCATTTTTTTAGAACCTGTATTTCAGTGTACAGCTACATAACACATAAATGTGAGATACAAAGTCAAATTACAGTGTAATTATGGTGCACCTATAGGATACTGAATGAGCCAGTCAAAAGGATCTAAGTATTGTGACTCCTCAACACTGTGTTGAATAGTGTATGTTAAAAGCCTCATTAGTTCCCCTAAGAATTGAGAAATAGCTACAGAAAGATCTTATGTGGAAGAAGCAATGAGGAAAAATGAGAAGCAATTCAGAAAAACAAACATCAATCCACTGAGTCTTGGGGAAAGACTCAAACACCTCAAGAAGTCAGTGAAGTGTTGACTATGAACTTCTCATGTAATACCTTGAATGTAGCACGTGCCCTTGGATATAGCAAACAAGATGATGAGAATTATTTGTCTTGCTAATGGCTTATAGAAATACAGAAAACAGGCAAATAACATGAAAGGAGACAACCCAAAAGAGTAACCTCACAGCTGGCTGTGGACTGCACATCTGTGTGTGGAAAGAAACCTCAGCCATACATGAAAAGGAATGAGTGCTACCCATTTGTGCAAGGCATTGTGCTCTCCCCACTCCCAAGTTTTGGGTTTTTTTTCCCTAGCCTTTATTTTTTTTAATGTTTGGAAGACAATTGATTGGGATATTAAAATGTTAATCTTTCTTCTGTAGGAATCTCTTTAGTGTCTAACATCATTGCTAAAATTTCAAAAGTGCTAAAAATCAACAAAAGCCAGCAATCCTAGCAGAAGCCCTCATAAGCCCCATTTAAAGTGCCTTCTGCTTTATAATCTGCAAATTCTTGTACCCATTTGGTCTGACAAAATACGGAACGTGGCTCCACATGCCCCCCATGCTGCTAATCCCATCTGACCAGAGACAGAGACCCCTTGGATTCAAAAAGAGAAGTAAATGTGTGTGGTGGCCACAGCACTTCACACTGTTTGGTATTTACAGCGTGTCAGTCAGTGTTTCCCAGTTTAAAGAATTCTCATTGATTCCTGATGAAACCTAAAGTGCGAGCTGCCATTGTATGACTTCCCTGACTACATTAGAAAACAAACCTAAGTAGAAAAAATGCTGTATGAATATGGCTCTACAATGAGATAAAAAGGAGAGAAAGTCTTGTTCATCAGGTGGAAGGGCTGTGCTTTCTTAGATATCTATAAATAGGTTGCATGAACCATGTTAAAATTTATAACCTTGAAATCTCTCTCTGTTTCTGTTTGCCTTCTCTTCCAGCTAAAGAACACATGGTAAATGTCTCTTCCATTTGTTTCAATCATATCTGATAATTATGTCTTTTTATTCATGTGTTATTAACAGCTATGAGTTCTGGTCACAGACAATGCACACAGATCAGAAAGATATTCCTACTTTACCTTTTATTCCACAGAACTTTGGCAAGCAATTTACTAGACAATAAACTATGGTCATTTTTTTCTATGAGTGCAGAGATTGGTATATTTTGACTGAGAAACTGGAATTGTTGTAGGCTGAGATTGAAAATCATTTCTATAATATTGATTCAAGTGGGCAGTTAAGTCCATCAAGGCAGGATAGAAAAATGCTTTATGACTCTTCTTAATAGGGAGAAAGAGATAGCTGCAAATTTTCAAAATACCTCACCTGCCATATCCTATATTTCCATTCTAGCACCCCCTCCTGCAGCTACCTTGAGCTAGAGATGACATCCTGGAAGGTAAAAGCTATTCACAGGAGCCAGCTTTTCCCATGAGAGCAAACAAATGGCTGCAGGAAGAGAAGGTGGACAGGAAAGACTGCAAGTGGTAGGGTCTGCAGTCTAAATTACATCCTGACAGCAGAGGACCAGACCTTTCAGGTGCAAGACAAAAATTACAACTTTTCATGCACAACAGGTCCTTTTCCTTTGAAATGCAGTCAGAGTTAATAAACGTGGTATTACATAAGAAAAGGTTTGTTAATTTATTTCCCTAGAATTATAGCAGTGCTGGGGAAATGTGCCCTCTTAACAAAGCCTGGGAGCTGTGGGCAGAGGCAGTGACCAAGAACACTCTACAGTGAGATGTGACCTTACCCCTTCTCAGCCCCTGCCTGCACCGAGGACAGCTGTCACTCTCTGACCACTCTGCTCCGGCATTTCCCTTGAAGCTTTTGACATTTTATTTGGCCACAGAGATAAGGTTGTAACAGGAGAACAATGGAAGCAGCGGCACCATAGAGCAGTTTTCTCCTTCCCTCCACCTCCAGCTCCTCAGCCTCCCCCAGCAATGCACAAATAACGCAGCCGGCAGCCTTTTAACACCTTGGGGTCGGGTTCACACTTTCATTCAGGACACTGCCATAGGATGGCTCACGTTTATCTGAGCCACTGAAGTAGTCAAAACAAGGACCAGTGGGTTTTTTTATAACCACAGTTCATTGGAGCATTTCAGGCTTTTTCTGGACTCCCTTCCATAGAGTGGAATCCAGTGAAAAATATAAATGTTAAAATAGAACAAGCAAGATTTATGCCCATCCAATGCTGCAAACCCTCCATTAGTGGTATTTAAGATCTAGCCAGTCTTAGAGTTCAGAAGGTGAAAACTTCCTCAGAAGGATCAAAGCTGCTATTTTTGAGAGAACAGAAATTTTAAACCACAGTGGAAAGACATGGAAAAGCAGACTTATCTCTTTCTGTAAGTTTACAACAATTCAGCTGCTTTCTAACAGGCATTCTGAGTTTCTTTCATTATTTGAAAATGGGGTATTTGGAAGTTTTTTTAAAACAGATAAATCTCATAAAATAACAAAAAGTGAGTTCAAATATTTTCAGATACCTCATCTTTTTTTTACCTGGAATCCAGGTTTCTTTTCCTTTCAAGTATTTAGCAAGTCAATGTAGTCAGCATCTTCACATAGTTGCAAATATTATTAATTTTTTCTTTCTTTTTTTTTGTTTGTTTTTTTTTTGGTTTTTGGGGGGTTTTTTTGTTTGTTTTCTGAGACTTAGAGATATATGAGGAACTTTTGTAGTTTCTAGCCAAAATGTTGGTAGCTCATGGCTTTTTAACAGTTTTGCTCTGAATCATGGTTTCTGACTTAATTTCATAACTCCAGGAGACCATCTTCTGTACTAATAAATAAAATACATAATGCAGTTGCAATATTGTTTGACTTTCTTTAATCTGAATATGACAGCTGGTAAAAGAAAATCTAAGCACCTGTGAACAAAACAAAAATTTTGCAGATGAAAGATTTTGCTTTCAAGAAAAAAACACACATGTATTTCCTGACAAAGAATTTTCTTTTGAAATTTTGTTTCTCATTTCATCTGAAAATGCTACGGAAATCTTTAATTGATAGGAAAGTTGTGAAATCTTCCAATATATCTTTCCCCTGCTTAATCATCTTCTCTGTCTAAAGATGCTTATTTTATTTCTCCTTTGCAATTGTCTTATTTCAGCTTCCAGCTCTTATACCTTGAAATGCCTTTGTCTTCTAGATTAAAGAACACTTCAGTAGCTAGTGTTTTCTCGCTGTGAAGTTACTCCATCTAAGCTATAATCAAGTCACCTCTCAATCTTCTTTACTTTAAAGGAGTGTGAGGGATGAAAGACCTAACAGGCTATGAACTCCGGAGGGGTACTAGAATGGGAAACCCGCTGTTCATTATGGGACCTACCATTCACCCTCAGGCAACCCGGCTCATCTACCCCCGTGTTTTCTTTCTTACAGATTTTTCTTGGTTGTTCAAATTGCAAAGCTTTTGGGTGTGTCTGTAGCAGAACAGATTAGAAACCTTTTTCAAATCTTTACTAGTGCAATTAGAAGCAGCTAAACTTTGGTACAAAGTAGTGTGTGGTTGTAGCTCATTTACACTTATTTTGTTGGTAACTGTTCTTATACTCTTTTCTAAAGCTTTTCTTTGCTTGTCTGTTTTCTAGATGAAGCATTGATTTAGAAGACCTGAGGACCTCTCTTTGGATCATTGCTGACCTGTTTTCAGAAAATGGAGGATCCAGTTAATATCTTTGTGTGGGTTTTGTGAACAGCCAGACAACTAACACAGAAAATTCTGTCCTTTTGCAATATTAGTTGATCCATTTTAATTAAGCATAGACAAGATGTCCTACCCTATAGAAAAAGCTTAATTAATAATATCAGAAAAAAATGTGTAGTTTATACATTGCTTTTGTATGTATTTCTGCAGTAATTAAAGGCCTTAAGTGGCCAAGCCAGACGTAAAAGGCATCATTTAATGATATCTGAACTCCACTCCATAATACTTATAGGGGCTTTGATGCAGGTTTGGGTTAGTTAAACTTGGAGTAAATGGTAAAATGTTAATCTAACCCAGGGCAAAGTGAGAGATTTTTGAAAGTAAGAATTTCCACAGGTATAGCTGCAGTCAGGACAGAACAATTCTGGAAATACTTCAAAGAGACAAAATAGCATGGTAGGATGAAATAGGTAACCCATGGCCGATAATTTGTGATAGATAACATTTCCTCTGGCTACACAGTTCTGTCTGTATCCTATGTCATCAATGCCAGCTAAACTATAAATACTGCTTCAGTAAAAGAGACCAAACCAATGGATAAGAACATAGTGTATTACTTTCATCAAGGTATTTACTTCTTATTGAATTCTGCAAACATGACTGGAAGGAATACTAAAAAGTCCCTGCTCATGTACAACAAAAAAAAAAAGACTAATGAGGCATAATAAATATTTTTTTTCACTGAATTTTCGTGGGAAAAAATTAAATTTTGAACATTAAGTGAGGAAATTTTGAGACACCACAGGTGTTCTTTATTTTCATGCTGAGCCACCTTAGATATAACAGCAATGAATTTTAGTATAAGCTCTAATTCTGAAATGTACCTTTTTAAAGCGGAAACCCTCTATGAAAATTGTGGAATCAGAATTAAATTAACATTTAGACAGGTACATGAATCTACTAAGAAATAAACTTTCATGAATTTCAGTTAATTACATCTTACCCATCCCAAAAAATGAACAGGAGTAGGGTTTATTCTATGTCTCAGTCCACTCTGGAGGTCCTCCAAATTAATGAAGCTGAATATGAAGCATTGCTCCAGTGAAAGAGCAAGTTAAAGTGCTAAAGTGCTGTAAAAGACATAAATAATCTGATCAGGACATTGTGAGGAAGTTTGCTTTCTGTAGTTATGTAAGATGAGTTTACTTCCTAATTCTGTATAACAAATTCCACTCCAACCTAATCAGTAAATACAGAGAAAGACAAGGAAAAAAGGCCTGAGATGAAGATTCATTAAAGTGACACTCCATCCCATTTTAAAGTAAGGGTTGAGGTCATCATGGGTCACCTTAGTCCCAGCACCTTATTTATGCTGTCCGTTTTATACCTTTGGGCAGAAGCCTAAAAGTAAAGTGGGTGTGGGCTGATATTTCCCATAAAACCCATTCCAAGGTTGAATTCTTGTAACTGTGCAAGACACAAATTAATTCCTATGATAAAACTGAAAAGATGGTAAACCTATCCAGGTATGTTGACCCTGTTGAATCCAGGGATAACTACTGGTGGCATGAACTTATTATCCTTGCTGTTCTCTGGTCTACACCTAGCTACCTGCCTTCATATTTTATCCTGGCTCTTTCCAGCTCTAACATTAATACTTTGGCTCTCATGGCTCGAACCTTAACTTTAGGGATGGCCCATATTAACCCTGAAGAGACCTGAATTGCCATTTGGGAGCAGCCCTTGTGTGAGCACGACGCCTGTTGGACATGTCTGCCTGCACAAGCCTCTACCCTCTCTGGTCTTAATTTCAAACCAGAGGCCATTTCCATAGCCAGAGATCATAAACTGAGCACAGTTCATGCTGGCTGATGCTGCTGCTTGAGCCTGCTCTAGCCCTAGTCCAGTTTGGTCCAGTTTGGCTCTGGCCACCTCTTGCCTTGTGTGTGTATATGTCATCTAGGTAGCTAGAGGAACAGGTATGAAAAGTCATAACCATGTATCTCTGTAGATGTATGCACACTGTACACATGCATACAAATACACACCAGAATACACAAAAAATATACAGATAGATAGATAGATAGATAGATAGATAGATAGATAGATAGATAGATAGATAGATATGTTTAGCTATGCTGGTAACAAGTACACTGTGAAATTGTGATCTATAAAAACACAAGTGATATCTGCCCATGTCAGTGTTAGTTTCTGCTGTATCCATAGCTCAAATACATAAACCCCTCCTAGTCCCACCCCCTCAAAATAATCTTGTAGTAGTCCTTTCTGGTACAATAACATGTGTATGTTTCTCTTTCTAACTAGAATTCTGACAAGAATATTAAAAAAACAAACAGAAACAAACAAACAAACAAAAAACAACACCCCCCCCCACATGTGCAAGGGCTCTTGGAAGCTTGGTTTGAGTTTTGTTTTTGCAATCAGCAAATCTGACGTGATTCTGAAAGTACCTAAAATGTTCATTATGTATCAAGGACATAGAAAGGCTCTTTAACTGGTGCCCTGGATGGCTTAAAATTGTACTGGCGCCTTCCTGCCTGCTTCAGTATCTTAAACTAGGCATGAATCACAAGTAATTGCCCAGTCTAATCAAATTCTTCCTGAATATATGTTACATAGAGTTACAGGAGATGTGCTATATCTTGAAAAAAGGAAATATTTCAAGGTCTAATCAGATCACTATAAGTAGAAAAGCAGTGATCACTAACACCAAATGAAATTAGATTGTGAAAAGTACAGAGTGGGTTATTAGATAAGGCCCAAGTGATCGCTAGTATAAATTATTGATCACTACTTTCAAATTCCACTGTATGACTGACGTTTCCTCCGGTGTTTCTACATTTGGCCCAATTGTTATGTGATCTAGGAACAGATCAATGAGATACACAAAGCCTGATTCCTCACGCTTTAATTTCAGTTTTGGCAACAGATTCAATGCTATTGAGTTCCATGGCAATTATTAGAGGTAGGGAATAAAGTTATAAAGATCAATAAGAAAATTGACAGCTATCTTAAATTCCAGTATGAGGGTTCCAGTGCTGCAGGATTGAGCTGAAGGAGAGAATGCTGCAGAAGTAGCAGATAAAGAAAAAGCTGTGCGATTTCAAAGAACACATCTAGTCAGAAGCTAAATCTTTCTTCACTGCCACGAGCCAAAACAACAGGGTAAGGAGTGTGCATGTCTGTTTTGATGTATAAGGAAGACATGAATAAGACAAGGATATTAGCAGCAGTGGGCTAAGAATTCCCCTTGTTATGAAGGGTAACATCCTTCCTGTTCCTTTGAAGGCTTTCAGACACAACCAAGAAAGATTCAGTTTACTCAGAGCATAGAAAGCCTCAAAGCATCCAATTCACAGATATCTGAAAACAGAGAATCCAAGCCCAGCAGCTCATGGAGCTTTACCTGTGCCACAGAAATAAGTACAGACAGCACGAAGCAGCTATGTAAAAGGAAGGGAAAAACCACAGAATGACTCACAAAATATGGATCATTGGACTGATTTGCTTTCAGAGGATCACTGAAAATCTGTATCTTTCACTTTCATTGCAATTTATACTTCATGCTGCCTAGTCTTCTGAGCCAGGTGCACACACTAGGTTTTTGGCTCACTTAACACTTTACTTTCCTGTGGTTTTCAAGATTCTCCTCCTGACTATTCCATCATAGTCCTGTGAAACATTAAAAAAAAAATTCCATATTTCTTATGCAAGAGCTCTACTGTCTCTCTCTAGGGTGTATGGAACAGACCATTTTTGTATTAAATCCAAAAAGGGAGTGGAAAAGAAAACGGGCAAAATCAGAGACGAAGCCAGTTGCTGTGAATTGCTTTGTCACAGTCAAAACCAAGAAGTTCAAGTACTATGAAGAGAACAAAGGATGTCTTTTGGTTTTCATACAGAAGTGTACTCCTCAAAGATTTCTAGCTCAATATTTAAATAAAAAGCACTCAACAGAACTATGAGTTCACCTTCTGCTCAACATCATGCACTGTATGTCAAATATATTATTTAGGTCAAAAGTATAATTTTCATTTTATGCCTTACTCTGAATGTTCATATCTGACTGGTTTTTCGGAGTGAAACAGAAATTGACATTGAAACAAGAGTTAATGCACACTAACTGTCCGCATTTTTCACAATATTTTTGCCAAAACAAGTTTCTGGATCAATTGAAACCAGCTGGCTTGGGAACTTGCCCTGAATTCCAATTGCATAGGTATGGAATGAATAGAGCTGTTGAAATTAACAGTGCCGCTCTAAAGAATATGACCTGCTAACTAACCAACATTTAAATAATCACTCCTAGTCTCAATATAAAATTTCCTTGGCTTTAAACAGTAGTTTGAGCAAATACTCATTCATTAGCATGCCAGATTTTTTAGATATGATTTATAGATTTTGAAATCAGTGAAGGATGGTTTGGAAAATGCAGCAGAGACTATTTATTAAGAGCTGTAATTTAAATTCACAGAAATGTTAACAAAAGCTGCTAAAGATAAAACCTCTAGTGTATAAAACATTGAGATCAGTTAAAGAAGGGCATCATTTTTGCAAGTACATTATGATTTTCTGCATCCATCTGATCTTCCTAGCGTACGAGCAAGTGTCAGAAGAAGTCAGAAGCAACATATGAGAACATATCTGCTGATGCAGCCAAGAATGCTTTTAAAATTCTTAAAAATCAAGAGCAAAGAATAAACCTGTAGAAATCTAATTGATCCCATGAAAAGAAAAAGCAAGGTCAAGAAAAATATACTGAAAAAACATCTACTTCAGAACAGTTCATCACCACTCAAAGGTAAACATTTGTAGTTATTGTTGTTCTCTTAAGATTCATTTTGCAATGTAAGTTTTAGATCAAGGCAAAGAACTTCACTCCATTTTAAATTAATTTCCTATTGTATTCACCTTCTCAACAATCCTGTTTTCTGGCACAAATGCAGAAGTGCATTTCAAGTATACACAGAAACAGGATTTTCAATTCACCCATGCAAATACTCACCCTGGAAGCGCATACACAGTTGTCCAGTCCAGAAATAAAAATTATATCCTGTGTTTCTGACCAGCTACAACTGAGCAACATAATTATAAACTTTGCCCATTCACATATCAACTAGTCACAGAAAATTGTTTATGATTAGTGCCTTCAGGCAATAAATATTGAAAAATGGCAGCCAGAATCCACTCTAGAAACAAGGAATCCCAACCTGAACACAGCTATTTCAGAGAACACACACACAAAAAGATGAGGTTATAGAAACGATAGGCTTCAAACTACTTCTGGGATGGAAACAATTTGTTATTATTTTAGACATGGTGGTTCTAAGTGAAAAATTAATTCTTTCCAGTTATCCGAAAAAGAAAATCAAGTTAGCATTACTGACTCTTCATTTACTTACTAAACTATACATGGGAATGTTTTGCAGTATCTAGCCACAGCATAATAAGCCACAGTGAAGCAACAGTACATTAATTTCTGGACATATATAAATAAATTTTAAGTGTTATACTTCTTTAACATATATTTTGTCTGTTCTTTTGATAGTGATTTTCATTTGAAAATATTTTTTTCTTATTTTTTCTTCTTGCAGTTACATATACTCTACAGTAACACAATAATATCATGCAATTTTGCATACGTTTCTGTAAGTTGTACAATAAGAAGAAAAGCACAGTCCACACTGGCTGTAAGAATACTTTCTGTATTGCCCTTCAGGAAGTCAGGCTGTACACACAGATTATCAGCAGGTTATTTTCTGCTGCTTGCCAGTAGCAGCTGCATTGTGGGATATTTTTTTTCTTTTTATTCAGACATTTGGAATTGTTTGTTTCTGTTGGTAATGAGTCAGTGTTCCTAACTCGTAAGTACTTGAAATTTTCTTATTTCAGAAAAATGACAGCATAACATGAAAGATGCTGTCACTTACTGCATTTTTCTGCAACCTCTGTGACATATCTGAAGTAAGGAAACAGAACATTTATTTTCCTCCTCCCTCACTAGGAAGAGAGACTGTGGTGAATTCAAACCAATTTAACTCTCTGGTATCTGACAGCAGAAGAGAAGCAAACAGCAAGCACTAAAAAGGTAAGTCTGGGAGGATTAGTCAGGTAGACAGGAAGAACAAATCAGAGACCCACCACCCTCTCCATGAATAAAGGAGAGGGACAAACCATCCCAGGAACTTGAAGAAAGATGTCTGGAGCTTTTGGGAAGAGAGGATTGCTGGATCCAGCCCAAACTGTGGTGCTCCATATGAACACAGCAGGACATTGCTCTAAACTGATTAAACTGGATTATTTTTATTAACAAATAAACTCCAGGAAGAAAGAACAGCCCCCTCTCACAGCACTAAGCTAAAGATATCTTGTTTAGTACCTCTATCAGCCCTAGCTACAGGATCACAGAGCATCAGCTTAGTTGCTTATTACTACAAGCACTCTTTCAATGAATATAAAATTGGCTTAACAAGCTTCAAATCGAGAGAATTATGACCACGTTGGCTAATACCTACTGTCTCCTCTCAGAGTGACACAATAGCAGTGATCTTTTGTGACTGACTGGGCATGAATGCTATTTTCCCCAATGTAGCTTAATCTACCCTGTCAGACTCACAGGGGATAAACTAACATCTGTGGGAACTGTTCAGTTAAATCCCTGTGAACTATTCTTTAAATTTTCCCCCCAAACGCATCACTTTTTAGAAAGGCAATTATACGGCACAACAACACCCCCTGAGTCTCTGGCATCTCGTTGTCAGAGAAGGAACACAGTTTCAAGCTATCAGGACAAGTAGGAGTAATGCAGACCATCCCTGCTAAGGAAATCTCGTCTAAGTGGAATGAAAATGGAAAATTTCTAATGACAAATGGGACACACTAACACCAAGAGACCCTTGTCACTAGTATCTTGTCACTGGTATCTTGTCTGCCGCTGGAGCTACTGATACTGACCTCCATACTCAGAAAACATTTCCAGAGTCATCTACCACATCCATATTTGGCCCTCTGACTGAAAGAAAGAAATATTTGAGGATTCGGGAACCAAACAAGCCAAGTGAACTTTGTGCTGCTCTATTTTCATTCTTAGGATTACTATCGGGAAGGCAAAGGAAGCCATAGCTAGCAAAAATAGATTACCATATTTATGGGTTGATGCATGCTAAAACCTATTTACCTTTCAGTATCTTTAAAACTTTACCTTTGAATTTTAATGCTTTTTTTTCCTTGCAAGCTCCCAGTATGACCCCACACGTGTCATGCCTACTGCTCTAATTAGAGTTACAACAGTCGTCACCACAACCAGCTCTCATCCTTCCCCACATTTATCTTGCAATATGAATTAATGAACTGAAGGACTAAGAAATCTTAATTCAGATTTAATTTCTCCATTTTGCCAATGGCCAACTATCTGCCTGCAGTGACACAGAGCATTGTCTTCTCTCCACTGCTGTGTGTGCTATCCTCCAAAGAGAGTCCAAGCACTGCAAACCCAGACATAGATCACTTCAAATTTGTGTTTATCACTTCTTGGAGCATTTTTACCCAGCAGTGCTATTTTCCTACAACTCTTTCGCCATGGAGAAAAATTTAGGTTCAAGGTGCTGGTAAGTCATTTCTTCTTTTTTCCAAGAATGTTCCACTAACAGTAATTCATTGATACTTACCTGTAAGTAGGTTTGTATTCAAGGATACTTAATACCTCATTTTAAAAGGCACACACATAAGTAACTCTTTTCCGTTACAGCTATTCTCTCCACACTCTAGTTCTTCTTGTCTCTTTATTTAAAGAAAAAGCTTTTTTTAAATGTAATTTTTCAAAAAGCATTTAGAATACATAATAATTTAAGACCAGACAATTTTTTCTTTTTTTTTCCTGCACCTATTTGCAGTATTCATCAGCTTTTCCTGGAATTCCCATCAGCTTCTCCCATTACAACCACTATACAATTTTTTTTCTAAACATCTTGTGAATACAGACTTTAATTACTAGAGTGTTTTCCCTAAGGGTAAACTTTATTAAGGACCCTCCCAGGCCCACTGGAGCTCTTCAGCTTAAAGTGAAGCTGAGAAATGTGGGCGGAATGAAAACTGTTAGAAGAAATTCCTTGAAGTATCTCTAATCCCATTCTGTACTGCAGAGGAGTATTTAGGTTAGTATCAAGAAGAGTGGCATGGAAATTTTCTCCCCTCTTTTATGGCATTGAGTCACTGGTTCATGAAGTTCAGCTGCTCTAGAGAGCTTAGACGTGGAAAGGGTAAAAATATTTTCACTCAAAAAACTGTGAAACATCATATGTTGAAATTTGGATATATGCACACTCACTGTCATGAGTAGAAAACATGCAAAAAAGGAAAGGGCTCAAACAGTCCATGGGGGCCATTCACTGGCCTGAAACTTTAGCTCACTATGGAATGTTTGTTTATGTTATAAACAACTATTGCCTAATAAGCAATTTTGAGTTTCACTTTGCTCTTTTTTGTATTCAGTACTGGTTTGTACTTTGTGTTTCACATATTATCTTTGCACTGAATAGATCAAATACAATTCTCTTCAGAGTCATAGAGAAAAGATGACACCTGTAAGTAAGGGCCTGAAAAGCTTCTCAGTGTAGAACAGCTTTTAGTGCTCTTGTCTGAGCACAACAGGGCCTGGTAGGATATTGAAATATCGCCTGTGTTTCCCTCCCTCAGCTAGACACTCACCTTTGAAGACTGACAACTGTGCAATCCTTTTCTGCACTGCCTGGCAATACTTATTGCCTGGATACCCTCTGAGGAGCAGGGGTGAACAGCAGCTAAGGAGTGAGGCAAAGTGCTCAAAGGCACTCAAACTTCTGCACTTTCTGTTCATCAGCACTGCAAACATTTATTCTTTTTTTAATTTCAATTCTGCAGCATTTAGATGGGGATAGCCACCTTCTTCATACTTCCATACAGGTGAAATTATTTCATTCATCTTCCAGTCTGATAGCCAGTTTCTTTTACTACTCCCAACACTTTGTGAGATCCCAAATAAGATATTTATTCAGTGCAAACAACCTCTGCCCTCCAGGCCAGCACAGGGTTTCTTAGATAAACAGCTCCATATATGCTAATGATGATGTCTGCCTGGAAGTAGGGTTATAAAACTCAGAACCACCTCTAGCTGCTTTTTTCCACCATAAAAGAAACAGGTCAAAACATGCCCCTTGGGCTTCAAGAGCAGCTTATATTACCAAAGAAAAAATCCATGATAGCGTAAAGCCCCTGCACATTATTGCACAGGGAAAGCTAAGTTCTTTTAAAAGTGATGGATGCAAAGTCTAAAAGAGAGCTGAATCCTTTTTGGCACTTGCAGATGCAGGTTGTTCTCAGGTGCAGCACAATATAATTCCTCTTACTAATTGACTTATTTATGCATGACAGAAGACAGACATTTGCCAAGATCTGCTCCTGCTTTCCTCTCTCACACTATCAGCTGAGATCTTTCACTATGACTGGACCCTTGTCAGAAAAGAAGGAAGGATGCCACTGTGATGGCTCAGACTACAGAGAATGGGTTTTGTGTTGAGAATTCTTCTAGGATCCTGGAGCATCTAAATTACACTTGGGCATTTTGAAATCCTACTTCAATGTGCTTCTCATACATCCTAATTGCCTCCATCAGGAAGGTAAGACAGAGCTGGAACACCCAAGATTTTCTCCTTATCTGTGATAACCTTCTCTCCTTGTAACACCTCCTGTTTTTATCCTGATAAAACACAAAATGGTAGCTGGGGGAGTGATACAAGGATCTAAGTCCCATCCTTTTTTAGAGATGCTCTATTAAAGTGGCAACTTGGATTGAAAGTCTTCTTATAAGTGCCTGTACATTAAGGTTGTTAACACCCTGTACAGTGTTTCTTTAAAACAAACAAGAGCATCTTTTTTCCTGCTGTTACTCATGGTTGAATGCTGAGGCGAACTAAGTAGCAGATTTTAATTCTCAGCTGAAAAGTCGACCATCAGTTGAGAAAGCAGTCACTACCCCTGAAAAGATGCAACAGCAAAGTATGTCAGGAAACAGGGGGAAAGGTGGGGGTGGGGCTGTTTATGAGACATATGTGAACCAAATGCCCAGACAAGCCTANTTTCAGAATTAAAAACCTAAATTAAGAAAAAAAAAAAAAAAAAAAAAAAAAAAAAAGTTAAACAACACCAACCTAGCTGTTCAGGTTTTCTCCTAGAGACTAAGACATGAACTTAACCAGGAAAAATTTTCATCAGATTTTTCTCAGGACGGATGGATATAACACTATTAAAAGTAAAAGAAAAAAAATAACAAAAAAAATAGAAATAGCTGGCTCATTATATGCCAACTGGGATGTCTGGTTATATTACCCCACTTTTAGTCTATTAAATTCTTTTACAGTTCTCACTGTGAAAATGAAACCACTGGGTTTGTTTTGCTGTTTGCTTCTATTTTTCTTTTCAACGTGTAAGAATGACATGACAGAAATCTCATTCCAAGTACAAACGTTCTGCAAATCCACTAGTTTGATGGTTGTTTGCAGGCTTCTCGTTCGGAGGAATAGGTCTCCCAGATGAGTAACCAGATCAGAAACACTCCCACCTGATCAGCTTAGGATTTGCTCCTATTTAGGAGTGCTAGGGGCGTGCCCAAGGAGGAGGCTGGCTGGCAAGATGCCCTAGAGAGATGGTAATGCTTAGTGCTGAGGTTTCGAAAGTGGTTTAGCAGAAAGAATCAGACAAAAACACTGTCACAGAAAAACAGGAAATTAATATAAGGAAAGTCCTTCCACTGCATGCATTTAGTCCTCAAAAGTGGCTAATTGAAGCACAAAAGAGGACTTAGGTGCTCAAATATTTCTGTATTTTCAATGTTATGATTTGCTCCCACAGAAAGTAGTGCCTCTTTCCACAAACCTGGCTGATCAACAGGAAAACTCTGCTTCAACTGAATCAGCAAAAAGAAGTGGGTAAAAGAAGGAAAAAATAATACTAAACCAAACTCAGCAATAATAGTGCAAAGGCCTTTGTTAGCTTAGTAGTTTGTTTATTTTAGTTTTGGGTTTAATGCGCACAGATAATGTTCTGGTTCACATTAAGAAGTAGGAAACAAGTTTCATTGTCAACAAACAACCACCTCCAACAAGGATGTAACAACATCTTGAAATTAAACTCACTCTTGGTCTAAAATAAGTTTAGCAGAAGGAAGCAATTTTCTTGCATTTTTATCATTATAGATTCTTTTTGCAGTACACTGACAACAAAGTGACCATTTAGACTTATTCTACCAGTCTGGAATTTAGACAATGTTTAAATGGTTACTTTTGCTTACACAAGCCCTTGAAATATTTTCTTTGGTGTTTATGGCCTGATTATCAAAAGAAGCAAGCAGATTTTGAAAATCTGGCCACCACATTTTACTGGGAGGCAAAAGGAGATTGATTGTGTGACTGAAAACTTTTGTGCCTTTTTTTTTTTTAATTGATACCAAACATTCATCATCACTAGGCACTGCACCTCAGACCTATGGCGTCAAACTACTAACCTCTACCTTTTGAAATAAGGAACTAAAGTGTTGGCTTCTAACCTTATGTCAACAGCCTTTAGAAAGGAAAGAGTTGGTATGGATTGTTCACCTATATGACGTTTATATCAACTGAATCTCTTCCAGTTCTGACACATGTCCTTTGGACAATCAAAATTGAGACTCACGTGCATAGACAAATGGGTCACAGCCAACACCCAGTGGTGAAAATACCCCTGGATACCAAAATCCCATTAAGTCCTCAGGTAGGACTGGCTGTACCTACTGGTAGCTACACATGCTTTAGAAAATACTGCTCTCAGTGAGCATGGAGTGCTCTTTAGCCATTCCACTTTCCTTCAGCCTTCTGCATGCCTGTGAAGGTATGAGCATCACCAGAGCCCTACATGTTTTCTTTTTGCAACACAATGTACCCTCTCTCCACTGCACCAGAACAGCTATTTCTCATTGCAGCCATGCTCCCCAGTACAGCATTGAAGAAATCTGCTTTGGCGCCTACAACAAGCTTCCCACCCCAGGAGTGGGCTACTCTCCTCAGCTACTGGGGAGCTCACTGGGCTGCATCATCAGGAAAAAGCTGCCTCCTGAGAGGACTGCTGAACTGCCTGGATCAACTTTGTATTGGACCTGGAGGCAGCAGTAATATTAAAAGACAGATAGGACAACAGTACCCAGAGACTACAGCATCATGTCGTGGTAACTATTCTTGCAAGAAGTTGCCTTCCAGCCAAGACTAATGCTAGAACTGTGGAACAATAACCAAAATATACAACACATATACTTTATTTACATGTTCCCATGTCATGGGAAGAAAACAGTTTTCCCAAGAACACAGAATATCATTCACCTCCATTCTCCAATGACTTCTGAGAGTTCAAAGTTCATCTGATAGGAAACATTCATTATTAAAAGCAGGATAAACTGAGATATATCCAGCACTAAAACTTTTATTTGTTTTTTCAGAAGATACACCACCACCCAGTTTCACAAAAATGAACTTTATTCACCTCATTGTTGTATAGGATAGGGTCAATAGCGTTTACAACCTACTGTTGTATAAGAACTGTTATCATATTGGTCTTTCACTGGTGTTTCACATATTGTTTTCACTGCAAAGCATGGATGATTTTCACTATAAAGACTGCTAAGTCTACCTTGTATCAGTTTCTGAGATCCTTATGAGTCTAACCTAGCTAGCAATTCTTCTTGGGAGGCGTTTGCTAGTAAAGAATTATTTTTATCAAAAAAATATGACAAGTGGCACACATTTGTGGTAATATAATAAATCACCCTCCCCACCATAATTTATCAGGGTCAATTACCGTTTTTTGACATAAAACGTGCATGTTATCATCACTACAGTCTTGAAATGTAACTCATGGGAACACAGTAAATAATTTCTTAAAGAAATAATACAGCATATTTGTATGGTACAAAACTTCTAATAGGATTATAATCTAGTCTGTCTGTATTCAGCACAATGTTTGTGTTACTCCATAATCCTGGAGTGTGACATTCTGTGTCATGTATTAAATATTTACTTTTGACTTATTGGGCTCTCAATATAATAAAAAACACGTTTTGGGTCCACTTATCCTCTCATATAAAGCAATATTATTTGCTAGGGAAAAGCATTCCATATTCCCAGGGGCATATTAACAGCTGTCTGGTTTAAATCCAAAATCAAAATGAATGACAAATAAAAATTTCTTTTCAATGGCTATTTTATTTCTGAGGGGTCTAGTATCACAGAAGGCATTATCGAGTATGGCAAACAATTTTCTAGTCTTGAGTTACACACAAAATCTTGGCCACATGACCCACCGTTCTTTATGCTATGCAGGACAGTGACTACATCCTTCATTTGACACCTAAATCACCAATTTCCCCAGTCCATCTCAACATCAGGGAACTTTCATCCCAAACTATTTGTAAGGAATAACAGAACCCAAAATCAGTATCTGAAAAAAATTTCAACAAATGGAGAAACCTTTATTTAAGCAAACCTTTCCTTCATAATTTTTCCCACCTTTCAGGCATGGCATATAGGCTTAGACTGCCTCTTCAGACACTGGGGAAGCAGAGCATGTTTCTGTGAGTATCAGAGTGCTTGTTTTAATATGACTGTGGAACCAGCTGAACACTCTTACATGCACATTAGGGAAAGACTTGCAGAATTGATTCCTTAGCCCTGCCAAGCACTTAAAAACACATGACTAATGACTTTTAACCTAGCATTTGAATGAACCCGCAACTTCAATGAACACTCATGAGATGACAAAGTTATGGTGGACTGTCTTTTACAAACATTTTCATCCATGTCTTGTCCTGCCTTTTTTGGCACAATGTTGCAGTCAAACAAAATTTATGAAAGTACATAAAACACTGACCCTCTCAAGGTCATTCTCTTGCTTCTGGTAGCCTGCCACCCCTTACTGTATAGCTTTCTTCAGCTTCTACCTAAAGTATTTTAACAGGCAGTGTTTCTTATGAGTCACAAATGTTGTATAGTCAAAATTTCACATTAACTGCAAATATTTCCTCCTCATAACTGCTCCTTTTAATTTCCTTCCATTAAGATTTCTCATTTGCAAGCTGTTTTCCTTTTTTAAGAACTAAGCTTTACACCAATTAATTTCTTGACCTCATGTGTCCTGCATCTATGGACATACTATGTTCTGTCCCAGCTCTAACACTTGTCCTGCAACTTGTAGTCATTACACAACACTTAAGCCTTTATTTTATCCTGTCCTGTTTGACTTACTTTTCTATTTTGGTGAAAAAAAGATCTTCCCACAAACAACCCATAGAAATAAAAATGTGTCTAAATGAAAATGGAAATCAGTGTGTTACTTTATCGCAGTCACAAAGGATATGAGTAGCTATGACCACATCCTAACACAAAATATCTTTATCACAATATGTCTTTATCAAGGATCAGTCTATCTCTACACATGATCACATTGCCTAATTATTAGGAGAAGAGATTTTTGAAACGTTGTGGATGGAAGGAGTCACTGACCTCCCTTGCCACCACAGCTGAAAAATGACATCTGGGAAATGGAAATTTTCTGAGAGGGCAGGGAGCTGCAGACCTAGGGCAGCTCCCTCAACTATAGAGAAAGAATAAGGTAAAGAAAGATCCATGAACAAGCTTACAGGTACTCTGCAAATCAAATTACCAAAAGCACTTCTTGTTTAAAAAAAAAAAAAAGAAAGAAATAACAAACCCCTGGGATTCATATCAGCATGGAGCAAGGAAGGCGACACACATGCAAGGAAGTGACAAACCTCAGAGCCACATGGGGACACATGTCAGTGGGAATCCTCTGGGGCTTGGGAGACTGAGGAGGAAAACCAAAAGTAATACCAACTCTGCTTTGGGAGAACAAGATAGCTCCAGGACCTGCCCATGTGGGAAAAGCCTGAGTGCTTCATACACACAGATAGTCTGACATATGCTTTTTTATATATAACATATGGTCTGTGTGGACTGTAATTAAAGGGAACCACTCTTATGAATCAATATATGATCTCACATAAGTTCAATATGTAAAACATATGCTATTTAGGCATATATAGCACTTGCATATAGCTTACATTTTTGATGCATCATGGGCAAGGATAATAGGAGACATTTGGATGACTGTGGATGCAGAGGGAAGGGATTTTCAAGGCAGGAGTAGACAATATTTTAAGAGTGTATAATAGTGGAAATGATGGAAAAGACACAAAGAAAAATCAGTGAAATTACTTAAGAGACAGTAAAACAGCAGTGTGAAAGGAGGAGGAGGAGGAAAAGGGGTACTTCTGTTTTCTAGCTTGGAGTGCAAAAAGCCTATAGTGAGAGAAATGCATCTTGTAGAACAATTTCTATGACAGATGGGAGAGAAGCAAAAAGCAAATATCCAAAAAAGTACGGCTATAGGAAAATAAATTTTAAAAAACACTAGCAGAAAAAAAAAAGAAAAATAACAGAAGAGTGAAAGAAAAATTAACGTTAAAAACAGGGAAGTAAAAGAAAACTAAATGCTAAAAAAATCTCACATTAAGAACAAAATGGGGAATACAGAAAAAGAAACAAAAAGCAGTTGATTATTTTATTGATGGCAATTAAATGCATTAATACAGCTTGAAAAATAAAGTATCGTTTTCTGTGTATTAACAAAGTAATATTAGACATTTTTTTCTCAGCCTTTGTCACACCATGCCTCCTCCGGATGTTGAGATTATACATCATTAGGATCCATTCCGATGAAAGGCACTATGTAAATTTAAACTTATTAGCATAGTAATTGTGACATTTTCACAAATGCATCATGATTCGCTCTAATTTATTTGTTATTTGAAATGATTTGCCAACTAATTTCTATAATTCTTGGTCTGCAGCTCATCCATAGTTCATTGTGAAGAACTGAAATTCATAATCCGAGCTATTTTGGTTGAAGAAATAATCACATGGCAATTTTTTTTGTTTCCTGATTGGAGGACTGTGACTCTTAGAATATTCATTTTTCTCCTTGATTACCAATTTAAAATCTGTTTGTAGCTAACAGTCTGTATTTTTCATACAAAACCCTGTGCTCTAGAAAGAAATCTTGCAGGAAACTTGTTTGTCAGAGTGGATATTGACGGAAAGTGAATAAAATAGTTATATCTACAAAGTCATTAAAATTCATTTAAAATTGCAAATGAATGTTCACAGTATGTCTCTTCTAGCATTTGCCAGCTCTGGAAATAATCATGGCCTAAATTACACCCAGGAACATGTGTGTACACCATATTTAAGACAGATTTAAAATTCTCACTAATTTATGTGTGAAAAACGGAGTTGATAACACTTCTAATTAGCTTGGTTTACAAAAGAGCAACACACTATTGTTCTTCTAAAGACAATTAGCTGATAGGCCCTAATATATCAGCAGCAAATGTAGTTATATCAGTATTTGTGAGTCTTTTTCTAAAATGTAGATTTTTTTAGATAATTCAGTGTTTGATACCAGACATGATGCATTAAACCTGAATTCACAGTAAACACCAAGCAATTTCTTTATTCTTAAGGAAAGCTTGTGTCAAACTCTGGAATAAAAATATTGCTCATGATTTCCTCTCATTTAGAAATATTGCGTGCATTTACATTTGTATTGAAGAAATGTCTTTCCATTAGAAATATTTATTTTCAACCTATAATCAATCTCTGGTTTCTATAATGGCTAATTTCTGTTTCACATGCCACTTTGCCACATCATTTCACCTATAGGGAGAGAGATGAATCATAGCAAGGATACAGTATGATGCCTCCAGATGCAGACTTAACCAGGATTTTTTAATTACATCCACATAGTCAGTTTCTGATCCTGTACATCACATGCCCATTCTTTGGCCCCCATAGCCATGGCCTCATCATCATTTGAAGACACAGTTTTCTTTTACAACAATTTTTCCCCATGAGTAAAGATTTTTAGGGAGAGAGTTTTTATATAATCAAAGACCTGAGATACCCAAATTTTGTGAGAATTTGAACTTAAATGGAAGATGTCAACAACCATCTGCTTATGTAAGAATAATATCCTCACTAGTCGTATGTTTGTTGTCAATCTGCATCTCTCCCAAAATATAGAATAAAGTGGCAGGTCTACACACAAGCAGAAACACAGAATACTCATAGATAGGCTATAAATTTACTCCAAGAATAACAAAGGATGATTTTTAATTCCATTATTTCATTTTTTGTCAACGTGATGCTTGTAAAAAATGACAGAATAATTGTCTATGGGAATTAGTTCCTGTGTTCATCAGCTGTAAATTTAGAGTAGCAGTAAGAGGAGTTTCTATCATTTTCCCAGAAAAATGCCTCAATCCTCATTTTGAAGATCAATAAAAAAAATCATTCATCCACTTTTCTGTTTCTCTGTTACATTCCCAACAAGTGGTAACTGTCATGATTTTATGTAGGTAACACACTGTGGGCTCAGATACACAGCCAGTCAACCCAGATGTGTAATATAATGTTTAGATTGGAAAGCAGATGTTCTAGACAGCCACACTTTAAAAGTGCAGGGAATTTCAGTATTGCCTGCCTATTCTGTTGTGCATATAAATATTTTTCTATTGTTTCCTGCTCATTAAGGAATTACATTCCATTGAATGTATTTGTAGTTATCAATTAGATAACTAACTAAGCAAGTAAACTTGTTCAATATACACTATATACTAGATGTTTGATAACAAAATTATTAAAACAAGAAAGTGTTAAGGCAGTGAATGCAATTCTATTGTTTAAATCAGTGTTATTATTTCTCACTGAAGATGGATACTGTAATGAGACATTTTAAATGACAATAGTCTGTGACAAAAGAAGGACCAGACACTGAGGTATCTGAAAAATAGTTTTTTTCTGCTAAAAATGTGTTGTGTTTTTAGCTCTAATTATACTCTTCAAGGAGAATAAATTGAGCAGTTTGACATATTTAGATGTTCTCCATAGAACATCAATAAACTTCAATAAACTTCAGCAAAATTTCAAGAAAATCAAGCTGTGTTTTGAGCAAACTTGATTCAAGTTATGGAAACCATTCAAATTGTACAGTTTAAAATTATTCCTGTCACTAAACATAACAAAAATACTGTTGCCAGTCTGATTCCATTTTAAGAACCTAGTACTCTTCAATTTAACATGAAAGCAAAACTCTGTGGGTGAAACAAAACCAGAAACAAAATTATTGATGTGAAGGCAATCTGTTGAATCCCATAGAGTCCTATCAATATCTCTGTGAAATTAAACATTATATTCAGAAACAAGAGGAAGAAGAAACAGTACAGTTGGAGTTTACTACTATAAGAGCTTTCCTCATTGTTTTCCTTTCAAAGCTATCACTTGTTCCAAGATTTAATTGGTTAGTTATGAAAGTTGCTGAGCATCTATTATAGAACTAACTCAACATGGTACTTAAACATATATATTTAGACCTTTGCATCTGTTCCTAAGCCCCCACACACTCTTAGATGCAAAGAGAATTTACAAGCTGGTGGAAAACCTTGAGTGTCAGATCATGTGACTAATTCAAAACACATTCAAAATAGATGAAGAGTAGGCAGAGCTAGAATCTAAATACACCGAAAAAAGCACAAGGAAAATATGTGGGCAACTTCCCCTTGCGGTGGACAACACTATTTTTAAAGACTATGCTTACTATATAGTAAATTACTTATTAAAATACAAATTAAACTAATCAGGTTTTATGTAGCAGAAACTATCAGATGCAGCATGAAGAAGGTACCACCTTTCAAAGGGAGCCTTGAAGTACAGAACTGGGTTACTGCTCCTCTTTGAATCAGCAGTATACACTTTTGAGCATAATGTAAACTTATTGAATGGCAGCATAAAACTTTATAGTGTGTTTATTAAAGAAATAGACTATAATGTTTCCTCTGTAAAAGAAAACAGCATCACACCCGTGATTACCTTTCTTAACTGACGAAAAAAAAAAGACAACCTACATAATTCTCCTAGCAAATCAGTAGTGGATCTTTTTTTCTACTCTATAACCTGAAATATTTTTCTTTGACTAGGGCAAGGGCAGGCATTTGAAAGATCAACATCATAGTGTGGTCCTGTCATTTTTTCAACCACTGTTCCTGAGACTCTCTAACCATATATGTTCAAAAATCAGCTGTGATAGTTTGTATTGTGAGTCTTGGTAGCAATTCATGTATCATCTCAGCCACGCCGTAAGGGGCAGCTCAACATATAGTTCAGTGTTTGTGGAGGACAATTTTGGCACCAAATTACAGGACTGAGAGTGTTAGCTGCTTGAATGAGCTGATTGGCTGAACACTGCTAAGTGCTCTTTAATAAGTGCTCTCTTTATTCTTCTCATGTGGAAGGCTGGGTTACAAAGCTGATGGGCTCTGTGGGTGGAAGCAGGCAATTAAAGTATTTTTCAAAAGTGTAAACCCCTGTAAACTGAAAATAATCTTCAGCAGGGCATTTTGGTTCCTGATTTCTATTTTAGTTGCTTTGAATGTTAACTTTGGTGTTAAATTGTTTTCCTCTGTTTTATTGGTGGAATTTCTATGCAGACCTCCCACACACATCTAATACAATATACTTGATGTTGCATTGTGCTTTTCTGTTCTTTCAGGCAAAATTTTCATTCAGGTTTGAGGCTTTTTCTACACTCCACGCAATCCTGAAAGGTCATCTAACTGCACTAAGAGGAAGACTGCTCCCACTTGGAGGTCGTAAGCATGCACCATCCTCTCTCGGGCTCACCCCTGAATTTCCCATACTAGTCTGCAACACTTCCAGGAGGGACCTATTCATTTGCAGATTTTCCCAAACACAGGCAATTTCGTCACTGCCTTTGATCTCAGCAAAAATCTCTGAAGAGTGAGAAAAGTTTGCAGACATATTTCAGAGGATCAACACTCGGCCCAGGAGCACAATTCTACTACTCAAATTTAGGTAGCTGCCATGAAGACACCTGCATCTGATGAGCTAGTCATCCTGGGTTCTGTTTGTAACTGAGGGGTGAAGTCACTTTGAGATGCACCAGATCGACCATCAAGTGTTCACATTAGGTAAAGTTAAACCTTATGCTGGAAATGCCTAAGAGGCATAAAAGAGAGAGATGTTTGAGCAGGATGGAACTATTGGAAAAGTTTTTTCTGGCAGATGGAGACTTTTCAACTGTCAGCATGTGAGAAAATGGGAAGCTGGCAACAAAGGAAGGAAGGAAACGTAAAAGGAAAGGAAATGTCTATTCAAAAGAGACTAGTCAAAATAGATGAAGATATACACTACACTGAAATTCCTGGACTCCTAAATGACCCAAAATATTTAAGTATGTTAAGAAATCTGATGGTTTCCCCTGTATTGCATAGTTGTTTTTCTTTCTGGATTTTTCTTTTAACTAACTAAAATGCAGGTGGCTCTGCAAAGCTTGTAGGTTTGACTGTTTCCACCATCAAGTGTCAAAGAAGCAGTGAGCTGTAAGCCAGAGCTGTGACAGGGTAAATCTTCAGGGAAGTTTTCCTGGGAACCTTCAGGTAGCAGCTACTTTTGAAGAGCTGAAGCTCTAAGTTCCCATTTCTATCAGCTGGAAATTCTTTTCGCCTAGACAGCGTGCAAAAGAGGCCACGGAAAGTACTGAACCGGGAATGTCCTTGGAAGATAAAGGCCCATGACCCAAAACAGAACGTGCAGACCCAGTGCCTAAAACTACCAAGTATTTAGCTGAAGTGCTTGGCCAGAATTTACTTTGCAGAATGTTTGATCTCATGCCAAAGTAACTCTCATCCTCCTACAAGTGCTCCTTTACAAATCTAAGATTGTATAAGAGGATTTAGATTGTGGTAGTAGAGCATTTAAGAAATAAAACATGATCTAATAAGCAAAAATTCTCATTTCACTAGCAGTATCGCTGTGTCTTAAAACATTTGTTCTACTTTAAATAGGCCACCAACACAGTGACACACAAAACCAGTAAGAGAGAATTTTGCTGAGTGAAACAAAGTATTTAACCATCTATGGTTAAAAATGGTTAAGGTAAAGGAAAGGTTTTTGAACCCCAAGGTGCAAGTATGCAATTATAAACATAATTAAAATCTGGAATTAACATTTTTCCTGGGAAGTAGGAGGAATTCAATTCTTTTAATAATCTGAATTGCATAATATGCTGTAGGTTATAATCTCAACATGGCAAAAAAATGGACAAAATGACCTTATGACGTTAGTATCTGATTTACATGACACTAGAAGTCAGATGCTTGGTCAATGTGAATTTGCATAGCTACACTGAATTTAATGGGCCCTTGAAGATCTGCAGGCAAAGGGAAAGAAGAGCACTCCTATGTACAGCAATTGGAGATTTATTAATTATGGAACAAGTGTTTGCATCTCCATTTGAATGAAATACCATCCTGTTTCTTTTGCAGCTCTTGAACTCTTCAGTGTAAAGATATTTGAAGCTGGCCTTAATTCAGTTCTGAAGGTCTAACTTTTTTCAGAGCCTCTAATTCAGTCTGTAATGAATTGGAACATGTGCTTTTGACATACCATAACTACATGATTACGTATGTAAAGAAGTGCTCAGGATCTTAACTCTTCTGTCAAAATATACAAAATGCAAGTGCTAGGTTAAGAGCATATGTGAATGCCATCACAGAAGCTGATCACACATTTTCTTTTCAACACTTTCTTTTCATCTGTATTTAGCACTTAGCAATAGTAACATACATTAAAGGATTTGGAGCCTTTGCAGGTGTAATTAAGTGAATAAACACAAAAAGAATGGAGAACATTTACCTCTCTAGCAACAATACAATATTTATCTTTCAGATATTGAGCAAGGGAATATTTGATCAGTACACTTGATTTTTTTCTTATGTTACAAGGGTATCAAGCAGCCACAAAAAAGCAATCAGTCAAAATCTTAGCTAATGTGTAATTTTCACAAACAGACACAAAAACTGTTTAATTGAACAACAACTTTCAGAGAAATTCAGCAAAAGGTTTTATTTTAAAAAACACTAAATTTGGACAGGGGAAAAGAATGTGTGTGTGTGTTAAAGAAGACTCCGGTTCCATGAAGACCCTTATAGAAAGTTTAAGGGCATAAATTAACTATGATCCCATAGAAAAAGGAGAAAGGTGGAATATAAAAGTCCAGAGCTGCATTTAGCAACAAAAAATTTGCTTAAAAGCCAAGGAAGTATATAATTTAGCAAACCTTAATATTTAACTTTGGGGCCCCCAAAATTTTTAGCATTTCCTTATCTGAAGATGTTAAATGCAGCTGTAAATAGCTATCAGCTGATCATTAAGGCTGGAAGTTTCTTAATGATTTTTCCAAAGAATCAAAGAATGGTCACATTCCCCTCCCATTAGGCAGGCCAGTCCCCTACTGAGGAAAAGCCTTTGGCTAGAAGCAGCCACCCCCAAGCCGTCATTGGGTTCCCCGGCTCTGAGCTATCTGATCTTCCAAAGCCTATCCTGATGAAAAGCTGTGCTGCCCTCCAAATCTTTAAAACAAGCACATGCCAGTACAGTGCAAAGGCTGAGTTGATTAATGCTTGTAAGGGCTTGCAAACATTAAATGTTTACATTCAGGAAAATACATACAGAACTATCTGGGCCTTGGAAGCCAAAAGGCCCTCTGGCCTCCAGCTTGGGTGTTTGCTATAACGTGCTCCCAAGGCCAAATTTTGCAAGGCTACCCATGCAAACTGGTGACACTTGTGAGCAGAGTTGGTACGGACATCTGTGGGTCATCTTGAAACAAATAATTTATGGTTAGAGGAGAAGGGATGAGCAAAAAGGCACGCAATACTTTTGTTGCTGATTGACATTACCATATTCAANTTTTGCTTAGAATATCACTACCTTACAGGACTTTCTGTAGATTAATCCTTCCCCATACGATCATGACTTTTGTCAAAAGCCTCTTAAAATGCAAAGCAGTAAAATTTGCTTTAATTTGACACTGAAAATATCTTGACAGTTTTCTTTCTAAAGGGAGGATATATTTCTTAGCCTTGCTTTCAGAAAAGAAAGGACTTAAATTCACAGATATAAAATAATTATTATTGTTCATATTTCCAAACTTACATCAATTTCACCAGCAGAAAAACTGCAGAGTATATCTCCATATCATAGATATCAGTCATGCTGCTCAAAGCAGATCTAGAAAGTGCTTGTCTAATATGATGGTGCCAGCAGAATTCAGGTTAAGACAACATCCATGGCTATGATTAATTAGACCCAGGCACCAAATTGATTCCACAATGATCGCCTGCCCATGTGGCATTTAGCACATGGTTAATGTGGGAAATGGGAACCTTTGTAAAGGGCTGGAACAGTACATGACTCAGATGCTAATTGTCCAGAAACTAGTTCCCCCTTTTTATCTCATTGCTCATGTTAACCACAACTAGAAGGCAGATCTGAAAATAAATAAGAGTAAATGGGGGACCCAGGGACTGACAGAATCAGCCTTTTGCAACTGAACATCATTACTGCTTGCATGATTTGTCCTCGTATTTTTTTTTGAAGAAATTGTTCCTCATGGTTTCTCTGTACAGACAGTTCTGTTGAAAGCAAAGACCAGAGTTATACTGTGGGATTTGGGAGTCCTCTGTTGTGGTTGAAAGAGGGTGAATATCAGCCCTCTCCTGCCTACCGCAAACCCAAGTTTCCACATAAGGACATCTGAGTCCAAGCAGGAAGGAAGTTGTGGCACACTTCAGTGCATCTATAATGAGATAAGGGGAGGGACCATAATTTTATTACTACATAGAATATCTATCATACCGTACAAACACACCTGACACGTGACTTTGCAAATGTATGAAATTAATCTACTAAACAGAATAAAGGAACCTTGAAAAGTGTCAAACCAGCACTGTGATCAAAATTCTGAACTCCCGCTTTCCAAAGTTGTTCCCTCATGCCATATACTAATACTTGCACTCTTCATCCATGAAAACACAGCTTTATTAGTCATGCTGGACAGGCACACAGCAATTCATGAAATTTCAATTGTGCTGAAATTAATTGCTTGTGGTTAATCAAGGTGATAAAAGTGGGATATCTTCTCTCTCTCTCTCACACATAGCTTCTTGCTCAAACACATTAAAAAACCAGAGAGCTGACAGTCTGAGGAAAGCATCCATGGTTTCCTATTTTAAATATCAGTGGAATATCATGACCGAAAAAAGCAGATGACCTGAAAAGTTCAGAATATTTCACAGTCCTTCAAAGTTATCACATTTGAAAAACTCGATACAACTCATTTAAAGAGCAGAAGTCAGAAAACTTGAAAGCAGCTCATCCATTCTAAGTGCCTACTTTCCAACTGAATCAGTTTTTTTCTAGGAGATTCTTTGAGTTGGAGGTCTGTGTCTGAACTATATATAGAGATCACATCCCACTGCAATATTTGGAATCACATGTGGAAACCAACTGAAACAGCTGTCTCATATTTTGAAGCCAGGCTATTAATTGTTAAGTACCCATTCATCCCATTCAGAAACCTGTATCTACAGAGCTTTATAATACAAGCAAAAATAAATATTCTATGAAACATCTTGGCATGGAGCAGTATTTCCAAAGACCATATTCTGCACAACCTTAAGCATGCCTGCACAGGGAAATTGCCCATTACAACTACAGTAGAATAAGCTCTCCCTGTAAGCTCTACCAGAACAGCTATTCAATGAATATTTCACTCCAGAATAAAAGTGATTTAATATCAAAATAATTATCCCACTGAGATTTACTTTGCCATTGGTAAGCTGGACAATTTCCTGTTTCCAATTTTTTTGTTCCAACAGGAATACCTACCTAAAGGTTTTAATCATGTACTAAAAATAGAAAAAAAGTCAAATGCTTTTTGTGCTTTCATTATACTTCTGTTAAAATTAACATTATTTATTTGCTCAAATGTAGTCCAATTTATGTGATATTATTAATTATTTCTACACTGATAGAGATCTTGCAATCCAGCAATCAGTTTCTGCACATCTCTAGCAAATATTGCAGGATAATTTTTTGGAAGGGGTTTGTTCACAACTGCTACACTTTCTTAAAAAGCAGAACTACCTTTTAGACTGGCTTCAATAAAATTACTTCCTATGCATATATAAACAGAAGCTTTATACATAAAACTGGAAAGTCTTTTGGTACAGCCTCATTCCATTCGGATATGATAACATTTTCTTTTTGCTTTAAAGACTTTATTTGCTAGCGACCATGTATTGGAATTCACTAGATAACATTCTTATATTTAAAAAAGGTTTTGTGTGAAATATTTTTAAAGGACAAACAAGTGTGATTAAATATTTCTTTCACATACTCATGCCAGAAATGCTAAAATTCAAAGGGAGTTAAAGATTTCTGACACATCATGCTTTTGCTCTTAGTTTTCCCTTTCTCCATCATGGCCTTCTCATTCCTTTCTAGGATATCACAAGTTAAATGAGGACTGTTGAGTTGCCACTGTATTTTTCTTATTTCCAGCCTCATAACAGCTTCTTATTGCAGCTCAAACATTTATGATGGAACTTAATCTTTTGAGTCGTGTAAATATTTCAATTGAAAAATTTTATATACCTATAATAAGAAGTAGTTTATGCAGCATAAGTTTATAGCATAACTGAAGATCTTTTGTCTTCCACCACGTCCTCTACAGCATATGTGAGATATACTCACACAACAGGGATCAGACCGATGCTGAACTAATAGTCACCTTAAGTGACTTGAGGCCAAATTGACAAGAGAAGAGGGGAAAAAAAAATTCTCAGGAAAGTCCAGTCTACATAAAGTTTATCTCTCAGCTGTTTGTTTGAAAAGTGAACCAAGAAGAGAGAGTTTGATTAGCTGATGTATGTGCAGATCCTTCAAATGCAACAATGAAATTATCTTAACAAGCTTTGTGCTATCCTTATACCTGAGCATCCCCTGAAACTTTAGTTGCATTAAATCAGCCTTATAGATAAAGGCTTATCTTCTTCATATTGAAAATATTTGAGGGAAAAACCCTAATCCCAGAAAAGAGGTAGATGATTGGATAAAAAAAAGAATGAATGATTGCATAATTATCTCAGAAAAGGATATAAAAAGTTAGTATAAATTCCATCTTTAATTTAAAATTTATCTGTACTTGTGTTCTTGAACAACACTCCAAAAGAAATACAAAAAAACATGGTATTATGAAATCTAATCTCCTTTCGAAGGTCATAACCCTCTTTTAAATCTGGGAACTTCTCTTTATAACTTCTCTTCAATAATACTTCTCATAATACTTCTCTTCAATAACTGAGGAACTAGAGTCATTCTGAAAAGGATTCCTGCTCACCCTGGAGGAGACACGTAAGGTACTGGCCATTTTCTTTCTACCAGAGCTTGAACCACATCTGATCTAGTGGGAATCACTAATCACCATGCTATTATCCATTCTCCCCTGCAAACCCAGCCAAGGTACCAAGCTCCAAGGGTTAAACTAAGAAAAGCAACGAGTATCATTGAGAGTCATCATAAAATCATCATATAGTTATAAAATGAATATTTTTGCTATTGATGTTATAGCTGTTCTAGCAAGATGAAATGCATTTCGATGCTTGAAGCTCAGTTTGTGCTTGTGCCTGTGTCTGTGTAAGATCTAAATATTTATTAGACCACTGTCATTGGAGAATGACTGTGCACCTTCTGTTAGCTCCCAGGTAGAAGTACAGAAACTAAGCTTCCGGACTTGAAGCTAGAGCTGTAATATTTTAGTGAAACAGATTCTGAGTGTATCTTTTGTAAGATGAAAAATTGGATACCAAAACTGCAATAAGAAAGAGAATTACTGTGTGAACTTTGACATGGGAAAACAATAAAACGGGTACCTACTAATTCCTTGCTGCTAAGATTTTGGAAGCTATTCTGATGCCTTTCAACAGAAACTTGAGTATGTATGCAGTTTTAAGCACCTATGAAAAGGTGGGAGGGGTGATGCGGGGGTGTTGAATACCACTAGCATTTAAATGTCAACCCTGGCTGCCTGAAGAGGTATTTATGTGCCTACATTCTCCTTGTGAATCTAGGTCTTTAATGTTTAATGTGGATGTTACTGATTGCTAGAGTGAGATGAATAATTCACAATTAGCAATGTATTCATCCAGCCTAGCTCTTTTCTGCTTGCAGAATGTGCAAGAGTAAATCTAGATTTTGCTGAATTTATTTGCTTTATTCCTTTAGAAGGATTGCAAACAGCCTCTGTCAGAGATTTGTCCATCACAATAGAATTCTGAGTTCATAAATTAAACTGTAAGAGTTCAGAATATTTTATGCATTTTTCTGATCTCTGATTGTGGCTTCTAATAGGTTTTGAACCTCTTGGGGAATTTCAGTAGATAAAGAAGATTAAGAAATTTTAGAACACTTTAATTCTTATCCTCTTTAGTCACATAGCTTTTCAGGAATTTATAGCCACCAATATTAGTTTTCTGTTGAATACCTTTCCTGAAAACTGAGCTGAAGTTACTTTTTCTTTCACTCTGTTAGAAAGTCTTTACATAGAAGACTTTCAAACTTGAGTAAGGGCAGGGGGAGAACTACAGAAGCCTGATAGATCAGTCTCAGTCACCACGGTTTTTTACATACAACTTCATTCTCTTGGACTGCAAATTTTCACAGTCAATGCATGTCATTGTCTCTGCCAGTCTGTAGAAGTCACCCATTCTCAGTGGGACAGCTGGGTGCCACTGTTGTCCACCTGTCTGAGTGATGTGCATCTCTGAAGCTGCTCTTTTGAGACATCAAACCTGCACTGCAACAGGCAACGTTAATCCAGTTAGATTACAGTAAATCCCTAATAACACAAGAACTATTTTTGAATCAGTTTTGCACCCAGGTGTATTGCTTCCCTGTTTCCCCTGTACAGTAATAAATGTCACCTATTGTGTAGAATAGTGCAAATAAAGCATGTTTGCTCAAGCCTCTGTTGAAAGCCAGTGCAAAAGGAATAGGAAATGGATGTAGAACTCAATCAAAAATGCACAGAAGGTATTTTAGAGTATTTGTCTAGCTCTTAATGATTAAACAACCAGCATGTCAAGCAGTTGCCATGCAGAATACATTCTGCATAGAATACTATTTGTTTGGCAGTTTAAGACACCTAATGTACTCCAGTGCAAAATGTTGATGTTTTATTAACATATCAAGCTTTTTAATGTATCTTTAATTAAACATTAAAAAAATTCTCCAGGATAAATGTTTTGATAAAACTCCAGTATTTGTCACTGCTTTCCAACCACGTGCCCTGTCCTCTGAATCTCTATAGAACCAACTGGACTGTGGCAATGGGAATATTTTAAATATCCACCTTGCTTTTAAGACAATAATTTTGCTTCAGTTTCTTCTCTGGACAGCCTTATCTCTTCTTTCTCTGGAAGTGGAGAGGTTCACATTGTCTGGGGTTTCAAACAGGCAACCCATTTACAATCAGAAGTCAGGTGCTTGCTTCTTTTATCAGATCTTGGCCTAACCTGGCTGGATTCAATGTGGACATGTCACGGCAGAAAGAGCAATCTCCTCTAGAAATGTCCCCAAGGAGCATTTTTGCTCCATGAAGTTTACAGAAGCCTTGAAAATATTAGAGAACACTTCTTATGCACATATTTTGCATTTATTATAGCAGCATATTTTGATGTTATACCACTGGAAAATTAGACAGAGGTCAGTAACATGTAATAAGGGATCCAAAAAATATATCAACTTAATTGCTGCCACAAGCAGCTGGACTTGAATGAATATTAAAACCTCTTTTGATGTTCAACTTCTAATAGCATTTACATTTCACATACTATCCAGCTTGGATAATCATAATATCAGATTCAAGTGTCTTTTTCCAGTTAGCTTTAAGTTCAGAATTTTACGTGTAATTCCTTATGTTTCAACGTAGTACTTCAAATTTCCTCCAACCTGAAAGGATATTTAAAAGCACTTAAAATGCTTTTCCATATAATAAATAGATACAAAGATAGATTACAGTTCGTGGCAATTTCTTAAAATTTAGATGATGGGAGAACAAAAGTTTCATTAGTAGAGTTGTTTAACTTAGATCTTCTCATAAGTTGAGCACAAGGGTAACACTTGTAGGACACAGGTGATACATAAACCTTTGGTGTGGACTTTGATTCAGGAGAACCTACTTACACTCCTCCTGGCAACATCACTGCACCAACAATGGATCACAAGAGAGCATATCCAATGGAATACCCAAGTCAATTGCAGTCTTCACATTTCTGTTTATAGAAATACTAACGTGTGGTGCTTATTCAAAGTGGCTACGTTCCAGTATATTCCGTAGCCTCATATAACTAAGAGATACTCACGCCTTTGAGCACACAAAATTTGAAAAAGTACCGTTGGTACAACAGGTAAGTAATCAAACACATGGAAAAATCTTTCCACAAAAAGTTCTGAAGAATGAAGTTTTCCCACACTTGTGGCAAAATAATACAAAGAGAGGATGTTTAAGGAATGTTCTTGCCACAAAAACCCATATTTATAAGATCTAGGGTCATCCCCATGCAATGAATAAAAAATACAGTGCTAGAGTTACAGTAACTTCCCCTCTTGAAAGGGAATCTGATAACAAACTCAACTGACCTTTCTTTCATTGGCAAAAGCTTATGAAATCAAAAGCTTTTGAAAGTTTTTGCATCTTCTCATCAAACATCATAGACTCATTAAGGCTGGAAAAGACCCTAAAAATCATTGAGTCCAACCATTAAACTGGCACTGGCATCTAAATATGTCCACCACTAAACCGTGTCCACAAGTGGGACATCTACACATTTTTTGAACACTACCAGGAGTGGCAATTTCACCACTTCCCTGGGGAGCCTGTTCCAAGGCTTGACCACCCTTTCAGTGAAGACATTTTTCCTAATGTCCAATCTAAACCTCACCTGATGAAACTTGAGTTTCTTTCCTCTTGTCCTATTGCTTGTTGCTTGAGAGAAGAGCCTGAGCCCCCCACCAGGCTACAGCTTCGTTTCAGGGAGTTGTAGAGAGTGATAAGTTCTCCCCTGAGC
Source organism: Cyanoderma ruficeps (assembly GCA_008694505.1). Classification (NCBI taxonomy): domain Eukaryota; kingdom Metazoa; phylum Chordata; class Aves; order Passeriformes; family Timaliidae; genus Cyanoderma; species Cyanoderma ruficeps. The sequence continues at coordinate 38,578,133 of VZDJ01007749.1, read as the reverse complement.
CTCCTTTTCTCCAGGCTAAACACCCCCCAGCTCCCTCAGCTGCTCCTCATGACTTGTGCTCCAGACACTTCACCATCTTCATTGTCCTTCCCTGGACGTGTTATGGCACCACAATGTCTTTCTTATAGATCTACTGAAGTCCCATAAAACATTACTGCTATAAGACTCAAAACCTTATATTCCTGCTGTCTTCTTAAAAGACACTTGTAATGTTCGCTTGTAATGTTCATTGCTGCAATGTAATATGCGCCCATAATTTTAGATTTCTTGCCAACTCTTAATTTTAAAAAAGCGTGACAACTCTAGTAAATCAAGACAAAATTTCTACCAGTTCAATTTACTTAACATCCATGGGGGAATCTAGTGACCTTGGGATTTTCTCTGATGGCTGAAATCAGGAAATCAGGTGTGTGGCTTTAATAATGAGTTGGTTTTCAGAACAGAAAGGGAAAATAATCACTTTTTCTCAGCATCTTTCTCTAATCTTGGCCTGGAGATGCCATTAATGAGAATCAGATGACTGTGAGTTCTACTCTGCTTGTTTTCTCATCAGCTTTCCTGATTTACTCAAGTCCCTTCTGATTGCAGTCTCTCATGAAACTTGAAGTTTGTAAGCATTCTGGAGATCTAAATATGTACTCAATTTTTACCTAAAAATGTACTTGTCTGTTTGCCTTTAATGCAGGAGTTCTGGACAGGGTTGCTCTGCACTCAAGAATTGAATAGTCAGAGCCTGTCTGCATGACCTCAGCCCTAAACCAGGACACGCATCTACACTGCACATTAACATTCCTGTGCTCAGCACTGAAAAATAGTCAGGTAGCTCCACCTCTCTCACAATTTAGATAGTTCCCATCTAGCTGTAAGCATTTTAATGGTGTTTATGTTCAGCTGGCACTGGTGAACAGACCTATTAAGGAATTCTGGACAAGCACTGAACTCTAAAATTTAAATTCCTAAGGGACTGATCTGCCTAAGGACTGAGTCTTCAAGGTATGAGCTAACGCAAAGAAAATACAAGGTGATTAAGATCTCTAGATATCCAAGGTTGCCTTCTGAAATCATACACTTCTAAAGGAGGGCCACGTGGGCACTTGAATGTGTCCACTATAATGATTACATTTAATATCTTTACTACTGAGCATTCAGGAGCCAGTCCTGTGAACATGAACACTGACAAAAATAATTTTGTTCCAGCATACCCACTGGCTCTAGTGGCATCACTGTTTGATTAAGCATTCAGCCCAAGAGCAGGAAATTGCCAGATCAGTCCAAAATGGTGGCAGGAATAAGAAATGTTTGTAACAAAAACTGATTATTAGAACAGGAGGCATAAGATCTGAATCACTTCTTATTGCTTCATATGTAGAAATTTCTGCTTTTAGGCCATTTGAATATTTTCTAGGAAGATTGACATATAAAATCTGAATATTTCTTGCTGTTTCAGAATGGTATGTAGTTTCAAGCATCAGTTAGATTTTCTCAGCTGTTTTTAATGGTTGTGAACATCCACAACATAATCTGTGCTATAAAAAGTGAATAGTACATAATATATAACATGCTAATTGCATCTCATATAATCTCTATTTTATGATTAATAAATGTATTTCTTTTCTCATAAACAAAAATAGACAACTAAAAAATAATCTGCTGTTCATATTAAGTATACATATGTGGATTTTATTTTCATTGCTCTTCATTATCCAGAAATCAATTAAATTAAATTCAAAATCCTCTGAATAAATAAATAATATAATAAAAATATTCCAATACTTTCACACGTAAGGACAAAACTTGATCTCTATGATATTTCCTGAAAATCTCTTTTTTTAGATGAGTTAGCATTTGAACACAAACATTCATAATTCTTATTAAAGATCTGGACCTGTGTATCACAAAAGAATCAGAATCTTATTCTTAGTGAGTTTTCCACCTAAATAATAATATCTTAATACCAGTGTTGATGTTAAGGGACTGATAATAGATGGTCAGTTTACCAAGAGGTCTCCAGGACTAGCTAAACTTGTCACAAGCCCAAAGTATTGCTGCAGAAGTAGCTTTTTCCCAGAGGCTGATGAAGATAAAGAAAATCACGTTTAATTACTGCATAAATAAGATACCATCACATATTTCTCAGCATATGTTCTCGCAGAAGATAAAGGTTACTTTTGTGTTAATTTCCAAACTTGTTTCATACATAAATTATCATTGGATGCAATTAATTTGTCATTTTCTTTCAGGAGAAAAGATCTTCAAAGTACCACATGCAGCAGGTACAGTTTACTTAGGCTGAATTCAGAATTACTCCAACAGTCTTCCTAGGAAACTTCCTTAATCTGTGCCCTGTTCAGAATGCAGAAACATGGGGAGGATCCTGGTGAAGGTGGATGAAGTGTAGGCAGGTACAAATTTACTGTGTATAGGATAGGGGTTTCTTTCTTTCCCATAGATAAAATGTATTGAGTGGATAATACTTTTGTCACGTTCATCAGAGGTGCCTGTTGCCACCATGAGCTGGCAGCCTCCCAGGTGTAATTGTTTAGACACAGGAAAACAGAGTCATGCAGATGCTGAGCAATTGTCAATAAAGATCAGGGGAACTTTAGAGGGAAAAATCCCAGTAGCCTAGCATGGTATCTCCATAACACAAGACTAATTTTAACCTAGTAAGTTAAACATTGCCAGAGAAGACAAACAGTACAGAAACACAAAATGAGGTCAGAAGATTAAAATAACAATGCCAAATACAAGTGCATGAAAGCCAGGACTTCAATGAATGGCTTGCTTCTGATTTTTTTTAGTACAAACTTCAGAGCAGCTACAAGTACCTTTGAGTTCAGTTTATCCTTTGGGCTATTATATCCTTTTTACTTCTATGATCAGCTGAAATACAAGCAGCAATACCATTTTCCTCTCACAGTGGGACACTGACTGTTGTGGGCACAAACTGCTATTCTCATATTCACCCTACTTGTCCCCTGGAGCTACAGGGTGGGCAGGCAGCCTCCTCATCTCTGAGACATCTCTGGTGCCTTGTGCCTGCTGAGGAAAGGCAGGGGCACCATGTAGAAAGGCAGTGCAAATAGTGAGCCAGCCTACTCACTTGCAGTCCTTCAGGTCAGGAGTCATGTGTTGCTCTGGCTTATTCAGATGGAAAAGACTAACAAAGAAGGGCCCTGTACTACCCAAAAACCCAGGAGGAAAAACAGAGGGATAGAGGGAAGGAGTCACCAGCTCAGCATTGACAGAGTTTATACAGACCAATGCTTAAGGACATACAGAATCAGGTGTCCAGCTGTGGGTATGCATTGTTCGATGGACTGCAGGTAATTAATACTGAGAATAGGAAAGTAACTTTGAAATTTCATTCAGCCAAGAAATGTGATTTCTGATATTCTTCTTCACACATCTTCTGTCTGTCCTTCACAGAAGGGAAAGGAGAATCCCTGTAATATATCCTAGAGGGTCTGACAGACGGCAGTTTACTCAGCATTCTTCCTTCACACAGGAAAGGGAAAAAATATAGAAACCATTAGTATTGAGTACTCATATGCTAATATATCAAGAACTGTTAATACTCACAGGCTCAAAAGGGCTTTTAAAACCTAGAAATATAGTCTCTACAGTATGTTTCCATAGGATACTATTCCTTCAACCTAACACTTTCAATTTCCCTCCCTCAAACAACCCATTTGTCCAAATCCTCTTCAAAATTAGTTGGTTGTTATGCAGCACCAGATTAAATGTCATATTGCTACCAATGTTAACCAAAACAATTAGCGTGGTCTGTTGCTAGATGAACACAAAAAGAAGGACGCTCACACAGTCAGGTGTTAGGGCAAAAAGAGAGGTGGTTTAGTTTTTCCTTGGGTTTATATAGTTATTGGAGTTTGACCAGCAATTGGGCAACGAGGTTGACACCTCTCCGACTTCCCTGGTCAAACTAGAAGTCTATTAAATGTCCTTCCTCAACAAAGGAATGCACAGTTTTCAAAACATCACTTTTTGTTTACTTAAAGGTCTGTAAAAAACTCCACTACAAAAATGCAAACATCAGAAGGCTGAAAAAACTCAGAGCGACAGTGACAGTGGTCCAAAGGAGAACCCATGCTATCATTTGTACCATGTACCAGGGTACCAGAGCTGAAGAATAGACTTCTGCATTTAACCAACAAACAGCAACTCCACCTAGCCTGCTTTTTCCTTGACCTGTTTTAGTGGAATTTATTTTAACTGTATTTCATTACCAAATATCATAAAAAAGTAATAAAAAGAGACATATTTGTTTCCCTTGAAGTGATGTGAAAACACATCTTATTGTATTTATAATCTTTTTAGGCTATAACTTTATGATCAAACAGCTGTTGAAACAGTAAATTCTATCTCCATAATCTCATCTAGTGATCTCTCTTAAAAATTGATACTATCTTTTATAATATTAATAATTTAATCTACAAATAGCTACACAATATAGATGTACTATTAAAACTAAAGAACAGTGCTGGCACAAGGACAAATGAATATAAACTGATTATGAATAAATTTAGTCTGGAAATCAAAAGAAGGTTTTTAACCATCTGGGGACTGTAGTTCAAAAATAGCCTTCCAAGAAAAAAAAAAAAGGAAAGAAAAAAATGAAACAAACCTGTAGTGAGGGCAAGGAAGCATTTAATTTCTGGAAGAATTTGATTCCTGCTGTCTCAGCAAATGTTTCATTTGAAGGCATATGCTCTTTAGTGTTCTTGCTCAGTTTGGAAGGGTTTTTGAATTAACTAATGTTTTAAAAATTTTTCTCCACATTTATTCTGTCCTTGACACTGCAATTGTGAACAGAATCTTTTAATGTCTATTTTAACACTTTCAGAAGACTTTTGAGTTTCGAACATTTTACCATGAAAAAACTGGAGGTCTCTTCCAAAAACCGCACAACCTGCTCTTGGGATCGCCACATGAGGGAAATTATATGTTCACGCTTGAGATAGATTTGTTCTTAGAGTTTTGCTCTTCACTACCTGTTCTAGATCATTACCAGCATTCTATATGTCTTTTCATAGCAGTGAAAGCTCCTTTATTTATAAGAGGAGATTTTTCTCTAAAGATTTAATTCATCTCTTTGACTTTTCTCAGTCTCTCCTGTGTGGACTACTCTAGCCAAAGACACAAATAATGACACAGAATGTTGTAGTTATTTCCATATAATTTTGCTAGCTACTATTTCAAATGAGAAAATTCTTTCTGCATGTAAGCAAGTCTTTCCTTCAGCACATTGTTTCTCCATGTCAGCCTGTACCCACAAAGCATTTGAATTTCTTACATCTTCCTTTTTGCCCTAATAACAGAAAAAGCCTGTACTCATGCTACTTGTCAGATCATTGACATTTCTCCTCACTTCACTTGCTTTTCTTTAATTTTAGCTCCTCTTTTCTGTATTTTTCCTTGTTTAGTTGTGCTCTATGTCTCCTTCAAGGACCACAGCATGTTTTCCTGGTTGTTATTCAGCATAAGTGTCAAGGCTCTGAATGCATTTCCTATTTACCTTCTTTCCTGCACCAAAAGTTATTTAATTTTTAATGAGAAAGGCTTTGAACAAGAATTTTTATCATTATGAAAAATGACTGTCTTGCTATCTCTTCTTACTCAGTCTGAGCTTTTTGCAATATGTATTTCTAGGAAATTTATTAAGCTTTCCTGACTTGAGGTCTGCCTGCCTGTGCCCACCCCACAGATTCAGAAAAATCAAACAGCTCACACTTTCACAAGACAACTGATTGTGAGAGGCTGTAACTCCCTCTTTTAGGAGAGACTTCAGACCTCCTGAAGATTTACTAACACTCTTGCTGGCCAAGTGCTATGTTAAAGCTCCTTTGAAGCCACTCAACTCAGTCTTCTCTGGAAAGACTTGAAAATATTGTAAGCACTTGGAGTTTGTATTTTCTCTTCACGTCTCTTTACTCAAGGCATACCACAACCTCCTCCTGAACAGGCTCACATGTGTGCATGTACAAATTCTCAAGAGAACTACACAGGCACATATCTATAACTGAAGCTTTTTCACCTTGCTCATTTTGGTCAAGGAATAATTTCAGGAATATTGAGATACTGTGAACAAGAGTTTCATACATAGAATTGCAAATTCCTGGTGGTGATTTTAAAATACCAGCATTTCTTCTCTCTGTTCTGCTACAGGCTTTATTGTGACCCATCCAAGTCAGCACTCCAGTTCTCCCAGTGAAGGGTCTTTCACAAAGGTGTGAGAACAGCAAGTTCCCCATTGATTGGTTGATGCTCAGGTGTTGTGCAGACAGGGAAGCACAAACTTAATACAGCACCTTTCTCTGAATCCAAAGGTTCTTCTGATTAGAGCATGTAGTGACAGACAAAGTGAGATGGTTTTGAGCTGGAAGAGTTGGTTTAGAAAAGGTATAAGGAAGAAATACTTTACTGTGAGGGTGATGAGGCAGTGGAAAAGGTTGCCCACAGAAGTTATGGGTGCCTCATCCCTGGAAATATTTAAGGACAGGTTGGATGGATCTCAGAGCAAACTGGTCTAGTGAAAGGTATCTCTGTCCATGGCAGGGGAATTCAAAGCAGATGATCTTTAAAGTCTCTTCCAACCCAGGTTATTCTATGGTTCTTTGATTTTCATTGATAGTACCTATCTTAGATCGTTGTTAGACAATCAGCGGAAGGTTCTGAATGCGCTTCAAATTATTTGAATGTTTCTTTTTTTCCTATTTAAATTATATCTGGACTAATGTTGTGGGTAAAGCAGCATAATTTTTCTTTTTTTTCTTCTGTCTGAAAATTGCACTTATTGTAGAGACAAAAAGCCGCTTGGAAGTTGTTCCTTTCTTAGTCATTATTCTGAATGCAAACTTCTTATAGTCTAGGGAATCCAAGGCCATGCATTGGATTATATCTATTTGAATATTTTTGGCTATTATTTAGAGAGTTTTGTCCTTTCCTCAAACAAGAAAAACCTTCATTTGTAAATAGAAATACTTGCAGGTCTTTAGTACATGAAGAAGCTGAGGAGAACATCTTTGGGGATTTTTGGAAAAGTTAAAGTTATTTATTGTGAAAAAAGAATGCTCTTCACACATCCTGGAAAACATATTCTAATTCCATGTCAAAACAATACTGCTGTATTCATTAGCAGAGCAACATCAATATTCAAAGGCTTTCTAGACTCTACGATAGCATACCTAGTTCAGAATTATCAGAGCACCACCAGATGTAGCGCATAGTAATCTTATTACACATTGACAGTTTACACCCTAATGGCTCTGATGGAGCTGTTATGATGTATTGTGTCATATCCTAATAGGGATACAGCACTAAAAACAGCTGTATCTTGACAAGCTCCACACAAACTAGATCTGAAGGATATATGGCTCTGTATGCTGACAGAGCATATAAGCTAAAAAAGTTTATATAAAATGAAAAATTAAGTGCTCAGGAGAGGTCTGCTTTAGTAACAATAATACTTTGTTGTTATCTAGACACTTCTGTGTGAAGATATTGAATGACTTTGATTAATTGAGCCTTACCAACACTTCTGCGAGCTAGGAAATGTTTTAATATCTCGCATCTCATGCTGAGGCTCAGATATGTTCTGTGACTTGTCAAGGTCACCCTGCACGTCTGTGACTGGGAACTCAATGTTCCTTGCTTCAGCCCTAAGCCTTAGGCAGAGAGTCCATCTTCTGCTATTGTTTAGAAATATTAACAAACTCAAATCTCACCCAGTTATCATGTCCTTCAAAGACCATTTAGTAATGTAAATTGATATTAATTCTAGAGCTAATCCTTCAGCACTGGTAGATAATAAAACTGATGGCTTTACCCTTGCCTTAATTCCGTTCATTAGACTGGTGATATTTTTTGTATATAATTTTTAGAATTTGATTTTGTGTCAGGCTGAAAGCAAAAGAATGATTTTGTATTCTCTTGCAGGTTGGTTCAGAGGTGTCACAAGCCTGTGCTTCTACATAATTTAATGCAGTGAGTGTGACTGAAGAAAGAACTGCAGGACCATAAAATATAAAAACAGAGACAGTTCAGGTGCAGTGTAAAATGAGAATCTTGTGCTGGCATTATCCTTTGCTTTTCCCATGGGTAGGAGGAGTTGAAGTTTTGAGCCTTTAAGCTCAAAATAAAAGGAAAACATAGCATAATATTTTAGTACAAATTAATGTTTGAATATTAAACCTGGGGAGATGCTTCTAGTTGGAGACATTTAAGCCAACCAAAAAAGTGAATAGGAGATGTGCCATACTTGTTCTCCATTGCTTCTGCTATACAAGAACAGGATACAAAAAGGCAAAATATTTTAAGTATAATTGGTGGAGAATGCAACCAAGAGATTTGTGCAATGGAGTTAATTTCCTTCTCACCACATTACCTCTCATGCTCTTTCAGCAAACAATTTGCACTAAGTCAAATAATCAACGTTCCAGCATTATTCAGAAGTGTGTACAGGCATGAATTGCGCTCCTAATTTTCCCACTCAAAACCCAAGCTGCCAAATACAGCCTTCCACCAACAAAGACCAGCCAAAGGAAAAAGATTCAATGTAGCTTCCTCCAAGGCCCTGGGTAGGCAGTTTTACTTTGTCCTTAATCATACGTATTTACAACAGAAAGAAGAATGAAAGACAGATACCAAGAGATGAGAAATAACATATTAAAAGGCACCTGCATCCATTTAGAGCAAAGAACCAACAGCCTGTCACTTTCATGTCTTTACACTAAAACATAATTGATATTATAACTTGTATGAGGCTTACAGTCATGAAATATCAAAATGCAATGAGCAGTTTAAGGCATGTGCTTGAGAAATCCAGATCACATCCACAAGAGCTGCTTAATGGTCAGTACAGTAGGAGGAAAAATTCCACGGCCTAGGAGGATGAGAGACTTAATGTCATTTAATAACATTTCACGCAGCATATACATGTACACTTCCCCAAGAGAATTGCAAGAGGATAAGAGGATGAAGAAATAATAGATATCCCAGTGGCTGTTTTATACTGGTCTCTTAATTTAATCTAGTCAGCTTATTATAGAAGAGGAAATAATTCAGAACATATATTTTATTCAACAAATTTCTTCTCTAATCCAAAGGACAATTTTCTCTAATTTGTTTAGTATTCCAAATGATTTATGAAATGTTTTTTGCACATAATGATGGGTCTGAAATGACTCCTGAGATATGCTGCGTAAGTATGCAAACCATATTGATTGGAGAGAGAGAGAGAGGGAGAGAGAGGGAAAGAGTTCTGTGCTTCAGTAAGTGTCAATTGAAAAATTAGGTACCCTATTTAAATTTAGCAATCTGTTCAGTCATTCTGTAGTTTTATATTACTATCTACTGATTATTCAAGGGAGTGAGATAACAGAGTAAATTTACCTGCATATTGCTATTAATATAGTGAGGGCTTTGTGTCTATAAGCCTAGTTATTGCTAGGTGGTTTATGTGATCATTATTTTCTATCAAATCTAAAACAAAAAAATACATAATAGATTTCATACAACTATCAATTCATCTTATAGGAATGTTTTTCCTAGGACAATGCAGGAAAGTATTTTAACATGTTCCTAATTTTATTTTTAATCCAAACAGCACAGAAGCACTTGTTTATCTTAAAGACTGTGGATAAAATCCATTTAGCTCATTGCATTTGTCTTGGTTTAGAAAGACAGGTATCTGCCAGGGAAACTGGGGTTCCCCTTAGAATAGAGGATGTAAACCCCTCACCCCCCGCCAAGTTCTAATTTTGCAATTAATGGCTCTCAGGCAACGATTTGGGAGTAGGAATAACAGCTTTTTACTAAGAATATAAGAATACAAATGTGGTAGAAAAGAAAAAGGAAAAAAAACAAAACAAAACAAAACAAAACCACCCCACCAAACCAGCAAACCAACAAACAACAATTTTGAAAAGTCCTGACAGGGTCAAAGCTACAACCTTGTTAGTCAGGGTGTGGAAAGCAGTCCAAAAGTGAGTCCTCCTGGAATGGCAGGTACAGCTCCGCTGAGGCAGAAAATGATCCAGTAGCAGAAAAGAAAGGGGTCCTGAGGTGGTGAGAAGGGTCCAGCCTTCCTCCCGTAATCGGATGAAGCAAGACACTGTGCTGGTTTAAAGTCCCAGCTTTATCCAGGTGAGAATGGCTGGCTCCTCCCACGGGGTGGAGCATCACACAATAGGTACGCTAGGATGTAGGTATGTGTTGGGAAGGGGACACGGCTAGAGAAGACTGTTAATGGCCCATTAAAGATAAGAACAATGCTCTACCTGATACTGACCGTTGGCCCATTATCAAAAGGCACCCGCCCCCAACTGTTTTCAGCAGATGAAATTGAATAGACTATAACCCAGGACAGCATTATATAAGTGCCCTAAATAATAATTATTTTCTCAGGAAAATTAAAATTAATTTTAATTAATTTCACATAAAATTGCACTGTAAATCAGAATATTTGACTCTTTTTAAAGCTTCATATAGAATCCCTTTCACAGGTTATCCAGCTGAGTGTAATCATAGACAGTGAATAATTTTAAAATCCTCATTATCAAAAGCAGTCATTAAAGGTATTTTTAAAATAATGCAACAGTCATGATCCTAAACAACCCAAACTACCTGTAAGACCATTTCCAAATGGAAAAACTTTATCTGAATTTCTCCGAAACCACTTGTCCTTTATAATTCTTGAATTATTCAGAATAACAGAGCTGCACTTCATGATTTGTTGCAATGTTTAGTTGAAAGATCTATAGTATACAACTTAATGATTTAAATGTTTTTCTTTTGCATCACAGGCTTCCTGTGCCCTGATTTCTAAAAACTTCATATAGTGCATGATCCTTGGACAGTCCAAAATGAAGGAGATATTACTATGCCTCACAGGTAGAAGAAATGCCAACATATTCCTTTTATTTGCCATTTGTTCATTATTTTCCCATATAATCTCTTGAAAATAAGAAGTTTAAAGTTTGCTGTGCCCTGTCATTTGTTTTCTAATTCAATTATACGTGTGTTCCTTACCCTGGAAAGAAATGCTAACATATTTTGAATTATGTAACCCAACACTCATAATCAGGTGCTCTTCCTTACAGAAGCCTGTGGCAATGTAACTTACCAGTTAGGTAAATGACATAAAATGTGACACTGGGCTTCATTTATTCCACTTCTATTTGCCAATGATATTTATTCTTGTACACCCAGAAACCTATTGGCTTGTTACCTTCTCCTTAATTTGCCATACATGACTGTGACATTAATCTGTATTTGTTACTTGTTTTACTGGCTGGGAAACAAAATGGTACAAGGAACTTCTTTCTCCTTTCTGCCAAGAGATCACTGCTTTTGCTCTTTTTGTATACTCAATTTTCAGCATTGTCTAACCTTTTCAGGACTTGCAATTTACTTGCTGATTTACCAGATTAAGCAGAATATATAGACTGTCTTGATCTCTGCATAGAAATCATTATCTAATAGCAATACTTTCACAGTGGTTGAGACAACCTGGGTACTGCACAGGTATATGCAGTCCTCATCTCTGAGACCATAAGAAAGTCAGTCTTGTTTAAAAAATGGATTTGGCATTCACTGAAAGAAAACACATATAGAATCCTTTAACTGACTAAGGCAAGGATGACTAAGAAACACCCCTGAGGTGCAGGTTAATCCTCATACAGCTCAGTATGCTGCCTCCAGTAACAACAGAGAAACAAGAAGCTTGATCACTTTCTGCAGTCTATTCCCCACATGGGTGTTCTCAGTGTAGGGAGTGGTTTAATTAATATTGTCAGTGAGTACACTCCTGCCCAGTTTTAAAAACTAAAGGACATCATTGTGAGTGAGTTATTTATGACTAACCCCTTTCCTGCCAGTAGTGGTTTCCTCCAACCTCTCTACTGAGTCTCAGTTGAAGAAATACACTATATTAAGAACTACATTCACTGGCTTTAAACAAAAACTTTACTGGTTTCAAGTTCCCATAGATCTAGGATTGTGTCTTCAGTTTATCTACTGCCTGTATGATTTCATGAACCTCAGTTATAACCTTCCTTGGCCTTCTCTTCTTCAAATGAAGTATCCCAACCTTTAAGGGTCTCTGCGCAAGGCAACTGTTCCACCATCTTGAACATTTCACTTGTTTTTCTCCATACTACTTTGAATTCAGATACGCCCTTTCTCATATGTGAAGAAAAAACTGCACACAATACTCAAGATATGGGTACATCAGTTTTCAGATGCCCTGCTGTCCTCTTGTTTCAGGCACACTCTGCTCCCAAGGATAATCTCATTAACTTTTCTAAACTTGCCTAACACTTTTTGTTTGACACTGAGATTTCAGAGAAATGTCAGAGGTCCCTGTCTGAGTTTTAAGTGTCAATTCTTAGTTCAGCATCATGTCAGCACGGTTCATGTTATTTTTTGCTAGATGCATTTCTTCAGACTGAACTTGACCTGCTGAATTTTGGTCTGCTCAGTTTTATTTTGGATATTCTTGCCATTGAAGCCATTGGTATTGAAGGCAAATGGCATTGATTGTCAAGAGAGAATTTATCCACAAGCTTGCAGATTTCACTATTCATTGCCCTCACCAGAGCAGCGATGCTGATTAAAATTGGCCCCAGTATCAATTCCATTCTGAAATGTTGCCATTATTAAGGCCTATCATGCATTCCTCTTCTTTAAAAAGCTTTCCTCCAACCCCATGGCAACACAATTTTGTAATGAGCCTTTGATCTGGAACCTGATCAAAGACATTTTTTAAAACAAAGTGTGTTGTGTCCATTTGATCCCGTTTATCCTTATTATTACTGAAAACATCCCTGAAATCCAGAAGCCATGTAACTTCTTCTAAACAAGTTGTTCTCATTCATAAGCATATACACAGTCTTAACAGAAATGGAAATTAGGCTCACTGGTTTGTCATCCCCAAGATCATCTCTAAAGTCCTTCTGACAGATGGCAGATTCAACAGCTGTTCTAGTCCTTTAGTTCAGTGTCCATTTGTAATGACATTTTACATCCCTTAGCCAGAAGTTTGGGAATTTCATATTCAGAGTTCTTGGTTTTATGCCATCTGGTCCCAGTGACCTTCCTAACCTGCCTGACTGGTCTAATATTTTCTGTTCATTTACTTCAAATTGATCTATATCTTATAGACAATCTGCTACAGAAACGCATCAGGTGTGAGATTCAGAGCACTAAATGCCTATGCAGAGATGTCACTGTTTTTCTGCTATGTCTCTGTCAACCCTGCATGTCCCTTCTATGCCCTTGCATGAAGCAGTAAAAATTAAGTCCTCGATGATCCTCACCTCATGAATTATCCATCTTTATCAAGGATAAAACTTGTTTGTCCCGATTGTTGAGTGGACTAAATTTTAAAGATTGTGAACATAGCCCCAGTGTATAAGCATGATGTGATCTAAGTAGAAGTTCAGAAGAGTAATGTTCTAAGGAACATTAGAACATAGAACCTAAAACATAATTTGCTATTAGGTACTATTTTCACAATCTGCACAATTTGCAAATATTTAAAGACTTATATCCTTCAGAAAAGCATAGGGCTGAGATTGTACACTGCGAAACACACAGAGTTCACTTCCACAGAAGGTCTATCCAGGGCAAAGGTGTAAGAGAAAAAGTAGATACCACCTCAACCAAGACCACAGCAGCTTCATCCCCTTCTTAATGGCTTTGGAAAAATTAAGTTCTTACTTTGGGAAAGTAAGCCTTCCAAAAAGATCAACAACAATATCATCAAAGTTTGTGTGCTGCTACATGTGTGGTGTTCCTATGAAGCAAAAATTTTTCAGTTTCTATACTTCATGCAGACTAGATTTTAGGGAAACAATGGAATATACAGGAGTGTAAATCAAAAGCCCTCACTAACCAAAGGAGAAAGAGATATTATCAATTGCCTTTGGTAATTAAAGTGATGAGAGGAAATCTAGGCTATTTCTCTAGAACTACTTAAGCTATTAAAAGAAGATTTAGTTCTCACAAAATGCTTTTCAGTTTTTAAACATTTACAAACGCAAAGCAGTAAAAATTCTGAATTATATCTAAACCTGCACAGGGAATAGTATAAGGTTTATATGCCTCGTATTGTGTACTTCAGACTATATTTTGAATGCAGGAGAGTGTTTGGGGAGTGATGAGAGAGTCAAAAATTCTTCACCTCAAATGGGTGTTTGACTTAGAATTTGGGAGCCCTAACTCCCACAGCTGTGCTCTGCTCATAACAGCCTTTTATACGTTTGGCTCAAAAGCCGGCAGGTCTAAGTTATTTTGTTCATGGAAGAGCATATATCTCACTGAGAATAACCACCTTTTTTAAACCAAAAAGAAGTTATTTTTATTGGTTTATTTATTGTGCCGGTACATCAGACTTATCAAACTAACATGCATTATTTAAGTTAATTTTAAAACAGAATTTTCAGTTAAATGTTTGCCCAGGAAAAAATGTTCATGAACTCATGACACACCGTGAAAGTGAGATCAACCCTCAGAAATACGTCATTAAAACAGATGACTAGTTTCAAACAGCAGTGTGAAATATTTTCTTCTGCAAAATATTTTTGCATAATCTCAAGTACACAAGAATGTACTAGAAAATGCTCATACACCAACAACTGAATGTTCCAACTTCATTTATGGCATTAGTTCTAGTAGCCTCAACATTTCCACCTGATGTAAGCAGTTTTAAACAGATTCAGTTGATGTTTGAAGACCAAATACTGCTCTTCTCAAAGGGCATAAAATTTCCACTATTCTTGGTATTTCTTAAGTTCCTTCTTAAAAGACACAGAGATTTTTTTTATTCACACATTGATTTTACTTAATGGTAGCACGCAAAACAAAATTTTGGTTATCATAACTCCTTAACTGAAAAGACAGAAATCACACTACCTTTATAACAGTCCATTAATTCACATCTGCACAAACAACTGACTGGAGTGGAATACTGAGGTAATATTTTGTAGAGCTCAATTAAACTCCCTTCCCAAATTTGGGTTAACTCTTTGCTGGACCAGAGAGCACGCTGGTTTTTGTTTTTTTTGAGACATTAGGCGTAATTAACCTGCATGCAATAACTTAAAACCTGAAACTAGGTACTGACTACATTTCACACACCAAAGTGCAATTTCTATACTCAAAATGTCATAAAACATACTAAATATTGCCTGAAAGAAGACAGAAAGCTTGAACAGTAATATAAACACTAAATCTATTGATAATGCCCCCTCAGCTTAACAGTATATCTTACACATATATTCCCATGTGTGGTTTTTACACAACACCTTCATGTTTTATCTTTAGCAAACATATCAATACATTTACCTTTGAATTCTATTCAAAGACAATTTCATGTTCTTTGTAGTACACCTAGACTCCAACGACTTCATGAAACTGTAGTAGTGTCTGTCCTTTCTGAGAGCTAGACAGAAAGTCTGCAAACAAAACAACCTGCAGTCTGCAAACTGCAATCTTCTCCCCATCAGTCTTTGAACACATAGGTCCCATCCCAACAGAGTATAGATGAGGGTGTTTTGGTGAGATAAGAATACCACTGCCCTCATCCAAGATGGTACAGACAGAGTTTCAGCATATGAAATAATCATCTCTGGAACTCCCTAAGACTATCACTCTGCATGTCATTAAAAAAACCCTAAAAATCCACTATATATGTTTACCTCACTGACTCACTATTCTTTCTGCTCTCCATGTCTGAGAAAAAAGAAAACCAAAAAAACCCCACACCAGCTTGAATTTCATTAGTAAGTCTGTTAAGCTCTTTAATCTCTGAAACTAGTGGAAGTTTCCCCCCGACCTGCCAATTGAACCCATAAAATATACTGAGAAAAGCTTCCCTGAAAAATAAAGTTGAAATAACATACAAAACTGAGGAATTTGTGCAAAAAATCTTATTAATAGATGGGATTCAGCTCCTGCTCATCTTTCAGACATCCTTGACTTTAACTCCAGCATTTGAACTACTCCCAGCTTGAACTCTTAAGGTTTGACTTCTCAAATTACGAGAACTATAATGTGAGTAATGTCAATATACTGCATATGAAGTGTAGCAACGAAAACTGTACTTGTACATGGAAAGAATTATATCCTACATCATGCAAACCAAAAGTGGTGGATCAAAGATGAATCCCATTTGAATGGGAAGGCACTAGTACAGGGTGTTCACATTACCAAAAAAAGTAGTTTTGTTTAAATTGTCTTTGTGAATGAGAAGGAGAAAAATGACATTTGGGGAATGGGAAATAGAGAGAGTAGAGCAAAATCAGTTAATCCTAGATTTAGAACAGTTATAGTAATTTAAGCAGAATTCAATGGAATGCCCATAAAAACAGGGAACACAGCAGGGGAGCAGAACAAAAAGAAATGGAAATTGTTTTCTACTTGAGAATATTGAGGAAAAAAGGAACTGACTTCACAGTGTACAAAGAGAGTGTCCATGCTTCAGAAGAGAAACCAGAGGGACAGAGAAGACTCTGGGACATACATGGTCCATTTTGGTGCAAACAAAACATCCATGCAACCCAGAATGTTGTCAACAGCAATGACCAAGACAGAAAGTGAAACACAACACAATAAATTATACTTTCCCAGCTATTTTCAGCTATGGGGATTTCCTGATTCTGATGTGATCTGTCTGTTTAATGACACTCAATACAGCTCCCTTTCAACTACTCGTCCAGTTTCTCTCTACTCATGTAAAATTTCTGTATCTCAAAAACATTCTCAAAACGAAAATTCTATAGTGCTGTTTTTGAGCCTGTCCTCTAGCATTTTCATCTTATGGTCTTTTTTTCTTAAATTGGAAGAAATGAAGATGCAGAAGTTCAGACCTTAACATTTGTGTCTCTTCTACTCTGCTTTGTCCACCAACCTTAAACAAAATAATGCTGCTACAGAATCTGCACAAGACAACTACAGAACTGAAAAGCTAGCACAGCATTAATATTTCTCTTATAGACGGGGAAAGCACAATGCCATATTTGAACCTCAATGATTTATAAGTAGCATATGCCCTGTACAACCCTGACTACGTGGATATCAACTAAAGTCCTACTACGTTTGCAGCACCAGAGGACAAAAAGGCAACCTAGAAAGTGGTCAATACTTTTCACTCTCACAACCACCAGTTAGAGGTCAACAAATAGAAATGTGGCAAGGGATGTCAGGTAGTAGTCTTCAACATTTGCAGTGACAGTGTGAAATTAATTTCACACTAAATTAATAACTTTATAGAGTTAAAAAGTAGGAAGAAATTATGTGGGCCTAAAAGATAAAGGTGTTTGCTCAGAATACACAGGATAGGCAGGGAATGGCAAGATGATATTTACCATTCTCATCATTGCTATTATTATTATACAATCCCACCCATAATTCAGTCTGAAAGTGTCCTTGTTAAAGCAGCTGTGGCCTGAAGGATAAACAACAGTACAAGTAGTCACCATTAGGGAAAGAAGGAACTCAACAAACAAAGCCTCATGATTTGCTATCAAGGTTGTCTTGTTTTCAGATGACCTCCCTTCTTCTGAATTCCCCTCAGTAAAGGTTATTTGCAAATGCCTATTAAACACTGCTTCTTAACATTCTCTCTGTGCCTTGTCATAGTAACACAAAACAAATGAATAAACCTTCAAGCTGATAGTTTTATTTCATCTTTTTCCAGATTTCAGGGGGATATCAGAAAAACTTGACACTGTCTTGAACTCTTCACCTCGGAATCGAACATGTGTTGTATTTCATATACCCCTTTGGGATTTGTGTCCTCTAGTTAATCTTCAGCATGCAAGAAAGCTAAATGGAAAGAGACTTTTCAGCTAAGAAACATATCTGAAGACAAAATTTTACGGTTTCTACCCTTCTTAGTATACATCAATTTTTGTTTTCTGTAGCTCATTCAGTTATATTCATTACACTATTGGTCAGATCACTAATTAAGCATGCTGTTCATGTGTGCCCTATCTGATGATAGATTACAAAATACCAATAACAAATATTTGTGAACAATTGAAATTCAACCATAAAAGAAATATGAATCACATTTGTGTAAAACAATATAAATGGCATACTACAACAAAAAAAATTAAAAGGTATGTAAACCTGAAAGACTCTGTGTGATGAAGTAACTACTAGATAAGAGATGTCAAGAAAAACCTTAACAGAACAGGGGGGAAAAGCATGGAATCATTCTGGATAAGAAACTCCAGGTGGAATCCAACAAAGAGCATCTCTAAAAATGGAAAAAAACAATGGAAATTTCAAAACACCAGCAAATATTTTTATGTGTATCCTGCCTTCTCTACATTTACCCTACTTTCATATTCCTCTTCTCAATAAAATAAAGGAAATTTGAAGGGAATAAATAGTTCTACATCTTAGGTGTTCTATATGGACTATTGAATTCACTGCACATCCTTCAAAAAGACTTGAAGTTCAATGCTTATAATTACCTACATTTTCATTGTAAAGTAAGATTTCTCCTGTACAAAACTTTCTCCGTGTTATGAATTGAATGCTTTGCTTGCACTACACCTTTTGCACATTTGATCAACAAATGTAAGACTTCATTAAATCTCAAAGAGCTTAAGCTAATACAGAAGGAGTTTATTTTTCTAGGCATGGTTTGCATTATAACTACCTGCAGTGCATTTTAGACCTGAAGTTTTATTTGCCAGGAAAAGAAAGAATGTGCTTATCTTTAATATATGATCATTAAATAAACATCTTTCATGCAAGAGATTTGTTATATTAAAGAGTATTAAAATCATATCAGCCAGCTCTTTTATTTTGAAAGACTGCATACAAGTGAGGAAATACAGTAATACTGATGCAGAGAGGTATAAATAATAAGAACAGCTTCTCTCTCTCTCTCCAAAGAAAAACTCTATTATTTTACATGCCATCCTGACAGTCCTCCCTGGGATATAAATTCCAATTCATAGCTGACTTTGGGTAAGATACTTTGAGTTTCTACCTTGAGTATGCAACCCCATCTAATTTTCCATGAGACCCGAGTATCAACCTCTCATTTCAATCCTAGATCAATCAGGGAGCCCCAAATGTCCCATTTTTCCAGCAATTCTCACATTGTTAATGAAGAGAGAAAATGTAACTAAGCTTCTCTAACTGCCAGCAACAACCAGTTGCATGAACTAAATTTGTCAGCTAAAAAATCTATAGTTCACTAAGGACTATTAAAATTCTCCTTGGGCCCAACAGTGCTTAAATTTTGCAAAAATGCAAAGTATTTCTCTTGTACCTTCAGAATTAATCTTCCAGAAAAGTATGTCATGTGAGTGCTGGATGTTTAGAACTACTAATTTCAAGCAAACTGGACACAGAGATTAATTGTACTCTCCACCTACCCTACACCATGCCCTGACCTGACCATCCTTGAGTCTAACTCTTCAGAAATGGGAAAGCAATAACCTCTTGCAATGAGCTGTTATGTCAGTGAAGGCAGGTAGGGAAGAACTCCTGTATGAAACTTTTCCTCACAAATAGCAAAAAAGTTAAGGCAACCATATAAAGAAGCAACCTCAGAAAAGCAGACTTGTTAATAGGTCTAGAGTGAAACCATGGAAAGCATCAGCGCCCCACACCAGATCTAGCAACACTCTGGTATGCACTGGGTTTTTAATCCTCTTAGGAGTTTCTAAGGCTCTTGATCACTGCTAATAAAGTATTTGTCCTACATGAATATTACAGGCAGTTATTATCAGAAGAGTATTGCCCTAGATCTAATGCTAGGAAATATCTGGAGTCAAAGTTCATCTGTGTTCAAAATAATGTGTTACAGGTAATATGTTTTTCTGAAGAACTCAGATTAGCTATTACTTGTGGGTTTTGGGGGTGATTTTGTGGATATTGTTGTTACTATTGTTTATGAGAAAAAAAGTTTGAAAACATGAGTTCATCTGAGTTGTGTGAAATCTGCTGTTTACAGTTCTCACAGTTTTGTTAAACAAGAACAAGCAAGCTTTAGTTCATATCCTGTTCCTGCGTAAAATTCATTTTCATGCACAGTTTCTCCCTTTGCACAGGTTTTGTTCCATGGAAGCCCTTATTTTTACTGGCTTCAGTCAAGCAACTCTATATTGCTCAGGCAGAGAAACAGGTTTTCCAACAGTTCTATAAATCTCTGATGCTCTCTGAAACTGCTGCCAACAGGTGCTAAACTGCTACCATTCACTGCAAACAATTTTGCAGCATGGGCATCAGGATGCTACACTAACATTTAGTGCAAAACAAATGGACTTGCAAAAATTCCCGGGACCACACGGTAGGTTTATTCCAGCCATGAGGCAGCCATCAGATGGCAACAATTTTGTCCCCACTAG
Organism: Cyanoderma ruficeps; assembly: GCA_008694505.1. NCBI lineage: Eukaryota > Metazoa > Chordata > Aves > Passeriformes > Timaliidae > Cyanoderma > Cyanoderma ruficeps. Next base: position 38,557,740 of record VZDJ01007749.1, on the reverse strand, counting down.
TACAGAACATAATGGAATATGTGTCCTGGAGCTGAAAAGCTCCATAACACATTAACTATCCCCTGAGTCATGCCTGTCACCACTAGCTTTAAGTTTTAATTTCCTTGCTTTCACTGGTTGTCAGGGCTATTTGACTATATCTCTTTCGTGTTTAATCAGCAGTACCAATCCTTTTGATGAGATTACGTTGCTAACCTGGTGCTCCAGGAAGCCACAAACATAGATCTGTTTATACAGGAACAAATTAAGTACAGCTCTTTACTCTGAGACAGAAAAAATAACTAGTCTTATGAAACATAACATCTTTAGCAGAAATGCTTTGGAGAGCTAGATTATCAAATGTAACAGTTCAGTGGTTCAATTCATACCTGACAGGCTTCAAAGAATATATATGCAAATTGATCTCCCAGCTGCAAGGGTAATTAACATGGGCTGCTGCAGGGGGCTCTTCTTCCACCCATTCTGTTTCATTATTATTTTAGTGACTTTACATTTTTCTCAACCCACTGTCTTTTGGTATGGAAATAAATTTAACTTCCCCCTTTATGTAAACTTCATTACACCACAATCAGCAGGGAGTCTAGCCTGCTGGAAGTGGGAGCGTTTGAAAACCAATATAGCCTGACATAAAGCTTAGCTCTGTACAAATACTTTTGTTGTTGATATTCTTATGTGTATTTTTGTGGTTTTTCCCAGTACACTTCTTGTACTGTAAAAGGGACTACAGTAAGCCCAATTCATCTCTTGCACTTAAACCAGTTCAACAACACTGAGACAGAGCTAGCAAAGGATGAGGAAAGACAAAGAATCTCGGAACATGCTCTTTAATTCATCTTTTCCTAGGGCATTAAAATTGTATTTGTACTCAAGCCAGAACACTTTTCCCCCCTCCCAAAGCAGGAAGGATACAGCCCTAAGGGTAGAGCACTTCATGCAGTATTGGACCTGCTGGCCAGGTACTGGAAGTATGTGGATCTGTTTCCAGAGATGTGCCCTCTGAATTATATATTCTTAAATGTTCTCTATATGATTATGAAGAAACACCAAAACTATTTTCCCATTATACAGTAAGAGTGAAACTTACAGGGAAACAATCACATTACACATGTCTGGGAAAGCTATAGACATAAAAACATTACTGCTTTTGGATACCTTTCATAACTAGAAACTTCTGTATGAAGCCATTTCTACAAATTATGAAGGAAAATCATATGTTAAATTATTTTAAGCAAATGTTTATGAGTAGATATAAAGCAATAGGTATATCTATAATTCATGAGTGGCCAAACTTTCCTTTAGAGAGGGCCACTCAATTCAATTGATTTACTACAAAGACAAATGTAATCCAGCCCACAGCATGTTCCCATGGTTCCACATTTATATCAAAGTTTTATCAGAAAGCTTTTTTTCCACAAAAGCCTTTACAAGCCTAAAAGGACAGTGTGCATGTGAATGCTTGCCTGTGCATAAACACACATCTATGTTAAATAAAGTTGGGGAAATCCTGTCAATGGTTGTACTATTATGTTAAGCATTCAGGCAGTTTCCTCATCAAATCAGTGTAAGCAAAACAGAAAATCTTCAGTCTGTATGCTACTAGATTTAGGCCACTGCCCTGAAGGGCCAGGTCATGCCCTGTATTTGTTCTCATCTGATGCCAGAGTGCTAAACAACTAGAGGAGCTCTTCTGTTGCCTACACACTATTGCATACCCAACACTTAACCAAGGTTAATTGTATGTATGTCAAGAGGGCTCCAGTGGGAGTGGGAACAGAATCACCACTGCATGGCTGGATGAGGCCATTCCCAACCCTGGGTATCAGTCCCATATCTTTCCAGAAAGTAAGTAAATGAACTATGAGATGGAAAAAAGAAAAATATGAAAGAGAGAGAGCATGTGTGCATTAGCTGTTTCAATCAATTTAATATTTATGAAGATTTATTGTTTTAAGCATTAACAGATGGGGTTTTTCAGAAGTGCTTTATAGAATTAGGTATCCATGTTCTCTTGAATTTTATTGCTGGTTGGGAGTTTATCTTTTTTAGCCTCCTTGGAACAAGCCAACCTGTATTTTGGTCTGAAAAAGGAGACTTCATAAATTACATGTTGCCAGTATGGTGAATTGCACCTTTATGAGGCAATTTCTGGCAGATTAGCTGATGTGCATCACCACAGATTCACATTCAAGTGATTTGGACATGGCCCATAATGAATAAGGCATTCCCAGCAACAGGACACTGATTTTGCATTATTATAAACCAGGGGTTGACAGCAGAATACCGATTTTGCATTATTATAAACTGAGGACTGAAAGTTACTGCTGCCTGGCAAGTGTTCAGCAATCATTTGTTGGCAGTCTCAGTTAAAAGGCCAAGGACTGGGAGAGCAGGGAATCTGAACACACATCTCTCTGCATGAAAGCCTCTCCAGTCAATGTTGAGAAATACTTCAGCGCCCAGAGAAGGGGCTGAGGGTTAGGCTGCCCATCATCACTCCTCATCATAGAAGAACAAAATTTGAATTTTCAGAGTGATATCCCACAAAACTCAGACTTTAAAATGATTACAGAGAAAATGGCAGACCTGCAATAAAAGCCCGAAATGCTGACAGGATAAGCAAACAGTCACAAGCAGGGAGCAGGGACTGATTTTTTTTCACCTCTTTCCAGTTCTACTGTAGAGCTGAAAAGGATGAAGTGGCCAACAAAAATTCCACTTCTGTAATTTTCCACTGTGTCTGCAGAATGGCTCTTTAAATGCCGCTTGACCTTGAATGCAAAAATAATCTGTCCTTTATCTGTCATGTCTTTTCATGGCCTGGCTTAGAGCATCAAATTTACATCCTGCCTTACTGTGGAGCTTCCTGTGATAATGAATTCAAGCAAGTAAGTACCTGTGCTCCAGAAATGCATTCCTCTTCCCTGCATGAAATGAGGAATGCAGATGCCTTTTGTCTGTCACTTGCTATGGGCACACCACCCTATATTAGATCTGGCCCAGAAACTCACCCCTCCCTTCCACTCAAGGCCTATGTGTTTTACAGGAATGCAGTACTTGGGCTTTTGAGAACTGAAAACCTCAAGTCATTCTTATGCAGTAACACACATTTTTCCATTATGGGTCTGTGGAAAACAACACTGCCCTTCTACATCCCCACCAGCAGTAGTTTAAATGAAAATGCTCCAGAACAGCTGAGATCACTGTAATTCTTCTGTCCATTTTCAGAAGGCCTCTCAAGCATCATGTAAATTGCACTGACTCTTCCTGTTGAACACTGAGTTGTACAAAACTAATGATGGCAGCCATCCTATGTCCCCTCAGCTTGCTTATATTCTACAAGCAACACTGCTGGACAGCAGAAGCTACTGGGCTTTTTCTTTGCAAGAGCCGTTATTCTGGGATTCTTTTTGTCAAGTCATGAAGGCAGGAGAAACAAATGTTCTCAACTGTGGAGTCCTTCAGCCGTGGCTACACTCAACATCTACAAGGGGCCAACAAACTGCAGATCTGAAGAAGACCCTCTGATTAGACACTCTCTAGCTGATGCTGGATCAGTGTCAGCAGAAAGAGCAGCGAGCTGCATTATTCTCAGCATGTGCAGAATGGAGATAAATATATTGAAGAAATTGCAATTTACCAAGGTAGAAAAACTGATGAACTCCACTCTCTTACCTTGGTCTCAGGACCTGGTAAAGATATTAAGACATTAGAGACACATCCCTCCCTATTGTGACTTTGAATGGACTTCTGGAAGGAATCACTCTTTGGTAAGGAAACTGCCAGGGTGATCCCAACTCATATGGTCAATAACAATTTCATTGCAGTCCAACCATTAAGCTTCACATCCCCTGTACAGACCTATTCTCAGTTTGGCCTCCTCTTCAAGCCATAAGTTTATTTATGCCTTAACAAAGCCACCTTTTTAAGCAGGTAGGTATTTACCTTCATCTCATGGAGTATGTCCGGGCATGACATTCCAAGTGCCCCAATAAACTGCCACTATTCTGGCCAATATAGAGCTCAATGGAATTTTTTGTAATGCCTTCACTGACTTGGAAAGTACCAGATATGGGTCATTGTAGGTTAGTATTTCACTGACTCATTTCACATGTTTTTAATGAAAAAGTTCTCAGCAAGACCCAGTAGCTGGACACTTTCAGGTTAGTCTGTTTCCTGCAAGAGAGGAATGTGTCTTAAATAATACTATCAAGTTGTCAAGTGAGGGGGAAAAAAAAGCACAAACATTTGAAATGCACACACTATCACTGTATCAAAAAGAAACATCTCTCTAACTTCAAAATATGTTGGGCATTTAATTTGTTTCATCAAAAGGATGATTCTGCCCCTGGAAAGTGATGATGCATGATGGTATTTCTGAATCTGGTTGACCTAACCATGATACAAAGTGCTAAGGAAATCTATTACTACTCCTGTGACTGTATTTCCACCAGGTAGCCCAAAAATTCCTGCAGCACTAGAAAGAGGCTGTTGATCTCACTCACCAGCCCAGTGCCTGCAAAAAAGCCACAAACATAATGTCCTCCATGGGGGGATCTTGTTAGTCCAACACAGAGCTGACAGCTTAAAAAGTCCTGGGGACCCTTCCCCTAAAAGTTTTCAAGAGCTGACATAAAATCTGAAAGGAACTTTGTATCATTAAAATGTTCTAGACCTTTTGGCACCCAGTCACATGTGCTGGGAGTGGTAAGTGAGGGAGTTTGCAGTGTGATGCCTCCAGGTTGAAAAACCTGGCAATGCCTCATCAGAGTCCTCCCCCTTCCCAGTTAAGGTCCTCTTCACTGCCAAGCCTGCACGCAGAGCACAGGTGGTATTATGGACAAGTATGAGTTAGACAGATCTATAAAAGTGTTCTTAATCCTTGACATGGAGCAGCCAGTGCAACACTAAAAAAAGGAGACACCTTTGGCTTTTCTCAGATCACCCATCCCCAGCTGTTGCCAACAGCTGTACCCTGAGACACCAATAGCTGTTTATCACCCAGCAGAAGGCATGATGAAAGCCAATGCAGTAACCCCACAGCAGGTGAGTTGGTTCAGTGTTTTCTGGGCTCCCTGGCAATTGGGTGTGGTTAAAGTTCCCACACTAACTCCTGCAAACTGGGTCACCCGCTGAGGATCAAAGCACTGATGGATCTGTCCTTTTCAAAGACAAAAAAATGAGGGTCTCTTTGAGTCTTAGTCTCCCTCCTTTAGAGCCCAACTGGGAAACCTGAGCACTGAAACTTCAGAAAAAGCAAGAACCAGGAAAAACAGCCAGGTGATAATGAGAGTTATGATATTCTGTAGAAAGAAATGTATTTGCAGGACTGGGCCAAAAGAATAGCTTGGAAAAACTCTGGGGAGCAGGGAAAGGGAAATGGAGGTGAAGGCAAGAGTGTGTTAGTAATCAGATTAGAACAATAAGTCTAACTATCATTTATTTGCTTTACTTGGTGTTTCAGTTCCCTGGACAGGAGGTTAAGAACATGTAGGGATAGCAGCTGTGGCATCATTTTCAAGACAATCCCTGGGAAGCTGCCCAAAACACATATGGCTAAGCAATGTTAGGGGAGCATCATCCTTCCACAAGGTCCTGATTCTTTGCAATCATAAAGCAGACCCTGCATTTCTCGGGTAGCTTGGGGCTAATTCCAGACTCCTGGCATTCTGCTTTTCAGGCATTTCTTATCAAGTTCAGATATGCATACTATTTCTTCCTTCTCACTTTTTGTCTGGAGGTGACTGCAGTTCACTTATGGGAGTTTGTGAAGCTCAGTGATTTAGTTTTTAATTCCAGTTTTTGCATGAAGGATTAGATCTTGTAAATATCCATACTATGACACAGAATAAGACTGCAAAAAAGAGTCTCTGAATGATGTGACCCCTTAAACTTTGGATGGATGATTTTACTTTTAATTTCAAAGCCCACATTGATATCTTCTACAGCCTGACTTTATTTATTAACCCTATTTCTCTTTCCTACACCAACTTTTCTACCTTGACATCACATTTGTTTGGTTCTGCTCACTCAGAGGAACATGGAGTCAGTAGTTTTAGGCACAGGGCTCACACTGATACCCAGTGCCAGGTGACTTCCAGCCACAGGGCCAAAGTCAGAAAGGTTGGGCTGCGTTACCAAGTCCAGCTGGCAGCATCCCACTGCCCACATCAGCCACCTCTAGTCTATTGCTGGTGCTCATGTTCTTTTCCACTTCAAACAAAATGGCATCTGTTACCTCAGACAGTACAAATGCTGATTCTTCAGTAACCGTGTTCTTTTCAACTGAGGCGGGTGAATTCAGCTGGCAGATCAATGGGTAGTGATCTCTTTTGAGAGTAGTCCTCTCTTTTGGGAGTGGAAAGGCTGGAGGTGATAATTTCTTGATCCAACACAACTAGATGATACAAGAATGACACTGCCACAAACAACTGTGGCGACAAAATCCAAAATTTAAATAAGTGAAAATTTTCCCTTTTCCTGGAAACAGCTACTTTATCTAAGTGCTAAAACAGCAGCTAAGTGCACAAAGATCTTTCCATATTTGTATAAATGGCTTTTTAAATGACAATATTATGAGAAATTGAAAGCAAAAGCTTTATTATATACATCTATATTTCTATATAACTCAGTTAGTCAGTTTCTATTAATATTTTACAGGATGTGTCTTCTGGGATTATCATATTACTTACATGTACATTCATACCCATTTAAAGATAATTGAAAGTTGTGATTAATACAAGGGTATTTTTCTTTTTATGAAGAGGAGAATTTTTAAACACTTTTATATCAGGATTTTATTTTTTAAAAATTTTGGGAGGATTATATTAGAAGACTAGTTTCCAAAAGAAAAAAAAAAATCTGCAAGGTGTAGCTAGCTTTTTCAAATTAGTTTCACTAAAGAGGCAGAAAACTAGCCCTACCCTGCTGGTTTTATTGCTTATAAAACATTGCAGGTACTTCTGGATATCACAGAGAAGCATTAATAGCTTCTGTCAAGCCTAAATTTTGTCACCAATCCCTGCCATTTTCCAGTAGCAGGAAGCTGTGGACTTAAATGTTAGAGATACTCTGGTTTTCAAAAATAAACATTTCTCCTCAAACCCTTTACAAAAATGTCATGTAAAGTTGTGCCTTCCCATGCAGTGACAGAGTATCCTTCCAGACCCACAACAGTCTCCAGGAGATTCTCCCCACAGGTAATTTACTCCTGTAAATTCTGTGCTAGAAGAATCTTGCACACCTCTCCAAAGTTCCTGTGGTAATAAGTGCTATCAGTTGCAGAAGTAGTAGATGCAGAGAATGTTTGTAGACATGAAGCTTACATCCTAAGATGCAAAATCTTCACTTGACTGGAACATCTACATTTAAAAATAACACCTACTTACAGACAAGGCTGAGTGGCTACATGGATAAATGGTATCTGAGAGCACAACAGATTACTGCGTGAGAGGAGGAGGAGGAGGAGGAGTACTCTCAGGACCTGCAATTTAGCCAATACCAATGCCTGCTACTGTTTCCCAATTAGCCAAAAGAGGGGGCTAGTTCATTCCTTTTTTCCACGATTAAAAAAAAAAAAATGTTACTACTTCCTGACCTTGGGTTATAGGAATATTTCTGACAGAAAATGAACTGGAATATTCTCTGGTGGCATCTTTATTACCAGCAGATTGACTCACAGTGAGGACCTTTGCTTTCCATTTTGTTCACAAGGCTTCCACCTGCATGACTGTGCTTCATAATAAAAGGCCTCGACCTAACCACAGTAACCCACACCTCTGCTAGACCATTTAATGGCACCAAATTACTGCATCCAGCAAAGAAGACCTGTTGGATGGTGCATCTTCAGCGATGCCAGCAAAGAAGACCTGTTGGATGGTGCATCTTCAGCGATGGGAATGTGCATTAAACTGCTCTTGGCCTATAGCCCAGCAGAGAACCAGGAGCAGAAAAGTTGTTACGCAAGTTTCAGCATTAAACATCTTTACTTATTGCTGTGATTATACTAATTGCTCATCTTCCTAGTGGGAGGTTGCAGGAAGCTGTTTTGAAGTAATCAAGCTGAGATGCAGTCTTCTATTTATAAGAGGCCTAGAAATCCTGCTCTCCCAAAAAGAGCATCTAATTGAATCTCTAAAAAAGAGCAGATACGATTTCTCTTTCTCTTCCTTAGAATCTCACACGAGAGTTTGTGACTTCATTCTCCCTCGCTGTGAATGTCTGTGAGTGATGCTGCCTGACAGTTCTACAGGCAGTGCTTGTCTCCCCTTTTCCCAGGCTTTGGTAGCACAGCAAAACCTCTGCATCTCTGTAGGAATGGCAGGATCACCTAATAGAGCTACATGGTGCCACCCATCACCCAACTCCTAAGTACAAAAATAAAGTTTTGTATTTACATTAAGGTTTTTTGACCCAAAGCAGTTTAATGTGGTAAACACATACAGCACTGGTTAAAAAGAGTAGGTCCTGGCTGCCATACAATCACAGCCCCAAGGAAGCTCTCCCCCTCAACTGATGGGAAAGAGTAACTTGGGTCAAGAACACTTTGATCTACGCTGATCATAATAAGGAGCACTGAGCATTTTTTCTCATGCAAGATCTTTCATAGTCAAAAAAAAAAAAAAAAAGGNCAAAAAAAAAAAAAAAAAGGGGGTCACGTATTTACCTCAGAGAAATTAAGGCAGAGCCCAGCACCTGCAGGATTTTAGGGAACATTTCTAACTGAACTATTGAGAACCTTTGTGTGAAAAAGCCAGGGCAGCCTTCTTCAGAGCAACAAGATCATTCAGCTGAGATGAGGTTAAATTTCATCACAGATTACTGGCAGGACTTTGCTGTTGTAGATAATGTTGTTCTGTTCGGGTTTTTTTCCTAGTTTATGACTACAGTTTCTTGGTAAAACTGGGCACGTATTCTTAATAAGTTGTTCCAGGAAAGTCAAAACTACTTGATAGCAAAGGTTATGTTTTGCCCAATGCTTTCAACCAAAGAAAAAGAGAGTGGAAAATCTAAGTGAACTGTTCTGACATTTCTGAAGCACTTCATTTACAGGCACATGCAATAAACACAAAGGAAATAAAGAGCTAAATCCACACTGGTACTGAAGAAAGTAGCAGAAGTGATTTTTTTTTCACAGTAGATTCACTAGTAGGGATTTTACGGAGGCTGAACAAAACTCAGGTTAAAATCCCTCCTCAGCACAAGGGGATTTGAAGGCATGTGTTTCATCTCCCAAGGAAATATCTTACTCACTGACTGTTCTGTAAGGTACCTTGGGGTAGAGAAAATGCAAGAAAGACAAGATGCCTCTTCAGTCTATATTTGCCTTGATTATGAATATGGATTTATGGAGGGGCTTTAAATATTAATTAAAATGGCTTAAGGACTTGGTTGTTTAAATTCTATCTTAGCGTTTTCTTACCTAAACACTGGTATTTCTGGATGTAGCCCCATCTCACCAAATGTCTCCCAAAAATTGTACAATGACACCAGCAGGACTGTGGATAAAAACATATCCCAGACTAGCATGCATGTCAAGGCTCTTTCCTGGCAGATGAGGTATTACTTCAAACCACCTTTGGCAAAATGATCTCAACTGAGGTCTTCTACACCATGTATGAATGCCCCACAGCTGAACTTTTCAGGGAGAGGGATTGATGCCTGTGTAAGGCCTATTTTTAGATTTCCACATATACCGGATGCTGAGACATAAGAAAAGAGGGGTTCAGAGAGCAGAACTTAGCATGGGAAACTGGCAGGATTAGGGGCTACCATTTGATTGTTTTATTAGACAGACTCACAGGAGTCAGAGGCCAGGGAGAAAAGATTGCTCTTGAAATGGGATTTGAAGACAGTCAGGAGGTCACCGAAGTGAACAGCAGGGTATCTGTTACAGAGGCTGATATTCACGGGAGAAAGACTAGGAGAAAAAAGGTTTAAAATTTAAAATCCTCATCTCCCTCTATACATCATCACAAATCAATACAAAACAAGTAATTCACAGAAAGAGGCAATTTTGTGTGTTTGTTTGCAAGCCCTGATGGATCTACTGGCTGGAATGCCTATTGTTCCTATCCTTGACATGACACACACAGCACAGGTACCATGATGTATATAAACCATGAAAAACTCCAGTGTGTTTCATTACCATGAGAAATGAAGGGACTGGCTGCTTTTGACAGCCAGTGATGCTATTAGCTAGCCTTTTGCGTTGGTAGCTGAAGAAAATTCAGTCAACATATTTTAACCTTCTGAGCAATCCCAGCACACTGTGATCTTACCAAAGCAGCTGATAACAACAGAAGTACAAGCTCTGCGTCAGACAAACAGCAGCTGGGGGAAGGGAGCTCTGCTCTCATTCCTCCCCCACGCCAGCCCAGCTTGTAGATCAAGCTTGTCATCCCTTTCAAGGCAAAAGGCATTGACAACATCTTTCTTCCTCAAATAACAGAGAAGGAAGGGAGCTTACCACTGCACTGAATTACAGAGTGGCGAAAATACACTAAAGCACTGGGCAGCTGTAGAAGAGCACAGGGAGGACAGCCCAAACCTACCTGATGCTGGGACTCCAGCATAGACCTTGCATTATAAACTGAATTAGGCTCTGCTCCAAGACAAATCATGAACTCTGCTGACTTAATTTCAGCTCTTCTCTGCAGCCTTTCATTAGCAGTTGTAAAGGTTCCTTCTGAGCTCTTTCAAAGTAAGGAAACCCAAATGGTCTCCAATTTCAATTGTGCACTGTGATGAAAGTAGGCTGTCTGGGAGGAAGAGGGGGGTAAACTGGCCAGCCCTTTGAGTTCAGTCTGGGACTCACATATGTAGGAGTGCAGGAATTCCTCAGCTTCACATTTGGAAATGGGCCCGGGTCAGAAAGTAAAAATAGAAAAGTGCGTATGCAATTCTAAGAAGCTCAGCTGCAAGGAAAGGGGGAAAAAGTTTCCTGTGGACCTTGATTCAAACTTTTTCAGAAGTTTCAAGGACAAAGATGAAGCAGCTCCATGGCTCCATTTCATTTTGGAAGTCGTAATTCATTTTTCTGCACAGTGGAAAACTATTCCATACCAAATGAAACTTTTTTCTTTTAATCTTGTTTTATAATTTACTTTAATACAAAAACCAAACACTTAGGCAAAATATCCATATAGCATTTATTTGGTTGTTTTATATCAGGACCACATTTTATCTGTTAGCCTTTCAACACAAGAAAATGAGAAAATATCTGCTAAATGAAGAGAATTAACAATAGATAACACTGTTTCTTTAAGCTCTAGCCTTAGCAGACAGCAGCTGTATCATTTCCCTCAGGGAATACAGTTCTGCTTCCTTGCTCAGATCCCAGAATGGGTGAAACAGGTTTGCATGAGTACATGTATCAAAGAGAACTGAGCTTAGAGCGCGATGCAGAAATTATCTATATATGTAAAGCTCATGCAAATTCCCTGTAAAGACCCTCCGCCTCGAGAAGGTAAGTACAGAGGAAACCAAGGAGTAGCAACATGGGATTAAAATATCCATCTCTTGATCCTGTCTGCTTGGTGATGGATTGTGAAGGACTTAGCCAGCAATACCTGGCTGTACACATAACTCTGTGTGAGTGTGTGTATGCAGATACAGCTACACACAAAGGAAGCAGCTGCAGGTGGAGACACAAAGGCCAGGACACCACTGCATTTTTTTTTCCTTCCCAATAAATAGCCTGGCTCTACTGCTGTTGCTAAATAAAGAAACACTAAATGCAGCCCTGCTGCTCCTTCTTTTCCCATTTCACCATGAAACTGGACTTTCAAACCTTTCCCTGCCATTCCCTGTCCCTAGGCATGTCCTTATTCCTCCCATGACAGAGCATACCAGGGCGTGCCCTGGAATACCACGCTGGGTAGAGTAACTTAATTTTGCCTACCAAAAGCAGGTAGCTGCAGCAAGGCCTCCATGCCCTTCCCATGCCAGTCACCAGGGGCCAGCCTGGTTTGTCCCTTTGGCTTTTGAGGCTTCTGTACACCACAGCCCCCAGGCTGGCACTACCTGTCCCACAGCACAGGACCAGCATAGGTACAGGGTAACTGCAGGGGAGAGGGACACAGAAGATCCCTTTGCTAGTCTCCTTCCCTTCATTGGGAAAATCTACAGCAACCTTGGACAGCCAAGGGAGAGCTGGGCTTTGCCTAGGACTTACTAGACCAAATAGGACAAGGTCATCTTCCTAGACCTTTTCTTTTTAGCAGTATTTTTATATCAACACACAAATGAGGAGGAAACATAACTGCAGAACCCCAGAGGAAGGATACATGCGTGGGAAAATGCATGCACTTTCAAAAAAATTTAACAGCACTGTCAATTCACTGATGTCCATTTTGATCCAAGATTCCATTATGATCTTATTTCACAATTTTTGGGGGGATGGGAGGAGTAACAGTAATAAACCAATTTTACATGAAACAAGAGCACTCAAAATTTCAAACAGTTCACACATGAACCAGCAGAAAGGTGAGAGCAGCTTTTCAGCAGTTCTACTTGCAGAATCAGAGCTTAAATGAATAAAAATGCCAGTAATTTTTATTGAGTTATGTTGTTCAGTTTTAGTTTTGTGTCCCAATTCAAACAGTCTAGTGATTGATATGTTATTGTGAATTTGTGTATTGTGTCTGGAATTAATGTGTTTTGGAATGACGCTTGGAGAGTAAATCAATATTGGAAGTAAGAGACCTCCAGTCATTTGGATTTCTGACTCTTCTACATCAGTTTTCAAGCGGTAAGAATTTCTATTAAGAACAAAAATCATCCCAAAATATGAATAGTGACAGTTTCCACAACTCCTCATGTCCTTGAATATTCTTACAAAGTACTTCATGACTTTCGAACTCCTCGGAACGAAGACAGGTAGGGGGAGGAATCAGGTACACATTTTCCAAAACAAGTTTCCAATCTTGATCACTTCAAAGCCACAGTCTAAATGGCATACAAAGAAAATCTATGAAAAACAAACTGCCTGTGAGTACTCTTGGTTTGGGAAGGAGTCCACAGATCAAAACTCATTAATCTCTTCTTTTACAATACAGTAAGGCAAGATCTGCAAAGTTCATCTTTCAGCATTCAGTCAGCAGGAAGCTGAGGCAATGTCATCCTTTCTCCTCACTTTCAGAGTGGTCCATGAAGCCAAGTCCTTTCATTTGAGGGTATGGCTGGATGGTAAATCTATGTCTGATATTGTACTCTCGAAAGTTTCACCATTTCAAGCACTGCTGAGGCTTGTGCTGTTAAAGTAATGCAGGTGCTGGAGGTGTCCCTGAATATCCCCACCACCCTCAGGTCTATGTCCTAGAGAAGCAGCGTGACCATTGTCTTGCCCTTGGTTTTCACATTGCTTATCAATTCCAAACAGAAACCCAAAACTAGATCAATTCTAGTGGAGAATTTTCTAGCTATGTAGCCAAAGTTTTCTAATCACTCTGTCATTATTTTATTAATTTAGAAGTCTCAAGCTGGCCCTTCCCTCATCTGCGGTGCAATAAAAGAGACAAGGTTTAAATTTGCACAAGCATTTAGTGTTGCTGAGTCACAGTTACTGAACTCCAGTTTGGTTTTCCTGCTTTCAGTCTTTTACTGTTTGTTATGAAATGGATATCGCTCTGCTGTGAGGCTAAATGGGGAAGGACAGCCTAAATTTTACTGATGAGCAACTTCAGTACTTTGGGGGTAAAGAAGAACAAAATACTTCAGCTACAAGAAATGAATATCCATGCTTTAAGGACAAATTACTCAAATAGTGGGTATGTATAGGGCAGGTGATAGTAAAAGTCATGTGTCACTGTGACAGAGCTGCTAAAGTGGAATAATATTTATACAGTGCAAACAAGTTCAAACTGCTGAGAAAATTTGACTGCTTTTGGGAGTAAATCTCGGAAATGTGATCCTATGCAGGCAGCACAGTAGACAAGCACACACCTTGGTGTCAAATAAAATGAAATATAAAATAATATAGAAGGGCTCAAATGGGAAAGTGAAAGGTGAATATTCTGTATCATCACTTCTCAAGCCCCTTGTTTGAGAAAGGGTGACTGGGAAGAATATTTACTACTCTTTGTTACTTTTTATTATAACCTCAGTGCCCCAGGAGAAGGAAAGTGGACACACCAAACTTAAGGAGGTTGGTAGGAGGAGAGATTACAGTCACAGTCATGTCCTCCTCTGACTGCTAGTGACCAGCACCCAGTTCCAAGAGCAGATCCCCTTAATCTTTCCAGTACCGAGACTGCATTACCAGCAGCCTGACTGTGACAGGCAGTGTTGACATTCTGTGTGCTGCCTTCAGCTATCAACAGCAATGCATTCAAGTGTGGATCAAAACCAAGCAATGGTTCAAGCCAATGGTTCAGCCAATCTTGTGTTCCATTCTGGGGAGAATGTGGTGTTTAGACACACGGAAAAACAGGCAGCACGTAGAGGACGCTAAAAGCAGCACACATATGGCTGTTTGTTGTTTATTGAGTTCCAATGGTATGTTCAGCAACTTGCATGGGAGTCTTCCAGTGAAATTATTTAAGTCATTCCAAGTTACAGCATCTCATTTTTCCACCCCAATATTTACAGATTGGCCCGATTCCTTAAGCAGGCTCCAGCTCTTACAGACTGTGTGGAAATTTTACCAGCAGGATGTATGGGATTGTTCCTCCTTAGTATCTGTAGCCAAATGTTCACGACCTGTCCCATGAGTATATGGATTGCCCAGTTCTTTTGAATTTGCATGGCCAAATTGTTCTGCTTCATAGTAGTTCAGAGACTCACCTGATTCCCCTGGTTTTATTCCCAAGATCACTAGGTGGTTAAAGGGAAGAACAAACAGGACAAATGCATTCCTGATGTAAGCAGATGAAACCTTATAACCTCATTTTTCCTCTGCCCCCATTTTAGAACTTGTCAGTTGAGCAGCAGCTGTTTACACCAATTATGAATTTGGCCTAAGATATAGACATAAAACAGGAGATTATATTCCATGGAGAGCACATTAAAAATAAACAATGCATTCGTGTGTGTGTGTGGCAGAACTGAGTCTTGAGTCCTTAATTATAGGAAACAGGAAATAGTTTGGTTGCTCTCCTTCCCAAGATCAAAATTCGTTAATAATTACACCACTTCTTAAAGGTTCCTTCTCCCTTTAGCTTTACTGCCACTGGGGAGGGGGAGGGAAGGGTGGAGGAGGGAGGAGGAAACCAGGGATCACCATAACAATGTGAAGGTGGAAAAAAGAGACATTACACATTCGAAGATAAGAGCAAGGAAAGCCTTGCATGATAAAATCAGGCAGTCCTTCCCTTTCGTGGCACACTAGGTCATTCGGGAGCATCCAGGAGAATTCTTTTGCTTCGTTATGTTTTTTTCGCAGCCATATTTCAGAAGTTGCAGAGGACTACCAAAAGACATTCAGGAGCTGGGGTGGGGGCAGTCTTAGCAAAGATTTCAGCAATCTTTAAACCACATGGCAAATTCTGCAAAGAGATCCAGCTGGAGGTGAAGATGAGGAGACAGGAGTTTTTCTTCAATGAGAATAACCTGACACTCTTATCTATTTTAAGGCATTGTCTCCTCAGTATTTGCATTTCTTTCTTTCTAAACTAAACAAAATTAACAACTCTTTAGTCAATCTGAGCCAGACTCCCAAAAATATTGCATGAGACAACCCCGAGGCAGCATTTAGTCTGTTGCAGGCAGACTGCACAGGCTCAAACCCCATCAAAACACCTTTATTAACATTTTCTTAGACCAGTATAATGACACACATTGTACAATACCGTAGGTAGAGAGTGAAAATCCAGGCTGCAGCTTCATTGTAGAAAGAAAATTCACATCCTGTCAATATTGGGGGAAAAAGGCTGCAAATGAAGATGTAAAATCAGGTTCATGTTTAAAACATCTAAACTGATATTGCTTTAGGAAAGAAGCAACACATTAAGAACAATGTGTGAATATCCACTGACAGCCCTGAGTGCAGAATATTGTTTCAATAGTGCAGTTTGCTCATATACATAAAATAAGTAGGATTCAGTTGGTTAATAATTTATCTGGTGACTTCTTAATCTTGAACCAAAAATATCCTTGAATGTTTCCAGAGAAGCTGATATCAGGCATCCACAGCAACTGTAAAATCAGCCCTTTTTCTGCTTTATGCTCTTTGACAGTTCATCATAGTCTTGGCTCTGCAAAAGACGTGATTAATTTAATGCAAAGCAAGTGGTGCCATTAACATCACGTGCCGGCGCCTTCCAAACCCAAGGGCTTAGATTTGCCCAGTCCCCTCTCAACACAGACAGACCTCTTGGAGGGGCTTTGAGTAAATCTGATTTCAAAGAATGAAGGAGAGGGGAAAATATATTTTTCTCCGTAAAGGAAATATCTCTGCAAGCAGTAAAAGCCACGACTGTCCATAGGGGCTTGCAGGGTTCCTTCTCATGTCTGGCAGCACCAGGACACTACCCAGCCACAGTGGCCACCACCGGCTCTCTAATTGTTGGCCCTGAACACTCAGCAGCAGGATCAAGAGGGTTGGAATCAGAATAAAAGTTCCCCAAACAATGCAAATAGATGTACAGTTGTTTTTCCCACAGTGGCAAAAGAAACCTCTGCCATTTGTACCTTTGGCTTCTCTCAAAGAGTCCTGGCCTTGTTTTCATGAAATCCCTTAGAGACAGCCCCGGGGCTAAGGCAGCAAGCATTAAACTGCTGCCGGTCTTCCAGCAGATACCATTAACCCTTTGGCTGCTAATTCCCCTCTGCTGAAAAAAAATGGATGTCTGCTCTTGGGCTCCTCAGCATTTATCTGCTGTCCTCCTGTCCTTGAAAGTTCAGGGTTCAACAGCAGCTGAGCACTTAAGCAAGTACTTACTGCAGTTTGGTGGTCAAATAGATAAGAGCGATTACCTCAGAGGGCTCCTTGAGTGTTTTGAGCCTTGCTGCTGATTCACTAGCTGTGCCCAAGCAGCTCCCTCCAACTTCGCTGCGTGATGTGCATTAATACTGAATCTGTGAGGCTTTACTTACCCACTGGTGTGAAAGGCTTTGCATCTCCTGCATAAGAGGCAGCAATGTGAGGAAAAACACCTCATGATATAGTGGATTTTAGACGATATACCTATTCAGAGATTTTGGAGGGCAGCTATGCTGAGCGCACATATTCATCTGCAGTGAGTGTTGATACTTCGCCTCTCCAGTTGGACAACCACAGAGAAAATGTCTTAGAGCAACCTTACAACAAGTGGGCTCCCTTGCTGCAACAAAATAAAGCAAAACATATCCACACAGCCTGGTACAGCTCCCCTTAATCCATGTGCTTATACATACAGTGGGCATACAATAGGTATTTGGAATTTAAACAGATTTGTAACACAATGATGTAAAAAATAATATCACTCTTGGTGTTAAGTAGTGATTTCAGAACATTGAGGAGAGGCTCTTAATGAGTTTACTGTTAGCTTCCACAGAGAAGATGATAGGACTGGGATGCTGGATCCTTAAATGCTTGAAATGGTTATTCCTTTAATATTGCAGTGACCATAAAGGACAGCTCAGTCTCTGCTACAAAGGATCTTACTACTGAGTCTTCATTTTTCCTACAGTTTATTTGTTGCTTTTGTTTTTCTAAGTTTGAGAACATCTAGCTATATTTCTGCCCTCTCACTCCATAAATAGCTTTCAAGGCTATTTATAGTGAGAGTACAGTGTGGATAATAAAGACACTGAATAGCCACCCACCTCATTGTATTATCTTTCACAGCAAATCACCACAAAAGTAATTACCATGATAGAAATTCAGCTTGGTGTTACTGACTGGTTATCAGATTCATCTAGCATAATTCTCACAGAGACAAAAAAATGGCTTATGATAAAACGAATAGACTGCCATCTGAAATATGCCATTTCCTACCCTTTTCCCCCCTACCTTCCCATTACTCTGGAAGAACCCTTAAGTATTAATCGTGTACTACAAGCCATAGAAAGCAGAATGAAGGCTGAATTTCTGTTTCATGAGTCGTCACCTGCTTCCTTAGTAATTTTTTTTGTTTAGTAAGAACTTTCTTAAAGTGTAATAATTAATAGCATGCTCTTTGGGTGCCTCAGATGAGTCTCAGGTTTCCACAATAAGTGCACTTGCTTGTGATTGCCTCTGGAATAAGAGGGTCTGAGTACTAGTGCCCTGCTTTTCCAGTAACACTGAAGATTCAACCCCTGGCAAGCTGTTTTACAGCCTGACCTGCTTTGAACAAGGACGGCTAATGCAAGCACAATTTCACTGACACAAAGTCAACACTGACTCCTGGCAAACTATCTCTGAAGTCTTGCACTGCTCTCAATTTTTTTAAGACCAAGCCACAATTTTCTATAAACCATTTTTCACTGCTCAGGCGGCTGAAAAAAACCCAAACTCCATGGTTTTGACAGAAATTATTCCAAGGAGCCTGGTGGTTTGGGACATGGAACAGGGGTGCCAGGATGATGCTATGATCCTGAGGTCCAAAAACCACTGTCCACAGTGTTTTAGACTGAACTAAAATTCTATGCCTCTTAGATATTTACTTTAACATATCAAGAACACAAGAAATTTACACTGGCTCACATAAGCAAGACACAAATGGGTAAGGAGAAAGCATCAGAAAAATAAGAGGTAGGTAAATTGCTTTGGAATACAGTGGATTTTCTCAGAGGGGAAAAAAACTAGCTTGGTTCCACCTAGCATGCAATATATTGATTATTTCATTATTTGTTAAAATATGTAATCTAACATTCTTCTATATTATTGGAAATTTTTTTGCTGCATTGTTGCCTTGGGCAAGCCTTATAAATTGTGAAATCAGAACAAGCACAAAAATAGCATAAAAATCTCCAGGCAGATACATCATCACACATACAGGCTTAATCTGCTAGCATCTCCTGTGGTCACATCAGGTGTTGGCTAAGAGTTCAATTTCTGCTTTTTCCAACAATGACAAAACTGCTAGCTCCTGCATGAAATATAGGTCATTTGGAGTGACAGATAACAGGTATAGTGATGTATATTTACCTATATATTCAGAGAGAGAAAAAAAGGAAGAAAATCATAATATATATATGTTATGTTCTAGAAAATAAATTATGTTTGCATTTATACGTAGTATTCTTTATTCTCATGAGGCAATTATTAGAAGTTTCCTTCTCATATTTAGTAATGTTTGGAATTGTTTTCAGGATGTTTAGACTCTTTTCTTCAAGTTGTCACCAGCTCATTATCACAGAATTACATTTTACAAACAAGAGCTGGCTAGAGCCAACTTGGCTTGGTTACTGCTGCCTGAGGGAATTTGAAAAAATTATAATTTCCTTGCCTTTGGAAATAGACAGGCATGGACCCAACTGCAGGCAATCTCACCTCTTTACTGCCTTTCTGAGCTCAAACAGCTTTTTTATTCTTGGAGTTCTTCTATTATTTGAAAAGAGAACACACAGATTTTTGTCCCCAAAACGCAGCACATCTGAGCAGACATTAATTTTCATCTTAATGAATCTCAAAATGCATTGCTGAACAATAAGGTCCCCATTGCACCCCCCAGTAATAATTATTGAAGTTCTTCCATTGCAGCAGTGAATCGTGCCATTACAACCAGTGCTCAGAGCAGGGACTGCACAGAAGGTTCAAAGCGGCCCAGCTCCTTGTCTTTTCCAAAAGAGGTAGAGTTGATGAGGGCACTGACTGCATCCACAGCATTATTCCATAAGGGCCCTGGGCCCTAAAGCTTGTTGTATTTATGATTGGCCCTTCTGCACCTCGATTGCAAATTTACACACCACTGCCCCTTACACACACCTGCACTGTGGTAATTTTGTAATTTGAAATTGGTCCTTTTGTCTAACAAACACTGTCTTCTCCTGCCTTTGATCCTTCTGAAAGTGTCCCTCCTCAGTTTCAGCTTCATAAACCACCTTCAAAACTCCAGCCTCCACTTTCCTGTAATGCTCCTTTTGCAGAAAAGCAAGTGCTACCGTTATAGAAAATTAGAGGCAAACTTTAAGGGATGGTCTGCCCACATGATTGCTCAAAGGTCAAAATGATGCAGGTTTTTTTTAATAATTGCAGTTAGATAGTAGCTGCTGGTTAGTGATAAATTAAGTTAGCACATCTCTAAGTTGACTTGGCATAAGAACAGGATATTAATCACCAAATAGCCATCATTTACCTTCAGTTAAAGCATAAATTGCAATTCTGAATACATCAAGCTTATATGCTTATTCCAAAAGCAATCTATAGGACAGATTCTCAGGCAGTAAGAGCTTCCAAAATTTAATTAAATTCAGAGCTACATCAATTAGCACTAGCTGAGATATTGGTCCAAAGCATGATTTGTGGAGTAAATCGAAAGCCATGTGCCTTAATATCAGTAAGATTATCCACATTTTTTGTTCTGATGGAATAGCAAATCTGTCTTGAGTGCACAGGACCATTTTATGATGCTTTTCCCAGGTGGAACTGTACAAAGAGTTCCACTGCAGTCTGCAGAAAAATTCCTTCATTATCATGCTCTAAGTGTCATTGGCTACCTGTACTTGTAAAGAACATCAGGATAATTCCCAGTTAGTGATTCTCAGAGCTAAGACCTCCTGCAACAGAAAGGCAAATTATCTAAAAGGTATGACTTCACCCAGAGTGCATGAACACAACCAGTGTTGCCATCAGCTTCAAGTGTTCATGTCTTCAGACAGAGGAACAACATTGCCTGACTGCTGGCCCAAGCTTGTAAAAGCCAGAAAAGAACAACTGTGCCCTTGAATAATCCTCAAAACACAATGCAGAATTCCATGTTTGGTGAAACGTTCTTGCAGGAGAGTTACAATTAAAAATAAAAGGGGGTCAATGTTTTAGAAGCTGTATTTGTTATTTCCTGGCTCATAATCATCCTTTCAGGGATGATTTGAGACAGTGTAGTGCCTGTGAAAGCAAGAAATCCTACTTTTCAATTTTTGCTGTCATTTTCTTATAAGATTCTGGTCAGAAAATGAGACTAACATTTTACAAAAATGCTTGCAATGTTTTTGTCACTGTCTCAAAATGGATAAAAATGTGTCAGAAAATTTGACAAACATCAAGGATGTACCTCTATGCTGTCAAGAGCATCCCCCTTCTTGATGAGCCAAGACATGTAATACTCCCAATATCACACTTCTGCCTAACGCTCTGTAACTTTTTCCTGCGGGGAGTCCTAAACCTTGAGCTGGGAGGTTTTCCCTCCATTTGCATTAGGTAGAGCACAGCCTTTTGCCACATTAACAGAAAGGCCACTTATCTTGGAAACTGGCTGGGCATCTGAACACTACATCATCTGAGTACTTTTAGATGTTCAGCAGCTGAAGTGTCCTATTGTGGCTCATTCCCTTGCAGAACAAATGTTGCTGTCTGAGACTGCTCCAAACATTTGTTTGGCACACGAGAATTCCCTCTCCTTTTGAAGCAGTATTAAAAGCACTGTCAGCTCATTAATGGATTTTTTTTTTAACTTTTCTTTTGGCAGAAGTGAAACTATCACTGAAGGAAATATCTTGCAAACATTGAAACAACCACAACAGCATTCCATGCGTACATGCTGGACAACAAAAACAAAATAAAAGCAGCCTTTTGCAATGAAACACGTCTTTCCTGAATCAGCAAAGACTCCCATGACCTTGCAGACATTCTTTGGAATAGCCACTGAGAGCTGCATGAATCTCATAACAAAATAAAAGCACCATAGTGCAAAGAACAAATCATCCAGAGTTAGAGGAGAGCCATTGCTCTGAAAACACCAAGCACTGAAATCTTACCCATAGATTGACTTGTGTGCAAATGTCACCACGCCTACGTCAAAGGCCAGATTTCCCAGAGGACCCAGCTTCCCTTAAAGAAGTACTCTGAGAGTAACTATCAGAGTTTTAAACACCTCAGCAAGCCCGACTTTCAGTAGGACTTTTTCCAGAGGGCTAGCATTGATATTTAGATGACAACACCTGGGTACCATAAAAAATTTATATGTAAAAAAGTCCTCCTCATAGACAGCATAATGAGAATTCTGTGTAGAAATGTAGGAATGTGGTTGCTGCCCTTATTCTCCTTCTTCCTTTNTTAAAAAAAAAAAAACCAACAAACCCCCCCCCCTCACATCTCCCAAAATAAACACAGCAAAAGGCCTTTCTCAAAGATGTTCCACTTTAAAGTGCCTGTTCTTTATAGGACAAGGCAGAAGTAGAGGAAAGTTGAAGTCCTTCCTGCCTTTAAAAGATTAATATGGTTTTCTACATTGTATCTGTTTCTTCCGAATGTGACTAAAACCCAAATTACCCTGCTTAGATGATACTTAGATGTATGTACAAGAATAGGCGAACATGACACATTTATCAAAGTTAATCTCCATGCTACGAAAAATAACTTGTTAAGATTGGCATCTTGCTAATTCCAAAAATCTCCAAATCATTTGTTAGATCCATGCAAAATCAGACACCTCCAGGCTTGCAAGAAAGGCTAGATAAAAATTATTTTAATGAGAAGTTCAGTGCTTTTTAAAAGTGATGTCAATATTCTGGTGAGATTAGATAGGTAGGTAGACATAGACACAGACACATAGATACATAGACACAGAGAGGTGCTGGGTTCTCAGAGTGAAATTCCCTGAAATGCAATTGCCTCAGGTGCTCTCAGTCTCAAAACAGATTTGTGATATGGACTTTGCCATCAGTCAAGAAGAAAACTTAATCTAGGACTGCCAGGTAATGTATGGGACACTTTCTCCTAAGGTGCAAGGTTTATGTAAGATAACCATCTGTCTCACTCATGCTTATATCAGTTTGGGCAAAATAACTGTGGTCCTCGTCCTCTCTCAGAGCTGTCAAAACACACTGAGCAGTCAATGATTCAGACAGTCCGAACAATTACCTAGAGCAGACCAAATTCTATGCATCTTACCAAAAATGACAGGAAAGCTGGGGGTTTTTCTGCTATCCATGCAAGAAAGCCTGCAGCAACAAATGAGCTTGCGCTGCATTTGCAAGAACTTAAGTTACTGAAAGGAATGTGTATGGAAAAGGAAAAATAATCAGATCATCATGGCACCAGTATTTTAAGCACTTCATCCTAAAATATGATCTATAATATAGAAGATTTCATAAAACATCTAGAAAACAAGTCTAGACAATTATTTTTGTTTTCAGACACCTGTGTTTTGAAGCTTACTCTCTCTTTTTGGACCATATTTCTTTGTGACTTGTATAAAAATATTCCTTTACTGCTGGTGTAATTAGTTCATTAAGAGGAAAAGGGAGTATGTCCAGTCCTTTGTATATTTACTGTACCTATTTAGCCATTCAGTTTCCCAAATTTTGTATAGGTGCTGAAGGCACCAGTAAAGTTTCCAATTTTACATTGGGAATTGGGCAATATGCACCCCAATGTAAGCATAAAGTATTCTTTGAAAAAAAGCATTACGTCCCTGATGTAAGTCAATATTTATTGAGCTTGGCTCTGAATTAGCGTGTTTCAGTTGCAGAACAGTAGTACAGTGTAGAATATCCTAAAGCACTTGAGCAGCTAGTGCCATTTAAACAGGAGAACATCCATCACAGATCATGTTTGTTTCCCAGGCCTCAACATGACAAGGAAAGTGTTTTGTTTAATGATGCCTTTCAGGTAAGAGAAGGGATGAAACTCCATGACATTACAGAAGTCTTACAATGTTGAGTCTCACAGCAAACCTTGACATAGGCCTGGAGAAATGATGATATGTCTGTTCATAAGAGCGAGATCTCTGACTTCCCAAAGTGTGATACCTGTCTCAACTTTTTTGCCAGTCTCAGCAGGTTTCATTCTCTCAGTTCTGAAGGAAGCAGTCCAGGATGTAGATTTTTTCAGATTATAGGTTTGCTGCATTTTACTGTATTGCTGTGTCTCTCTGATCTAATGAACCTAGGAATTTATATATAATTTCTACCACAATATTCATCTGAGTACTTTTTTGGTTGTACTGGAAAAGGATTCATTTCCACAGAAACAAGCTGTGGTCTGGAAGAAGGTTTCCCAGAATTTTACTGGGGAAGAAAACCTAGGATGTGTTTTTTTGTAATCTTTAGAAGTGGCTTTCAAAGAACTGACAGTAGCTAATCTAGTATACTCTACAATCACTGCTCAGCCTTCCTTCCTCCAGAATGACATCATTATCAATACAGGTTTTGTTCAGTTACAGAGCCTAAGTATTTCCATTTGAAATACTCTGAGAAATAGTTAGGACATTGGAAAATGTGTTTTCTGTGAAGAAAGGAAGACACAAATTTCACAAAGTCAATGACAACCTAAAAGTTCCTTTCAACATCACCTACATTTTCATTCTACCTTGGGAGTGTTAGCATTATCAAACAGGGATGGGTACCCAAGTTTGAAAAAGGGGCAGTTTGAGCCACTGGAAAATGAGCAACATGAGAAAAAAACCCATCTCATTTGACTTTGTAATGGTACATGGAACAGGGAGACAACAGACCTATCCAGTTTTGTTTTCACACAGTTTAGTTAAGTCATGCATTTCTTGGATGATTTATATAGATAAATACACAGTGACTGACACCAAAAAAAGGTTGTATGGTCACATATCAGCAATTTTTGAGGCTGGTGAAGGTCTCACATGTATCTCTTGGATATCATCAGAGATCTGGTAAAAGCAACAAGAAAATTCACACATTCATCTGTTCCTTTCTTTTTCCAGGGCAAATACAGTGAATCACACCCATCCCTCTCTCCATCAACCCTTCCTCTGTCACTGTCTTGAAAGGACAGTGGGAGATCTGCAGCAGAAGAGCCATTGTAGTGAGCTGGATCCTAGAGCAGGTAGCTCAGGAGCACTGCTGACATCCCTGGACTGACAGCTGCCTTCCTGGGGCACCGCGTTGCTGCACCATGTGCTCCTTGCCAGGTGCTGCCAGCAGCAAGGAGCTAAGAGAAACTAAGGTACGAATCGTGTTTACAAACCACATGTGCAATGTCTTTCAGTCCATTTGTGGTCTTCCCCTAGATCTATTTAGTATTCTGTGCATCTGCTTGGGGGGTTGATTTTTTTTTTCTTCTTTTTTTTTTTCCCCCATAGCATTTCCTATCATATCAGCTACAGAATTCCCTACATGGAGGTATCCATAAATTATACTGCTGCCTAGGAGTTTGTAGTGTGTGAACAAAAGGCACAAATGCAAATGCTAGATGTTTAATTCACTGTTTATGTGTGATGTTACCCAGGTGTCAGTGACATCCTTCTGACCAGCACAGAGGCACAAGGGACCAACCCAACATACATTTTTAATGTGATCAGCTGTGACAGCATATACACAGAGTAGACCTTGTGGCCTTAAAGCCATCCTTTTGGAACACTTCTAGGGGCCCAGAAGAAATGGTTTAATTAATCTTCTTTTTTTCAGGATTGCAGCTTTTTTTTTTTTAATATAAATTATGTACACTGAAAACCTGCCAATTATAGCAAATTAAGGGACTTGGCAAGTGCATCCCTTGGAGACAGATGGTAAATAACATTCAGATTCCGAGTTGAAATAGGGCTAGCGATTAACTGGTACAGGATAGAAAAGCAGTCCAAATAAATTAAATAAAAAGGGTTGATATGAATGCAAGTACTGTAGGTTGCTTTTTTTTTGGTGTGTGATAATGATGGTACCAAAAATATTGATGATTCATAATTAATATGCAGCACCCTCTGAGTGGCAGCAGGATTTTAGATCTTTAGCAGTATTTTAAAAAACAGTGCCAGTTGTTTATTTTGCTTTTACAAGACTGCAAACAACTGTCATTTCATCCTTTCTGGAGGATCTGCCAGTTAAAAAGACATGAATGCGGCCTCACAACAAAGAAAAGGTGCGTCTACAAATAGAAGGGGACCAGAGGAAAAAACAATTCAGAGGAAACAGGGCCTCCTAAGATGCAGACTGCTATAGCTAGGGTGGAAGTACCTGAGGAGAGTACATTTGTTTCCAACTTGAGCTGCAAATGAAACAGGAGTGATGACCTCAGCCTCATCCCCTACTGACCATGATTTCTCCATTTCAAAAATTCACTGCACCTACTGTTCAAAATAAACCTGCCATCCCTGGCACAGCAGAGGTGGTGCTGATCAGAAATGCATTGGCAGAGTTGCAAGATGGTAGGGAGAACCTGCAGCACCTGCACAGGCTCTGTCTGGGAACAAGGATTATTGCTAATCTGTCAGTCTCAGCAGTACTAAAATACACCAAATCTAATTTGGTTTAAAAATGCAAAAGCACAAAGAGATCTTTTTAAGAATCCAGCCAGAGATAAAAAAGATGACAAAGTCAAGAGTGTGTTAGTCATTTAATATGTACTCTGCTTAGAATACTAAATTCAGGAAATGACTCAATCACGCACACAATTACAGCTATTTTCAGACCATAAATGATGCAGTACGCCAATACTGATGCAAAAACATACCACAATTAGTTCCTGCAAATGTTCTTGCAACAAGGCATCATTTCCAAGGGAGCCTTCAACCTAATTATGGCAACAGAGTATGCCTCAGGGCACACCTCTCTATATGATTTCATTTTTTTTGTACAGTGACCTGACAATGATGTCACCTGTAGTCGTGTGTTTTTAGTTTTGTCAGATCTATGTATGTATTTGTTCCTTGCTTTTATGCTGTTTTATATACGTTGTAGGGGTTTGTTCCATGTACCCCCCTGAGTTTGTTCCCTATAGTTTACCCCAATTACAGTTATATGCCAATCATATGCTATATAACCCCCGGGTCCTGTCCGTCACTTCGAGACCTCACCCTGTGTCTATAAAGTTCCAGTGAGGGTATCGAGTGATTGGGCAGGATCCCCGTTATTCCCTCCTTTGCCTCCCTGATTTGTTCACCTGTTTGTGCTTTACGTACAGAGACACTCCCTCCATTCCCCTGACTGGTCTCACACCCTTCCCCTTGGCCCTCCCCTGCATTTAAGGTGCTGCACAGAGATGATCTGTGCTCTGTTGGGCAGACTCTGTGGTGGTGAGGGGGTCCCTCATGGACGTCAATAAACCCCAGTTGCTGTTCACCCATCAGAGTCCTTCCTCCTCTTCCTCGTCTCTGCTCACGCTCTCGTCGCGGCAAAGACCTCACAGGATCAGGAAGGTATCCCCGGATACTGGACCGTACCTCACGCTGTGGCCAGTGTCAGGGCTAGCTAGGCAAGGCAGGAGAAGGCTCCTGAGACACTGTGACCACCGCAGTCACCAGAGTGCTACTTCACCTTGCATGCTCCCAACCACATTATAAGAAGGCTAATTGCTTGGATATACATGTAAGGGGTCCACTTTGCTTCAGATGTTAGATGCACACAGAGCAGTCCAGTAACCAGTCTTTTCAAAGCAATATTTGCACGCAGGAAGAATTGACATGGAATAATGTTTGTATGTAGTTGAAAAACTGAAGACAGGTGGTAGCTGATGGGATCTCTTCTAAGAACTGGTTTATTTATTCAAGAACAATTCACATAGCAGTTTGTGACTTTTCTCACAAACAAAAGGCTGAAGATTTAAAGAAAACACATGAAAAATAAAACAAGAAAAAACTCTATTCTACTGGTTCAGATTATGAAAAATCAAGGTCTGGAAAAATTCAGAGTGAAGTTTAAGATCAAAATCTGGGCTGAAAAGAAGTGCCAAAGCTAGGTGCATTAGGACTATGATGACAGGAAGAATCGTCACCTTTATTTCAGCTGCCATGTCAAAGCTATTTGTAACCCACTGCTAAAAAGGGAAGTAATTCCTGATAAATCCCTCCAATATCCACTCAAATGCAATAAGTTAAAGCAATACCAGTCAGATCTTCAAATGAGGGACTCCAATTTTCCCTTGAGAATTATTTCATTCATAGCCTTGGACACCCTTTCCTTCTCAGTTTTAAATCCAGACTGCAGTATGTTAGTGGTATAAGATTTTCCTTATGCTGAAAAACAAATTTTATCATTATAAAGCAATATCAGACTGGCAGATATTTTTCATACAATTACAAAAATTCCAAAGATTTGCATTGTATTGTTTATACAATGTTCTATTTTAATTTTTTGTATTTCCAAAATTCTGATTTAAATTGATTCTGATTTAAATTGTTTCTGATTTAAATTGTGGAAACTGTTTCAGTTGGAACCTGAAGGTCTTTCCAATTACAAAAGTTATTTGGCTAGCAAAGACTACTTCACAAAAGCTAGAAAAAACTGACCCAACTAAGAATTACAGCAGTTGAGTCAGATTTGTGAATATGCCATGAAATTTCAAGAAAAGCAAGAAAAACCTTAAGTTTCTCTGACATTTCTCAATTACA
Source organism: Cyanoderma ruficeps (assembly GCA_008694505.1). Classification (NCBI taxonomy): domain Eukaryota; kingdom Metazoa; phylum Chordata; class Aves; order Passeriformes; family Timaliidae; genus Cyanoderma; species Cyanoderma ruficeps. Next base: position 38,529,385 of record VZDJ01007749.1, on the reverse strand, counting down.
ATAAAAACCTTGCTAAATGTAAATTTTTGTTTCTGACATGCCTTTATATCAACACATCTTGTATGTTCAGACTAGTTTTACTTTGCAGGTATAATAAAAGGAAAGACCTAAATGTTTGTGCAACGTGAACAAGTCTATTCTGCAGAAATTTCCAGTCTTTAATATGCAACTTCACTCCTCTTCAAATTCTACTCTGTTTTAACCAATTTGATCAAAGCATCTTCAAGAGAAAAGTAGGCTCTGCAATGTCATTCACTGAAATCAGTGAAATGAGGAAAATAAATCTGAACAACAATAATATTACTAAAATTTCCAAAGGCAACACTAGGATAATTCTAAATAATGTGTAGACTTTTTCTTTATACATGGGCAAGATCTTTGAGAAATATTGTTAACTGATTTTTTTTTCATGATTGTCTGGGATTTTGCTTGTTAGAGGAAAATATTTTATGAGATAAAGAAAAAACACAGGGAACCATTAATGGCAAGGTGGAAGGGGAGAGTGTTGTTCCAAGGGAGCGAACAAGATCATATTTGCTAAAGGCCACAACAGGAATTCTGGAATTATAATAACAGCTTTGTTTATGCTGTTGTGTTTGGGGTGTTTATATATATATCCCTGGCTGTTTAGTCAAGAACTGGACAAACACTGCAAAGCAACAGTTCACAAACTTTATTTTTTAGTTCTGAAGGATTGTTTGTTTTAACCTTTTCCATTATTTTACAGGAACAGGATTCATTTCTTCATTTATTTATTCATCTGTTTATTTATTTTGGCATGTGCATGACTGCCTGGAGAATGGCTGCTCTCCACATGAATGCCAGTGTTCTCATATAACAAAAGACTAAAAGGAATGGCTTTTCTAGGCCAAATGGTATGGCTTGTTCTGTAAAAGGCAGCAAGAATACTGCACAACTTCAGCAACCAGTCACAAATTAGGGAGAGGTAAGTTAATTGTGTAAAACACATTTATATTAATTGCATGGAAGACGTATTTTTATTGAAACTTGCCTTATTAGATGATGGTTAGGGACATTTTCTGAATTCCAGGAAGGGTAGAACTTAAGAATTTAATCTTCTCAATAATTCTTTGTCCAGTCCTAATTAATATTTAAAGACATAAATATATCTGGAAAGATATATATAATGAAGACATAAGACATATCTGGAAAAGATAATGTGGCCAAACCTGTTTTACTAGCTTTTTACTTTATTTGAGCTATGACAGTGCTATCCCCACATCAGAGTTTCAGTGCTCTTGCTTCTCTCCTTGCTCACCACACAAAGATGGTCACTGCCCTGAATTACTAGTAGTTCAACAGGAAGATAAAGGAAAACAGCTGGCTTCAAAAAGCAGATGGGTGGATCACATGGTAATAGTGAGAGCATAATTAACACAAGCATCATCAGTCACAGCACACCAGCTGCCAGCAAACCTGCACGCACTGCTTTTGTGTTGTTTTGGCTTCTTCAGAAGAAAAAACCTCTTTAAACAAAGTTGAGATTCTCAATAAGGCTTTTTCTCCTTAACATGGGACTGTTGCCGAGTACCTCTCCAGCTGTGTGAACCCTGGCCCTGCCATGGCATTATGTAAACTATTGATGAGCTCTCTGAAAAGATACAAATCTCAGCCAGGTCTGATGATTCCCCTGAGCTGTAAGAATTAGATTAAAGCAGGAAGCCAAACACACCAAAGGGGGAAAAAATATGAGACTATAATTCCTTTGAGAGAATAATGGAAGGAGCTATATCACAGCAGTGCAGAAAACAATTTCACAAGGCGTAAATGAATGCAGAAAAGAAAACCTATAGTGCTCCTTTTGTGCTTGGACATATGTGTTGCTTCTTGACTCAAATTTTAAGTGGTTTCCTTAAAAGTAATTTAAGAGTTTCATTACAGATCTAGATGGTTCTTTTATGAACATTGTCATCTAAAGGTCAGGGAGCTGGGAATGCTTCTCAGCTGCACAAGTCCAAGTTACTTCTCTGGCCAAGATGCCTGCTGGAACAAGACCTAATTATGCTGTATTCTGCTTCTCCACTGTATCATTGTTTCCTTTGAGAATGAAAACTGAGTTTGGTGGCCTTAAGTGCCTAACATGGTACAGTGCTGGCCACACACCTGAATGATGAGAGGAATAGGACTCAGTGGGACACATTGGAACATGCATTTACCACACAATTCCCAAATATCCATAATAAAACTCTGTAATACAAATGACTGATTTTCATCAGGAAGAAGAGATAACAACCTGTTCTGTTGCAATGTGTAAGCACATTGGTTTCTCACTATTGCATTATTTCTACCCTCTACCTTAAATACCTCTCTGTGTGTGCATGTGTTGTGTGATCTGCTGTAGACAGATCAAAAAGCACTGTGGTAGCACCAAGCCAGTATTCAGGGAACATGACATACTGTGACTCAAAATTTCACTCTACTTAAGGATTAACCATAAACATTGATGAAAATAATAAGGTAATTCAAGCCTTTTCAGATACTTAAAAATATTATTTTTCCTATGTTCTCTCTTTTCATGTATTTATTTCTTATCCTCATTTAGCAGAGAGTTTTAAACCCTCTGCTGATCCTTGCAGAGGGTCACAAGATAGGCTATTTTGGTATCAAAGTACAGATGAGAACTTTCAGTTGATTATTTTAACTTACTATAATTAACACTCATGTTTGTGAAATTCACTTCTCGCTTATCTAACAAACAGAACAACTGTGAAATAAATACTAATAATATACTACTAAAACTAAAACTTGAGAGGTTTTCATCATTTGCTTCCTATTGAAAACAGACTGCCAAAAGCCAAAGTCGTTCCCTGGAACAGATCAGATTTTATACTTTTTTTTACATGGAAAAATTGTTGACATTTTTCTGAAGATCTCAACTTTTTTGTTTTTAATGTCTACAAAAATAAAATAACTCCAGTTACAATCTACTTCATATTTTGATTTTTTTTATTATTATTTGTAGCAGTCATCAAAAATTAAAAACTTAATGATTAGCCAGATGACGTTTCAGGTTTTTTAATGTTTTACTAGAACATGACAGTTGTTTCCTTCTCAGTTTTAACTGAAATTTTCCAACAGTGGCTGATGATAGCTGTTGCTAAAGGTATCTTTCTTAAGAAATAGATGATAAATTTAAAGGCCCAGTAAGCAAAAATATATTCCAGAACAAAGCAAAATTTGCACTTACTGGATTAATTTTCACTAAGAAGTGACCTATTCTATTCACTCCATTTGTGTAATAAATGAGCCATGGGATTTCAAGAGCTAAGCAAAATTACACTCTAAAAAGTTTCAAATTAGGTTCCCAACATTTCTGAAAAACAGTTTTTCAATTGCTAGTATTCAAGGAATAGAATAATTTCTAAATTACTCCCCAAAAGCATATGACAATATGTTCTTCATTAATATGTTCTTTGTACTCTTAGAGGGGATATTCTGACTGGAGATGTTGATACAGTTAATCAGTAATTAGTCAGTAATCCATGCTTTTATGATTCAATGCTTGAATGAATCAACTTGCAGGCAAGAACTATTACTCATTTTTTTCTAATAGACATGGTGAAATACAAATAATTAAGTGAAGTCATCATGGTCACACACAGAATCAGCAATAAAAGCTGTTCATCTTGAACATAGTGGGTCAAATATACTGAATAGTTGTACACTCCAGCAAGTCAAATCACTCGTAACTGCTTAGAAGCTTTGAAACCATCTAGCCAGCCTTGCAAATGAATTCCAGAAATAAATGCCTGTACTCTGGCTATATTTGAAATCAGGTTTTGTTCACTATTTCTCTCTACCAAGGAATTTTATGGAACATCTGAACAATCAACCACAGGGAACAAATTTTTATTGAAGGAAAAAACCAAAATTTTCCATCAGAGGTACTTTCCTATTTCTCCTTCCCCCATCCAGCTGATTGTGAACACAGCAGAAGTAGTCTTAGTTTTAAAGCGCAAAGGCATTTACTCTTTCAAGCATGTTCGTTTACAAAAGTCCACTTTTATCTTCTGAGGTTATTCAGACACCTTTGGGTGATACACTCTATTCTCACTTTTCTAGATGAAATTGTGTTGTCATACTTTACTAGACTGAGCTAAGAAGCATTAAAACTTTTACACTGTGAAGTAAAAGGAATGAGGAGGCTGCAATACAACCTTTTCCAGGTGTACCACCTAAATGTTAATGCATATTGTACTTCTGACTAGCACTGGCAAACACAGAAATGTTTGTTTCTTCATTAGAACATATGCATATTACCTATCTCCTGTAATATCATGTTACAAATAGGTTTGCATTGAGTTGACTTCAAATATTTCAAATTTATTCAAATTTGTTATATTAGGAATTCTGGTTATATAGTAGCTTGTCAGTATTGTGTAATTTCAGAGGACTGGACATAAATCTTTCAAGCGGGAATAAGTATGTTCCTGCCCGGGATTTTTCCTTTAGTTCTCTATACTGTGTGCTGTACACTTCATTGGAACATGCACAAATTACTTGTCTGCAACATTTTTAATGAGACATAATGATAAACACTCTTTCTGCTAAAGCAGGGGAAACGGAAATCTGTCAAAGTAAGAAAATTGCAACCTCCTCTCCACCCGAGGCAGACTTAAAAGAGCACTTCTAAGGCTTTGTAGATATTGTAGACTTTGAAAAGAATATATATACATATATATATATATATATATAAAATTTTAGATGTTGGTAAGCAGCACTGCCCAAAACCCTAGCCCAACTCATATATGGACCCTGATATGCCAGAAGCGTACTTGACTGCCATTAAATAATAACAAATAAAATATTGCTTAGCTCTGAATGGGATCTTAAAACAGAAAACAATCCCCAGAGCTTTATGAGCTTGCATTTAGCAATTTTTTCAGAAGCACATTCGGAAAATAAGAGTGATATACCCTGAAGGTGAGTGGGGACTGTAGCTTATATTTTTTCCTTCACCTTCACTGCAAGTTAACAGGAAGACTTTACTTTGGTTGATGCTTCAACTTAGTCCAAGGCATTTCTTCATTGTCTTTCACTCCCTGTTTCCCCACATTAGCATTTGGTATGCCACTGGCCTATTAATAGCTTGTATAAGCATGCACTGCAGACATATTCACCAGCACAGTTGCACATATGGCTGTCACTCCATGTTCTGCACTGAAGGATGGATCCTTGTGGAAAACATTTCTGCCCTCAGACTTCCACTAGCCAATTTGACATCTTCCCCAGATCAGAGACCCTTGCTGGCACCTCCAGGGGCACGCTTGGGCCTATGCACATGCTGGCTCCATGAATATTTAACAGAGAAATTGAGAAGAGGCTTGCTAGTGATCCATCTGTTAAGTTGCTGGAGCTATACCAGGGACAAGTTGGCTGCGGACTTCTTCCATAATAATGCCAAGGTTCAACAGAGAATTTAAGGTATTCAGTTGATCCTCTGCCCAAAGCTGACTACTGGCAGGGAGAGTGGCCACAGTGCATAGCTGGTGACAGCAGATTTACCACTGAATAAAGCCAAAGCTATCTCTGAAACAATCAGCTGTGACTAATAATAAATGATAACCTTACACTGTGCTTTTTTAGGATAAATTTAGGGTGTTTCTGCCCTATTTAAAGTAGCTAAGGTATGCTGCTTCACACCTGATTTTAGCAAAGCCTAGTATTGTGCTACCATGCCAAATAATATCCCTTGGACTTTCTGGCTTCCAGAACTCACATCCATTCCCAATGCTGCATAATAATAACTGTATTTTGGGAAGAAAGATGTGATGAAAGGGAGAATAACACAACAGATAGTCCATTATGCCATCTCATGCTGCCGAATGAAATATATTTGTTGTTTGGGGAACAACATCAGGATTTCTATTAAATCATTGATGGGTCATAAAAAAGTTGAGTCAGCCTCCTGCAGGGTATATCACTCCTGTGTGAACATGGAAGCCATGGAATAGCAGCTAAATTTTCTCTCTCCCTTTCATAAATTTTAGATTTTGGGTCTGTCCCTTAAAATTGAAATCTTGTGCTTTAAAAGCCAAGAAAGCCAAGTTACTACTTTTCAAACAAGTTCAACTGTTTTAAAAGAAAGGTTAGAAGAGAAGAGTTGGTCGTTTTTTCTCAGCATGAAGCAACAGTTTTGACTTTAGGTTGGATCTGCCTGCATTTTCTCTTCTTTTTTTGTCACTTCCTCCCAACTCAAGATCTCCGTGGGGAGTCATGCAAGGGTGGAACAAACCTCTAAAGGTTTGCTCCATTAGAAATTTTTTAGCTTGTTTAAGTCTTAAATGAGCTTAGTTGACACCATATGAACTGGATGTCAGCAAATACAGGGAGAAGCTGTGTTTGACATAATGGTCTCTAGTCATTCTTAAACCGTGCAAGGCAAAAATATAACCCTGTCTACTAGGTTATGGTCCTGAAAAAAGACTTCTGTTTCTCCACATTGACAGCAATTGGCAGCATCATGAGAGCTAACTCAGTTGTTAAAACCATGTCTAAACACAGTAAAAATGCCCAAATGCAGTAAAGCCCTTAAGTACCATTAAAAAGACAGAGCATTTAGGAAAACTATGGCTCGGGTTTGACGGCACCATAAATCTGCCTCGAGTTCTCCAACTTAATGGTGTAGTAATACAGCACGCAGTCCAGCTCTGCCTGAAACTCATAGGCTTGCAAAAAATGTACCCTTCTGACAAGCTGCTTCCATACAGATATGTTGGTTCATGAACATCTGGTCTGTGAAAGAGTTTCTCTGGACTTCCTCATTTGGTCTTGCCCTGCCATTCTTGCTCTTTGCATTCAGAGTACTCTGCATGTCACCAGCCTTCTCTAAATACGATCTCAGAATTTGTATTTTTGCCCTATTTCCATTTTTGTTTTTCATTGTGGTTGAACCTTTCTTGATCATTGACTCCTGTGCCAGCTCTAAGCCAGCCCTTGGCACCCAGCAGCTGGGATAAACAATGCCTGATTTTGTCCATTTCATGACTTTGCTTTTGTCTATTTGGTGGCTTTGCTTATCCTGAAGGTCTGTCTTTTGGTATCCAGACCAGAGCTGTTGGCTTGACCAGAACCCTGGCAGTGCATATTAGGAAATTTTCTGCACAGATGCTTCAGTGTAGGTTCCAAAGCAACCTGGAACAAGACAGGCCAAGACTGAGTTCCACAAGAGACTATGAATAAAGCCAAAGAATAGACAATCTGGTGCTGCAAGATTAGCATACCTTTAGAAGGAAGCACTCCAGAGCCCTTTAATGTTAGTTCATTTCACCCGAAGAAGAGAGACCTCACAAAAAAACCCATGACAGGGCTATCCAGAGAGTGGAACTTTGCCATTACCCATTAACCAGAATCAAGCAATTGATCAGCTTGTCACAGGCGAGAAAATGTACCCTTTTTTTCTGGTCATTTAGAGAGGAAGCCTTAATGTCATTTTCTGGGGATGCAGTTAAGCCCTGGATTCTTGGCCAAAAAGCTGGCTGTTCTGTGCTGACAGACACCCACCCCCACCAGCCCCATTCAATTTGTTTAAGCCTCCCTCACACTAAGGGTTTTCAACAAAAAGACCCAACACTTCAAGTCTGGGAGCCACCCCAACTGGAGTCATACTCATTCCACACACAGTCTCCACATTTGATTGGGCTAGAACAAAAAGACAGAATTTTTTTATAAATCTCTGAGGACCCATGTACAAAAATCTCAGTGACAGTTCATTATAGACAGGAAAGCATTTGGTGAAGTAAGGCCAGCCCTTATTTCACATTTCCCCTCTTGAATAATTACCAATCATATGTTACATCTCAGAAATGTGGTATAAGACTGAACTGTAGTTCAAAACACTGATACAGCATCCACCAGATGGTCCTCAATATATGAAGTCTCTTTCTTGATCCTGTGTGGGTTGCTTTTCCTGACCAAGATTTCAGCATTCGCCTCAGTCACCACGCACGATAGCAGTATCATTCTGCATTTGGCTAGACTTCTATCGATCATGGAGAAAATAAGTTTCATCACCATGTCTCATCACAGCCACTAAAGACACTGGTACAAGCCATGGCAGAGAGTGTCACCAACATTTCCAGTTATTTTACACTCATTGGCTTCAGCTGGATTTATATTGTTTTCTAATTTCAGCTGGATTTGGCATGGTAGAGGTAACAGGCAACACACAGGTAACCCTATGTATCTTAGGACAGGTGCCTAAGACACACAAGATGAGTCACATGTTGGATGTGAATCAGATGCTTTTTCATCAACTGCAGAATAAAGGACTACGTGCCTGGGTTTTAGGTTGCCTCAGTTAAAATAAAATTAATGCCCCTATTGCACAGGTTCAGGGTGTATTAAATCCTCTAGACAAGACTGTGGGAGCAAAGAGAACTAGCAAATCCAGGCAAAAGAAAGGCCAGCATGCCTCTGCTGGTGCGACTCAGTGCTAATGGAGCTCCAGCTCTTTTTCACCACTGCCTGCCCAGCAATTGGTTAGGTGATGTTCTGCTAATCCAAGTGACCCTCTGGATGCAGGTGCTGGTGTAGGTGACTGACATAGGAATTCCAGCCCATTTCACAGTGGAGCTGCTATACACGACTTGCCTTTGAAAAAAATTCAACCTAGAGCCCACAGGTGACCACGACTGGTCTTTAAGCACTGCCCCCTTCTCCAGGCTGTCCAAGACCACTGGGAGTCACTGCTGCATGTTAGATTTGCCTTCATCCCTAACTGCAGTGCCTCTGCTAACAATAACACCAGTCACAGCCCAGAAACTCCCCAAGAGACATAGTAGGAAGACATCCCTCACCTACCTAGCAACATCTGCAAGCTGCAGGAGACCGATGGCAGCTTGAAGAGCCATCCTACATCTTCATTGCCAATGTGCAGTGTGAACAAGTGCCTCCAGAAGCCTGTCACTGCATGCAGCAGACACAGGCTTAGCCACACCTTCTACATGTGTGTTAATTGTTCTGCAGCAGTCATCAGACCAGATCATGCTGCTTGGCATCTTCTGTGCAGTCTAGCTTGCCAGTGTCCTACACACATGGTCAGTTGGGGATTTCAAGTGCTTACACATCTGAGATGAGACTTGCGAGGTGAACCACTCCTCAGAGACCCTCCTGCTCTGAGACAGTCTTCTGTCAGCAACATTTGCTCCTGATGAGTTCCTCAGACCAGCCAGTTCTCCTTCTAACCACTTCCAGTATAGTTCCCTAAAAACACAAAGAAGTAATCACAGAAATTTTATCTTCAGAGTCTGCCTACAAGACTATGGGAGAATGTTAATCAACTACAGACATACCCCCCAGAATTTTAAAAGCCAGTTGTAGGAGTTGACTACCACAGGCAACTCACTTTCTGAGCAGCCTATGAAGGAAGATTCATTACCACAGTAAATCTCTGATAATGCCTGATGGTCAAAATTTGCAGTGAAGTTTGTCCCAACACTCCATTGACCAAAGCTAATTACTAGGCAGGCTCTGCAGACTCTTAGAAATTTCTCCATCTGAGACCCAATTAGACAAGCAGAATTTGTAAACGATGTAAGATATTTAATGGTGAGAGGCATCTGAAGTCAAGGCTGGAGCTAATATTGACAGTACAGAGATATTCCAGTCACCATTACATAAGGCTCTATGGCTTTGATCCCATGAAAAAAGTCAGTTCTTGTAACACTGAATTAGAGGACAATTAGTTTTGTGCACACAAAAAAAAAGTTCTTGGGAAGAGATATTACTGTTTATATCCCTAGCTAAAAAGAAAGAATTTATGCGTTCACGTACAAAATGTTTAACATTTCTGCTGAAAATGGAAACAAGCAGGACAGTTTTGACCTGTACTGTAAAGTGGTGTAGTGGAATCTGATCCCTGTAATCTAAATATATCCTGCAAGTAGCCATTCCTGTGGGAGGGCTGCATGCAACAGCAGCAATGATAAACAGGATGATGCACAACAATTTTCTGCTTCTTTAAAAACATGTTGTTCTTTTCATAATGAAACTTGAAGTCTGTGTGTCTCTAATTCTCTCTTTTAATAATTCCAGTGCCTTCCATTTCCCTCCAAAAATAATTTTTTCACATGCTGCTCTCCTCATTTCTCCTGGCACGCACAAAGCATTATGCAGCAGTCTGGCTTAGAGCTGTGCTGCAGTGCTCAGCCAGTCAGTGCACCTACACTGAGTGGCCACTTAGATTCTCCCTCTCAGAATGGGGAACGGACTGAATCCTAGCAGGGTTTCTCTCCAGAACATTCATTATGGTTTCTACCTAGCCATTTCATGCCATCTATCCAGGATGATTTTTTTTTATCTTTCTGCCACCAATATTTCCTAAGCTGATGAATGGGTTTCACACCTACTGGGCATGAAAGGTGTGGAAGCTAAAGGAAAAGTGACAGACGGAGCAGACATGATTTGATAAGCTAATTTACTCAGGAAGCTGAGCTAAATTTGTAAGCCAGTACAAGATTATGTTTCTTCTTCCTAATGAAGATCCTTTTCTAAGGACATAGGCACTCAAAGAAAGCAGATTTCTTTATTGCATTTTAAGGACATTCTTCGGAAGCAAATGTGGGTGTACACCTATACCACCAAAGGAAACCGCACTGCTCACTGGGTCTGAGTGCCTGGGTTTGACTGCAGCCACACTGCACACAGAGTGTCTTTCTTGGTTTGGATACATACCAACTTCTGCTTACCTCAGATTCCAGCAGAAATGGCTAGTGTCAGACAGCCTGTCTGAGGAGTCAGCTGTGGCCCTTTAGGCAAAAACTCTGGATTAAATACCACAGACAATTTCTACTCTCACTGAAATTAGGATTCCTAGTGGACAGGTCAAGGTCTGTTTTCCATGAGGTCTATAAGACAAAGTTACACAGTGATGACAAATGTGTCAGTTCAGTGATGGAAAACTCTAAGAAGTAGGGACCTTCAGGTTTTTTGCGCAGCCTGTAGGAACAATGGATTCACAGAGGAGGACTTTTACCTCCCCCACATCACCACCTCCACTCACAGGGACACACACAGAGAACACCTTCTCTCAAAATTCAGCCTCCTGAAGTTACAATGAATATTTCAGAGCTCTTCAGTAGAATCAGCCCTCAGGAAACAGAGCTCTGTTTTGTGAGACTGAGCTTCTTTCCTTAGACTCTGTCAAGCTCCTCTTAACAGCTGGTGTCCTACAACCCATGCTTTGCCTGACCCATCCCCACAGGCAGATCAGATGTGCTAATTTTCCTGAGTCTCTTCCTTGTAGTAAACCTCTCCCAGACACTTGATTAAATCACAATATTGTAACATATAGCTACTGTAACTACGAATTCATAATGGAGTTAAATTGATTCTCCATTTCCACCAGCAACTCCAATGAAGAGTCATAAATAAACTCCTTGAAGTCATAAATAATCTTCTGCTTAAAATTGTGGTGTTTTTAGAAGGAAGTACCACAGTGGAAGATAAAAAGTTCTGATCTTTGCCGTTGCTTCTTGTTTCCTCCTCTTCCAAAACTTTGTGAAGAAACACTGAAGTGATGACAAGGAAAATATTTATTCCTCTTGCTGCACTGTGGGGTGAGAGGAGGGGACCATGCAGGAGGAAGACAGGACTATAAGTAATGGAAGGAGCTTTGTAAGGCAAACCTGTAAGCTAGACATGAGTGCATGTTGCAGAAATTTATCAAAGATGTTTGTTTGACAGATGTTTTCTGTGACAAGTATCACATTATATGAGCAGCCTAAAAAAGTTGATTGAATACCAGACTAACTGATTTATCAAACACATTTGATGAAAGATGACAATTTATTGACTAATGGTTGGCCTTTACTAATCAAATCTCAGTCAAGAAAAGCTCTCCTAAGGCCAAATCCTAAAATTTTTAATTTGAACAAGAGATTGCTCCACACCAGAGTACACAGCTGTTCACTGAAGTCAAGATGGTGCTATTCACCTAGTAAGAAATGCACAGGAGATGAATCTATGCACTTGAGATTCTGATTTTTCTTTTGGTCTGAAGAATGCATTTCAATGGCTCTTATTAATAAACAACATTTTTCTTCCAAATATTGCCAACATTTTCTCTCCCTATCCACTTGCAGATATTTGTGTGAAACATTGCTCTTAAACTGCATGAAAGCACCAATCTTGAGAATAGTCACCATCATTAAACACTTGGTCTCCATTGGCACACAGGAGCAGCTTACACCAGGAAAAAGACTCAGGAGATCAGCAGATCTATCCAGAACTATAACAGCTGTAGCTAGAGTTATCATTAAAGCAATTTATTATTTTACATATGCCTTTAATCAGCAGCATATTACACTTATCACTGAAATAGATCAGGCTGTTCATGTTCCTGATATTACTACTGACCTTTGCAGACAATCCCATACTAGTTCTGGTCAGCATTCCATGGTGGTCATGTAGATTTTGCAGCATGAAATAGAAATTTCCTTCTGTTGTTGATCTTCACTTGACGTGGTCAAGGAAAAGGGTATGAAGGTTGTGTGTGCCCATATGAGTCCAGGAAGGTGGGAACTGGATGAGATGCTGGGAACTGAAATGCCAATGTAATATTTCATAAACTCAAGAGTAGAAGATGTTTTATAATTTATTTTGGTTTGTATTTTGCCACTGCACTACACCATCACTCTACTGCCCTCTCTACCCTCATTTTATTTTAATGAGCAATGCTGATTTTGGACAGTTCTAAAGAAAATATGCTGTATGAAAGCAGGAGGTGTTATCATGTGAAAAAAACCAAATGAGAAATCATTGCAATGGCTGCCACTGCCTAATGCTCAGAAGAAATCTTGCTTTGATGTCTAAACCAGAAAAAATATAATGTTTTCCTGACTGCTTCTATCTAAAGAGAATCATATACTCTTATACTCTGAATGCATTTGAATATAGAGTTGAACCCTTCTTCACTCAAATTACTGCAGATAAACAAGATTTACACTATCTGATTGCATAGGTACACTAGCACTTTTGATTACTTGCTTCTGTCAGGACTGCATTTCTCCTGTGCATGAATGACTCAGTTTACCTTTCCCCTATGCTACTACTATATGCACATGCAAGGAGAATAGACATTCTATGCAACAAGATTTTCACTGAGGACTACACTTGCGTTCTCATTTCTCATGTGTGACTGCTTTCTACCCTGTCTAAACTCTATAACCGTTGCAGGGGGCCAGATGAAGAAGCCAGAGTTAGAAGAGGACTACTGATGCTAATTCCCCTTGAGAAGAGTGTTCTACCTAAAGCAACTCCTGCTTTAAAACACACCATCAGAAACATCTAACTAGATGTAAATCAGAGAATAAGAGCAAAAGGAGTGCCCAGTTGGAGATATTTTGGAGATATCATGACTTGATGGAATCTGGAAGCAGATCCCTCTAGCTTGAACAGTGTGCCCAAACTGACCAGAATGAATGTAAGCTCTATATGGACTATATTAAAAACAAGGCCAAGTGAGATTTTAGCTCTTAGGCTAGGACACTCTCTTTGCTCACATTTTCTGTCCATTTCTCATTCTTTTCTCCTTCCTACAATTCTGTCCTTAAATTCTCGATCATATGACATTTTCAAGAAGGGAACAGATCAGACCTGGCAGAGTGTCTCTGTGCTGCTGCACTGGTTGATGTCTATTACCTGAGACAAGGTGAGATAAGCACCAGGTATTGCTAGAAGCGTCTGGTTCTCATTTTTCTTATTAGGCTTTCTGCTCACAGGGGCACCTAAGTGACATACCTGCGCTGTAATTGCTACAAGTGGACATTTAGAAAAAATTGTATATTAGAAAAACCCAAACATTGATATAAGAATAAGTTGTAAGTCAAATTCACTGTAGGTAGTAAAATGAATATGTAAGTAAAACAGATTGAATATAGGTGTAGGTAGAGGTTTTTTAATAAATAACGGATTTCACTTTCATGCTCGACTTCATTCACTTGTGCAAATGTCCAAACAAAAATGTCTAATACAGTAATGTAAACTACCAGAACTTTTCTGATAGCCAGAAATGTCCAAAATACACCCTACATTCTTTGGGACTTGTCTGTAAATGCTTCATCATTCCAACCATGAACTGAATTTCACTGTGTAGGTATTTGTGTCATGTTTTCTTATTTTTATTGAGTTTGAATTAATCCATCACCAGAAAAAATATGACATGCTTTGACACTGAAAGCAAAGTGGATGAAAGGAAGAACAAAAATATGAATATCAGGAAATAAGACCAAGGTAAAACACCGATTTTTGAGGTCTGTGATCGTGACCAAAATTTTTACTTGAAATTAAGGCATGCTATTAATATGATGCCTCATGACACTACAAAAGGAATCTTGCAGTAGTACAATTCAGGTAAAGAAGCTAACTTTAGCACTCTTCAAGAAGTAGTAATGCATTGGAAACAGAATCTGTATACAAGCATTAAAGCTTTTCCAGGTTTCAAAGGGATTCAGCAGGGAAAAGTAATATAGGTAGTCCACAAGACTGAGAACATTCTAAAATTTGAATATTATCAAATAAAAAAGTATCCATTTTTTAATTCTAAATATAGGCTAAAATACTCATGAGAAAGTATTGGCATTGCCAACATTTTTCCATTTCAATAAATTCTTGTGCAATTCTTGTGATTCTAATCATAAAGGAGAGATTAAAAACATTATGTGGGTTGTCTTGTTTACCAATGCTTTGAAAATCAAAATACTGTAACTAGTACATCTTACATTAGAATGCTAATTAAAAATATCATAAGCATGGGTTGCCAAGAAAATCTTGAAAGAAAAATTGAGCTCTTTTCTATGGGAACAACTCTGAAATTTTTAAAGGTTTTGCTGAATTGTTTTGTTGTTGTGTTAATAACATCAAAATTATGCAGCAAAAAAAGTATTAAGAATGAACGATTCACTGGACTCATTCTGTTGTAATGAGCCATTACATTCTAAGCTTTTTTTGCTGGGTAGTATAGTACAGAAGGCTGCAATCTGAGTGTTTTAAAACAAGTACTTGGACACTATGCAAGGTATGTATTAACGGACACATTATTTTATGAGCTTGTATTGGGGCATTACCACACACTGGAACCTGGTCATTGCTCAAGAAGCCTCAGAGCAGTCAAAAGAATTTTTATACTTCTGAATCACAGAATCACAGAATGTGTAGGTTGGAAGAGACCTTCAAGATCATTGAGTCCAACCCAGCCCTAACACCTCAACTAGGTCATGGCATCAGATGGCACATCCAGTCTCTTTTTAAACACATCCAGGGATGGTGACTCCATCACCTCCCCCAGCAGACTATTCCAGTATTTAAACATTCTTTCCATAAAAAACTTCTTCCTAATATCCAAATGATGCCCTAAGCTTTAGCTTGCAGATTCTGTGTTACCTAAGGATGTAGTTCTGAGCCTCATATTAAGTGCTAGTAAGCTCTCTTCACAGGGTAGGTAGACAAAACAAATCCCTTTTCTGCTGAGAACCAAGGACGGCTTCCAGGCCCAAAGCATAAACAACGGTGGACCGGAGGGAGGAACAAGAAGGATGAGACCTCACAACCTGAAGCTGTAATTGGACAATTAAACCCCGATATGCAAATGTACCAAAACTGATAAAAATGTAGGCCCTCGTGACGGGGCAGCCTCGTGTGGGTGGCGTTTTCTCAGGGCACTCAGGGTGCAGCCTTGGTCGGGCTCTTGTCCGGCCCAAGGTGGAACCCGGGGGCCTTTCAATAAATACCTATTTTATTCTCTAGCCCTGTCCAGTCTCTGTTTCAGGTCAGCCTTCTAGGCATCAGTTTCTATATTTCCCTTGATGCAGCTTAAGACTGTGTCCTCTCGTTCTGTCAGTTGCTGCCTGGAGAAAGAGATCAACCCCCAACTACAACTAGGTAGTCTACAACTACCCTTCAGGAAGTTACGGAGAATGATAAGGTCACCTCTGAGTCTCCTTTTCTCCAGGCTAAACAACCCCAGCTCCCTCAGTCGTTCTTCATATGGCTTGTTTTCCAAGCCCTTCACCAGCTTTGTTGCCCTCCTCTGGATGCCTTCCAGCATCTCAACGCCCTTCCTAAACTGAGGGGTCCAGAACTGGACACAATACTCAAGGTGTGGCCTCACCAGTGCTGAGTACAGGGGAAGAATGACCTCCCTGCTCCTGCTGGCCAAGCCATTCCTGATACAGGCCAGGATGCCATTGGCCCTCTTGGCCACTTGTGCACATGAACATGCCCCCTGTGTCCACTGATGTAGCACAGAGCAGGAAACGTGCCATGTGACCAATAATAGTGACCAACCTCAGGTTGGTCACTATTATTCTGCAGTAGTGATCTGTCTGGTCATAACATCTGCTCAATGCAAGTTTGGCCAGTAAACAAGATGCTGAGCTCCCGCTTTGTTGCAATGCCCATTAGCTTGAGCCCAGATAAAAACTCGCATCCTCTCCCATGTGCAAAATGAGAACACCTAACTTCTCACAATTTAGACGGCCTCAGTGCTAAGTTTGTTGCACTACATAATCAAAGAGAGAGTGGCCCCTGATTATTTGCCCTCTCACACTGGCAAGCCCTTCCTAGTCTGTCTGCTCTTTGCAAGTTTGTGCTCACTGATCCTGGACTAGCCCTACACAAAACATGGCTTCCAGAGCACTGTGTGCTTTGGGTGACATTTTCAGAAGTACAAGAGGAGCTTTTGTGTTGGGCTGTGTACATATCGGGAGGTCAACACCAAACACAGCAAAGCTGTATTGCCTCCCTGAATAGATAAGCCTCAGGCCCATTATCAAATAAAGAGATCTTGGTTCTGAAGTGCCTAAGTCACTTCTGAAAAAATCAGATTCTTTTGTAAAATGTAACTTGTTTGACCACTAGGCTCCTGAGAGAAGTCAGCTGCCTCATATACACAGAAACTTTGACAGACTCGGTACCACACAGGAAGTATGCGTTCAGCCAGCTGCCTCCTTCCTTCTGTATTTAAAATGCAGCTTCCAACAGGAGCAGGGAAAGATCAGGAATCTGTATCTCACCTCATTTACCCTCAGACACGGAAGTACAAGGCGATATTTTGAGAAGCAGCATGAAAAAAATCCATCACAAAAGATAAAAGACTTTGGTTTTAAAACCCGCCTGTTTCCTCAGAGAGAGGGGCTTTGTGATGGGAGCTCTCTGTCGTTGAGGAGAAAGCACACACCACGTTCATGTAAACATATCCCACATAGTCTGTGACGCGCTGATTCTCCTCTAAACATAGAGCAAGTTATCAGCACTGCTGTGTATCAGCAGCTGAGAGGCTGCTCCATACCATGTTTATCTCATGAACCATAATAGACAGAGCACAATAGACAGTGAGATGTGTGAGTATGCTCTGAGCTAGTACAATTCCTTGTTTCTCTTTTCCAAACGGGGAAAGGAGGGGGTGAGGGCATTACACAAGGCAGATCACACGGCTGTCCGGCAGCCACTGAACCATAGCATAAAGGCCTTGTTTAGATAAATAATGACTCCTTTACTTTATTCTTAGAACTGGAAGTCTCTAGAACTGAAACATAATGTCCCATAACTGCTTCTGGCATCTGTTTTTCAGGGAGAGGATTGGGCCATTTATAAAGGGATCCATTTTCACAAAGGTTTGCACTGTTGCAGAGAGAATTCTTCTCTTCCCATCAATAGATCCCATCCACTTACAAAGGGCAACAAGGCAATGAACTAAGAGTTTTAACACAGAGTTTTGGAAATTAACCAGGCAATCACATCATGTGCCTTCCTCAGTCCTCTTCCGATCATCCTACAAAGTGTCCCAGGAAGAGTATACTAAGCAAAGGAAAAACTAACATCATCTGAACAGTTTGGATGAGAAGGTATTTCCTTCCCCATTGTTTTGGGAAGGGGAGGGGGGTGGAGGGGGTGGTGTTATTACTAGTTTTCTGGTTTAAACTTTATAACCAAGAACTCTTTCAGAATTCAGCTCCATGGTTTGTTGAGTTCTGGAAATTAGAACAATGAAGGTGACATACTTCCATGCCCATGCAAAGGTTTAAGATTTCATTATAAACTGAGTATCTGAAGGTATTCAGAGAGGACTTCACAACTCCTAAGGCAAACCACAGCAGCCTAAAAGGATATATTTTCCCTCATCTCAGGAAACAAACACAAGAATGAAAGACCAGAGTAAAAAATGATGGTTTACTCCTGAATCCTATCTCATTTTCTGCTGAGAAACTGCTTTTGTGAAACAACTACTCTGTGAACAGTTTATTCATCAATTTATTCCTTTTCCCCCAGTTGTGAGTTACTAGAAAATGGTTCATGAACTCTCTTAAATCTGTTAAATATTTGACATTTACTCTAGTTCAAAAACCATGTTAGTCTTTGATTAGTTAATTACATGATCACGACAGGTTTTACTATCCATTTCAGAGACCATGCAAGTGTTGACTACATCCCGTAGGCACCTGACTTCACAACCAGGTGAAGCTCACTTCAGTGTTTGACAAATTCCATTGTCAAGGGGGCAGTGGATCCTACTCAAATACACATGCAACAGATGTGGGAGCAGGGAAGATGGAACAAGAGGGGGTGGAGAGGCAGGGAGAGCCTCCATGTGAGGTAACAGCCAAGTAACAACTTGCTGTCTGGAGGATTTTTTTGGACAGCAGAGAAAAAGCCCAGGAAACATGACTAAAATCCTGGTTATGTGGAAATATGTTCACATGAAGAGATAAGGATCAGGTAGTGATTCAAGTGTCTGGCTTTCTTTGCACTTCTGGGAAATTTATTACTGCAGAAAGTATGGAAGTAAAGAGTATTTTAATTGACAGGCTAACACGGATGGATGCGATATTCCGGGGAGACCTCTGCCTAGGCAGGAGAGTGAGCAAATCTTTAAACTGACTGCACAAGTGCTTCTAAAATTTTGGCTTTATTTTCATCTTTATAATGCTGTAAATTTTAGAATAAACTTTAAAGGGTAACCACTAGACATTATTTGATCTACCTGCTTCACAGACAATTTAACTAAGACTCAGGAAAGTGAGGGGGTTTTACTCCTGTTGTGAAAGATTGGCAGGAGCATAACAAAGTGAAGGTCACTTAGGAATTCTATTTCAAGTATTTTAGAACTAAAACCACATAGTGACACCAAGCCATTCAGGAAGCTGTAATTATCTACTCTGTTTTGGAGAATACTTGTGACAAACCAGTCAATGTTGCAAGTGGTGGCCTCAGATAAGAAAAGAAGTCCGTAAAATTCAAGCTTCAGCAGAAACCCAAAGATGAGTCACAACCAGGGTTAAAACTGAAACAAAAGACTACATTACATTAAGATTCTTCATTAAGATAAACAACCAAGACACACACACACACAAACACACACACATGCACACAGAGTCACAGTTGCTATTGCCTCCTACTAGGAACAGTTCAGTCTTTTCCTGATGATTTTATATATCCACCCTCTGGGGATACAGCTGACTGCTAGCAATTACCCTTGATACACCAGCAGGTATTTCCTGAGGGGAAATGACTATCCTAATAGCTAGTGGCTGGTAAACCTCCAACGGACTGAAGCAGTTTTAACTCCTGACAAACTAGGTCCTGTCCATTCACCTTGTCACAAGTACTTTATTGCCTTCTTTGCAGAGAACTCAATGTTCCTACAAAAATTTATCTTTTTTTAATTTGCACCCATAATATTTTATGGGTGCAAAACTTTGTATCTCTCATTTCCATTTGGTTCTGGTTGCCAGGAGGTAGAGCAGAAATCTGGAACAGATCACAGCATGCCTCAGGTTCTCCAGATATCTCCACTACTTAGCAAACATAAGGGTGTGAAGATCTCTGAAGATGAAGCATCACAACTGGTGAGGGAGACTTTCCACAAGGGTGAGAGCAAGTAACAGAATCCACAATCCTTCCCAAGGCTGCATTTTCAAAGGCAGGTGGGACAGTCTTTGCCTCTCTGCCACCCTGAGGTGGTGCCCCACTGCCAGCTTTGCCATGTTCCTACGGCACAGCCTCCCCAGTACATACTGTACAGTTACCTCAGGAGCCTGCTATGCCCAGGAACAGTAGGCAAGATAGGGCTGGCCATGCTGTGTAGCTGTTCTTCTTCCACTTGGCAGCAAGGGACTGATCCCATATGAATTGGGATTCCCAGTGAAACCCAGGGTTAGCCTCTCACCCAGGAATTTAAATGACATGATTTGCGCTCAGTGAGATAATTGCCCACAACTGCAAGTTTTAATCAATGGTAACAACAATATTTTAATAAAGGGAGAAGGAAAAACAACTGACTAAGATGCACTACCCAAGCCATGAAGTATGACCATCTCACAGCCAGCTTTACAAAGCTGCATCAGCCAGTTTCTTCCTTCTTCCTGTGGTAGCATTTCCTTCCCATTTTGAGACTTCCAAGTTTTCTTACACAATAAGATCAGTTCAAGCTACTTCTACTCTTCTTCCTCTTTCCCACCAGCTCTCTGGTAGTTGTTATCAGTTAACTGCTGAAGTTTCTGGGTTTTCTCCTCTAAATAAAAATACATCTATCACTAAGACATCTATCAATCTTCTTGCCTAAGCAAGACTCTTAAACAGGTTTTCTTATTTCACAAATTAGCAGGAGCCACTTTAATAGTATTTTCATCTCTAGCTTTCACATACTTGCAGACAAAGCCATTGCCTTACTCTAGTATCCTTACTCTCCTTAGGAACATTGACCAATAACTGTCTAAGACACACTTTCTGACATTATTCCCAAAACAAACTATTTTCCAACCCATAACATCTTTCCTTTTCTCAAAAGTGGCTCTCAAGCAGAACAAATTAAATATATAAGCAGCCACCTCTCACACCAGCCCTCAGGATCTTATCTGTTCTCCTTGGCAGACACCAACAGGAAGCCCCTCTAGTGGGGACATGTTCCTGGCAGGAGAGAGTGCATCACTTTTTAAGTCAGTCTTCCAGTTTTTCCAAGAGGTTGTCTGTGAAACAGTCAGATGTAAAACATCACTCATCTT
Source organism: Cyanoderma ruficeps (assembly GCA_008694505.1). Lineage (NCBI taxonomy): Eukaryota > Metazoa > Chordata > Aves > Passeriformes > Timaliidae > Cyanoderma > Cyanoderma ruficeps. The sequence goes on along the minus strand of VZDJ01007749.1, from coordinate 38,508,365 downwards.
TGTAAGGTATTAATAAATCCCATAGAGTTCAATAAGACGTCTACTTCTCAAGTGCCTTGGCAGTTCTGGAAACTCCACTACTAAACCTCTCAGAGTGAACATGAATCTAAAGAGAAGTTGCTCATTGGCTCAGATCCTGCTTTGGCATGTCTGGATCAGCTTTGGAATTTGTAAAAATTACATCCAAGTCTTTAGGATTCTAGAAAAAAAACAAAAGAAAAATTTCTTCCATTTAATCCTTTCTTGATGAGATAAACAAACCCATAAGTCTCCTATTTAATGCTTTCCCTCACTATAATATATATACACACATACATGATTATATATATAT
>VZDJ01007749.1:37987895-38508012 GCA_008694505.1 Cyanoderma ruficeps | reverse complement strand
ATATATATGTGTATATATATAATGCACACGTACATGCATATATAATGTGAGTATATACAGAAAGCATGAATAAAACAAACGAAATTCAAAAATTTTGAAAATTCAAATCCACCTAGATACAGTATACAAACTGAAGGCATTATATATATGGCTTTTGGCATCCATTATTAGTTAGTAATAGTAGAATAAATTATTTAACAATAACTAGGGACTAAGTATATTTCATAGGATTTTGTTGGATTTTGCTTTTTACATCAACTATAGTCTGCTGCTAGCTGGATTTGTTTACCTTAAAATATTTCTGAATGTTTTGATAGAGACAAGTGTTCTAATACTATTGTCAAATCTTTGCCAGATTGAAAATGTGCATGGCTTATTTTTCTTCTAAGACTGCACAAGAACACTGTTTCAGGTCTCAGTTTGCAAATCCTGCAAGTTCTCACTGATAACTTTTTTAGGAAATTGTAGTTCCTACATGGCCAAAGCACAGGTCATGACCTTACTGTGCAAAATTTCACCAGTTTGCACAACTTCCTCAATATGTGGCTCTGAATAAATTTGTACTATATCACTGCCTCCAACACAGTTTAGAACTGCAGCTCAAATAAAGACATAGGCACATACCAGAGTTTCCAAATATTTGCTCAAAAGGGAGCCAGAGAAGCAAAGTGTACAGCTAGGAAGTGCAATGCATTTTACAATTATACGTCCTTATTTGGGAAAAGACTACCAGCTACTAAAAAAGAGCAGAGAAGAGCACTCTTCAATGGACTGCATGACTTGAATGCACTATAAGGTTACCACATGACTCAAACTGTCCATGTTTGTATTTGTGTGGCAGTGTTAGAAGAACAGTTCAGCTCTCAGAATCTCACAAGCCAGACACAGAGGTGACCCAAGGGAGGGCATGAGAGAAAAGGAAACCAAAGAAAGGGGATGACACCAATAGGCAAAGCTGTGGCAACTTTTTGGTACACTTTAAGTAGAAGAATATAGATACAGAAAAGCATTTGACTTTGGAGAGAGCAGGATGAAAACCAAAGTACACTTTGTACTTTCCCAGATCAGCAACCCACACTGGTAGTTCCCTTTGGGCCATTTCTTGCTGAAAATGAGATTCTTGTGATTAGGCAGGTTTTTGAGGAGAAAATTTTGAGGAAATTTTTCAATTTCCAAGTCATATCTCCACACTCCCTGATTTGGCTTGACAGCAGTGTAGAACTTCCCTGGCCACTCAGGAAAAATTTTCCTTCATGATTCCAGGCAATCAGTTTTTTGCCCCCTTCTTGCAGCATCACTCCAGTGTTGCACTGGCAAGCACTGAGGCAATCTAACATTTTTTTAAAGTTCTGTGCAGAGGTTGTGGGATGCACACCAAGCTTAACAGATTGATTTAACATGAATATTTATGTACTCAGCTTAATGTCTGGAAGTAGACCCCAGCTGTTTTTTAAAGTACCAGTGAATATCTTTCATTGGTCTCCAAGAGTAATCTGAAGAGAGGAAAAGAAAAAAACAACACCAACAAAAAAAAAAACCAACCAAGAACTAAGGCAATGTCTGCACTCTTCAGTAATAATTAAAGTCTTCGTGATCCTAACTCTAGACTGGGTTGATGTTGTCCTCCCCTAACAACTGCACTGAAGAAAACCTCTTTGGACTGATGTAGTGGCTCTAACCACTTTTGATATAACTTTAGTCTTGGGAAAACTTATTCCTTAAAGAATTCAATTGTTAGTACCTATGAGGCATGTGTTAGCCTTTTACATGGAGCTGAGCAGAAATATGAGAATACTTTTACAAAGGGGAGGAATTGCACTCTCAGGAAAAAGCAGCTGATGTCTGACCATGCTAATTTAAACATCGTTCTGGTGTTTTGGGCAACTATCTATCAAAACACAACTAACATATACCATAATTAGAAACAAGACAATGAGAGAGAGAAGGTAATACTTAATGAAAATGAAAACATATGATGAAGATTGGTCTCTGAAGAGAGAAGGAAAGGATTCTGAATAATCTGTGTTTGTGTGCACAGAAAACAAAAGAATTAAAAACACAATTACTGGCGGCAGAAAGAGTAAATACCAAAAGATCTGTAACAAACAGGCATGGTCAGAAGAAGAGTGTCTAATATCCACATGCAGTTGGCATTCAGCAGTGAGTGCAAGTGATACATCTATTATAATGGGCAGACAACCAAATGAATATAAATTGTAGAGGAGGAGAGGATATAAAGAGGAAAAAGAAGATTTTGTTGCAAACTATGACATGAGGCAAATAATGGAAAGGGAAGATAATTTCTTAAGAGACAGAGAAAAGACTGAGAGAAAGCTCAGTACCATGAATTAAAAGTTTTAAAAGATACAAATGTAAAATGAAGTCTGCACAGTTATTCCTTGAAGAGAAAGGGGTTACCATCACCAGAATTCCCCAACTACTCTCAGCTTTATCCCTCTCTGTGAGGTTAGAGTTTTTAAGCTGCAATGCATTTCTTAATGACCGGATCATATTCTAAAGTTCAGAGTTACACATAGCACAGGAAATATTTATTTCTCCAACAGTCTAGGGTTCACTGCCTCTTAGTGAAGACTTTTTATGTCAACTGACACCTTTCAAATCTCCTCCTTAATGAAATGCAAAAACATCAAAAGGGAAACAAAAGAGAATGGAATTTTTCTCTGACTTGTTCAGAAATAGCCCATCTTTTATGTTCAAGTTTTAAATAATAACAAAAATCATACTGGGACAGAAACTACACCAGAAGAATTCAAGATAAGATTCATTTGAGAAAGGTATGAATATCTTATGATAGTGGTGAGGTAATAATAACAAGGACTGCAATTGGAAATAGCTATTGCTGACTACTTTGCCTGAAATAATAAAGATTTGAATTTCCTAAATACAAACAAAAGTAGTATCTACTTCTGAACATGGCAAAAGATAATATTTTCCCAATACACATGGGAAAAGAAAGACCAACAGAGAAACCATGTTGAATTTAATCTTGATTTGAACAGAGCCTGGCTCTGATATGGTAGATTGTTAAGTCAAAAGCTCTGCTACCACCTGTCCCCAAGGGTGGAAAATATCATTTGTTTCTGCCCAAGCATAAGTCAGGACAAGGATCCTCAACCAGTTAAAGGCTTTAGGCTGCTCTGAGCAGTGGTTCCATACTAATTTCTTCCTTCCCACTCCCTCCTTCACCCCCCACCCTAAGGATGCTCATGTGATGAGGTAACTTCATCCTTCACTTGTTTTCTTCATTGCAGAGAAAATATGAGTTTCTCAGACAGGAAAAGTTCTCACCCTCCTTTATTTTTCTACTCTTTTTTCTTTTCTTTCTCTCTTTCCCCCCTGCCCTTTTTTTTCATATCCTTTGTTGCTGTTGTGGCCTTTTGCTAACTGACCTTAAATAAACTTCTGATTCCCATGACCCACTACATGGCCAAAAATGTGAGGAATAGGAAAATATTTTCCACAATATAAATAATATATAAATAATAACTTCTTTTCATAGGATCTACCATCACAGAAAAAAAAAAAAGGAAGAAGGAGAAAAAAAGACAGGAAATGGCAAATGGCAATATGGACTCAAGGAAAAGGACAAAGCTGTTGCCCAAATTGAAGACAATGCTCCATAGATCAGACACTTGTAGCCAGGCTTTGTCCCTTCCAGCCAGTCATCCTAGCTACAGTCATCCAGGAATTTCAAGAGCCCATTCCACAGTACTCAGTTCTACTACATCCCAAGGGTTCGGAATGCACTAAGGAATGAACACATGGCATAATCAGAAGAGGAAAATTTGTTACTCTTCCTCTGTACCAGAATGAAAGAGGTGATTCATTACAGAGGAAAGATTTACAAAGCATAACAGCACAAAGCCACATCCAACTACTTCATTTCTCCTTATAAGCAGTATTTGAATGATTTTCTAAACATTTTTCAGATCATCACATTCCTTTTTTCAATCATTATCTTCTATTAATATCATTATCTTCAGCTTCATTCTTTCCCCATTCATTTTAAAATGATCTTTCCTTCTTTCTTTTTTTTCTAATATATAACCAACTTTCCTGCAAGAACTATCACTGATTTTCATCCTTTAGCTAGTTGAAGCTCTGAGAATTCCACTCAAATATTTCGCTTTCCCAGAACTAAAACATTGAGAACTCAATGATATTGTGATAGACAAATCACTTAAAATGAAAATAATAGAGCACCCAGAGTTTTTGTTATGCCTAAATGAATCAGAACCAAGCTTTCTCTGTTGAAACCGTGCAGGGTGTAATTCCTTTTTTGTACATGTTCACATTACCCCTTAACATGCTTAGTGACACAAGACAAATGCTTCATAGGAACGTCTAGAGTCAAGGGCTGTATATTTCCAAGAAAGGCAGAATTCTCATAAAATACCTTTGAATTTGTCTCAGGATATTCGTAGCTTTCCATATGAACAGCCAATATTTGGATGTATTTCAGCTGTAAACCCAAAACTTTGATTAGATAATTGGGTATATCAAACTGGTTTAAGTCCACCCATGAGCAAACCAAAATTCTCCTCATTCTACTCAATTTGTAAATCTTGTCCATCATTAAAGATGGCACATTAACATGATGCTTCATAAAGCATACCAGAAATTTTATATCTGCAGTGTGAGAGCAGCAAGTATCACAATGCAATGTTATCACAGCTACACCTGATAAGTAAGACATACATAAAAGACAGGTGTTTTTTTAAAAAAATTAGAGACTTCTGAGATAAAGGTAGTGATACAACTAATGCGTGAAATCAAACACAACATTTAATCTTTTTTATTAAAGGATTTTTGAACTAAGTAAATTTTGTCCACTAAGGAAAGAAATCTGACAAAGTGTCCACTGCAGTTTTTTGAAATTTAACATAATTGGTACACAATATGAAAGGAAAAGTGCAAGTGCAATCTTGCACATGCAGGTAGTATACCTGGTGCAAGTTGTACTGTATCATAATATATTAATATAATAAAACACCCAGAACATAATGAATAAACAACATTCAGATGGTTGTATTAAGTGTCTGGATCTACCATGTTTCCTGTTCACTCTGCAAAGCCCATGTGTGCTCTGACTGCTGAAATTGCAAGTTGTCTTGAAAAAAATTGAAACTCATGCTGTTCATTCAGTTGCAAGGGTGAATTTTAGAACAAGGAAATTCACAGGGATGGAAAGAACCACTGTTGAAATAATTAATAAGAATTTGAGCAATTCAGATTCTCAGCATAAGTATGATGATATTGGAATGTGGTTAATTTCTTTTGTGGAGAGGTCATCTCATTTAATTAGGTCTTGCAGTCCTTGGACAGCTCTTTTAGATGTGAAAAGGAGGACTCTGTGTTGGTATTTTCTACAGTTCAGAAAATTGATTACAATGCAGGCATTTCCACCCAGAACCTCCCAAACACCTGGGCCAAACTGGAAACAAGAGCAATTGCATTTTAAAGCTAGAAAAGAAGCCAAAGGAATAGTTTCCCCAGTTATGTACTTAAGTGCACAGAGCTAGATGGGGGAGCGTGTGCCTTCATACGTGTATCTGTCACTGACACAATTCAATCAAGGAAGCAGTAAACTTGTCCCATGTGTTTTCCCTGTTAATTGCTTTCTTCTATTGCTCAGATTCCAGAGGACACTGGGAGTCCTCAGTAAAGACATGGTATGTCAGATGGCTTACCAAAACAGGTCTCTTTATAAACGTTCCTTTCAGCAACTTGTGAAATTCCTCACCTTCATCTTTCATTCCCCAGGGAGCAAGCTCTGAGGAAGTGGACGGCACCAACAACTCGGCACCAACAAATCGGCTGCTTTGAAATTACAGACCATTTAACCGAGAAAACTTGAAAGAAATAATCTTTTCTTCTACTGACCTTGCGGTTCCCCCACATGAGCCTACCACCATTGTATCTGCAGCTACAGATTCTGGCTGTCACTTCCTCCTATATTTTTAACAGATGGGTTCATTTGCTGGTATGCTTTTCTTCATGCCTGCTTTTAATTTTCCTCTTTCCCCATCCTCAAAGCACCAACTTTATATGTAATGTTTCCTCTCTCAGAGGCACGTCACCCTCCACAGCCCTGTGGAGGCTAAGGAGGCTGAGACCTCACCCTACCACCATGAGGAGCGTGTCAGCTGCTCTGCACCAGGGGAGAGGTCTCTGTGAAATACAAAAGATTCTTCCCAGGGGACAAGAACAACCCATTGTTTTGTTTTTATATTCACAAAAGTATCAGGTTTTTTTTAACAAATACATATCTTTCCAAATGATTGACAAATTAAATGCACCTCACTGAATAGGGCGTCCTCCCTAACATTCAAAGTACAGGATTTTACTTGCAGGTAGAGAAAAACAATTATTTAGGGTAATAAAATCATCATTAACTAAGTACTTTCAGGAGAGTCACAGAAGTAAAACTTGGGCAGTTATTAGCAATCTGACAAGATACTGTTTATTTAGGTCAGGTCTTCAGAGTGTCTGCTAGCCCTGTAATGATTTGTTAATATTTGTAATTTTCCTTGAGGCTAAACAAATGAGGAAGCCATCTTGTTTTCCACATCATTGGACCTAGCATGCTCCAGCAGATTACCATGGCAACCAGAGCAAGTGTGCCCAATGTGAAGGGAACGGTCTAGGCCTCATTTCCTAAAAGCATGTTCCTACTGAGGTTGACTCACCAATTAAAAGACTTTTCTGTCCTCCAGGGTTTCAGGGATGTAAACAGAGACGTGAAGCCTGGCTGATCAGCTGCTCTACCTGAGCTAGCTACTCGTACCAATTGCCTAAATATAGAAAAAATATCCAGCAAATGGGGAAAGAAGTATTTCTGGAATTTCATCAAGGACTGTATTAATCCTAAAAATAAATAAATAAGTAAATAAATAAATAAATTTTTTCCCAGAAAGAAGGTTTCTTTGGAGAGTGCATTGAGACAGTTATTATGATTTTGTGATTACTCAGTAAACAGCTTGAACAAGGGGGTGTTCTCCAAACCTTGGAAGATGCTCATAGTGCATCTTTTACAGCATCAACAATAACATGTTTTGTCATCAGCCCTCTGTCAGTGTGTCTGAGTCACACACATTTGGTATAAGTGAGGATTAATTATAGATCTAATAAAAAAAAAGATGTGAGACAGTGGGATGACTGTTCCAACATAGCTTTTAGGCATCATTCATTTTCTTATGATCAGCTGCTCACAAGTTGTTTTTATTAAACAGAACTATATTTTATAAAGAATGGAAAGCTTTATAGTACCATCAATTAATGAATTGTCTCATCATGATATCAGTTTGCTTAGTATAATATTGTGGGTGCAGCTGATTCAAACCAAAAAAAATTCTGTAATAATCTTTCGTATTTTGCCATAATGAGACTGATTTAGAAAAGAAGATAGAATAAAATGAGAAATATGATACAACTGCAAAAATTAGCAATAAAATACAATTTTGGTCAAAGTGAAATAATTGATTTAGTAGGTAGTCATTGTCAAAATATGGATCGAGTACTGAAAGAAATATTAACACTACAAATTGGACTTGGTATAAGGTCTGTCTTAACACATTTACAGTTGATCATGTAAACGTCTGTTATTGGAAAACATCCATCACAAAACTCCAAAGGCCTTCAAACCCTTCAGAGATGTGGTTAGAACAGCCATCAGAGACAGAACACTAATAAAAAACATCTCTATAAAGAGCTATCCTGTTTGGATAAACACTGAACATGTAGTAGTTTTCAGTCATGACTTTCTGAACAGCAGCAAGTCCAAAAGCACCCTTGTATCATTCTGTTCTCACTGAGCAAAGGAAAATCCAGCATCGGGCATATTTAGTACATGCAGGGCATGCCCTTCTATGTGAGATCAGTATAAGACATAGGGTGAAGTACATTTAACATACAGACCTACATTTTGTGTTGTACTCCCAAAGAAGGACACACAGGAGAAAGGTAGATCTGTCTACAGCACCAAGCCCATATTCTATCCATTTTAAGATGCAGGTAAGTCCCTGTTAAGTTTTCTACAAACATATCTGCTACTGATTTCCTTTAGAATCTCAGGTGGTTTTGAGTTCTTTTTAAATACCTAGATACTCTTCTGACTAGCTTCCACATCGCGGTAAGTATACTCAGAACCCCAATTCAGAAAAATAGCTGCTTCTAAACTAATAACATTAACACCCACTCTATTACTCTCCCTAGACCATCATTCAAAATATAATTCTGCCCACTCCATTGAATAAATGTGATTCCCTGTTATTGAATCTAACTAGCTAAATATATTTTGTTTAAGAGGTATCTTGTAGATAAACTCAGTAACTGCCTGCCTTGGACAATCAACAGCAAATTGTGGCTATGGTTTTAGCTCACTAACTAATCAGCATTTACTCTAACAGTTTCCTAGACACAGTGCTGTCCAATTTGACAGAGCTCATTAGTTTTCAACTCTTGAGGAAAACAGAGTGTTGCTATAAAAAAAAATTCTTGAACAGACAAAATAAAAATTCAATTTGCATGTACCTCTGCGTGCTGGAACTTCTAAGATGACTTCTTGCCTTAAAGAAAAATGCCACATTTTAAGAATTACTTTAAAATACTGCATTTTAAAATTGATAGAAACAATATAGGAAATATATAGCACCATATAAAAATGATCAATTTTGACTCGTAATATTGAGCTCAGTTGTGGTTGACTCACTCTCAAGAAAGATAAAGCAGAGATTGATGAATTTCAGAGTAGAAATAGAGGTAAAGTGGGATTTATATTGGATGAGAGATTAACCCAGACAGAACAAGAGTAACAGGAGACTTGATAGAGGTATACAAAATTGCCACTAGTATAGTAATAAACTGATCAATCTCTCCTTTTATTAAACTTGTCCCATTGTATAACAACATAGGATTGCAAATTAAAAGGCAATAAATTCCAGTTAGAAAGAGGAGTATTTACTTACAAGAGACATAGCACTGCACAAGGTCATTAAGTGAAATACTATGGATAGAGTTGAAAAAGAAGGCTAATGTTACAACCATTAATACCTTTTGTAGATATGAAAGTCATAATAAATTAGTATTAAACCTTATGTCATGAGCTATATAGAAAACACAATTTTTCCTTACGTAGTTCTACTTGTCTACTGCCTCGGTTCTCTGACAAGGATTTTACCTCCCTCTGTAGCCTCTACTGTCAGCTACTGCCAGCTTATTCTTTATAGATTTTAATTTTGTTTCACTGCCTACTGGTTGTAATTATCTCAGATGTATGAAAATAACATTTTATCAACTGCTTTTTATCCTTTTCCATTTGGCAAACACTGGTTTCTTGTGTGTGTTTTGAGCCAAACTGAAATCAACACATCTGTTTCAGTTTAATATCTACAGTTTATATAACAAGACCTATGCAGTAATATGCTGTCTTTACAATGGTGTTTCCTAACCAGTGAAATCAGGCCAAAACACCTATGGCACTTCAGAATTTTACTGATTATAGGAAATAAAGGCCTTGATAACATATCTCTGCTAAAAGATACCTTTAGTCGTGCCAAAGAACCTTTTTGTTTCTGCCAGCATTATCAATTGCTCAGGAAATAGTGTGCTTAGTTAATTATTGCTTTGGAGTCAGCAGATGGGGTACAAATAATATCAGTTCAAGAGCTGCAGAAATAATGGGAATTGTTTTGGTTTGGGTTTTTTTTACAAATCCCCAGTGATGAAGTATGCAACTTAAATAAGAAGGATTGGGAACTGCTTTTGGTATCCTGTGATACCATGAATTCTTGCCACTGAAACCAAGAATCTTTCAAGTGACATCCATTTGCAAACCTGCCTGAGGACACATGGGTTGAATTTGCTTTGAAGAGATGCAACAAAGCACAAAAATCCAGTCTGTTTTCGAATATTCAGCCCATAGTGATAAGAGTATTTGGATCCAAATACAAATTGTCATCAGGTTTTAGATGTTTCATCACTGGCTTGAAGTTAAACTAATACCACAATAAAAAAACACAAAGCAAAACTAGTAAGATTTAGACTCATGGCAGCTTTGCTCAGATTATGGTATCCTTATGTCAGAACCCCAAGGGCATCCACAAGTTTTGTCCTGATGAAGCCTGCCACTATCACCAGCCTGATCCTGTTCAGATCTTGTGGGACAGTGCCAAACTGATGACCACCCTGCCTCTGTGAAGGTCACTTTGGACTCCTGACTTGTACTCTCCCTTGCTGCTCCCTGAAACAGACATGTCTTTCTAAAAATTTAAACATGGAGTTTGTTACAGCCGTGATTTTCACTTGACTGAAAATTTCTCTACCCATCACTTCCGTGTGTTTATTTTTAGCCCAAAAACCCACCTGGCATCTTCCAGTTCTGTGCACCAGTTTGTGCTATTCTAAGCAGTGGTACCCACCAATAGAAGGCATTTATGACAGCGGTCAGTTGAAAAATAGTCCCCCAGTAAATTTCCAAAGACAATCCAAAAGTACAGAGGTTTTTCTCCAACCAGCCCAAAATGACTCCTTCTGAAAACCCTTCTCAATTGGTTCCTGAGACTGTGACATGCAGCACAGACAACAAAGTGAGAAGCCCTTAACTTAAAATAGGTTTTTTGCTCAAACTCTATATTCACCCTTTTGTGCAGCTCCAGAGGAGTTTAAATTGTTTTTCTATTAACTGGATAAAAATATAACTTCTACTCTTTCTGCTGAACCTATCTCACTGTTAAGGAAAAAACTTCAAAACATATTGGTTGGAAAGAAAGTGCAGAAGGGAAAGGCTTTATTCTACAGCTTAGCAACAGGAAATTTCAAACAAACAGTTCTGGCTTTTGGACTATTCTTCAATAATAGTTTATGGTGCCTATCAAGTAACTGTTTAGTGCAAAATATACAAAAAATACTTTCAAATAAGACCAGTTTCCTCCTTGTGTCTCTTACAACTCAGACCAAAAAACTCTTCTAATGATATATTGAATGGATCACAAATCAGTTAATTTGTTTAGTGGTTTTAGCTCTTATTGGATTTCTTTGTCAGAGAAGTGTTAATCTCTCATTGTGGTCACACCACAAAGATGGTACAGCTATAACTTAAGGAGTTTCATAGCAATGGTAAGGTATCTACATTTACTTCCTGATAATTATACCCTCTGGGCCTGCTCAAGGCAAAACGCTACCTCATTATAACTAAAGGTCTTTAAATTCATTAGGCTCAGATCAAACTCTGAGTTGTCCACATAAGTGATCAAGAATAATTCCAATTTTAGTTGTGGAATATGAAAAGAGAAAAGTTAAGACCACTACCTTTCTAAATTCCTAGCGCTGGATTGCTAGACTTAGTTGTAACTCAGAGGTCACTCTTCACTCAGATGTCATATGCTATGTTCAATCTGCATAACTTCAGCTGTACCTTTTCCAGTCCAATATTAGGAGTTTCAAGTTCAAAGGATTCTGAGTCAACAGGATGTTGCCTCCTATTTCACCACAACGTTTTGGAAATCTTGCCCTTTCATATTCGATATGAAGATGGCGTTTTTCCATAATCCACTTCCAAAGTAATGGATTTTCAGAGTTAATGCTATGAACTATAGCAAATTTTGGAGCTATGTAATACTGTCTCTGTACAGTACAGTAACCTACATTTCCCCCTTTTACCATGTTTCTCATTCTTTACTGAAGCAGCAAGTACTGTTCTCATGTTTTAGAATTGTGAGAGGTAAAATTGGGCAATAAATCCTCACATGCTGATATCTTATGTTTTAGCAGAGGAACAATTTATATTGAATAATAAGCAAAACAATTTTCAGTTGGATGACTGACAAAAGAAATCATTGTTCATTCTTGCACAATGAACCATGAAAACCAAGTCGAGGTAAGAATGAAAATAGAGTTGGTAATTTCATGCTGCAGGCAAAGCACTGGGGACTTGGAAACTATCTGAGCTCATTGTCACTAGATTTCATTGAAACTCAAGAGGCTGCTCTCATGGGGAGTTTATCTGTACATTTTTTCTTGATTCAAGCCCATGCAGTTTCAACTTTATCCCTTTCAGTTTCACTGGGAGCTTCAGATCCAAATGATTTCAAAACCTCAGAGCAAACTTCCCTTGAAATCATTCTTCCCAGGGAACTCACCTAGAATTAGGAGTTTTTCCACCCAAAATCATGGAGAAAATCATACAGAAAACCAATCTTAAAAGGTAAAATATGTTCAAAATGAGGCATGTCTCAACAATCATATAATAATCTAGTTTTACTTTTATAGAAGATAAATGTGGGAATTGGGCATCTAGCCCATGTCTTTTGTAGTTCATGTAGTGTCATGTAGTTAGTACTTCTGACAATGCAATTATCATTTAAAGCAGAATATGATTCAGAAGCTCTTACCATTTGCATGATGCCACTAAAGTCCTAGAGGTTACTCATGGGAAATATGAAATTGTGATCAATTCTGTTTGAGGTTCTACACAAATCATTGATATCTAAGGTCTTAGATACAGCTAGTTAAATAATGGCAAGGAAAAAGTGTCAATTTGCTAATCAGGAAGACTTGTAAAAATACATTACCTGTTGGATCTATTAAAAAGGACAGCAAGAAAAAAGTGCAAATCATCCTTATTCAATTATTATCTATAAACACATGACAACAGATAGTTTGAATGCTGTGGGCCATGTTGGGCCCCCTGCCCAAACATAAGAACTGAAAAATTTCAAGGAAGAGATATATTGGAGATTAAATGTATGGAATAGTTTTTGTACAGAACAGATAATCAGACTAAGGCTTTTCACCTTGAAAAAAACTACGTCCAAGGAAAGATGTGACAGAAGTCTATAAAATCAATAATATAAAAGGGTGAATAGGAACTGATTGTATTTTATTTTTCCCTCAATGCAAGAACTCTTGCTAGTCTAAAACATGCCATATAAACAACATAATTCCATGAAATCCCAGTTCAACTACCTACATTAACATTCTGCTGTACCACTATTACTCTTCAAAAATACGCAATTGTCTGAAAATCTATCCAGTAAGTTCAGCTACACAAATATTGTCAGATCCTTTCTGAAACTTAGGGCAGCTTGAATTAGGTGAATGCCCACATCATGGAAGTGGGAAATGTATACAACTAATTTGGAGTTCAGCTTCAGTTCTCAGTTATGGCATTAACTGCTTGCATTCCTTACGTGATGTTTCTGTACTATGGAAATGTAAACCAATTTCCAGATCACCTTAAAAGAGGGGTTTTTACAGCATTTCTTTTGACAGACCTCATACCTATCACAACCTTCTGGTAAAAGTGGTTACTGAACTAAAAACAAACATTTTAGGAAGTTTTTTGTGCCCACTTGGGATCTGAAATTGACTCTTTGGAAATCTACCCTTGTCCTCTGCTGCTCATCACTGGAATGCCATCCTGTTGATACTGTCTGATGACAATTAATATCCATCCCTGTGTATTTGATCAAACACTCTGGAGTCTGCTCTGTTGCCAATACCATTAAAAATATTATGCTGACAACCTTTGCAGTGAAGCTTGTTAATCAAGCTACAGCATAGGTAAAAACACATAGCAAAGTTACAACTGGAGGTGATACAACTGCAACAGATATGTCTGTTTAGAATTAGGGAACATCAAATGATAAACTATGGGGGTATGTTGAACATTAATGAAACAAGATATACTTCTCTGAAAATACAGTTCAACCACTTACTGGCACTGCACACCATGGATGCCAAAATGGTTTCCCAAAAGTATTTAATAGAGTAATAAAAGGACAAGACATCGATACATGCTAAGAACAGAGAAAATTTCCATGATGAGGGAAATACATGAACTGCAAATTGCTAGAAATTCATTAACTATTACTTTATCTATGATTTCATTAACTACAGTAACGTCCATCACTTATCCAAAAGTGTTACCCATTTTTGGCCACCTTCAGATAGCATCTTAGGTGGTTCTTAGGTTCAACCCACTGTAGCTATTCTTATGTTCTGCCTTGATACCTTCAACATTAAATCAGGTTGTCACATGCAGGCATACCCTCAGCTTCCATCTTTTCTTATCAGTAATTTGTTGACAGAAAGACTGACAAGTGGGTAGCTACTTGCTTGTTAAAAACTGTAATAGGTTATGTCCCACGATGTCCTACTATTATTTCCAAATTAGAGCACTTCCAGAACACAATTGGAATTCCATGCTTTGCAATAACTCTGAAATATCTCAGCACACTTGGTCAAGCAGTTGATTCATTACAGACAACTAATCCCCCCAAGTAGACTGGCTTGCCTGTCTAAGTTTTTGTGATGCCTTGGCAATATGCTAACAAGAACATTATTAATAATTCCTATTGTTATTACTATTGTCTAAAATTTGTGTGGTCCTCTGGCCTCCACGAATATGCTCTGTCATCTGCTCTTTTATTCATCCCATGACACTTATAGGAATGGTCTGGCTCCCTGCCCGTAATCTTGTTATATTTACTGTATTAGCCAAGTAGCTTCACTTTGTTTCATCATCTCTCTGATGGCCCATGACCCAGTGCAGGGACAGCAGTTACCTATTTCTATGATTTAAGAGAGTGTTACTGCAACATCACTATTTCACATGGACACAAGGAATCACTGGGATCACATCTTGTTGCAAGCCCATGCTGAGTTGAACAGCAGAGGCTCATGTAATCAAGGTTTAGAAGTTTTGAACACTATGTTGAAAATAACTTGCAGGTTTCGGTTACATTTATAATACTATGTGAAATATGCATACACTAGAAATGTTGCTGGGACACAAAGAGGAAAATGGAGAGCAGAGGTGGGTGGGTAAGCAAACCAATAATATTAATACAAAGAAATATCACTCTAAGAAAGTTCAGAAATTCCTGTAAAAATTGTAGCATCCTGCTTCCATGATAAACTTAAAGGCTGGCCTCCATATTGGTTTTGACAAACAATCTTCTCTGGTATCTGCCTTCCATTAATTCCTGTCAGGTAGAAGGTTAGTGGAATGACTTGTTTCAGCACATTATATTCATCTCCTAAGAATCAGCTGCTATATCTTATTCTATGCAGTTTGTCAAAGTGTGATGATTCATTACACTAGGTCTATATGTCAATAGCTGTATTTGAATAATACAGAGATAAACTTTCAGGCCAGTACAGTTGGCTTACTATTATACGTATTTATCATTTGCATCAGTCTGGATCATCATATTTATGGACAAAAATAGGTGCAAGTCATTGTGCAAATACAGAATAAAATTAAGATCCCACCAAGAACAGTTTCAGGATTCAGGAATTACTGGAACTGACAGTTAGCTAAAAAGTTGAAATTCGCCAGTGGCTCACCAATGGATATTTAGGATGGGAGGGTAGAAGGACTTTAAAAAGCACTTTGAAGGGAAACTGTAGAATATGTTGAATGGTAAGGTTGCAAATGTTGTCTTGCAACTGGAGAAGACAGGAGAGAGTCATCAGTCTGAAACTGTAAATCATGTAATTCTACAAAAATCCTAAGATCTTAATTGGAAGGAAAAAAAATCTATGTTTTTCATTCCACTCATTTAGTATTTCAGCTTGGAGAACTTTCCCTTCACCAATAACAGCCTGGCCAAACCACTTTACCATGTTACTGTCAGTGACTTCTGTGGGGAAAGGCCATTTATGTCCTCTGTGGCAATGAGTTAACAATGATCCACCACCTGATGCAATCAGCCTGCTCTCCACACATGGCAAACCAAGCCTGAACTGTGAAATTGCATCCTATAAAATTGTAGATGTCCCTGCAGAATAACACTTCATTGAAAGTTTGCAGGCATTTTTTGCTGACTTAGAGCATGTTTGTATATTTTCCCCTCTAGAACAATATTCATACAGTTATTTTTTCCCCTCAAAGCCTACTTTAGAAAATATAAATGGTAATTATGCAAAACATGTGAGGTTAGTCCTGAATCCCTCATTTTGGTAACTTTCTGTAGAAAGGCACTGTAACAGAGATCCAACTAGATCTTGAAAATAAAACAGAGCACCTCTCTCCAAAATCAGTTTCACTAAAGACATCCCACATGCAAATTAAATTAGTTCATTAATTTCTCTTAGTAATTCTATTTGCTAGAAAGGATTAAGCCACAAAAGATGAATAAGTGAATATAATAGGTCCTTGTGGCTAAAAGGGGAAGGTCAGCCACTTCACAGAACCACACAACAGTGGAATGGGGCAGGATGCAAGATACTACTGGAGGTCTTCTGGTCCAGTCTCCTTGTTCAAGCAGAGGCATCCTAGAGTATATGGATTGGATGTCCAGTTGGCACAGGATTGCATCCAGATGGTTCTTGAATATCTCCAGTGAGGATGACTCCACAACCTCTCAGGGCAATCTGTTCCAGTGTTTGGTCACCCACACAGTAAAGGTCTTCCTCATGTTCAGGTGGAACTCCCTGCGTCCCTGCTTCTGCCTGTTTCTTCTTGTCTTACTGCTCAGCATCACCAATAAAAGCCTGCCTCCATCCTCTTGACACCCTCCCTTCAGATACATATCTTCCATACATTGATCCATTCACTTCATCCACACATTTCCACTCCGGCACCAGCTCTCGTGTTTGTCAGACTCTTATGTAAAGCAACTCTCTAATGTGGCAAAAACAAATAATCTTTTTTTTTTCTTCTTGGTTAATAAACTGAATTGCCCCAAAAGAGGGTCTAGTGAGTGTCAGAGCCAAATCAGAACTGAGAGGTCTGGGAGTGGCAGAGATGGGACTGCCCTCATCCAGCAGAGATTATTTGAAAGAAGGGGGTGAGTGACTTAAGTAACAGAGCCTTTTTTAAGGACCTTTCCAGTGGGATGTGAATTTTTAGAGCAGCTCATCTCATGCAATTTTACCTCAAGAACAGCACACCCAGCATTCTTCCTGTCAAGGCACAGACAGTACTATCTCCTTCAACTCAAATTTCCTTGCCCTTAACTTCTGCTTGGAAAAAAAACAATTAAAAAAATCCCTCTTCCTGATCAATGCAACAGGTTTGCCATGCAGTTAATCTAGCTTCTCTGAGGTGAGAAAGATCTCATAGCCAGGCCAGGAAAACCCACTATTCTAATGTCCTGACATAGTTTTGTTGCTTTTGATACTAAAGTTCTCCTACTTTGAATAATCCATCATGTTTTTAAAAGAAGATAGGCCCAGCAGGTTATCTAGAAAAATTATACTCTTTCAGGTGTGTTTTATGTTACTCTTGATAAATGCTGAACTTGAAGCTTTCATCTGGAATTATTATGTAGAACAGTCCTGATATTGCAGTTATTCCCTGTTGTCTGTTCAGCTTTTAGCAATCCCAAATCAAAATGGAATATGATTATCTCATCCTACTCTTCCAATACATTTACAGAAGTACTGAGGATTCCAGCACTGGAGCATGTGGCTTTGAAGGCACAGTGCAAAGCAGAAACAGCAGCAGAAATAATGACAGTCAGAAGTGCTGTAAGCTGCTCTAACACTATGCCCATTTCTTTATTTTTGAGCCATAATCTGAGGTTTGGTTTATGTCTGCAGGGAAGCTCCAATTTCTGACAGCTTGTAGTGATGCTGAGACATACAGTAAAGAAAGCCACTCATCCAGTGGTAAAGTATTCACACACATAAAACTGGCATTGAAGCTAATGAAGTTGCTACTGTTTTCAACAAGAGGTTACAGCCTGGGGGTCTCAGTCTGGAGGATCTCCATGGCATACCCCTCTGGCACCTTCCACAAGGATTTTGCCAGCAGATACCACAGTTCTGTGCAGCACTGGATCTCATCTGTGAAACAGCCTGAGCTTCAGGGAAAGACCTCTGTCCTCCTTTGTATGTACCCAAATATCACCTATATAGTATTTTGCCTATGCATTTGAAGAGGATGGGGAGCTAATAGTGCTGTTTCAAATGTCCAAATAACCTGATTTGTTATCCTTGTTTTTATTCTCTCATTCTTCAAAGTAATTCAGTTACCAGAGAAGCAAAATTAAAATACTTACAAACAACAGTCCTTCTCACAGTTGGAAGAGATTCTACCTGTGTTAAAACTGAGATGGAATCAATGCTAAGCCATCTACTCTTCTCTGGAGGCTTGCTCATATTGTCTTGCTTATTAGTCCCCTTGGAGTGAGCTGACTCTAATGTCTATCCAACTTTGTACCAACTTTATTTAAATCTGAGAATTTTGCTGTAGTGACAGTGAAGAATAAACACAGAGCCCCAGAAATATTTGCCCTACATAAATTTTGGAACTTAAAATGTCAGTAAATATCCAGGCATGAGGAAACACTCCCTGTAATGTTTGCCATAACCTAATTCTTTGAAATACAGGGAAGCAAGAAAAGAATTTCCAGGATTTTCTGGACTTAAGTCATAAATAAAACAGACAGCATGTATTTGGCAGGAAGTCTCATTTATGAGGGTAAAATTAATCCCCATACAGAGCATCAGCCTGAGCAACACTGATGTACCAGTTAAATCCTATTTCAAGAGTTTTGTTAGGACTTCAGAGGGTTTTGTTTTGGCCTCTTTGAGTCGGAGAGATTTTAATTCTCAGTGATTTCTTTTTTTGCTAAGGTTAATTAGATCCAAGCTCTGGTTTGTTTTGTTTTTCTGAGTTGAAAGGTAATTTTCACTTCTTTTCATCTCATTGTAATGTTAAGGTATTCATCTGAAATTTGAATTGTAAAGAAAACCATGAAAAATCATGGGACTTGTAACAGTTTTATGTATTTTGGCAATACTGAGAACAGATTGCTGCCAATAAACGGTTTGAGATAAATGGGAATTAATTGGAGTCATGTGGGTTTAAGCTGATGTTGAGGGGAAAAAAAGGACAGATATTAAACACAATTCAGACAGATATTCTTCGTAAAAAGGTGCTTCAAATGTGGGATTTGCCATATGTTCCATGTATGTCAACATGTTTCATCATGATCTACAGCACAAATAGCTAATGATGCAGACCAACAAAAGAAAGATTCTACATGCTCGAGGAGATCAGTGGCATTACAGTGAGCAAATTTCCTAAGAATAAAGCAGAAATTATGTTTATACAGAGTCATTACCTGAATGAGCTGGTTGCTATACTATTCTACTATACTAACCAAGTAAAGTCAATGCCTACCACAGAGATTAGAGTCTTGTTCAGACACTTGAGGTGTTAAAAGATTACTGCCTGATAGCTGAAGGTGAGCAAGCATCCTGGTGGCTTCAATTTTTAGGTCCAGACAGGCCTATAAAAGCGTATATAACCTCCAGCCACTGGACATACATCTTATTGATACCAGAGATCCTAAAACAAAAAAATTTAAAAAAATTATAATTGAAGCATAGACACACAATAAAGTTGTGGCTGCACAAGTTACCTCGCACCAGCTGAGCAGAGGTAGGCATGGTCAGCTCAAAGGAAGGAGCTAAGGAATTTATTACTTCGCAGATGAGCAGACTCAGAGCATGTGCCTAAATTCTAACAACTGTTAGCACAATTAAATTGACACCTGACAATTTGCTAAGCTACCATAGCAAATTCATATGTGTGACCTTTGATTTTTACTAATGCTAGTGCAGAGAGCTATGATTTTAAACACACTGATATGTTGGCATGAGTGGGACCTAGCCTTAAAGAGAAAGACTTTCTTCCTAAAAAGCTTTCATCAAGCCTGTGGATGCACACTTGGGGCTCGTTAGTAAAATTTCATACTCAGACAAACTTCAGACTTTTCCGGAACTGGAAAAAAGGTCCCTATGAGGGGTAGAAGAGATCACTATTACTTAAACTTACATCTTATTGAAGTCAGGATTACAACCAGTTTGCAACTAAGCCTTCTTACCAAATGAATACCAGATTGCATTTGTAGGGCTTTGTAAACGATTGTTTGTAAATTATTTGTTCACATGCAGAAAACATGCATTCCTAACTCACCTACAGAAGCAGAGTTCATTCCCTAGGACAGTCAAATGAACAGCTTCCATCAACACAGTATTTGTTTTTAAAAGACAGGCAATGCAAGAAAACATTGTTTGGAGATCAAGAAGAAAAACATGCAATAGATATGCTACTGTATATTTCTTCATTGTCTTATTGAATGTTTATTTTTAAGTGTGATTGGTGTTGAATCATCCTGGAACATTTTAACTGAATAAAGCTGCCTAGTCTCATAACAGAATTTCTTTTAGACAAGGACAACAATAATTAACAATTAGGACAGGAGATTTGAGTTGACAACTTCTTCCCCACAGCAAAATCTATTACTAATATTGTTAGGCAGCAATAATTTACAATCTTTTATTTGTACCCTAGTGCCATAGTGTTCTGGTAGAGAGGACACTATTTCCAACACAAGTATCTTTCAGGCTGAATTTAAGGGAGTGTTCCAAAATATTTTCAATCCATTTAAAACTGTGCATCTGATATTTTCCAAAGAGAAAAGTGGTACAATTTTTGGATAAGGGAGTGTGTGGTTGTGGTTTTGCATGTAAAAGACAATTTAACTTTGTCTTCAAAGGGAGAAAATTTCAAAGAAGTCTTCAGTTTTGCCTGCACCAGGTGCATTGCTAGAATATGATGGCTGACAGAGTCTCTCTTTTTCTGGCTGTATAGAAGGCAGCAACATAAAAGGTGGTGAGCTAGTTAAGCTACACTGCTTAGAGTTTATAGTTCAAGCTGCCTACCCTGTTTAAAGACCCACTGTCATTTTCTCTGTGAAATTCTGGAAAGTGTATGCTAGGTTGAATTAATCAACATTGACTTTAACACTGCATAATGACAAAGCCACGGTGTCTTTAAAAGCCAGTGTGATTGTAAATGTAATAATGGCTTGGAAAAAGAAGATTTCTGCACTGTGGACTAGTAATTGGTGAGCCCACACAATAGTGATGGAGCTAGAATTGAAGATAAGGTGAACAGTTTTAAAGAAAGAAAAGGACAAATCTGTAAAACCATCTAACTCTCCAGACAAAGCTGATTCTAAATCCCTCTCAGCTGCTGCCTAACCTCAGAGATGCTTCATCCTGGAGATGTGCTTGGCAGAAGTATCTAAACTAGTTCCTAATACCTAGGTGATTAAGGAATTGTCTAAGGAGGGGAACAATAAAGCTATAAGCTATAAAGCCGCATCAGAGGAGGTCTCCCGGTAGTGCCTGGTGCTGATGGCAGCATTCTGAGGGGAAAGACATTGCCTCCAGTCTTCTTAAGGAAGAAACAAAGACAAACCTGGATATCCTGCATCCTAAGGAAGTATTGTACTTGCTGGAGCATTAGACAAAGACAAAACCTGTCCCACACCTTAATTACATCAGTTTGGGCACACAGGTCTCAGCAAACCCATTTGGAAGAGCTAAGCACCACTTTCTCCAAAGGTGCAGCAGGGGGTGTAGCACTCTCCTAAGCTTTTCCTCAGGGCTCTATTTAACAGATCAGACCTTCAGCCTGCTTGAACCCTGCCCACAGCCAGGTCTGTAGAGGCCAGGTCATTCACAGCATGAAGGCACAACCTGGGCTGTAGCATCACACTGAGGTCACAGTGCCTTCCAAATGATGCCTAAGTAATTTTGTGAATCTAACTTGAAGTCTACAAGTGGCAGAGGAAGAATGTGGTGTAGATATTAAATAAAAAGTTGCTGTAAAATAGGAAAGGGAAACTGGGAAAGAGAAAGGCTGTATCAAGGTCATTTCCCCATCTTAAAACTGTAGTTTGGACATGATTTTTGTGGCATGGAAGAGTTTACAGGCAGATAAGTTACAATACTTTTGCTGTGCTTTCTTAGTTTAAAATTGGTGCAATTGAAAAAGAAAGGAGGAATCACAGTGAAAAGCTGAAGACAAAAAAAGTAACTCTTCATTTTGAATAGACAAAAATGAGTAAGAGGTAGGTGTCATTTTAAATAAAGGAGCATGGAACAAGCAATGTGCAAGCAGAACACACAGGTTTGCAAAACTCTAGGTATTAACAAAGAGCAAAAGGCATAGGCATAGAAAAATACAGTTCTGGGACAATCAATCTCATCCATCCCACAGTCATCTGCACTTTAAAAATCTCTATTTCAATGAAACCTCCCAACCTCCTCTTTCAGCAGGAAAGCAGCTTCTCCTCCACATGCAGCCACATAGCTTCTTGAAGTATCTAAAATACATCTCATTATGAACTTGTCCTTGGTGCATAGCCTCTCAGCAATATCTGTCCAATAGATACAGCATACCAGATTGCTTCTCCCAGCTGGGAGGTGGTATGGGACCTTGGATAGGCCACTTCCCCTCTCCGTTTGTCATCTAGAAAATGAAGATTATGACAGTCTTCCTGTTGAATAGACAAGGCAAGAGTAGCGATGTTATTATTCAAACTAATTACCACAGTGATTCCTTGACATACTGTTTGCTTTCTGAACCTTCCTTCAAATATTTAAACTCCTCTGGATTGCTCAGTTTAAAATCTTAAACAAACCATAGGAATAAATCTACTTGCACATACACTGTAAGAAGGACTTTCTGATTACCCTGAAGTTTTATTATTCCACTTCAAGGAGCAGCACCATTTCCTGCACAGGTGGATGGAAGTGATGGACTTTGTTCACTGAGGGCACACATTTTTAACTTGGTTTTCTAGTCCAGTGAGAAGATAGACAACAAAATAATGGAAATGGTTATAGATGTGGTTGTAAATGAGCATCCATAACTGAGGGGAATGTATCACTTTTGTCTCTTCTGCTATCATTAATGCAGAATAACATTTTGCAGAGACAGGCCTAAGCATATGATATTGTTTCCCAGAGGAAGCTCAAAGCTTGTTAACTGAAATTCAGAGAAGTATAAAAAAACCCTATTAAATACTGACACATCAGCAATAGACTGGAGTAAATCTTTTTAGTGACAGGTGCCTTACAGCTGTGGATGACAGTGCCATAGGGGCAGAGAGTGAGCTATTGTCATGTAAGCTATTTAGCTGAGCTAAACTGCAGAGCAGGACACAGGCTGAGATGAATCAGGGGACTGAAAAGTGCAAAGACTCTTCATATGAAATGGGAATATGCACCACACAAGCCAATGCTAGTAGGGGGTCTGTCTCTGGAGACAAGGTTTGAACTAGATAGATTAAATCAACTAAAAGCTATGACTACAATTTACAGTCTCTGTTTTGTATTGCACTGTGGTAGTAGTAACAGCACACAGAGACTTTATACAAAAACAATCCTTTCTTTTGGTGAGGCTTGTCTACACAGATAAATTCATCTTTATATAAGTCCCCATGTGAACACTCTTCCTTCAAATAATTCCAGGATAATTACAATTATGCTGCATAATTATAACAGTGAATTTCTTGGTGTAAACAAGCCTTTACTCTTGAGCTGAATCTACACGAACCTTCAGAAATATGTTGCTGTCTTTGCTGTTTACAGCCTTCTCAAGCTTGTCAGTTTTATGCTATGCATTCCCAACCCACTAGCTGCTGTTTATCCAAAGTAAACACATTTGATTACTCTAATTTGTTCTCATATCAGTCCCTCATACCCTTATCTGACATAGAGAGCATCACAGTATTTGGTAGGTCTCTCTTAACTTCAGAAGCAGGACTTTGAAGCATAGCACATGCACCCAGATGCCTTTAAGTGGCTGTAAATCTTATTTGTAGGACCTATAGAAGGAATTTCCTTCTTATTGTTGAGGAAGAAGAAATCCAGCTTGCACAAACAAGTAGCAGATAAATTCTCCTTACAGTTTCTCAAGGGTCTAATCACCCTCTTCACTCACCCAGCTTTGCTGCAGTTAGATGAGGAGAAAGAGGCCACATCAAATGAAGAGTTTTAACCTTGTGAGCTGCACTGGAAGATAAAAGCATCCATCACTGCTCCACATTAGCATTCTTGTCCTCATCACCAAACATCAGCTTCAGTGGGAGAGAAAGATATGTAATCGGGCTTGGGTGGCAGTGCAAAATCACCAGCATATTTGGTCTTGTTTTCTTAGCAGTCTGAGAAGCAAGGTGTACTGTTAGCTAGGGCACCAGTCCATCCAACATTTAGGGAATGTTTCTATACTACCCTGTAGAATGGAAATTTGGAATTGTGGAATGACACTGAAGAACTCTTCACTGTTGCCTCTAAACAGCCTGCAAATTATTAACTCTACAGGATATTCACACCAAATTTACCTCCTGTTCCTAAAATAGATTGTCAACGATATCTCTAACACATTAGTATTAGACACATCAATACATTAGTACTGCTATTAATAATACCAAACAGAGCTATTAAACTGTCACTTATTGTTTGCTTGGCCTTGACATTTAAAGCATTTCTGGAGCCCTTCTTGTGATCCCTGATGCTCTATTAGCTGTTCACCAGTCAGGAAAATGCAGGTTCCCCCTGGACTCCAGTGCAACAGGCTGGTAGGTGCACATCAAAGCTACTCCAGAGTTTAAGGCAAGAAGTATAGACAATTATTCAGTTTTGCTAATGGCAGAAATTTAGGACCTTAATAAGTGATAAGGCATAGACCATAAAATTATTTGTATTTCAACTTCAAACCCTTGCTAGTTTCATTTTGCATTCACAAATGAAAGGCCAAATTACTTTTTTTTCCTCCCCTCCAGCTACTTTGTTTTCCAAGTAGAAGAAAACTTATTTTTTCTCCTGATTACAAGAAGCATACTAAAGCTGCTTTTTGCTGGTGCAGTCAGAGGTTGAATTGTGTCAGTTGGGAAAGATCACGATAGGGCAAGTCACAAGGGAGTTCTGCTGTGTCCCTAATTAGCTGAGCTACCCAAATAATGTAGAAGGTCATCAACAAGCCATTTTCACTCTGTTTCTCAGATAGGCTGTGTTCATCTGAATATGCACATCTCATTTAGAAAAAAAACACAGAAGGAAAGGAAAATTTTTGTCCATTCTGATAATTTATCACATACAGCAGTGCAGCTGTTTATATCAGAAGGCGGAAGTGGAAGAAAGGCCTTTGTTTCTCTTTGGCAAATTTTCCATTACACTCGCCGTAGAAGAGAACTATTTTATTCTGTAGGATGCAACCTTCACATAGGAACACAACAGCAATGAAAAAAAAGGTTAGCTGATTATTTGGCATCAGGTCAGTACTCTTGATGCAGTTATTCAATTTTTGCATTTCTCTAGCTTTTTCCAGTTGCAGAAATAAAACTTGGAAATTATAGAAACTCCTACTCTTCCTTTGTTCAAGTGTGAGCAGAGGTCATAGAGGCATTTTAGAGCCTCAAGTATTTGTATTCTATGTAAAAAATATTAGTTTAGACTTGTATTCAAATGCCTACTCTTGGAATTGACACAAATGCAAAGACCATTTATATTACTATTGGTTAACTGAGCTATCACTGTGTTTGGAGCTGTACAGTAGAAAAAGGGTCACACTGGATCAAGGACAGGGTAGATGCACAATGCTCTGGTTCACTGTTGCAACAGCCCTCTCTTCAGAGAGTAGAAGACACAGAGTGAGTGACACTTAGTGAGCCAAGACAGACTTCTTGTTTATCACAGCATGAAAAGGATCCTGGTTTATTCCTCTTTACAACTCAGCTATCCTGATCCAACTGTTCACTGACTCTGGCTGTAGCAAGCTCCTACTGTAGGTTTCCCTTGCAGCCTCTGACTGCTGGTAATTTCCTGCTAAACTATGACTGCAGGCTTTTACCCAGCTAGACTGTGTCTGCAGGTTCCAACAACTGTGTCTGCAGACCCAGACTTACCCCACATCAGGATTCTCTCTCCCCAGCATCCTTCTTCTTCATGATCCTCTGCTTCCCTCTTCCTCAAGGTTCCTCCTCCTTCATAATTTCCCTCACTAGCTAACACACTCCCTTTTATCACACTTATCTTTATTGTCTATAGCTGTGACTCATCAGGGGCAAGGCTGGGTTGGGTAATTAACACAGCTGTTACTTATGAGGGACAAGGTCATTTGTATTCCCTTCTCCTACAGCTTACAGGGTGCTTGGGCTGGTTCTGTCCCTCGGATGGGACTGCAGAGCAGTCACTGCAGCCACAACATAGGGCACAGGCAGAATTCACACCGGGAAATAAAAGGAAGATGGCTGTTTAGACACTGTAAAACAGAACAGAAAGACACGGGGAAAAAAGTCCCTGTTTCTACCAAGCATGCTTGTAGATTTCAATTGGTGAGAATATAGTTCAGGAAAAAACACACATATCTTTTATGTAAAAAAATACTGGATTTTTCCAAAGGTCCAGGTTAGGATGATACAACAAAGGTAGCCAGAAACCCATTTTTGCCTTAACAAGCATCTATGTACCATGTTCAGAGGATTTCACTAAGAACTTCACTTCTAATTGGACTCAGTAAAGGAGCTTTGTTCAATTAGCCTCAAGGGTCTGTTAACACAAAAATCCACTAATATTAGGAAAATTATATATATATGAAAAACTAGTTGTGATCATGTCACCATCTTCTTCATGAACTGAATTGTGTTGGGCAAATAAGATAATAAAAACTTGCCAAGTGGGACTAAATAATTAAATTTTAAATAAACTATAATTTTCGGTTGTGTTGTAACTCTAATAGTTGAAGGAAAACATTGAGAAGCAGGAAAGCACATGTTAATATAGAGATTTAAGGATAATAGCAGAAAGCACTAATACTGATTAGGATGATTATGATGATTATAACTTCCAGTATGTAACATCATAATGAAAATGATCCAGCCTAGTATGCTCTCAGAAGTTATACATTTAGTTAGGCACTAGGAAAAATCTTTTCATGCTCAGATGGGTTATGCAGTTACAGTAGAACTTATAAAGAAATAAGAAAAGGAGTAAAGTAAAATGATGGGAATAATGATGCTCTATGCAGAGAAAAGGTTTCCTCATTCAAAAAGACCCTTCAACACCATCAAATAACACAATAGGAAAGTAAAATATATACTGAGGGGAGAGGAAAATATATTGATATAAATCATTCAGAGGTAACACTGGGAAGCATGGTGACTTTAGTTGCAGTCAATATTGAGATTTATTGATCTGAGAGATAAATATTGACCAAGGTGATGCCAAAGTCAATATTTAACTTCAGGGACCATAAATCTTAATAGCAGCTGTAAAAAGTAGTCAGTATCATCTATGTTTGATATATATTTTATTGCCTTTTACAAGGATATAAAAGGTTTCTTAAAAGAGAAGCAGTTTCATTCATTTCAAAATGGTTTTGCCTTACCAGAGCAATCCAAATGTATATACTTGTATTTTCAAAGATCATCTAATGATTGGTGTGGCCTCAAAATCATGAGAATCATTTGCATGATTAAAAAATTGGCTATTAAACAAAAAAACCCCAAACAAACAAACAAAAAAAATTTAAAAAAAAACCCTAAACAGTTGATGGCAGCATCTTTTGAGATTTAAGTTATGTGTGAAATGCTATCATACATGCAACATCTCGCTAGATAAAGCTATTTAACAACTTTGGGGAAAATCAGCTATAAATTATGTAAGCTATCTGCAATTCTCCTGAGGTTTCTTAATTTTTTACTGCTGCACCTTAACACATCAACTGTATCCATAAAATGTTAATGTATGTAACAGTTCCTATTATATTCACATTTTATTATAGTATACATACTACTGTGCTCTCTTGTATACTATATTTTTCTGATTTAGTCATGAAATTTCTATCAGATCTGCTTCTAATATGTGAAGCATTCTTTAACCCATTGTCTAGGGTTCACAGTATTAAATAGAAAGATCTTTTTCTCACTTGCTGTCTCCTTCCTCTTTGCTTATGTTAAAGAGATGACACTGACAACTATAGCTAAGGTAAATGCAAGTTAAAAAGTACCCATGAGGTAGCAAATGATAGTTTAGTTAACAATCTTGGAACAATCCCAACAGTCCCAAAGTTCTCCCTAATGTTCAGAGGAGATTTCTCTTATAACATTAGAAGACATTGCTTTTCAAAAGCCACTGCATATTTGACTTTCACTTTTTTGATACATGAAAAAACAGACTCATAATAAAAGATTCCTTGGACACTACTGCAGTGAGTGAGTCCAACTTTTCCTGAAAACCAAGATTTTTATACCAGTTTATATGATCTAACACAGCACAGGGGAATGTTTTGACACAATTTTATGTAATAAAGCTTAAATTCTATGAAAAGAAGGTTTTATGACATTAAGGAGCAAGACAGTTAACCTCAAACGGTTCGTTCATGTCAGCACAGTCCAAAGATGTAATTAGTTGTAATGTCCTTAGAGTCAGGAGTTTAGAGAGGGAAAAGACACCAATGGCATTGCCCAGTTCCTGCCATTCACTCCCCAAAGGGCTGGGGTCTAATTTTACATCTCAGAGTCCTAACAGACTACGGACTTCCTTTTGTTGTAAATAGACCATGTGTATTAATTTGTGCTGAAGAAATTGTTGTAAATAAATCATATGTATTAACTTGTGCTGAAGAAATGAAAGAATTACAGGCAGGAAGGGAGGCATTGTCAGAATCACAGGAAGAAGAGGCAGAACTGAGAAAGGATAATCTGAAGTTATCAGCAATTGAAAGAAGGAATTTTGATCGAACTCAGAGACTGTTTGCCTCTCCAATAGACATTTCCCCTGTCTGCCGAGACACCCCACTCAGAATCTGAATATGATTTGCAGCCAACTCTCAGACACCACTATGAAGTCCACTTCACTCGGGGGGCCCATGAATACCATTATCCAAACACGGAACAAGGAGGACCCTGCCTCAGGGAAAATAAAGAGTATAAAAACTGGACCCTGAGAACAGGATTTTGGGGCGAATGAAGGAGGACACAGTGCAGACCGGTCCTATATTCGCATCCCAAATTCGAGCAAATTTGATCTTTAATGTGGCTTTGTTGTATAATGGATTGTTTTGATGTGGCTGTGTTTTTCCTGTATTTTTGTTATTTTCCTATGTTTCTGCTCGCAGTGACGAGAAAATAAATTTTAATTTTTTTAATTACGATTTGGCTCACCATATTTATAACACTTTCAATAAGTGCCAGTACGTTATCAGGACAACTTACAGGCAGACTTTTCATGCCTGAGAAACAGTGACCCTACACAGATATTTCTAAACCAATGCTGAGTTTAGTGCTTAGGCTTTAGCAGTGCCGCATTTTAGACACTTGTTAGCAGGTACCTGTTAGAGGTAATAGATACTCGGCAGTTTTAATCTGATGACTTGCATGACTCATTAAAATTTTGACTGTCAGAAAAAAACAATCATAGTTGTCTGGAAAAGGATTCCCTTGTCAGGCTGTTTCTCATTACTTTCCCGGTCTTCAGAAATCTGCAATTAAGTGTTTCAGTTTTATTGATATCACTTCTCTTGTTTTAGGAAGTGGCAAGGCTAGAAAATATGGTAATTAGCTAACACAGTAAGAAACCATACCCACTTCCCTCATTACCAGTTCTAGCGACTGAGCCAACACTGATACTGGAAGCACTCACAGAGTTTACACTTGCCTGAGGGAGTATCTTCCAAACCTTACTATAAGGGTAAATCAAGTATTTTGCTCATTTTAAGTATCTGCAATTGTAAGCTGTGATGATAATACTGGGAAAGAATGTGGTTTACAAAAGAGATGACACTAGACATGATAACACTCTGAGATAACATTTTAAGAGAAGCAAAGTGGGGGGAGGGGTTCCTTTATCTGTTACATCACAGCAATCTGGCTTTTGAAATGTTCCGTAGGTAGCTGTATTTGCAAAGTGTAACTTGTGATAACTCCAGTGACAAAGGGAGGGAGAGTCATCCCAGTGTGGGGGGAAAAAAAGAATCACTCCATAGCTTGTGTTTCCGTAGTCATCATCTGGCATTTGGCTTGGGTGTAATAACTTGGTGTCTCTTTGTTCCCCCATAGGGATGAAGGCTCTAATCAGTTTTGTCAGAGCGTTTGCTCAGTTAATCTCCTAGCAATGTGTGATGAATAATCTGCCTATTGACTGTCTCAGCAGTTGGTGGGTTCTCCACCCTCACCCCATGGTGAGACGCATCTCGTTTCTGCTGGCTGCTCATTTTCCTTTAAAAGAGGAGCACTGTCTCTCTTCCCAGCCCCCAATAGGCACATCCCACCCATCCCACCCTTTTTAGTCTCACAGCCCTCTTCTCCCCTTCCCCTCTGGAATCTGGAAAATGCTGCCCCGCCCACTCTGGGTTTTGTCCTTGGATAACTATCTTCCTGCCAGTCACCTTGAGCTCTCATACCACAGAGTGTTCCCTCTCTGCTGAGCTTAGGATCTTTATTTTCATACCAAGAAAAACAGATTTAGGGTGAACAGGAAAGTTTTGGCAACAACTGTCATCACATTATCAACACAGTGTTAGTGATGAATAGTTCTGGAGGAAAGAAAATACCACCGAAAGCTCTACTTCACTGGGACAAAAATACAAGGGAGGATCTGAGAGCTTCCTTCATCATCAACCCAGAAGAAGAAAAATAAGAAAAAACTCTAATCAAAATATCAATTCTCAATTGCCTGCAACTGTGAATTGACTTGACAAGAAAAATCCAGGCCTCTATTCTGCATGTGACTGCACAAAACTGTGGGGTCTGCCTGTGCCAGCCCCTCTCAGAGCAGAGAACTGTAGGGAAGTTTTTTTGCAGCAGCAGTGATTTTATCATGATTGGTAAACAAAAGCATAACAGAACATCTATGTAAGGTAAAGGGTTTCAGCTCCTGTGTCAGGGCAATATTTCTGTAAATTCCTAAATTAGGCAAGAAATAAAACCTATTATAGAAAAATCAGTGTAGGTTTTTGGGACAGCACTGTGCTTTTGGTTATAAAGGCTGGCAGAGGTACATTGTGCATTGGGAAGAATACA
This sequence comes from Cyanoderma ruficeps, assembly GCA_008694505.1. Classification (NCBI taxonomy): domain Eukaryota; kingdom Metazoa; phylum Chordata; class Aves; order Passeriformes; family Timaliidae; genus Cyanoderma; species Cyanoderma ruficeps. The sequence continues at coordinate 38,477,158 of VZDJ01007749.1, read as the reverse complement.
GACAACATTATTACATAGAACACAGAACTGAGGAAATATCAATTAAAAGCTTCATGACTGCCAGCTGTGGGGTCTTTTCAGACCTATCAGAAATGCTCAACTGTACTTACTTAGAATAAGTAGATATGTACTGTTAATGTAATATTGCACTTGTTACAGAACATCCTTCATGGACAGGTAAATCTGCCTTAGATCAAGCTCCGACTCTGACAGATTTCACCAGAGTGCCATACATGAAGGCAGTATTCTTATAATTGTTCCACAATTTGGATTCAATGTCTCTCCTTTTAAGGACATTCTATTTTTCAAATTGATCATTCCCACCCAAATAGAAGCGGCTACAGGTCCTCTCTGTATCCTTCTGGTTTATTGTCTGCATTATCCCACAATGACACAGACAGATAGATATAGATGATATAGATGTAAAACATGTTTTTGTCTCAGACGAGTGGTACCAAATGCCACCTGCTTTCTGTGTGTTCCTGAACCCCACAAGCTCCTGCAGGCAACCTAAACTAAGTCAGAAGTTGTATTGTCTACATTTCACACCCATCCTTGCTGTTAGGTGGTCCCACCCCACTCCAGCTTTGGTGATGGATCTGCACAGCCAGGAGGGCTCACTGGAGCCAGGCATGGCGTGACAGGTCCCAGCACACAGGAGTTAGCTACCCCCAAATGAGTCCTTTCACATTTAAATGCAGGTCTTACCCAATGCTTTCCCCAAAGGCACAGCAACTGAATCATTTCAGAGCTCACAGCAAGCAAACAGATGGTCAGCAAGAATATGATACATGATTATATCTGTGCATAAAAGTATGCATATTTGAAAGCATGTACAAGCCTCCTTGGAGTGAGTATTACAGAGTTTCACTGCTTTTTCTAGGGTTCTGGGAAGTTGTTTTCAGCTTGAACTTTGTGTCAAATAAATCTGGTTTATAGGTCACTTGTGATAGTTTGCAACCAAGTTGCATAGCACTGTGAAGCAGATACCATCGCATATTATATCATCAAGAATTCCTGATGCAAAAATAAGGAAAACATTTTAGATCTCTTGCTTTTGTGTTTTGAAGCTTCTCTTGCAACAGAGAAACTTGCTGAAATAAATGAAGGAAATGAAATGCTGCACAAAGCACCTGACACAAGTGAATTATGCTAATAGAATGGGTGTGTGTAGTTCACCATAGATGTATATCTCGTGGTCCCTGTTCACACCTCAGCATCTCATTCACACATTCTTGAGAGAAGGATCAATCAAAAGCAAGGTGCTAAATAGCATGCCTTTAGTTAACTAGATTTCAGAAGTTTCTAGGAGTTTCTATGAGTCCAAGAAACATACTCATTGTATGGATTTTCCATTTAAACATGAAAAAGATCCTGCCCTCCAAGTTTCTATTCTCTTTCCTCAGCCCTTGAATGTATTTTCCAAATATTCCTCTTTCCCACTGCCTCCTTTCAATGAACACCATGCATTCAAACTTCTTACCCACTGGGTGACTTTCCATTTCATCTGCCCCTCCATGATCAGCTCATAGTCTTCTCAGAGATGTTTTGAAGAGCTCTGTACAATCTACTTGAATTTTCATGTCAAAAAGTATCACCTTGTTACCTAAACATGAACAGAAATGTTTTGGCATGGGAAAGTGATGCAAGAGGATGGGGATAAAAGAAGAAGCAGCAAGCTCCTCTTTTCAGCAGAACACCTGTGACAATCTAACAGCCCCTGTCTCCAGAAGCATCCTGTCTTCACAACCTAAGCTTTTCCCCTGTATTGCAGACCAGGTATCATACTCAGGCTCACAGGTCCCTCTCAGAGCTTCTCCCACCAGGCTGGGCCTGGCAAATAGATGTGGAGAAAAGGAAATTCTGGGGGGCTGCAAAGTCTACACCTAAGGCCCTACTTTTTGCCTCAATTTCCCAATGCCTAAATCTGATGTTCCCTACCTCTTCACACTATAGCTTGTTCACTAAAGCCTGGTGAAAAGAACCAGAGCTTTTGCTGAAGTCTTTAGGTGTGTAGTCAGGACTCATTTTCATGGATATGAGATAATCTTTTCCAAAGAGACCATAATTTAACACTTTAGGATCTGTCACCTGAATTTCAAAAATAAGACTTCTGTACTTTTCTGACCAAACTACCATGAGTGAAACTTTCCCACCATACTCTACATCAGAGACCTCTGATGGCAGTTCTGCAGTTGTTATCCCTCTATACTTGGCACTGATGAAGCCACATCTTGAATCCAGCTCTGAACCACTCACTTCAGGAAGAACACTGAAGTGCTGAAGTGAGTCCAGAGAAGGGCAACAGAGCTGGGGAAGCGTCTGGAACCCAAGTCCTGTGAGGAGCATCTGCATGGGCTGAGTGGTTTAGCGTGGAGAAGAGGAAGCTCAGGGCAGATCTTATCACTCTCTACAACTGCCTGAATGGAGGCTGTATCCAGGTGGGAGCTGGCCTCTTCTCCCAGGGAACTAGCAACAGGATTAGAGGACACAGGCTGCACCAGGGGATGTTCAAGTTGGACATTAGGAGGAATTTCTTCACAAAAAGAGTGATTAAATGTGGGAATGGACTGCCAAGGGAGGTGATGGAGTCACTGTTCCTTGAGGTGTTTAAGCCTCCAGGTGTTTAAGAAATGACTGGATGTGGCACTGAGTGCCATGGTCTAGTTGACATGGTGGTGTTTGGTCATAGGCTGGACTCAATCATCTAGGATGTCTTTTCCAACCTAATTGATTCTGTGATTCATAATGCCTGCCTCTTTTTGTAAGTCAACAACATTAATGACTAGTCATCAGTTATCCTTATATCTCAAAGTAATATCCTCTTAAAGCAACAATTTCACATGAATCATTCAATGCTGACTCCAATGTGCCAATATTAACAACTGACCTAATCCTTGATATCAAGTAGAAAACTTGCTCCTCCTGTCTTAAAAGTTCACTGTTCTATAGTATATAAGCAAATTGTCATAAAGGAAAAAAATTAAAGGTTCCCTGTATTTTCTGCAGATTCTCATGCAGTATCTCTGGACTCGTCTCCTTCCTTTTCTGTTTTCATTCTACAGGTTTCTCCAGACTTTTTATCTGAGGTAAGTGATTGTCAGTTTATTCAAGGCACTTACCATACTTGCAAGAACTCTCACATATTTGGTCTAGCTGTGATAAGAACATTTGCTCTTTATACATTAGCCCCACTTAAAACCTGTCTAAGACACCAAGTGGTCCTGCAATAATATATCATCTATCCTGCAGTACAAGTGAAACTGGGTGTTTGGCTTCATCAGCCCTTTAAGACCAGATATCACTAGTGCTGCCTCAAAACAGCTGCAGCTGAGAGAGGCTGGCAAGATGCACATGTCGTGTGAAGTGATCTAACTGTGGCATGATCTGTAGGAAAGCAGCTCTGTAGTCTTCCATCAGTGGAAGGGGCCCTGAACACAACAAAGGTAAATGCTGTAGGTGAGGTTGCAGTCCCTCAAGCTACACCTGTACTGGTAAAATAAACAGTGCTGGGCCAGCTTTGGCACTGGGCCTCGATCATCCTCACTGTTAAGTTTCTAGAATGATTTTTGACTTGGGGCTGACTTGCACTCACCCAAGCAATCTGCAGGAAGACTTCTTGAGCTAGCACTGACCAGGGATTTTCCCCACTAGAGCACCTGGTTACAACCACCTTGCTTTCAAGGGTAAAAGTGTTTAATTGTGTGGCTGCAGCCAATCCAGTACCAGGTGACTTCAGTAGCAAAGAGATGGACATGTTTGATTTACTAATAGAGATGTAGCCTCGCTGTCTAATAACTTCCTGTAAAGTTGAAAGTGGAAGCTTCTGAAGGAGGCCAATGGGTTCCCATGCACTAGATTGCCCCTCTGCTAGCTCTGAAAAGCCAGATCCTGAATTCTCTGCTAAAGTCTTCAACAGTATTACAAGAAAAAGGACATGGGAAGCCATAAAGCAGACACAATTCTCCAACCTCCAGATAATCATCCCCAGGTCCATATGCAGAAGGAAAAATGTATATGCCTGGGTTTCTTTAATAGATTATGCAGTCTACTTGTTCAAATTTATCACACGGGCTAATGTAAGATTTACTGTCCATAATTAATCAACCTTAGGCAAGAATATTTAGCACTTCTACTCCATTTTTCATTTTCAAAGTGCTTTTCAAACACTACCTAATTAAACATCAGGTCCAATTATTTCCATGGTACTTTACAGACACTTTTAAAAAATGAAATAAGCACATTTTAGCATGTACATGAGGAATCTTTTTAAGTCAAAACAGCTCTATTTTCAACCCGCTGAAGGAATGAAAGCAGTAATAGGACTGAGATTTCCAGACAGTCCACAGCAGCCGGAGGTTAGGTCTGAACCTATGCACACAAAAGCCTGCAATCCAGCCTCCTTCTTAAAACTTCTATCTAACAGTTTCATTTTGCCTGTGAGAGGACACTTTATTACTAAAAAACTGTGGAACTGGGATGAGAAAGAATTACTTCTTTGCAAGGGACATATGCGACCACTGGGCTGGGGTTCTGATTCATATGCTCAGCAGGAACTCATGAGGTCACACCTGTAAGTCTCACCTCATTTCTTTCACAGGGGTAGCAGAACAAGCTGTGTGTTCACACAGCAGTGGTGTCTTCACCAGCAAGGTCAACCCAAGGCAAGGTATTTACTCACTGAAAACTGTTCCAATATCCTTCTCTCATGAGCAGAAATACATTCAGCATTGGCAATTTTTTGACCACCTCTAAGGAGAAAACTGGGTGTGGTGGGCCATGCCTGTCATCCCAGCTTCTCCAGAGGTGGGTGGGTGCCTGGGGCTTCGGTGTGCGCAGCCCATTTTCCACATCACATTTAACATCAGTCTGATGATCCCTGAGCTCAGGTTGGCAGGTTGCCTAAGGAAGGGAGATCCCACTTGGACCAGAAACATCTCATCTCAGTTTCTGGCAGCACAGTCCAGTTTACCCAGGGACATGTTCTGTGACTGTGGTGATTCAAATCCATAGGCCAGCTGACAGCAGATTCTGATTGAGAGTGTACACACAGCCCCTCCTGTGCTCTCTGCTACAGAGACAATGCAGAGGTAAGGCACAGACTGCAGTGAGCCAGGGTTGTCAGGGCTTAACAGCAAGTTCTTATTCGTGCCAGAATCCTTCTTGCCTCAATAGTGAAGAAAGGATTAACACCGCATAAATAGGCAAACAAGGGCAGAAAGTGTGACGTTTCCCTGACAAGATAAATAAAACCAAGAAGCAAAATAATCTTCATTAAACATTAAAAGTTTATGGATCTGCCAACATGGCCTGGGTGCAGTTCTGATCAGATACCTAAGAGAGCACTACATAAGCCAGCTCCCTTACTGGAAGCAGCCTAGCCAGGCAAACATGGCATTCTGCACCACGTCATTAAGCCCTGCTGCAAAGTCAGCTGTATTGACTCAGCACATCACACTAATGTTGCTTCACTTCTTCTGGGGCCTGGACAGGTTTATGCAGCACAGATAACTCAGTGCAGCACTTAGATGAGCTCTCTGGGTACATATCAAGGCAGGGGACAGCAAACTTTCAAGGATGGTATGTACCAGATGGTATTTTTCTTTCCCAGATTAGAGGTTAAGCATGCTGGTAAGAACGCTGTGGGATCCATGAGAGACTGCCTCTTACAGAAACAATATGCTACCATTTTCTATCATCATTAAATTGCATCTGTACAAGGCAGAAGCTCCTGCTGCTCTCAGAATGAGCCAGAAGGTGGGAGCCACCAACGTCTCTCTCCAGATGGCACAGCCCCAAAACCAGCTCTGTGCTAGCCCTACCGGTGTTTTTAGAAATTGACCTCCATGAAGCTACTGGTTTCAGTGCCCCAGACTGTGAATAGGCTGGAAGAGTCACAGGGGTGCAACAAAAAAGTTCTGCAAAACTGAAATTTATGGCTAAGGCTTTTCTGCCTTATCCTTAAGTGCTATGGTTGGGCACAGCTGCCTTACGAACAAATTACAGAATTATATGCTGACTTAGATGTAAGCAAACTTACCTTCAATCCACAAATAAATACGCCAAGTGTCTTTCATAAGAATGCTTAAAATTGGGCTTTGGGTTAGATTGTTGACCTACATGCTTCAGCTCCCTGGCTGTGAAATGGGAACCGTCTTTCCAGCAGGGACATTGCTGAAAGAATTTAATTCCTGCTTATAAAACACTACCATAGTGAAGTGATAATAAGAGATTTAGATGTGTTAGTTTTACTAAACTATTTAAAATATCCAGACTAGTAAAAAGGGTCCCAGCCTTCCTTTTGCTTGTACTAGTGTAAATGGAAGCAATTGTATTGAACACAGCTCACTGTATATGAAACTTTATTGAAATCAGTCAATTACATCTTTCTATGTAATTAAAATGGATAACAGGAGTTTTTCTGATCCCATTCTCAGCTAAGTTACATCAGCTTTTTATCTGAGGACCCATTTATGGAGCTTTTTTGTTTTAAACTTTAGTCAGTTTCAAGGCTTACACAAAGGCCATGGATGTTTTAATTTGTTTATTTCAGTATTATCCCTTGGGAAGAGCAACTTGGAGGATGCACAAACCTGAGTTTGAAAAAAAAGGCCATAAAATAATTTCTGAAACTGTATGAGAAGCCAAAGCAGCAGATCTTTTAACACTTAGTCATAATTATGCAGAAACTAGGGAAAAATGAATCACATCTACCTGTGTGCAGGAAACGTTTTTGATTTAACTTTTGCCATATATCCCCAAATGCATTTTTACCCTCCTTACTAACCTCACTGTTCCAGGAACACTGCATGGTGCAGACACAGCTAAAGGCTACACTTCCTTGATCACAGCTGATTCTGTTACGAAGCCTTTCCCTCCAAGGTGGAAGCTGCTCCGTTCAGCACCACGTGGAAGGGACATGGTGGCTGGTAGAGTCTGTTCCCAGTCCACTGCAAACATCAAGTGTCAAGTGTTAGTTAAGCCATCAGGCTTCAGTGATGACTGAATCCCAGCTTTGAAAACAACACTATTTCAGACAGAAATAAAAAGAAAAAAAAATGGAAAGGACAGAAGATTATAACTTTTCCATTCCCAATACCTTCTTTTCCAAGAATGTTTGGCAAAAAAATTATCCTGGATTTCTTTATAAATGAGCCTGAGGAACTGAAGGGACTCATTTCATGCCACCTTGTGAAAGCTGGATGAAGAGGGCCCCAGCAAGAATGCTCCAGTATCAGCCCAGTAGCTATGCCTCTAATCACTCCAGGAATGTGTTTTCCCACCGGTAAACCTGTCAGTATCCCTCCACCTATGGGTCTGTGTCCAAAAACATACAATAGTAGGAGGACAGATCAGGCTAGATCCATATGGCAGTTGTTATGTCCTCATTGCAAGTGATCAGAAAGGTCAAACTTCCTTTTTGTTCTGATTTGATGAGTTAGATGATACCTGAAGCACAAAACAAAACTGAACTGATCATTTTTTCTATATTCACTTGCAGCACAGGGTGGGTTTTACAGATAATATTCTTACAGGTAAGCCAGTCAGATGTAAACACTTTGTGACTTTGCAAACAAGCTTCAGATCTAATACTGTGTAATCCTGATCCTAGCCCTGATATCTCCCACTCACAGTGTGGCTGAAAGAGGCTACAATAAGCAGATGTGAGTGCAAATGCAAAAATGGGAACTGTGGTAGTACCCTTCCTGCCTAGATGCCTGATGAAGCACCAAAGGCAGTGGGCCAAACAATGCCGTACATTACTAGCCAAGCCCCCCAGTCTTACCCATGAATCATAGCACAAGTTTCTCTTTTTGGTAATTTACAAGGTATGATAATATGAATGGCAATAAAAAATGCAATCCCCACATCAAGGAGACTAGGACACATTTCATCTGCCACAAATTGTGGTGTAGTCAGTGTTTGCTTTGGAACTACTTAATAGCTGTCCATTATTGCATGTTACATTTTGTTACTCCACACCTAAAGAATTAATGATACTCTGATTAAGAAAGATAGGAAAATAAGTTGTTATTATAAGATCCAAAGGATCCTCGGGTTTTCAGCTTTTTTTTAACAACTCTCAGTTTATTTCTTTTCCAAATGCCAAGACAAAGGTTCAGGAAAATTACAAATACTAAACCAATAACATTTACAGAAACACAGCCAGCTTCCCAAATTACATAAGTTTCTTAGTTTACAGCCTTGAGTGGGTTCCTGTAGGCCAATTGTTGGGAAGGGGTGGTGGGAAGGGGGAGAGAGGGGGAAAGAAAGGGAGAGGTGGAAAGAAAAAATGGAAAGGAAAAAAAAAAAGGAGAGATATGTATATTAAAAAAAAAACCCTCTAGTAGAGGCTGCTGCAGTAGTATGGCATAGAAAGACTAATGGGGACAGCTGAACCAGTGCATGAGATTGTTCTGAAATTACAAACAATGTGTATTTTGTTTAACACATTCTATGTTATTTAAAGAAAAGTAAGAAGAAGAATTCCAGCTGGGATGGAACCTGCAGAGCCCCTTCAGCAATTTGAATAATTATAGACTTGGATAAATTGCAGTTAAACCATTTGTTTCAAATGTGCTACAACCAATAACTAAACCAGCAACAGCCTTTCAGTGTAAGAGATCTGTTGCTGGCCTCAGATAAAGTACAGTGAGCTGCAGATAGTTACTGACCAGCCATACTCTATGTAATGAAAAAGACTTTTCCTCCATAAAGCCTGTGATTTCCGAACTTCAGATACCAGGAAAAATAGATGCATGCATTTCTTTGCCGTATTTACTCAGAAAACAAAAAAGGTATTTTTCTGGAATAACAAAAGCAGATTTGGGGTTTCTCTGTTACATTCCATAATTTCCAGAATAAGAGTTTCTCAGTAATAAATTAATTCTCATTCTTAAGAGACCATAAAAACAGAGGCAGAAAGAAATTTTATTTTAATGTTAATGATGGCCAGAACACAATTTTAATGTTAACAATGGCTTCACATTTTTGTTTGAGAACTTGCCTCCCACCCTGTTCTTACTGAATTTGTACCAGTTACCAGCTACAATGTCAACGCTAGAGCCTTGCCCTCTTTCACAGATGTAAGTAGTGTTATAAGGGGCAGATTCATGTTGAGAGTACCATGGGAATTACTGTGAAACTTGTTTTATCATTCTTATGTGGACAAAAGTCCTATATAAATCCATGGTTTTGCCCTGAGCTCAGTGCCATGAGACTTCTCTGTTCAGTTGGGTCCTACAGGGCTCAATGCAGCTCAGTTTTACCACAGGGTCTCCCAAATATGCCTCTCAAGTAAGGATGGGGAAAAAGGATTTGATGCACCTGAGGACAGGAAAGAGGCTTGCATTTGCCAAATGTGCCAAGAACACCAACTGTTTAAATCTATGGAGTTTAAGGAGCCTGGGGTGAAAGAGTGGTACTTCAGTACAGCTTGTACATCATGTAATGGCTCCATGAGGTACAAACAAAGGCGTGTTGTAGAAATCATGTTGCCACAACTGCAAGATGAGCCACAAATGTTCTTCCAACAGTAGTCCCACTTACCCTTGCCACTCACAAGGACAGCCATTTATTTTCTTTCTACAACTCCTCTGCATACACAAACTTAAATACACACACAGCTAAAGCACCTCACCACCACGTTCAACCCTTTCTCCCTGCACATGGAGTTGATTCAGTATTTGCCTGTGGCTGCCAGGATCATCTCTGAAGTTTGGCTGCCCTCCCTGAAGTCCTGCTGCTTTGGACGCCTCCACCGTAGTGTTTAAGACAGTTGGGGCAAGTGAACAGATGCTTCTGCAAGGTCCTTTCATCTAGTGAAATGGTACTGCACCACGAAAAAGGTACCTGTGAGAGCCCACTGAAATGGGCATGAAAGTAAGTGCAATTATTTTGCATTTCACAGCAAAATGTCTTCCTCTTAGGGAATTAAAAAAAAAAAAAAGGTTTCTTGCAAACTAAATTTAGCAACTGGGAAGCATGATGGAGGATCTAGTCCAACAGAAGTAGAGTGTGCTAATGTAGGAAAAAAATTACACTCGATGCATACATTGATGGCTTCTACTGTCACCCCAAATTGAGTATTTATTTAACCAACTCAGTGAGGAAGTCTGATGTGTTTTCGGCAGTGATCAGAACAGCAAAATCAACTGCATGGACGTCTTGTGAAAGAGGAAAAGGTGCTGGAGAAGTCTTGTGAGACTACAGAAAAGCAGCACAGCCCCAGTTCTGGGGCTAGGGAGAGGGAGTCTGACCAATCATCCTGACATTCTTGAGCATTCCTATTAGGTGCCCCAGACAGGATGAAGCAAGATAATACTGACAAAAATCATGTACCAGAGGGCCCTCAGAAATCTTTGGGAAGGGAGAAAAAAGCAACAACTGAGACACCACAGATTATGAACTCAATCTTAGGCATCAAACCAATGCACATTTCTCAACACAAAATGGACAGTAGAGGCAGAAAAGGAAATAGAAATTAGAGTTGGTGAAATAAGAAAAAGATGGACCACTATCACATTTCTGTGTAAGTGAAATTGTGTTCTCTAAAAGAAGTATCATCATAGTGATGAATGAGATATTAAGATACAGATTTGATAGTCTTACAGTGTTTTGTCCAATACACTTTTAATTATTGACCTACTTTTACTTTTGTGAGCCTCTTCTTCTATATCATTATAGATCATTTCTACTTATACTCAGTCAGTATCATCTACTGCTTACTTTCATCCTGATTTTTCCAGTGATAAGTCTCTAAAAACCCCTGAATAATGTGTCTGTCCTTGCTGTTCACAGTCTCAGTGTTTATTCATCGTGATTTGATATTTAATTGGACAAACTAGACAGATTTGATTCTTGTAATCTTTTGTCATAAATCAATTCTTCTTGTCTTTTCATGACGTTCCATGTTTGATTTATCTGCATTTTCACTGATGTTATGAGGTTTCCAGAAAACAATGCATGATTCTACGTATGCCCTTTTCCATGCCAAAAGTTTTACAGCATATCTGAATAAAGCTCAATACCACCAAAGAACACTGCTTTTCAACAGGACACAACTTCTCCTCCAAAAGTCAAAATTTCAACTATTTCAACTATTTCAATGTTTCCATAATATAAAAAATATTTCAATACAATCTAATAATTTATGAGGCTTTTGAGCTTCACTGATGACAGTGACTTGTTTCCCAAGTGTTGGATTTGATACCTTCTATCCTGATACTACCAACCATCCTGCAGGTGGCTACCATATAAGGACAGCTCAGTAATTAGGGGTAAATTTTCACAATATCTCCACAGTCTTGCTAGAAACTGAGCCACTTCCTCACTGAGCACACAGTTTTTGGCCAAAGCAGTAAGTAGGACTTTCTAATTTTCTGTAAATGGAAGGAGACTGGGACAGAATCTCCTGCTTCCTCTGTAGACAGCTCTGACTGTTTTTTTAAAATCTTTCTCTGCATCACCTACCTAGAAATAATTTTCTAACACCTGCTTGGCTTTAAATATGTGAATGGAGTAGTGACTTTGATGGGAAAACCCAGATGCTTATATTTGAGTATGCTTTAAAGTGGTTTGCTAAATTAAAGCCTAAGGACAAAGGAAGCAGTTTAGAAAGTGCATCAGCAATAGAAAGTCATTGCCTATAACCTGAAATGAACTCAAAACTTTTTAGCTTGGCTATTTATTTACTTTAATATTCACACATATCTGTACTTCCTGCAGTGAGAGTTACTTCAATGATGTGACATGCAAGAACAGCCTTATGATATTTTCTGCACATAAAAAAGTGGAAATCTCACAAGGGAATTTGATCTTGAAAGATTTTTACTCTGATTTCTAAAAGAAAATTCATTGTTGTGTTTTTGAATTAGCTACAAAAGATTTTGATACCTCCTTCTGAGGTTCACTAACCAGTGTTAATACAATGATGACAGTTTCATTTTTAAGCATTTCCAAAAAAAAAAAGAAAAAGGAGACTTTCCTNGGGGGGGGGGGGGGAGAAGGAACAAATCCACTCATTCACCAGGATTCATTCGTTTGCATAAAAAAACCCAAATATCTTCCATGTTGCCCTTAATTTCTCAGCCACCACTGCCTTTTCCCTAGCCACTCCCCATCAGTTTCACACTGAGGATGTGTTATGAGACTGAGTGGGGACATGCAAATCATGCACACATCCCTGGAAAAATGCTTGGCAAATCTGGCTTTTCAGTTTTGCATTCACTTGCCAAAAAATATTCCCTCATCCCCCAAGCCCTCCCTCTGCCACATCTAATTTAATTTCAAAAGTCAGAAGCTTAACAGGGACATAAGCTTCCTAAACATGCTGTCATTTAACAAGAAATGTGAATTCAAAGCTTATAATTACAATTTTCTTTAGGTGCAGAAAAGACAGTGCAATCTTGTAGATATTCTTGTCCACAAGTGCTAATACAATGACGGGGTTCACATGGCTGGTGGAGATTTTATCCCCCCTCCTCACTCCTAAAAAAAAATCAAAACACCAGATATAAGAGGTTTTTTGTCAATCCTGCCTTGCCAACAAGACATGAGGCTTTTGTTGCTGATGCCAGAGGTTCTGAGTTGTATAAATATTCTGCATTTCACTCTAACAAGAAGATGAATGACTCTGTAGAGAGCTCAGGGCAAATGATACTTACTGACCTGCTATTTCTATAACTCTGTTATTTTATCTCTTCAAAGGGACTTGCATATACTGAATTTTCAGTTTTTAAGTAAAAATAAGTCCCTCATTTTCAAAGACATCCCCTCTGCACCTTCCTTTTCTTCAAGTCCCTAGGACCTTAAGGACACACATTTTATGAGTATGAATACATCTGTGTGTGTTTGGGAGTGAAAAGGGGAAATCATAGAGATATCATTCATTTTAATCACTAATTTTGAAACAGCTGGTGAGCCTGGACTCTCTTGTTCAAGCACAATCATTTTGTGCCTTTTTTTTTTTTTTTTTTAATCTCCGGTGAGGAATTCTTGCTTAAAGTGAGACTGAAGTATTTGCCAATAGCCCACAGTAAATACTTTTTTTGTCTTTTTGTAGTCCTATGATGACTGGCCTTCTTTCCCCTTCAGTAATCACTGTCTAAAAAAAGAAAACCTCCAGGCGCACTTCACTTTTGTCCCTTCCCCCTGGCAGAACGCCCAGCCTCAGTATGATGCTTTTAAACCCTTCCCCCCACAGACACAAGGTTTCCACCGCATTATTATCCCGTGCAGCAGAGAGGGGGAGGCAGGGCTGTGGGATATGATACCATTTAGGCAGAGATACACGGAGATAGGGCTCTTCAGAGCACAGAACCTTTTCCATTCTGTGTGTCCGCACGCACCCTTACACAAGAGAAACCTCTCGGTGTAATGTATTTCAGAGCTGCCTTGGTTAAGAAGACTCTGCCACAAGGAAAACATGAATATACAACGAGTTCAGATTGCCGGGCAGCCTAAAGTGCGTGTGTATGTGTCGTGTGCCACATGCGAGTGTGCGGGTTTAATGAAAATTCAGCAGTGGTTTCACCGGGCTGAGAATAACAGCCAGAAAAAGAAACAATGAAGAGCCTTTCTATTGTTGTGCAATGGACAAGTTCTCAGATAATCACTCTAGATGTGATGCAACACTCTTCACACAAGGAAGCTCCTGGGAATTGTGATAGTGCAGGACAATTCAGGATCCTATCCTGGATAAACAGCGCTATCATCATCTTAAACAGCACTGCAGACAGGTGAGCAGCAGCTGCATTATTCAAGCCATTTGAATGGAAAAATTAAACCTGGATTTACTGCAAAGAATCCTTTCAGAGCTGTAGCTTTATCAGTCATCCAGAGAATCAATGTTTTTCTGTATCACTTTTACTGCTGCAGTAAGGCAAAGATCTTTTGTGATAAACTCTGGTTTATTTTTTCATTCTTGTTCCCAAGTGAGCAGTCCACCCAGGTCATTCAAAACTAAGTGTCTTGCTCGCTTCCTTGCAGTTCTAGTTTTCTGGGTATTAGCTCAAAGAAATTGCCCAGAAAAGCTAAAAAAGATTGCTCTCCTTGAGCTGATGGTAATACCATAAAACAATTGAGTCTGATATCTTTACTTTAACTTGCTCATAGCACAGTTTCAATAGAGAAGAAAATAAATACAGAGACAAGTGTATCTAACTAGAATTAAGATAACCTGTGAAATGTCACCAGATGAGAAGATACCATGCTACTGTTTATCCAGGGAAATGCTGTGGTCAATAACACCAAATGTCAGCTTAAGCTGTCCCTCTTCCCTGCTCCCAGCTGTTTGGTCCTGTTTCCATCACCACAACCATTTGCAGGGTTCCACCAAATCAGAAAAGTGATTCAATTAAAAAAAAAATAAAAAGAAATACACAAACCAGAAATCTAACAATGAAACAATAGAGAACAGGGAGACTGAGGTCAGAACTGCCACTACTTATCATGAAATTGTGGTCTTATGCTAGATTTTCAGATTTTTTTGATGCCGTGCAAGACACTGTCATGCTACACAATGTGCTTCCTTCCATAAACATCTACAGCCCTTCATTTTTGTGCCACCTTATTTGTTTTGTACCATAAGCTGCGTCCAAGAAAAGATCATCATTGAAAGGTTGTTTTGTTTTGTTTTCCTGGAAAGAAGGCAAGGGGGTTTTTTTTAAGTAGATGATTTGGAAGACCTGGTTGAGTGTGGCTACACCAGTGCAAAGAGTATCTGCTAACAGCAGCTAAGGAAAGCAAGCAGGACACTGGGGACAGGGTGGGAGGAAGAGCTGCCCCCAGTGGATGCTACTTGAGCAGCTTTAAACCCAACGTGTGGTTTTGCACACACAAATTCAGCTGCAGGCACTGTGCTCACCCTGAAGTTCAACACTCCCATGTGACTGCTTGGGCAAGATAAGCACTAACAAAGACCCTTCACACAGGCAAATCTACTACTGAATTCAATTCCCATTTATTTTAAGACAAGATCAATAGCAAAACTAAGGCTTGAACTTCAGCAGAGCTGGGATACCATTTGATAGAGGATATGGATGGTGCTTCCCAAACCATCCAGACCTTGGGCTCAGCCAATTCACAAACCAAGTGAAAAACCTGACCACACCTTTTGCATTTGGAGCCACCTGTATTCAGATTATCAGCTTGTGTGAAGTGAGGATAAAAAGCTAAATGTTGACCCTGCACTCAGTCAGTTAAACCTTGCTGCTAAATAAAAAAGATGCTGCTAAATAAAAATGAGCAAGACCCAGCCGACCCAGATTTCAAGACTGTGTAAATACTCTAATCCTGTTTATCTGCTATCTCTCTCAGGGAAAAGCAAATCCCCAGTGGATCCTCAAAGCCCTCTCCTGTATGTTAGCTACCTTCGGCCACTGAAGGAAGAGGCACGGAGTCAGTGTGTGGCTGGTTACCAACAGCTTCAGTTCCAAATATTAAGCCCTCACAACAAGCTGCTTGCAAAAGGGGTATGAGAGGAGACTGTGGTAGGTAATTTTAATAATGAATGCATTTGGGGGACCAAAATAACTAAACAGGAGAAGCTGCTCTCACGTCCTGGGCACAAAGGAAATAACCAAGTTCCCTGTGTTAGTAACCAAAGACCATCTCAGAAAGCATTTAACATTAGTTGGGGAAATGCCAATCTCTCTAAAGCAGATGTAAAACAAAAAATTACAATTACGGGGACTCAGATGTCCACAAGTAGCATCCATGACCCTAACTGTAAATTTAGTATTATTTATTTATTTATTTATTTAAACATGAAGGATTTCATTGTAATTACTGGGGCTATTGCAGATCCTAAGAAAGTGTGTGGAGCAGTATTTACTTCAGAGAGAAAGGAAAGGCTGTGAAAATAAGACGAGCAACAAAAAAGACCTATATATTATTAAAATGTAAAAGGCTGAATCCTTTTGTAAGAAAATTGCATTTAGAATGTGAAATAAAGGTTGTCTCTCATCTGCAGTAAAATGTCCCCCCTATAGCCTGCCTGTCATGGAGTATCTGCTCCCCTCCAGTGAGAAGCAGGGTGGATTTAGTGCCCTTCAGGCAAGGAAGGAAGGGAGATAGGAGGCCCAAAAATCCAGGCTAGCTCCTTTCAGTACAAAATCCTGACCACTGTCCTTCTCCTCCTTTCAGTACAAAATCCTGACCACTGTCCCTCTCTTCCATAACAGACAGTGTTTGTAGCTACTCCAGTAAAATGCGGATGTCAAATATCCTTTTTTTTTCTTTTCTTTTCTTTTTTTCTTTTTTTTTTCCTTTCAGGCCTCTGAAAAGGTCCAGCAAAGCAAAGCAGTGTAACACTACCCTGGTTTAGATTGTGCAAAGTATGTTTACCAAGGGTGAAAGGAATTTAGTACATACTCCCTCCCCCAGGATCTGCAGGACTTCAGAAGGACTGAACCAGGCAGGGAAAGAACTGGAGAGTTAAAAAAAAGAACTACAAAGCAGGCAAGTTTGTTTAACACACATCCTTTTATTTTATTCTTTAATGCCTGGACAAAGGCACATAAGACAAAAGAAGGCACATATTTTATTTAAATTAGTTCCCTGGATAGATTGCCGTTGCTGTTTTAAAAAATACTTGATTTTCATAAAATTCTACACCAACACACAATAAGGTACAGGCAGGTAATAGATTTCCTTTTAACTGGTAGTATGGGGAGGAATGCTTCATTTTTAGTTTTTGGTGTGTTTTTTTTAACCCAAACAATTTAAGCTATTTGTTGAATGTCACAGACACAAAGAGCAGTATCAGTGCAACTGAAAGGTGCCACAAAATGTGTCAGGGGTGCCAAGAAACAACCAGGGGCAAGAGATAGGCAATGTGATTCACAGTCTCCATAGACCAGCTGAATCTCCCCTCAGAAGTGCTTGTCTCCATCAATTATAGATAGGGCTTGGCCAATCAGCCAAGCTTAGACACCTGACTCATTCTGTCTGGCATCTGGAAGCAGTAGTGGAAGGTAAGTGATAGTTTTGCAGGGCATTTCAAAATGTTACACATCTAAGGAGCACAGCAGTTCAGATACAGGCATTCTGCATGGTGCGTGGACTTGATCTGATGAAGCACCGGGTTCTTCTGTTTCAAGTAGTCAGGGAAATAGGGAAATGTGCATCTAAAAAATGCTCTGCATCTTAGCAGAGCAAATCAAAATCAAATCCAAATCCAACTCAATTATTTGGGGGAAAAAAAAATCTGAATTTAGAGACACACCAGAATTGTTCTTCCTTAATACAAACTTCACGAATGCAAACTGAAATTTTTCTGCATGGTGGGGGTTAATTCCTGATAGACTGGAATACTCTGTTCTGCATTGTGTAAATCTGACTACACATTTAAGCCCAATTGTGACTGATTCATCAGATATTTCTGCTGCAGCTAAAAAAGAATTTGTTATATAGACAGGCACTATCACTTTCTATTTGACCATACTGGTGGCAGGGTGCTGAGACATGAACTGTGTTTGCCTGCAGGTGGTCATATTCTTTATCCAGTGAGCCTGCTTGTTAGAATGAATTCAGACTAAAAGTTTTTCTGTGGAAAGACATCGACTGTTCCATCTGCCTTATTTTAGATGTCTAAAACTAAGATGAATCACTTCCTTAAAGTGTCTGCATCTCTCCATGGAGTGTACAGAGTGTCTTGGACAACAGTTACATACATAAGTGAGACAGGAAAAAACCCCTTCCTCTACCACTGCCTTTTTCTATCATGGCAAACTACTGTGAACACTCCACCTAAATATTTGCATTTATGCAATAACTACAAATTGATAACACTCCTATTACAAACCCCCTCCCAGTTCCCCCAAGTGAATCATCCTCATCATCATCATCACAAGATTAACTTTTGCACCCAAGTCCACTGGTAATTTGTGCTCCAGCCAAGCAAGACCTTTATCATATTCTCACCAGATTTCTTTCTGCAGGTGCACATTTACCTGCCATAGTTGATGAGTGTCATATATTTAACTATGGAGGAATAACTAATGCATAAAAAGCCTTTTTGTGAATACTCATGCCACATTCTCAACAGATTTACATAAAGTCACATTCACCCTGTCCTTCTTTCTTCAATGTAACCTGCATGAAATACTCATGGGAAGCAGAATTGAAGATTATACATTGAAGTTCCCTCATATCTTAATTTTGCTGCCTGCTGCAGTTACAGGAATAACATTGTCGTGAGTTCTCTCCATCCAACCTAGAAAATAGAAACAATACCACATATATGAGGAAGTACAGTTGACAGACCCAAATGAAATGTAACACAATTCACAGACCTCAAAATATTATTCCATATTATTAAATTATTAAAATATATTATTAAAATATTCTTATATTGAAATATAGTTTGAGAAAATATATATTTCAGGCCAGCAGACCCATAAATTACAAAAAGTACTTAGCACAGCAGAGCAATAATGTTAGTTGGGATCCTAAGATTGTCTCACCATCTACAAAATACAAACAACAGTGATAGCCAGAAGGATGAAAAATATTGCTCTCAGGTATTCTGATAATGAAAACCAAAGTATATCATCCATGAAAATTATTTTCTCAGTGGTATTTATAGAATAACACTTTGAGGACTTCCAAGGCAACCCTCATTTTTTGAAAATAAAAGTAATGTGTTTCCTTTCAGGTGTGTGAGTGTTTTCTGGCTCTTCATCTTGACTTTTAATCTGAAAACTTTTTTCCCCCATCCGTCACGTCACAGCCTAAATGTGACAGCAAAGACAGAAAATAAGTGACTCTTTTTGCACTCCTCTTAGAACAACAAACAAAAAGAGCAAACCAGGGGAGGTTGGCACCTCAGTAATAACCATGTGCAACCTTTTGTTCTGCTAATAATAGTCAAACATGCAAAACCTGTCAGAAAGACCTAAAGATCTCTTCTCTGACACACTCTGAGGTCTTGGAGGTTTGTACTCTGTCTGTTTCAGCATGACATGCATTGTCTTTTTGGCACTGTGACTGTCTTTACCTCATTCTCTGCCTCAGGAAAAGATACCATTTATGGTGCCACCTTTGTGACTCTTTAGGTTTCACATAACCTACTTTATGCTGGCTCTCCATATGTTGAGAAATTTGGACTTCACTGCCATGTGGGACCTTCGTGGCAATTCATCTTCTGTTAGAAAGGATTTTTGTTTTCCCTTCCCCTCTCATAGTACATAAGCTTTATAGAAAAACATGACAGTAAGACATGAGGCAGGCAAAAGTAGCTCAACCCCTATTGCACTGTTACTGTTCTTTTTTCCTCTCCCTGTCTCCAGAGTTCCCCTGCCTTAGCTTTTCTCCATCATTGCACTAGATTTATTGCTTCAGTAAATTTCTGCAAAAGGAGAAAAAGAAGGCACTGGAAGACCCTAGGGACTACCTGCATGGATCCCCTGATCATTCAGCTCTGTGTAGCAACAAAAGCATTCCAGAGGGTTCCAGTTTTTTTCACCAGTGCTAAACCAGAGCAACTGGATAAGCAATGAAGGGGGTGGGGTCAGATGGGAAGGAAGAGGATGCCTGTTTGGAAGATGAAGATGGAGGAAATGTCTCGAAAGACAAGGGGAGCAGGGCTGGGCATATTCATGGCCCCAAGGGACATGGGTAACAGGAGGAGGAGCAAAGGAGGAGTGAGGCAAAGGCTCACCATTCACTGTAAAGAACAGTGTGCCCATCAGGGTTATCTTTGGGGAATTAAATGGTGCTGCCCTGTCTGTTACACCTTTTGTCTGACTGTGAATTCACAAGAAACATTATCTCTTTTCAGATAATTTTTAACTTAGCAGTTTGCTGTACCAGAATGCAGTATATGACTGTTTTACCTCTTTCTCTACAATAATTTTGCACACTGAAGGAAGAAGAGGTAGAGAGCCTGTAAGATGGGCCACAGAAATGTCATGCCACGCTAAAAACTTTAGTTAGCACCACTGTGTGCTTCATTTAAAATCTGACAATCCCCATTCTCACATCACACTTCATTTAAATCTGACATTCCAGTTACCTGGAGCAAGTGCTTTGATGAAGAGAAACTTGGAGAGTAATCCACCAGGACACATTAAACTGTTACAAGTCATAAAACATCTGCACCCAATGGCAAGCTATAAAGCTGAATGGATAAAGCTATTAAATGCATAGCATTGCTGGGCTGAATTCTTCCCCCTGTGAGCACACTCAGCTGGTTCACACACAAACGGTTTTCTCATGATTGTACCATGAGCAGCTCATATGATTATGATTTTCAGTACAGAAGTTTGTTAGCAAGAGCTGAGTTAGGATAAATTTGAATGCTTCTAGTGAGCACAAAAAAGAGAGCATACAAGATTCCTCCAGTATTTACTCAGCAAATGATTTGAGATGTCTTTTCCCATCACATCTGCTGTTCAACTTTATATAATGATGAAAACACCAAAAATTAGCTAAAATGAAATAATACTCAAGTAGAATGGAAAAGGCCACCAATGCAAGAAAACTGTATATTTTAGAAAGCTGCAATATGTCTCCATATCAACTGTGTTTATTCCATTTCTTCTTCTGGGCAGGGAAATTAACAGGGGAGAAGTGGTAATAGCCAGTCCCAGCTCTTCTCTGGAGCTCAGCAGAGCTACCAGAAACCTGCATGGACTAAAGAAAAGCTCCTACACATACCCTGGTTAGCAAAGAACATGTAGAACCCAGCATGAAAGGGTCCTGCCCTCTTTGTATCCACACACTGTTACTACCTTTGCTGGCTGAGATTAAATAGAGGCTGGCATAGGTTTAATGAAGTCACCCACCCTAACATGATTGCAAGGGACCATATTTAGTTTTTTAAGGGGCAGCTGAAAGCACCACTCATAGGGATTGAAGCAGCAGCATTGTCTCTATGGTCTCACAGAGTCCTGCTGATTTTGTCCAAGAGAAATGACCTTGCTTTCAATCCACTCATCTCTTCCTTGCACTGACACGCAACAGAGAATCCATTCAGTGGAAATCACTCAGTAAAATCTGCAATAATCTCTTCCTTGTCCAACAACCACCACTTCTTCCGTATTTTCCATGTATGGACTGATATTTTCAATACAGGAAACAGCTTCAAGCCACCACAGAGTCCACAGAGTCCAGCCTAGATAAGAACCAAGATTTCTACTTCGCTGAGATCTTCATGTTTTTTCCCACTCACAAGTAGAATAGCAAAAAAGTACATTTCTTGCCAGATATTCTCCAAATATTATCCTGTTAAGTCAAGTGAAATTCTGTTTTCATAAGTCATAATTCCTGTAGTCTTTACCAGTCAGATTCTTGATACTGAAGAATAATTTCCTCTACAAAACGTTGCACTTATTACAAGGTAGCATTTTCCAAAATTAAAATGTTAAACTGAAGAATGGCCATCCTACTGCACCTACCATATTTCGGTGTAATTTCTTTTGCAAACATTAACTCAGCTACCACCTATAGCCTGGGTAATCACTTAAGCAAACATTCTTTGCTATCTCTGAGCAAGCACCTCACAAAGCTGTCTTTTTGCTATATGCCTATTTTCTTTAGATCAAACAGAAGTCCCAGGTTGATTCTCTTGGTTTGCTCAAGCACAGTTTCCTTCATGCATATTGGACCACCGTTTTGCCTGTGTAAGGTATCTACAACTCATATCACTCCCTAGGTCTTCATTTGCAGGGTACATTTAAATTTTTCAGATTCTGGCATCTCCAGGGCCACTCTTACGTTGCAGATATCTGCTTACACAGATGAAGCAAGTGCATGAGATTGCATGACAGTATTTCTATACTGAAAGCAGCATAGGAATTTTAGACAGTATAACAACTGTCTAAAGACAGTATTCTTATATTAATATCTTTTACTCTTTCCCCTTCCAATAATACTGCTCTTATTCATTCACTAAAGTCTTCATGTTCTCTCCCATGGTTTTCTTTCTGTTTGGGAGAAGTTTCTAGCTAAAAAATGCATTTCATTATACAGTTTTAATTCTTTCTTAATAATCTCTCTTGCCAATCAGTTTGCAGAAAAATTGTCAAGGGTTTAGGTACCAGTAAAATGAAGCTGTTGTATAGGTCTGACTTACTGCTTCTGTTGATTCCTCTATTTATCTCTAGCAATTTGCTTTTACTTATTTACAACACAGGCTCTTTACAGATCTTCCCTTGGAGTCTTAGGCACACTGTAAGACTCCTGCTACACTGCTACTGCTTCTGAAAAAGAATTATTATTATTATTATTATTATTTTCTGAATAAAGAGAATTATTTGAATCACAGCCATTGTATCTTAGTCCAACGCAGAAACTTTATCTTTTAATAAAGACCTGTGAACCCAAGCAGTATTTCACACACTCCTGTAGTTCCATGCTAGCATGATGAAACATTTGTCCTTTGAGCATGGCACAAACTAACTATTCACTTATGAAAACCCACTCTTTTGGAACAAACATGTTTTGGAGAGTCACAGATAATGTCATTCACTGTTAACTCACCAAGAAAGGCATGCATAGTATGTGTTGCAATGAAAACATGCACTTCAGTTACTCTGGGAGCCACAGCAAGAAAATTCTTCAAATAAAAATAACTTCAATATGCACACCATGAATCTGAGCAAGACTTTATATCATGTCTGTGAAAAATACCTGCATATTTTTCTAAGAGAAAAAGAACAACACATTATTAAAAATATAAGAACTTTTGTTATTGCCGTGCTCATCTGAATTCTAGATTAGATAGAGATAATTTCATATGTTACAAACAGTCCTCCAGGCTTATGGAGAACATTGCACATGAATCACTCATCAAAAATCAAAAGCTAAGGAACCTCCAGAAAAAAAAAGAAAGTTGGCATTTGGAATACTTCCTTAATGGTAACATTGTTTTCCTAAGACTTCCCTCTTTTATGTACACCTGTCAGACATTTGGCTTTTGTGTAAGGTTTATTCTTTTGCACAAACAGGGTAGCATCTCTGCAAGAGCTCTCACTGTAACTTCTAGTTCAAATTTTCTCAACTGGTTGGCATAATGTATCCTTTATAGCATCATGCCTAAAAATTGCCTATGTATACCATATCATTTTAAGGAATAACATGATTCTAGCAATCTGGAAATAACTTCAAATATTTCTATTTGAATGTCTGCCACCCAGGGCTAGTTTTTTCATAGTGTAATCTAGAAAGATGCATTAGATTCTATTTTACCTGTCTCATAATCCATTGAATAAAGATGTTATAAGAAGCATTTCTGTACTTTTTCTATCTTTTTTCTGTTGGGGGGGGAGGGGGAAGTAGCCCTCCTTGTAAAACCATCTATTAAAATTATTTTAATTAATTCATGTACCCAGCCAGAATAATGGCTTTACTGGCAAACCTTGGGAAAAAAAAAGGCATGATCTGCCATTCTATTAAAGGAAACACAGTCCATTTTCATGTTCTAGAACCAATGGGATTTTATCTTCAGCAGACCATTGCTGCAGTTTACTGACATGTAAAAGGAGATAAGGTAAATCATCCATCATCCAGCTGTAATGAATGCCTGGGGTCCATCAGGCCTGGTCCAGTGAGGTGATTGTCCTGCTCTACTCTGCACTGGTGCGGCCTCACCTCAAGTCCTGTGCATGGTTTTGGACACCACAATATAGGAATGACATCAAACTATGAGAGAGTGTTCAAAGGACGGCAACAAAGATGGTAAAGGGCTTTGATGGGAAGCTGTGTGAAGAGTGTCTGAAGTTACAGAAGAGATGACTCAGATCACCTCTAACTCAGTCTTAAGACCTTGATATCAGCTTTAAAATTCAGTCTCTGTTTTTGTGTCTAATAGTACATTTTGGAATCAATAACTTGCATTTTGTCTTGGACTAACATTGGTCAGATAATTAAGAAAACTAATTCCTAGTACAGAGTCTAAATGGCTTACCTTTCTACTATGACTTCAGGAAGCAAATAAATTCCAGTAGAGGCTTCTAAACAAGCCTTCTAAACAAGCTTCTAAACACCTGATTTTCAGGTGTTCTGAGCATAAGTAGCTTCTCTGATTCAGAGGGTCACTGAGCTGGGAAGGGACCTCTGGAGATCACCTACTCCATGCCTCCTGCTCAGAGTAAGGTCAACAAGAACAGGTTGCCCAAGACCATGTCAAGCTGAAGTTTGAATATCTCAAAGGATTGCCACTCTTCCTGGCTTTCTTCCAGTGTTTGACAACCCTCACAGTAAAAATATTTCCTTATTTCTTGGAATTTCCTGTATCTCAGTTTGTGCCAATTGACAGCCCCTTGACAATGGGCACTATTTGGACTTGGAACTGCTGCACACAAACTGTACCAGTAAAGACCTGCTGCTTTACTTGTGGCAGCCCTTCTTGGGGCCCTTCACACTGCCTGCCAGATTCAGCTTCAGATGGGTGTTGGTTTCCCTAAGCCCATCTCTGAATGCTTGGATAGTGTCTCTATATTTCTCCTGGGTCACCTGCCCTGTTCCCATCTCGAGTACCCTTCCTTTCTATGGCTGAGTTTGGTCAGAAGCAGCTTGTTCCTTCTCTAATTTTCTTGCCACCTTTGTTCTCCAGCCCTGGGGTGGGCACAGCCCTGACAGCCAGGGCCCTGTCCCAGCATCCCAGTGAGGAGGAGGACAGCTGGGGGCACCAGGGCAGCCTCAGATCCTTGCACCAGGCACCTCCCTGGCGAAAAGGATGGGATGAAGCTGAGATGGGGCATGAACATTTGGATGGGGGTCAGGATCTGTTGCGGTGCATGTTTTGGGTTTTTCCAATGTTCTGTGTGCTTGTAATGGTTCTGTCCCAACACCACCCCACCCCCCCCAAGCCCCCCTGATGGTATGGTCCCTGACCCTTTCTGTCCATCATCCTGCTAGAGTTAGAAGATTCTGGGAATGATGCCCCTGAATTGTCCAGGTAATTAGATGCCACCCACATCTATTGTCTTTATAATACACCTCACTAAGAATTGGTCCCTGGCCCTTTCCTGCCCGGGGGACGCCCCTGGTACTTAACCTGAGGGCAGAGGAATTTTCTCTCTCTTGGACCTGGGATCTAGGACCCTCTCTGCTTTCCATCTGCCCTGGAGAGGTTTCCTGGAGAAATAAACCATCCGAACCCAGCGAGAGCCACTCCTTTTCTCACAAGCCGCGCTCCATGCATCAGCCTGAGATCCAGAACAGCAAACCTCTGACCTATAGAATCCGGGGTGAGCTAGCTGGTAAAAGCAGCCCCAGAAAGGGAATTTCTATAAGGATCATGCCCACTGCAGGAAATCAGGGTCAGACAGTGCTTCAGAAGTAAAATTTCTTCATTTTAACACTTTTTCTTTTTTATACTTTTCTTTTCAGAGAAAGTAACTTTACAATTTTAGCAAAACATGTGAATGTTTGTCAACCATATCTGTATTATATGCAAAAAAATTTCACCCATCCATACAAAGTAGATTGATGAAGTATTTTTTTATCTATTACATGTGTGAAACTAACTTGATGTATCTTACCCTTGTCAACCCTAATTCTGATACTGCCAAAATAAAACTGCCTGTTACAGAGTGGAAATTTACTCTATTTTTAATTCTAAACTATAATGTACTTTTTTTAAAAAATCAAGGTATCAGTAAATGTACTTTGATATGGATTTTTCAAAATAGATGATCCTGGCAAAGCCCATGGAATCCCTTTTAAATAAGCTCAAATACTAATCAGTGTATACAGTCTGTAAATCTCATGAACTTCCACTTTAAATTGTTGTAAATCTTTTTGTTTTCCAACACACATTCTACAAAAAGGTAATACATCAAGAACCAACTCTTTTTTTTAAAAAATGGCTAAATACATACCTCAGACTGAGTCAAACCTGGATTCCTTCAATTCTGTCAAAGCCATGGATTTCAGAGAGGCTTTGTCAGAAATAAAATGGGGATTTAGAATGTGGATAAAGCAGATTTCAGATGAAGGGCCACATACTTAGCTTCATTTTTAGCTTTACTTTAACTTAGTTTTATATGCATCTCTGATCTCTCCCTGTGAAAAAAAAAGGGTCCTGTGTGTATTTCATCACACAATCAGTAACAGAATTATTACTTCTGTTAAAATATAGGTGCAGCTGAATGGTAATTGCAATGCTTATGAGAATTTCCTATTCAAATTAATATAATGGAGTTAGCCTGAATGTTCTGTGGAGAAGACCAGTTGCACATCCTGGATTACATATGGAACAATGTGACAAAATAGAAATTACCTAAATGATCTCATCTTGACATCAAATCTTTGTGGAGGTTATTTTTTTACCTAGCCCTATTTTGAATGAGACAGTCCAGAATACAGAGTGAAAAAACTAAGAGCTCATATAGACAAGTGGAAGACCTCAGCAAAAAGGATATTACTCACATTTGTGGGCTTATATTTCCAGACCAGAGGTGAAAATTGTGGACTTTGTTTTCCCATTTAGCGCAATGGTGTTGGTGATACAAACTTTGGGACCATGCCTTCCACCCAAATTTTTACTTTACATTTAGGTCACACCTGGAACATGACTTCTCCAGATGTTTAATAGATATTTAAAAGAAACAAACCAACTTTGCTTGCTGCAATAACCCACAGAAAAAATTAGGCCTCTGGGGAGTAATCTTCTGGTTTTCCAATTTATATTATCCTTTGGCCACTTCATTGTGTAGTGCTATATATTTTCCTTGGTGGTAGTGAGAGATGTGTTCCCTTTTCACTTAATCAAACTTCAAAAAATAATGCAAATTAGGTGATGACCCTGAAGTCAAGAAATTTCTCTAGTCAGTGATTGAGCAGGCTGATTATTCAGTATGTTTCTTTAAAGCCTTTGCAATGGAATAAGATTTGGCTTAGACCACAATTCACAGCCATGGATATTTGTGTCAAGGCCTTCTCTAGGACATCAAATCTTCCCAGTTTTACATGCAACACAGACCACAGCCATTTCAGGACACAGCAGCTCATTGCAAATGGTTACTGGTAAACTCAAAGCTGGGCATTGCTTGTTTGCACCAGTTAACAGTCGTAACTTAAGCAACCCAGCAGATTGTTCTTCACTTTTTGTCCCCCAACCATTCAAGCTTTAGAACTTGATTACTGTAGAAGTGTCATGACATCACTGAAAGCAGAGATCTTCCAAAAGACTGTAAAGCCTACACTGGATAAGTAACTCAGCATGAATCCCAGAGCCCCTGCAAAGAAATTAATTCAGCTGTTGCATGTATAACCAGAAGATTAATGCAGAAAAGCAGAGCAGAGATGAATAGCTAAGCTCAATATAGGATACCAATAAAAATAATACTTATTTTTTGATTCTGGTGTCCACCTTTTAGCAGCATTGATGAACTGGCAAAGGTACAAGGGAGAGTCAGAAACTGTCTGAGTACCGAGGGAAATGTTTTACAGTGAAAGTTAAAGAGCTCATTCTATTTAGTTCATCAAAAAGCATGCCAGGAGATTAATTAATTAATCATAGTGTATAAGTACTTTCATAAGAAGGACTCAGCAGTTACTGAAGGCCTTTAAATGTAGTAAAGAAAGAACAAAAACATCAGAAGCTGAAAACTGTTCCAAGAAAAATCAGGTGACGAATCAAGCACAGATATTTGCTAGTGAAGGTGATTAACCAGATGAACAACTTGCCAAGGGAAGAAAAAGACTCAGTCTCCTGATGTCTTCATATCATGATACCTTCTGGAAAATGAAGCTATCTCTTTTGAAGATACAAACTCAAAAAAAAAAAAAGTAGAACAAATTAGCTAACCCTTTCTTAGATAGTTTGGTGTAACTGCGGCTAAATGACATCTGTGAATTAATATGTGTCTCAAATATATGTGGGAAAAAATCAGATTAAAAGAGCATCAGACAAAGCCAGAACACAAACTGGGAACACAGCCCACAGCCAAGCCAAGAGGGAGCTGCATGGGATAAGTGCTGGTTAGAAAAGAGCTCAGAGCTTCAAGGAAAGATAGCATCTCTCCACATTGGATATTTGTTGTACTGAAGAAAAGAAGCTTTTGTAATTTTATTTTTTTTAATATATATAAATAGGATTTTAGCATCAACTTCTCTTTCCTTCTGACTTAAACTACTCAATGGAATCTGGATTTCTGACTAACTGCTTAAGTCAGAGAAAGATAACATGGAGTTTTATAGGCTCAGTGCAGAGAGTAAGAGGTGCAATTCAGAGGCCTGTGATCTGACTGAAAACTTTCATGATCTCAGTCTTTTAGTCCTTTAGTGAGTCTATGAGTTCTCTGAGTATTTGTTGATATGTCTTTCCTGTTTAATATAATATATTTGAATTAGCGGCTACAACTCTTAGCATACAACCTTTGCATTCCTAATACTCTTTTGTGCAACTTAGCACTGAGGGCATATTAAAAGTAGTTGTAAGGTGTTCATACAGTCAAAGCTGATACAGCAAAAGGTCTCCAAAGTTCATTTATTTTCCCTTCATCTTTAATAGTGCATCATCATTTCCCAGGCTACTGAAGAATTTGGGTTTTTTTTCTTTTTACTCTATTGATGGCTCCAGAGAGTTTTGTGTTACATTTGATTTGGATTGTTTTGTTTACAGGATCCTTGTTCTTCTATTAGAACTGTGCCCATTAGAGATGTACCCTTAGACTGGGCAGATCACCACTCTGTGTTCCCACTGAACTCATCTCATTTCCAGTCTCTTTAAATAGTTTGTGAAGCTTGGCTGTTTTGAAGCATAACAGAATGACACTAATTCATAAAGGCAGAGTTCATTGGATAATATTTCTATGATTTATTTGATTATTTGTTTGGGTTTGTGCTTTAAAGTATTTGACAAATCATTCATGACAAGATTTGACAAACTCTGTAAAGCTCACCAAACTTTGGTGTTTGCTTTGCAAAACATTGTTCTAGGTATTAATTTAGTACCTGGATTAAAATGCACAGCAGGGATTTCTGTGGACCAAGCAGTGTACATCAAAATATTCCTGTTGCTACTTCTCACCCACGATTCAGACACAGGAAAAAAATTACTGAAGTACCAGTGCCAGTTTAGAAAACTTAGGAGAGGGTTTTTGCTGCACTTTCCAGTACTTATTATTACAGCTGCACAGAACACGATCAGTCTTTTTCCCATATTTCAGGTGATTCTAACTCAGTTTCCAAAAAATAAGGTATATTAGTCAATTCTGCATGCTGCTCTAACAGATGACTGTACATATTCTGGTGCTGTGTCACCAAAACCTCGGAACTTCCAAGTCACATTTGTTCTCTCTTGTTCCAAAAAGGCACATTTTTAAACAGGCAGCTCTTCCAACTTAACCTTGGTCCTGACTGTCACGTGTGTCTTTTGGGACTCTTGACTATTAATCCACTGTAAGAGTTTGCAGCCAAATGTTGGTGCCTTACACCTGTGCAAGGCTATTTCTTCCTTGGCATAGCCAAAAGCCAAAATACATCCATGTTAGCTATTCTGTTCATAGGCTTAACAGGAAAAGTTTGGGTCTCTCAGTAACAGTTGTAGTGGCTCTTCAAGGCTAGAGAGAGGAGGTAGAGATACAGATTTATTTCTATGCCAGTAATGTGAATAAATAGAATGGACTAAATTCAAGGCTCAAACGAGTTGAATAAGAAAATACCATTTAAATTGTAAAACAGCTCTTGAAATTCTTCAGAGTGGAATGTTCCCATGATTCTTAACCAAAAATACAGAAGTAATGAGGGTGATAATAATATGGTTTCCCACTTCTATCCTTCTGCAGTGATGACTTTCACATCACTGATAGGGATGCTAGTAAAGGAGTTGCATGACTGCAGCCTGCAATTACATCATTTAAGCAGTGTTAACTTTTATAATATTTTCCTCCAATAATCTTTAGTGGAATATAGATTATAGTTAGCTCATGCAAATCTGTGACTATCAATAGGTAGAGTCTGCCACAGCAGATCTCTATTTCAGTTATGTTTTAGACTGCATTGCATAACAGTATCCACAGTCTTTTGTTACTTATATCATCCTTGCTGTTATGTGACATCTTTCACACTATTCATATTCACATCTTGTACAATCTGAAATGCATCAGAGTCTTGTATATCTTCCATAGCCAACATGCAGCTTAACATTATTAAACTGATTTGCTGGGGTGTTTGATTCATGCATATAGAAAGCATTCTGTGAGCTCTCTGAAGATGGGGATTTCCAGTCCTTAGAGAATTTTGAATTTGTTTTCAATAAATTCAGATAATTCACTGGGATTATCTAAATATTCTGTACCTTTCAGAAAAAGCAGAACTTAAACTCCTGAAAATAAAATAAACACTGATTTAATTCAATAATTTCAATTTAGTTTAATAATATATACAATACATATGTAAAGTATTTAAGAATGAAGACATTGGACTACATTTTGACACTATCAAAAACAAGATAATGTGAGTCCATCACAACTTTGCTGTTTCCTTTTTCTTCAAAACCGGATTTCAAAGATTTTCAAAAAAGGCTGAGTTGTGGTAAGTGGTTGACACTGGTTATTCAACCAGAGCTCTTCCAGCGCTCTTCCAGCCATCCCTAGTTAATATCTTCAGAAAGGAGCCAACAAGAAGACAATTAGTGACTTATCATGAGGTATAACATACTAAATGGGTTTAACACAAGCAGAAACAAATATTCCTGAGTACCATATTATATTGATATAAAGAGTGATTGAAAGGTGATCTATCAATATGTTGGGGTCTGCAAATAGAGACAGATATCTCTTGATGGTAATTATTTTAGTCTGGTTTGCTTAAGAGCATTGCATAGCAGCTGCTGCAGTTCAAGTTTTTGGGGGGGGGTTGGGGGTTTTTTGTATTTTTTTTCTTTTTTTTCCTTTGTTTTGTGTGTATGTGTGTGTTAAGCACTTGAAGTCCTACTTCGAAAATTCAATAGGTAAATAGGGACCTCCCGAGGTTGTATTCATCCAACCCCTGTTCTCAAGCAGGGACACTTAGACCAGGTTGCCTAGGACCATACACAGTTGAATTTTGAGAATCTCCATGGATGGAGACTCCACGGCCTCTCTGGGCAACCTGTTCCTGTGTTTGATCACCTTCACAGTAAAAGCATTATGTTCAGTTGGGTTCAGATGGAATTGCATGTTTTAATTCGTGCACATTGCCTCTTGCCATGAGCATTGCTGAAAAGGGCCTAGATCCCTCACCTTCAGTCCCTCCCATGAGGTATTTTTACACTTTGGTAAGACACCCTACAGCCTCCTCTTCTCCTGAGAGAAGGGGCTGAACAGTCCCAGCTCTCTCACACTCTTTACACAACAGATGCTCCAGGGCCATAGTCATCTTTGTGGGTCTTCACTGCTTCTACAACTGGTACAACAGCACTTTTGTTTTACATATTAATGCTACAGCAACCAGTTCAGTTTTGACTGCATGAGTTACGTTCTAACTTAACTAATGTATTATAAGTACCTCTTTTAATGACTTCTTGCAAGCAAATTACTAGTTAAAGCTGATCTGTGGGCAAAGCACTCTGCTGACTCATGTTACTTTAGTTTATTTAAGTGCCTAATAGGTCTGCAGTTGTGAACATGGTACATGTAGAACATTTCAAGGATTTTCACTGGGGTCTTACTGACTTAAGCTACAATCACTCATCGATCAAGTGAAAGGCTGTGTGGTGGCATATGTTATTTGAAGGTGAGAATGATCCACATTATTCTAAGGGGCTCTTCTTTCATGCTTTTTGTGTGTTGTTTTTTTTTTGGGTTTTTTTTTGCTTTCATTATTATTACCCAGCATTATCCGAGAATCAGTATATCCATTCCCTGAACTTTTTTTTTTCCTTTTTTAGTCTATCACTGTATAACATTCTTAAAAATGGAGTAAACATCAGACTAGGTCAATAACCACAGTGTCTGAAGTTACCACAAGTAATATCAGATTTGTGACTAACATATGCATTGGTTAAGCCCTACCTAAACTGAACAGAGAAATAGTGTTGGTGGCATCTTTCAAAAAAGAAATACATACAGAACAGTTTTCAGAGGAAGAAAAAAAAAACAACCAAAGAAAAAAACAAAAAAGCTTTCCCTGAAGATGAACAATCTTTGGTAAACAATCAGTCTGTATTTACATTATTCACCATTTTCACCCAAGCATTTTTTCATGTAAGATTTACAAGATCTGACACTGGATAAATAACTGTGGGGAACAGAAACCCCATTTACAGTGAGATTTGGAGCCATTTTATGATCTCAGTAAAAGATAATTTTTGAACATGCCTTGCCTAGGAAACTAGCACTACTATTTCCATGGCTTGATACATATTCTGCCTGCATTTCATTTAGGAAATAAACATGTGTTTCTTTACCACCCAAACTTTAATACATTTCAGGGGAGAATGGCTCTTTTTTTAACTGTGAGTCATTCTTTGCTAATTCAATCAAGATGGAGCTGACAAAATAATGAAGATTTTGGAGGTATTTTTACCATGTTTGTCACTCCACCAAATGACAGTGCAAAGTTCCCTTGTCTGAATTTTGATCAAATACTTACCAGGAATGCTAAGCCTTTCAGAATCCCATAGTACCTGTTTCATGGCATGTGAGTTATTTGCTTTCATCTCCCCTTTACTGTATAAAAGAGGATCTGAGGCTGTAAAAACTTCAATCCAGAGATTCATGCAGCTGTACATAACAGATCCTTCCTCTCTCGTCATTGCAGCACAACATCAAACCAAACAAAATGTCTCAGAAAGCTACAGTATTTGCAACGAGGCTGTCACAGATCTCCTTTTCTGTTTTTGAAAGAAATGGCTAAATGCCCAGCACCTGCCTCCATACTGACATTTTCTGAAACACCAAGGTAAAAGAATCAACTTTTGTCAATATCATCTCAGTGATTTTTTTAGAAACAATGAAAAGAAAAGCCTCAGTCTCTATCCTTGGTTCTTGAGTACAGGATTAAAATAAAGGACACATGATTTTATTGATTTAATGAGGGATGGAGGCTTCAGTGGAGCATTCCTTATGATTAGAGAACAAGCCATGTTTGCAGGTCTCACAATGAGTTCTTCCCCATTTGTTTGGCTTTCCCCATTTCTTGAGAAATTGTTTATGTATTTGGCTGTTAAAATGACCCACAGAGTTTACTCCTGTGCTGCACGAAGCATTCAAATGCCTGCAGTGATTTCAGTCTGTCTCTCTCAACAGGGAAAGGAAGAAGGACTGAAGGGATTGCAGCACAGTTCTGTAAACTAAAGAGATGAAGAGCAGATAGGGAGAGAGAGAGGAAAAAAACTTTTAAAATGTTAGATAAAACACAGCAACAGCAACAGGAATAACACCTCCTACCTATGAAGTAGGCTGTGTGCAGAATGCATTAATCTTTGAGTATATTTTATCAGATAGGAATCCCTTCCCCCAGCTATGAACTGAGATGTAAGCTAAAGGAGTTCACTCATAGTGTTTTGTGGTAGATTGATTCATGAACAGTGAATTAATCTCCTCCCTTAGACCTTTTACCTTTGAATTGTGGGGTTTTTTTTCTTTCAGTATTCATATGATACAAAATGACATTTTCATATGGTAATATCTTCTCCTTGTAGCATTGCTCTTCAAGATTAGCTAGAGGGATGAAACACAAACAGTGACTTCCCAGGAAAACAAAAAAAAGCCAACAAAAGGCAAAACCAAACTGAAAACTAAAATTTATTCCTTATTGTTGATTTGACTGTGTGATAGCAATAACAGAGTTACTGAGGCTTGGCGTATGTAAATTTAACAAAATGGATGTAGGTTTATGTCATAAACACCTACACTAATAGTTCTATATACATAAATATATAAAAATAAACCACATATACAGCATTTACTTTTCCTACAAGTTAAACTTTCTCCATTCCCTTTAGTATTACTGACTCTGGACTTGAAAGTTAGAAAGAGCCAGTGCCTGGGACTGCAGTTTCCACATCCTACCCTTCCCCTCTCCCCATTTTGGTTTCCCCAAACTGAGCTACTGTTCCTCTGCCCATCTCTATTGCTCTCAGTAGGCAAGTGAGTCTGAAACCAGGGGGCAAAATAATTTCTTCCCAATTATCTTAAGCTGTGCAAGATAACCTCTCTCTCTCTCAAGGGCAGATGCTAAAATATGCACAGAGTTCTGATGTCTAGACAGTTATGAAATATAGGTGTAGGGCTCTGCACATGCAGAAGAGAAATGCATCCCAAATGAAGTGTTTTTATTAAAGAAGTATAATCACTGGGATAACTAATTTCATCAATACCACATAGTTAATTAAACCCATTATAGTTACTATTCCCATGGAGAGGAGGTCAGACAAAGCAGCAGTCCCCCTGACTCTCCTATGCTAACAAAAGAGAGAGAAATTAAATATATTAAACAATGCTTCTCATTCAGGAGTTAGCAAGACTCATTGAAAGGGCTTGAAACTAGATTTGAAGGGGGGAAAGGATAAAACTAGGCTCACTAGAGAGAAGCCTGGAGTCGGCACATCAGTGTTTGAGGAACAGTGTGCTAGCAAGGTCCTATGGTCTGACCTCAGTGGAGGTACGGTATGGAGGCACACAAAATGCAAACACACAAGAGTTATTGATGTGTTAGGAACCAGAGAAGTCCCTGAGAATGGTCACGTAGAAGTTTGGGTTTCTCCCTCTAAAAAGGTACTGGAAGGAATAGCCCAACTGAACGGCATCCATCACAGTGCACACAGCAAGGGCAACAAAACAGGAGCTATAGAATTCCGCTTTCTGGGGCTGCTTTTACCAGCTAGCTCACCCCGGGATTCTATATGTCAGAGGTTTGCTGGTCCTGGATCTCAGGCTAAGGCATGAAAGGAGGCGTGGAAGAAAAGAGTGGCTCTTGCTGGGTCTTAGGTGGTTTATTTCTCCAGGAAACCTCTCAAGGGCAGATGGAAGGCAGAGAGGGTCCCAGACCCCAGGTGCAAGAGAGCGGAAATTCCTCTGGGCTTACCTTAAGTACCAGGGGCGTCTCTGCGGCAGGAAAGGGCTCGGAACCAATTGTCAGTAAGGTACATTATAAAAACAATAGATGTAGGTGGCATCTAAATTACTTTGAAAAATCAGGGGCTTCATCCCCAGAATCTTCTAACTCTAGCAGGGTGATTGACAGAAAAGTTCAAGGGCCATACCATCAGGGGGGTGTAGGGGGGGGATTGGGACAGAACCATTACAAACATACAAAACATTAGGAAACCCAAATCATGCACTGCAACATCTCCCTCTTTTCTTTTACTTAAAGCGGAGTGTTTTATGACTAACTAGAGGGCTTTTCAGTCTTGGAATGCTAGATTTCATCTTCTTCTTGGTCTGTCATTGCACACCAGGACAACTACAACATAGTTGCCATCATGGAAACATGGTGGGTTGACTTGCATGACTGGAGTGCTGCAGTGGATTACTAAACTCTTCATAAGGGTAGGCAAGGAAGGGGAAGTGATGGAGTAGCCCTGTATGTTAGGGAGAGTTTTGATTGTCCAGAGTCTAACGATGGTGACAATAGGGTAAGTGTCCGTGGCTAAAAAATCAGGAGGAAGACCAACAAGGCAGATATCCTGGTGGGAATCTGTTATAGACCACTCAGCCCAGATGAAGGGGTAAATGAAATATTCTATGAGTAGCTGGGAGAAGTCTTACAATTGCTAGCTCTTGATCCTGTGGGGGACATCAATTTACTGGATGTCCACTGCACACAAAATACAGTGGAGAGGATCCAGTCTAGGAGGTTCCTGGAGTGTGGAAGATAACTTCCTGACACAGCTGGTGAGGGAACCAACTAGGCATGGCTTCCCACTGCCCTGCTGGTTTTGAATAGGCAAAGACTGGTGAGTGATGTGATGGGTGGTTCGTGGCCATCTTGGACAAAATGATCAAAGTTTTTGTTTCTTACAGAAATAAGGAGGACGTCAGCAGAACAGCTGCCTTGGATTTCTGGAGGGCAGACTTTAGCCTGTCTAGGAGACTGGTTGAGAGAGTGCCTTGGGAGGCAGTCGTGAGGCATAGTTGAGGAATGGTAGGTATTTCTTAAGAAAGGAATCCAAAAGAGATGTCCTCAAGGGCCTAAAGACAACCTGAGGGAGAAGAATGACCTGCCTGTAAAGAGAGCTTTGGCTGGAACTTAGCGGGGGGGAGGGAAGAGTTTATGACCTTTGGAAGAAGGGGCAGGTAACTCAGGAGGACTGAAAGGATATTATGAAGTTATTCAGGGAAAAAAATTAAAAAGCCAAAGCCCAACTAGAACTTAATCATGCTACTGTAATAAAAAATTGACTATATTCTCAGTACGTTTGCAGATGACACTAAATTGAGCAGGAGTGTTGATCCCCTGGAGGATGGGAAGGCTCTACAGAAGGATCTGGACAGGTTGGATTGATGAGCTGAGCCCAGCTGTATGAGGTTCAACAACATGAAGTGCTGAGTTCTGCACTTGGGTCACAACCCCTGCAACACTACATGTTTGGAGTGGCTGGAAAGCTGCCCACTGGGTGAGGCCACACCTTCAATCCTGTGTTCAGTTTTCGGCCCCTCAGTAAAAGAAAGACATTGAGAGTGTCAAACAAGGGCAGTAAAGCTGGAAGGACTGGAGCACAAGTCTTATGAAGAACTGGAGTTGTTTAGCCTGGTAAAAAAGAACGCTCAGGGGAGACCTTATCACTCTCTACAGCTACCTGAAAGGAGATTGCAGCCAGATGGGGTCAGTCTCTTCTCCCAAACAGCAAGAGATAGGACAAGAGGAAATGACTTCAAGTTGTTCCAGTTGAGGTTCAGGTTGGATATGAGGTAAAATTTCTTCACAGAAAGGGTTGATAGGCATTGGAACGGGATCCCAAGGGAAGTAGTTGAGTCCCCATCCCTGGAGTTATTTAAAAGACGCGTAGATGTGGTCCTTACAGAAACAGTTTAATGGGGGACTTGGAGTGCTGGGTTAACAGTTGGACTCAATGATCTTAGAGGTCTTTTCCAACCTACACAATTCTATGATTCTATGAAGAAAAGGAAGGTTTAACAACTACAGGGTCACTCAACAAAGAAATTCCACAGAGATAATTTATGTCGCACATTTGTATGGGACTCCTTCAGATGGAATGTACTGTAGTTCCATTAGATTTGTGCTAACAAAACAGATGAGGAGAAAACACAAGTCTGGCAGAATTGTTCCAGACTTCTTTCGAATGGCACCTGAATACATTTCTTCAACAGTGGATATATTTCATAAGTGACCAGAAAAACATGACATAGTATTGGAAGATAATGAAGTTAGCACTGCCACTCAGTCAAATCTCATCCCATTCCTCCCACCTAAAGGCTGAGTAGATAAAGATTACATCACTGGATGTCCAGAACTGTTAGTAAGGAAAGAGGTTCCCACCCATCCCTCAGAAAAGTTTTCATAGATTTCTATTACCTGTCTTATAATGACAGTAATTATGCTCTGAATCCAGGGACGAGGGGGAAAAGTCTGAGCTATAAGGAGGTCCTGAATAAGAACTTTCAATTTCTCATTTAATATCCAGTGAACACCAACAGCAACAATACCAAGAGACACCAAGCAATAATACCAAGAGGCATAATGTACTCCAACAATACCTTAAAGGTCCTGCAATTTTTTGAAGGAAAAGTATGAGTTCACAAGTCTCAGATATACACTTATACATACACACACACAGACAAACCACAAAGTTTGAGAGGTGCTCTCACCTAAAAATGCAGACATTCCAATCATCGGCGTTTGTCATAATTGTCTAAGTGAATGTTTTTCAACTTTTGATCCATGGACTCCTAGGGATCAACATCATACTCCAAAGAGGTCCATGAGTGGTGCCCAAGATGTATCTTTTCACATATGCCATATAGCAACCTATATACAAGAAGCTTCCTCTGGAGTCCTGACTTCCCTGGAGATTTTGGAAATCCAAAAATCAAAAAAAGCTAGTCTAATCCCACCCTGTAAGGAAGGAAGGAGGGAAGGATGAGAAAGGGAGGCAAGAGGAAGGGAGAAAGGAAGGGATTAGGGAAGAATATATGAGGGACAGCAAACACTTAAAATTTAATTTTTGCCTGAAAGAAAGATAGAATAACCTAATATTTGTAGGGAGTGAAAATTTGCTGCAAATTTATTTACCTACATGAAGCAATTCACAACTTCCTAATAATGACCTACCATCCCTTAAAATCAGTCAGTCATCATAATGGTATAAATAATTGTATTATGTTATTGGCTTATGTAGTGCTAGAAACTGAATTTCTATACAGATTAAAAAAAAAAGGGGCCACGTTCCATATTCTCTTGAAAAAGCTTAATATCTAAATAGATACAATCAATGAATAAAAAAATTAAGCATTATTAGTCCTATTTTAAGACAGGCAAATGAGACACAGCAATCAAGGATACGCTGATATTGTATATTACAATGTACAATAAAAATCCCAGACTAGTTCCAGATAACCTGGTTTGCCCAGAAAGCCCACAAAGCACAGCTCCCTGAAGAGATAGCAACTCACCTCAGAAATTATACTAATTCATCATTATGACACAGCACCCAAGTCAGGATGAGTGCAGATGGACCACATGTGACAAACTCAGTGTCACACTGAAAACTTGTGGCAGACACAGTTATGCATGAGCTGGGAACATGCTGGAAGCGGGGCTAGCCTGTCTCATGATGCTTCCCCAGGAAAACAGAGAGGGAGTGCATTGTGTTAGTGGGGTACAGGACACCATGGGCACCTGGTCATTCTCCAATATTTAAGCTTTTTCCGGGGTCTTTAGTTTATTGTGTTTGCTGAGTCAGCCTCAGTCACGAGGTTCATCCTGAGACCAACTCAAGTCATGATTCATTAGCAACTGGCCACACTTCCAAAATTAGAAAGATCCCCAGAAGGAAAAACTGTCCTGTTTATCTTTGTGGGCACCACTTTATATGCCCAAAGATAGTGTGATTTTTGTGAGTTCAAACAAGATGAGAGAGGACGTTGCTTCTCATTGTCTATACAACCAAGTGTCAGTGAGAGCTCTTCACAGTACTACTGTTATGCTGAAAAAGGGAAGATATGGAGAAAACATGAGTTCAAAAACTATTCTGACATCTCTGAAACATCCTGACAATACCTTACCTTTGACAAAACCTTGATAATACCTTTCCTCTACCTTACCACTCTACCATACCACTCTAGCAAGTAGCCACATCAAATACTGAGTCCGCTATGGAAAGTGAAGCACCCACAGTCAAGTAGCAGCTGCAGTGAGAATAACCAGAATATGAAGAGCCTTGAAGTAGACTGGAGTGAATAACTGTGCATTCAGGTGGCTGGAACCTCTTTTCACCACTGTTTCCCTGTTGTTGTTCATGGCATGAAAGAACAAGACCCACATCAGGTTGAAGTGAGGAGAGAAAGAAGGACAAATTATTATGATTTGGGGTTTAAATGGGATTTGGAATTTGATTGAGGATTGGGAGATGAGAGGACCACCTCTTTGACCCCAGTGGTCAACTCAGAAGTCCATCACAGAGAGGGATGAGAAAACAATCTACTTGTTTATGTTACATGCATGAGAATCTCCAGTAGAAATATGTAAACAATCAGAAGGCTAAAGAATCAGGGTGACATTTCCCCACTTTTTCCCCACTGAATTTAGCTTAGACTAATCGAAGCCTCAAGCTGTCTTGATAGCAGGAAATACTTTTCAAAGCTCAGATTTACTGAGCTCATTCCCTATTCCACGTGGTGAAAACAGTCTCTGGCATGCTTTTTGCTCAGATCACCCAAAACTCTCCCAATCAATTCCCAGGTGTGAATCAGAAATTAACTCGGAAGCTTTTCCAGTTACACATCTAGACATACCCAAATTATTTCCTTCTTTATAAATCAGCAAAATTAAATCATACGGGGACAACCAGACCATGGCAACAGGACACAAGTCAAAGAAATGGTAATGACACCATTTCTTTTACTGTACAGAAGTAATTTGGTTTCAATATGACCATTGATCACTAGACAGTCAGACATCATATCTTGCTACTTTACTAATTCAGCACTTAAATTCCTGAACTTCTGCTATTAACACTTGAAAACAAACCATTTCTAAACTGTCAAAATGTTTCAGAGATATCAGAACAGTTTTTGAACTCACATTTCCTCCAATTTCTTCATGCTTTTGCTTAAGGTTTGCTGCCATAAATTCATACCTGTCAGCAAGAAAACTGTGTGATCAAGGAAATAATATGCAAGTCCTATATGGTTTGCTTGAGTTTTTAATTGGCAGACAGTCAGAATGAGCATTTAAGAAATAAGATCTTCACTGAAGTGAAGAGGCTAACTTTAAGGTTCAAGATATTGTATTCTTCTATGAAGTCTAATCATGCACTGTCAGAAGAAAAAAGACTCTGAATGATATTTTTACTGTTGTCACATAACAGTTTTCTAATCCCAGATAGGACAGCTGTACTTGTCAAATGTTTTCACTGATACAAATATTCAGCTTCAATTCAAATCAAAGGCAGACCTGTGTGCTCTCCCTGTCAGAGTGCTAAGACCAATTAGACAAAGCTCCAGACACCTACCAGAATAAGAACTCATTCTGGAATAAGTGACAGCTACTGGTGTTTTTAAAATGCTCTTTTGACAACCCAAGTACACTAAAATTAAGAAATCTGAAATGAAGACCCTTACTGTAAAATTGCAAGGCATCAGAGAGTAGCTTTTGCTAAAAAAACCTGATCCCACTGTGTACACTCACAATGCTGAGTAGCTTCTTCTAGCTTCCTGCCTTGAGGCACCAAGTAAAAACTGCCAAGTCTCTCTCTCTTTGGGAAAAAAAGCTGACTCTCTGACTCATTTGCCCCAGAAGAACTTTCCTTGCCACATAGAAGACTTGGCATATGAAGCAGAAAGGCACTAGCATTGAATCCTGTATGCCTCCTGTTGCAAAAGCTGGTAGAGTGAAATTATATATATATACAAAGGCTCTGTTAAATATTATAGGTCCTGGGGATTTTGCTGTTTAGGAATGATCACTCACCCCTCCACTTGATCTTCCTTCAAGAGTAAGAGGAAATTATGCAATGCTATTCTTTCTGGAATGTTCACCTAGACATGTCAAGGAAAGGTGTAGATCAGTGCTTTTCATTTGCTGGGAATTATTTATGTGAAGAAAACCCTACTAACTTTCTAAACAGTTGATTGAAATCATTGTCGTCACCACTGAGCATAAAAAGTAGCCCAAAAGTCCAGTTATTCCTATATCTCCTTCCAGTTGACAAGACAAAAGAATGCATGCAGAGTAGAAGGCATCTTCACACCTTGCTGTAAAGAAACACCAAAGGGGGTCTGTCTGTAGCAGTAGCACAAATAGCCAAGACTTCTTCCTTCAGCTGGTGGGTTTTATTCAGACTGCATTTTCTCACTGCTGGAAACACTACTGAGGAAGTCCAAATACTACAGGTATAAAACAAACTGACATTCCTAAAGGTGGGCTTGGAGACAACCTGGCCAAAATCTTCCATGTGCACCATTCTTCCTCCTTCAGATACGGACAATAGCTCTGACAGCTTAAGTGGTGAATGGGCTGGATCTTGACAGCTGAAGATGAGGGCCTCAGACAGAAGGAGAAATCACTGAGACTGATCAACTCCTGTGACACTGGCTTTGCACTGGTAATAGGCAAAAGAATAAAATGCAGCTAAACACATTGTCTGTGCCTTTAAAATTCATTCAAAGTAGTCACTCAATTTTCCAAGAGGTTGATGGTCAATCTGACTTGCACAGAAGCAGGAGTATAACCATATTGTTGCATATATATATATAAAAAATAGCTATAAATGCTATTAAAACTTAAAATGCAAGCAAGATGTTTCCAGTGGTAATCAGAAAATAAGTTCATCAGCATTGTAGAAAAAAAAATCGGAAAAAGAAACAAAGAAATCAGCTTTCTTTTCCCATCTTTGTTACATTTATCAAGGTAGTTATGGCGCATTTTCATACGATAAAACTACCAGACATGTCTAATTAACATTCTTACTGAAAGTATGATTCAATCCATCCTCAAAACAATATTGTCTTAAGTTGATACAGCAATAAATACCAACCCACTGGTAAATCAAAAAATTACAAGAGTGGAAATGAGCATTGAAGCTGTTCCTTTTGCTGCACCTCAAACACAACCAGCTATATCTGTCATGCCTTTAAAAGGCCTATGTAATAGATACACCAACTACAATGCCATAAACCACTGTGAATAACCTATTTTAGTTTGTTGCTGTCTTTATTATTACAAGGTTTTCATAGTTGCCTTCCACATCTTTCCCTTCCACATCTTTCCCTTCCACATCTGTCATTTATATGCAAATTACTATACCATGTCCTCCTCAGTCCTTAAAAATTTCTTAATAGACTGAAAAAAAGCCAATTTACCAAAACCTCCTCACAGTCATCTTTTGTAGCTCTCTGATCATGATGTTTGCCCTCTTCCAGGCTCTCTGGCTAGTCCATGACTTTCTTAAAGCTCAAGTGTGGAAACTGTGCTCTATTTGAAGCCTCACCAACACCAAGGAGGATCATTTCATACCTGCTGCACACCATAGATCTGTTTAATGAGAACAATGCAAGGATTGCCTTGGTTGTTAACATTAGGGCATGTAGGCTCATATTCAGATATGATACTCCTCATAGCCTTTCACAGGAAACTGCCACCCAACCCTTTATTCCCACTTTGTATTTGGGCAGCTGATTATTCCTAACCAGGACTTTTCCCTTCTGGGGAAAAGGAAATCCATTTCTTTCTGGAGAGAGCATCAGTGCCAAAGTCTGTCAGTTTGCCATCAGTTGTCCACAAGGAATGGGCACAGAGAACAGAACAAAATCAGGTGGAGTCAAGTATAAGGTTTACACTGTTCTTTATGAACTATTCATCAGGATCTACTGCCAGTATCATCAAAAATGAGAAGCCGTAAACTACCACAGACATATATCAGGGATTAGGCAGGCATGTAATGGGGTAGGATTTGGCCAAAAAGTCTAAATTAAAATGCAAATTTGATCATCAAAAATTAAGAAACCTAGACTTTCCACATTTCAGGAGTTTACCAGAGAGTATTTATGGATCATTAATAAAAGCCATGTTTCTCTTGGTTAATTCACTCTTATTGAGGATCACGTGCACCACTTAAAGTCAAGACTTCCACAACAGGTAATGGCAAAGTAGTTATCTTATATGAACTTCATATCCTAATGATTTGCCATAGGAAAGTTAAAATATACCTATTAAACAAGAAACATTTATTGAAAGATAGTTGATAAACATGGTTGTCTAATAACATTTTCAAATGTATCCATACCACAAATGGATTAAAAAAAGGAAGAAAACTGTGTGTTATTTTAAAAGATCAAGCAATATCAGCATCAGTTTAATCAGACACAACTATGATAATGACACAAACTATGATCTTGCACTCTCAAGAAGTGCAAGAGCTAAGAGTTTATTCTGTATTTCATCCTCTAAGAATGGACCTA
Source organism: Cyanoderma ruficeps (assembly GCA_008694505.1). NCBI lineage: Eukaryota > Metazoa > Chordata > Aves > Passeriformes > Timaliidae > Cyanoderma > Cyanoderma ruficeps. The sequence continues at coordinate 38,433,638 of VZDJ01007749.1, read as the reverse complement.
GGATGATCTGACTAAACCTCTACTGGTCAGTCATGGGATAGCTTGCTCACAAAAGCAGTTTCTTCTTCATCACAGTGACACAGTAGTATTGCTCTCACTGGGTGAAAGGACTTTCACAGATAATTGTAACAAGTTGCTTTTGTTTTTCTTTATGTCACTGGGAATAAGCTAATTAAACATAACAATGTCTAAGGCTTTTCTGAAACCTACTGAACTTTTGGCATCTCCTGATGCCTCAAGTTTGAAATCACCAAGATGTGGGCACTACATTGCATGTAATTTTTTCCAGGCAATTGCCAGAGATTTTTGTGGAAATAACTGCATGAAGAAGTGATCAGTTGGGTCACTAATAGACTGGTTGCACCTGCAAAAACCCAATTTGTTTTCATAACCATGGTAACCACATATTCATGGAATCATTTTTATTTTTTTAACGAGGCTTATACATGTATTTTGGTGGGGGGAAGCCCTCCATATGTAGCAATACGTTTAACCAGACTGGCAAACAGGAGATAATTTGAAAACTGCACTATTCATAATGAGTATAGACATTGCCATTCAAAGGCAGTGGAGATGAAGCTTTATAAATGCCACCCAAAAACTTATTTTTATCAAACATTTCTGTAGGCAAGCAAACTTAGTAAAAGGTGCCAAAGCAGAAGTGCACAAAACCAATGTTCCCTGTTTAAAGGGGTGATACTGCAGCTGTGGAAACTTTCCTTACACTCCATGCCAGTTTGTCTCCTCTCCAAGCTCATTGGTAAGCTCAACCATGTTGCTGATTTAACCAAACTGATGCATGTTCAAGTGACAATTTGCACGTGCAGCTAAAGGATGAGTACACAACCTGCATGGAGTTTCACATTCATTCATGCACCAACCTAATCTGGAAAAAAAATTTAAAAATTAAGCTTTTTATTGCACAGTGGCCACCAAGATTTTAAGTGGCCATTCATTGAGTTCCTATTTAGTTTTATGGGCCTGCCTACATTTCCTTTTCATTTGCTTATGCTAGGGTTCTGACCACCATGGCAAATACATGATAGCTTTCTCAGCAAGTCCTGTGCTTTGCAAAGATTGCTCAGTACTACCTGTTGCTGTCTGGTTTCAAAATGCAGTCTCCTGTTACCCAAACTAAGATGTGACTATTATAACCATCATCCCAAAATACGCAGAAATAAAACATTTGCAATTAGTTCAAGAATCTTTGTAAGTTTGATTGCTTAAGGCCTCCAAGTTTTAAATAAATTGTTTAAAAAATTTACCTGTGTAAAAGCATAAGTGGTTGTCCCAAGGCATCTGCCTGTTATATGTACTTCATTTGGTTAATACGCATAGAGATGTCTAGAGATTTCTGGAGCATAATGACAGAATGTTTAGTAGAAAAAACACTTTATGCAATTTCAAAGAACCCTTTTAACCTATTAATTGTAAGGCATTTCACAAGTCCATGCTAAACTTCACAACTCTCCTAACAAGAAGAAGCTCAAAGGAAGAAGAAAATCGATTAATGCAGGCAACTCCGATGGACAATTCCTTCTGATGACGGTTGGTATCTGAAATGATTGATGGCAATTACTGATGCTGTCAGCTCACTGCTCTCATAGTGAGGAAATTCAGAGAAGTTGCTCCTGGAAAAGAAATGACTGAGCTCTTGTGAAAAGTGTGCATCCAAGCTTTGCACACACAAAAGAACTGCAAGAGGGACAGCTGCCACTAAACTGGGAAAGAAATCCATGCAAGAAGAGATTTCAGCAAGCTTTTTCCCCATGTTTGCCCAAAATTTTTTGCTATACTCTATAGTCACTGGTAGTAGCCAGCCCTATGCCTGTTACTGAAGAGGTCTTTGTAGAAGATCTGTTTCCACATTAGAAAATAAAATATTCATCATGCTTTCACTTTATTGGTTATTTAAACATTCATTTAAAAGTTCAAGTTAAAACCTCTTTTTGAAGTAATTACAATGACAGCTTCTTTACAAAAACACAATCTAGAAAATGAATGTCCAACATGTATGTGCAAAGATGGAATTAAACCTTTTTGCTTGCTACTTAGGTGCACCTACTTTGGCAATTCAAAATAATTGTTTTTAGAATGCTTTAGAATTCTAAAATTCTCACGTAAGTAACTTTTCTGTTGTTCATTTAGTTAAAAAAGACAAATGTCCTGACATTTTTTCCTTTAAAGAGTTTTATAAAGTAGATATTCTTAAAAGAAAAAAAAGTAATATAATTCAATAAATCACTTTTTATTTATAAATAGAACCATATGTACGGTCACCCTTTAAAATTCTGCCAGTTGCCTCAGATAACTAACTTAATCACAGTATTTATAAATTGTAAATAGTCCCTGTAGTGAGTTTGGAGCTATTTAAGAAACACTGCAACTAGGCAGAGATCCAAAGCATACTGAATTGTGTGGGATCCTTTCAACTGGATTTTGGAGAGTTTGCATTTGGCTCTTATTGAATTAGCTCTTTTCCCAAGACAAAGTTTGCAAGTTTCAAACATAGCTCCACAAGCTTCTTTCCCGGTCCCCAATGCCTGTATTTAAAACCTGACCTCTAGTGAAAATCACTGAGTGCACCATATAGAAATCTGTGGATATTTCAGTCCATTAATGAGTCAAGCTCCCTGAAGGCTTATGAATGGACAGGACAAGACACCTTGTAACACCAGGTACTGCTCCAGGTGTACATGCAGATAGTGCAGTAGCTTTACGACTATGGAAGGTGTTCCCAACAAAAGTTACAGCAAGGTTCTGGTGTGATAGTACGTTCTGATAGGCAATCCCAGTGCGAGCCCAGCTCTGCAGCTTTGTGTCACAGTGAGCCAATTTATTACTTAATACACAGAAGGAAAGTGAAAGGCAGAACAGACAAACTGTGCATTTACTATTTCTCATTTTCCAGGCTGGAGAAGAGGAAGACACAGCCAGTAGCACTTGGTGACAAAGGGTAATATTCTGGCCTTGGATATTCTGGGCAAAACCTACTCTGCTCACAGCTCACTGCAAAGTGAACTGTTGCAGTTCCCACAAAGTATATTTAATTTGGTCGTGAAGCCCGCTGACCTTGCTACCAGTGAGAAAAACAACAGTGCTGTCAGTCATGCTTCAGGCAAGTAAAACAACTAACACATTCCCAGTTCCTCAATATGTCCCAGTATGGGCACACACACACATACCCGCACACACTTCAACATAGCCTGAACCAACACCATCAAAAGTTCACAAGTCAGTGTGTAGTAAATATGGGTATATAAATATACTTATACACATGCATGCATATGTACATAAAATTTTTTTGATAGTTAACTGTGCTGCTGTAAATATGGAAATACAGATTCATTCTCGCTTTTCACCATTTTACACACATTAAAAATGCTTTTAAAGAACAAAAATCTGAAAAAGTAAATACTGTTTATTTTTATTACCATGTCCCTCCTGACAATCACACAGCCTCAGCTTTTACCTGTTCTTTTAAGTACCTGGACTCAAATTTAAAAAAAGTTTATAAATATTGGACTTATTTAGCCAGAAAAGTAAAATAGAAAAGGCTCCTCAAAACATAAAAATCAAACAGTGAAATATATATGATATTTAAGTTTAACCCTCTATTTAATCCTCTGCAGACTATTAATCAAATGACTGTGAGAACCACTGAAGAGAAGGAAATCAATAGTGAGACTTTGCAGGGCTATTACTGGCTAAGCTGCAGCTGCAGGGGACACATCAGAAATCAACATGGAGAAAACCCCCATAGATGTCCCTCCTCAGCAAAAAGGGAAGTCATGGCTCTAGAAACCTACAATTCCTATGGAAGTCATGGAGAGAACAAATTTGGCTTCATCTGTAGGCATCATCCAGAAGTGGCCTGCATGGATGGTATTTAAAGCCAAGTCAACACCTACAGCCCTTTAGAGGCATTCTCTTTACAAGGTCAGAGGACAATCTCCCCTGGCCACAGGAAACACAAGCAACACCTGAGATTTCAGCAATTCAGACCAGGAGGAGGGCAGTCAAATTCTGATCTTTGCTAGATTTCTGTGCCAAATCCAACTCTATTTTGTGAGGCTGGGTATGTGTTGATTATGGTCTTCAGATTCCCCACAAATCACCAAATACCCAAATTTGAGGCTTCATATATTGTCTGATCCTCTTATTTGACCTCAGTCAACCTCATTTTTCTCTTTCTCCTAATCCCACGAAAGAGATTATCATATTCCCTGAGGCTCTGAAGTATCCCTGAGTCAGAGGAAACAGATTTCACTACAACAGTCTTGAAACCTAGGACTTGTGAACTCAAAGTTTGTTCCACACAGAAATCCCAAATAGCACTGAAACTGAAAATTGTTTCTATTGAGAAAATGTGGGAAAACACTCATGCTGACATGCTTTGCATACTTCATCCTCAGGCATACCAGTTTCACACCATTTTAATTCATGGTCACCTAGAGAAGGGGAACAAATTGGCTGTGGGCTGTGCTTTATTTGTTGGCATTGGTTGTGGTGGCCAGACACATGGTTTAGTTAAAGTTATCAGGTCTCTGCACTTCCTGACCCCAAGAAAACCTCAGTTAAGGAAAACTATTGAATTTTTTGTGTTGCCAGTCAATCAGAACCAGACTCCAACACAGAGGTAGGAACAGTTGCCCATGCCCAGCTCCTTCCTAGCAATCTGCTCATTCAAGAGGCCTCCTAAGCTTTATGGATCTCATATTCCAAATGAGAGCATTTAAATCCTGCAAATTACTGCTTACTGATGAAAAAGGGTGCAGACCAGGAAAAAAAAAAAGTCTGTTGCTCTAAAACCCACACCTTGAGAAACTTACATTGCTTAACTGACATCCTATTTTGCACTTGGTGGCATAAGAAATGCTGACAAAACATCTGAGAAAGAGGGCAGCACAATAAGGCAAGCACAAAGCTGGATTTAGGGAAGGCAATATACTTCATGACAGATTAGGTACCTGATGGCAAACCTCATGTTGTGTAGGTGGTCAAGCTGTTTCAGATGGCTTACGCAACTGATATAAAGCTATTTATTTATATTTGTATCAATGGATAATTCATGGCAGGTCTCTTGAATAATTTATTTTAAGAGCTCTTTAATATTCTTTAGCATTTTATTTGCCTCCTATAATGGTGTTTAAACATATTAATCATTCAGAATAAGATGAGGGTAAATTCTAAAAATTTCTTATCTCCCACAACTTCAAAGTAACACTCTGCTGAAGAAATAAAGGTATATGAATGCCAAAAAATGCTTTCCTCTTAAAATGTTCCCTTCCAGTATGACTTCTATGTCATTTGTACTCAGCACACAAGACTGGAAACATTTTGGACTCCTTTCAACTCTGCTGAGGCCAATCCAGATGTTGAACGCAATATTTTTATTTTTTACTTTCTATTCACTCAACACTAGGCATTGCCAAAATCTGCCTCTGTCCTTGTGCAATCTTTTTCATTAGTACAGAGAAATATGTAAAACGTTTTCAGCTGAAACATGCAGGAAGAAATGATAGCCAGTTTATGTGAGAATAACTGATGAAAATATTTATTAAATATTGCCAGCAAGGCACCAAGAGTAATTACACCCAGTTGTCTTCTATTCCTCTTTGCAAAGATGACGTTTTCTCATTCCTGTTTTCATTTCTCATGCTTTTGTCATAGTCACTAGCAGTAAAAGAGACCAAGCTCTATTCTTTCCTAATTTTAAAAAAAGAGGGGGAAAAAGGAAAAAAAAAGTAAATCTGCATTTTGAGTGAGGATTTAGTAATCTGGAGCGAGGTCTAATTGATGACTTCTGGAGTGAAAAAAATACCTGTTAAGGAGCTTCCAATTCAAATACACATTCTGTCTCAAATCACTTCATTTCTTTCCCTAGATACCATTTTAAACATGAGGGAGAAATAAAGGAACAGAGGAGTAAAAGAGGGAAACAAGTATTTTGACTACTACAATGTATTTACATATAAGAAGCTGCAAGAAATAGCACCAGTTGAAACCAAAGGACTTGAACTCTGCCATTCCAGTGCACAGACAGAAGCCTGAAAAATAAAGGAGAAGGAAACTTTATTTTCTGAGAAAAAATATTTCAAGAAAGTAAGAAAAGCACACACTATAGTGGGGAATGTTTTTAAAGCCTTCTTTCAAATCTTCTTGGCAAATAACATTTTGTTTGGTTTGGTTAAAAGCAGTGTGGCTTACGCCTTTGGCATTCAAATTTACATTCTAATAAAAGTGTGCTTATAAACTTGAATAACCACACTGCACAGTCCCAAACACTGCACCCCTGAATCTAAAAGCTGTTACTGCCAACATATGTATTCTGCCCAGATCTCTCCATCTGCAATCAATTACTTTCCTTACTAGAACCAAAATTCCGTCTACAGCTTACTCACAATTATTAAACTGTAGTGCTGCTCTCCAAAAATCGCATTTTTTAATCATCTTTCCAATTCCATATCAAATGCATTCACTCTAAATATGGCTTTTCCATCAATTTGCAAAGCTTTTCAAGACTGTGCTGGATTCTGAAAATGAAGATGAACTTCCTTCATTTCACTGAACATCCTCAACAAAGGGAGCTGCAGACCAAGGTAACTCCTCATTTATACCTGGGCAGCCCTGTTGGCTTCAAATTATTCTTTCTGATACCTACATATAACTCAAATTCCAACACCTTATTATTGGTGAAGTTGACTGGAATGTATTAGACTGTTGACAATGCACAATGAACATGAAGAAATAGATTAATTACCCTTTTCTCCCTCACAACATACTATAGGACAAGATTTGTTGAATAAAAAAAGGTGCCACTTTCCAGACCAATTTTCACACTCTGCATGCAATTTAAAGAGCTACCTGATGTGACTTATGATTTTGTTGGCCCTAGTGAAAGCAAAAAATAGTACTGTTTTCCCTGCTGCATCCTACTTCATCTGGAAAGCCCTAGGGACTCCTGGAAAATGTTTCCTTTACTTAGCCAAACCAGACAGAGAATAGAGATTGAGCTGGTCATTGGTAACTCTAATTCCTCCAGATTCAGTCAAAGTGCTTCAGAGTGATAGAAGGTTTCTACAGTGTCAAAGCATAACACAGTGCCTTTCAAAACCCAAGCAGAGAATAGAGAGAGAAAGAGAAGAAAATTCTGATAACCTTCAAGTAACTCCCTTCACATCAATATGATTTTTTTTCAGGCTTAGACTTCACCATGAGAACTTACAAATGCCTTTCTACGGGAAGTTCCAGCTGTAGAGACTGAACATCTGAAAGCTTTATTTTCTGGTAGACACATGGATGGCAGAAAGCTTGCTGGTACCCAGAACTGATTTAATCAATTTTCAGACAGCAAAGTAAAAGAGACCCAAGAAATCACCCTGAAGAGATACCAGAACTTGTAACCAAAATAACACATCAGACAAGAATCAGTGGGAAGTGATATGAGCTATACTTGCCTAAGACTTCCTTCAGACTATGACAAATCCCTGAATGCTGGGCATGTAAAGAAAGTCAATGAATTAAGTCACTGCCAGAAGAAAATAAGGAATTGAGCCCAATACATAGGGAGGCGCTGGCATTTTTACAACATTTACTACTAATCCTGTAGTATCTCTGATTCTAAGTGACAGCATGTGGCATTATCATAAATGTCAGTTGCATTATTGTTGCCACTTTCACCCCCTAATCTTAGGGAAAGCAGGGCTGTTAAGATGTTGGAAAGGCGATAGAATATTTTATCCTGTTGTTATGGACATATGATCACTTGTAGCACTCTGCTATCATGAAGGGGAAAAGAAGTGCTAAAGCCTCTGAGCTGCTCCCATACTATTTAGCAAATTACCAGGTCGACAGGTATAAGTGGCAGCATGGGGGAAGAGGATCTGTTGGCTAAACTGTTTGTAGTGTACCTGCTTCACTGGAGGGGGGGTGTGCACACGTGGTAAATGGGGGAGTTGGAGGGGCCTATAAGAGATTACACAATGTTGTAATGGGGTATCAAGGAGTTATCTTCATGTGGTGTAGGAGTTGTATGAGTCATTCTAAAAATTCCCCATAAAACCTGACCACCATGCCATCTTGGACTGTACTACATACNCTACATTCATATATACATATATACATATATATATATATGCACCCCTCTGGTTTAGAAAAAAAAAAGATTGAAGAATCTTCAAGACCCTGAAATCATAATTGAGTTCCTTTCAGTCACCCTTTTTATCACTGAAAAATAAAAAAATAATGATATCTCTGTAAAAACTACAGAGAAAGAGGGAAAACAATTCTGGCTAGTAAAACAGTGTGAAACATCAGAAATGGACCAAGATGCCTGACAGTGCTGATGAAACCTTTTAGCCAGACCAGTCATACTGAGGGTAGAATGCACCAAACTGGTGACACATCCACCATTACACAATGCTGCTTTATTGCAGCATTGCAGCTCCTAGTTGTTTTCTGGGACCAGCATTAGGGATAACATACCCATCACCTCTTCACAGATTAAATGGGATTTTTTTTTTTTTTTGGAGGGGGGGCGTGGAGTGATAGACTAGTAATCTTTTATTTCTTTTACTCAGAAGGGCCTCTTCTTATTCTCATGTGCTTACATTCCAGGTAAAAGAGCTTTAACATTAAAAGCATAATGCCAGTAGCACACAGTCTTAAGGGAGAATAGCATTAGTCAATTTCAGGAATTTCAAACTTACAGTTGATCTTAAAATTAATTTAAGCAAATCTAGGAGTTGTAAAGCTAGTAAGAATATGCTCTTGACTGAGACTCTTTGGGATATCACAGGCATTGGTTGTAAATTAACATTTTTGACATTCACCAAACATCCTGTTAAGGCTCCTTAAGATTAGGCAGTTCATGTTACAATCAACTTTGTTTTAAAAAAATAAAATCTTTCTTTGAACACCAACCTTTGCCCTGAGGCACATCTGCTGAGGAAGAGACAAAAACAGGTTACATCATCTTGTTAGTTTAAGATGAGGCCCTCAAAATATATATTGAAAACAGAATCTTAAGAAATCACATATTTTATTTTTATTATTCCAGGAATACTGAGTTGGCAAGCTTGTCCTTGAATTTACAGTGCCAAAATTAATACAATTATGCACAAAAGTCTTGTATTACACAAAATACAGTTTATATTTTCAAAATATTAATACTTGGCAGAATGTCTTCCACCATGGAAGAATTTCAGCTTGCCTAACAAACAACTAAACTTACTGAATAACCCCACAAACAAAATAGGAATGGTCCCTGTCTGAAGTATTTACTAAGTNAAGAAATGGCAAAAAAAAAAAAAAAAAAAAAAAAAAAAAAAAAAAAGGAAAGTTGCTCTCCCACTTTCACCCAAGAAGAATCTCAGGGGCACTTCAGTAAAGGGTCCACCATTAGCACATTGTTGAATGCTTGGGTTCAGACAAATGTCTCAGCACCTTGCAGAAGTGATGTCCTGATTGCCACATCCATTGTCTCTCTTCTGCCCTCCCAGCCATGGCAGAGCTCTCCCCACACAAAAGGAGTAGTGGAGGCTGCAGAACACCTTTGACCAACACACTCACACCTCCCAGCAGCACCTGCAGCAGAACTGCTGGTGATCAGGGGCTGATGTCACCCACCTTTGGTGAAAGTGAGACTTCACCCCTTGCTAGCCACTGCAAGGGACACAAAGGTGCATCTCCCCAGACTTTTGTCCTTCTGAATCCTCTTCTTTGCTCCTCCAGCTGGAAATGCATGGATGGCCTGCTTCATCTGTCACCTGAGCTTGGGAAGTGTGAGCCTAAGGAAATCAGTGAGCAAGATGAAAGGGAGAGCATGGTCACTCATCTTGAAAGAACTCATTTCCCTTCCCAAATGCATCTTCCTCAGTTCATCCATCTTCCTGCCACCTCCCATTTTGAAGTGAGGTGCCTTTCCTTCCTTTTTATTTCTCCCTATCACAGTCAAATTGTCTGGCTCTTTCATTCACCCTCTTCAAGCATAACATAGTGCTATGGACAGGCAATATTTCTTCAAGGGTGTAAAACACACTTCATTGTGCTGCAGGGATAAAAACACTCCTGCCAGTGCTCCTCCAGAGAGGAGGGACACTTGCCTCTTGTATATATTATAGCTTTGGAGGAAGCTTACAGGAGATAGTAAAATAACTGCAGGTGAGAATTCCAGTATCAAAGACTTCTCTAGACCTGACTGGCTAATGCAAATTTTTCTATGGCATTCTCATGACCCTGGTATTGTCTTGAAAAGAAAAACAGCCCATTGCTCTTTATTCACCACTTCTTAGGATTTAATACAGAAAATAGCCCAGGAAGTGTATCTCTGCATCCTCAGGCACCCACAGACAGCTGTCAGTGCCCACTTGCTCCAGTTTTCAAAAATCCAGAATTTTAATGCCATTTTTATTTCCATGAAATCTTCACCATTTTCAGCTGCCCAAATATCATTGTTTCAATAAAATACTGGCACTGCAATGTTCCACAAGAGCCTTTTAAAACAACTGAATTATAAAGTGCTACCCAAAGGGCGTTTTGTCTCATTCAAATGGAATAATAACAAAATTAATCCCAGGAGAAAAAATACATGTCAGACAAGTGCTTTTACAGTGAATTTAATTTTTATATGTCCAGTTGACACCCAGTCTTTAGTGAATTGAGTGAAAGCTGGTTCCTCAGAATAGATTCACTTTTTCTTATGACTATGATGGAGAACTTTCTGTGTCATGTTAAATCATTGCCAAGTAATGATAGTTAAACATATAGTCATGATCATTGCACGTGCCATGGAGCTTAAGATCTGAAAAATTCACTCATAAAAGCTTCAGGACTAGATGGAGTAAGTCAATCGGATAAATCCAAAAGACTGGAAAAGAAGACAGCCAAAATCATTTGGCTTCTTACCACAGTGTTGGTCGAGTTGGCTCCTTCATGTTTAGCCAGAGAAGCAGGGAGTGGGTTGGGTTCACAGCCCAGATCTCTTGGCTGTCTGGTTGGTGTCAATCTAGAGCTCCATTGAACAGTGCAGCTTTGCACTTGGGGTAAAGGGCTTTTTAAAGATTACTGGACCACCATATAAACCCACAATTCTGATAGAAAGTTAAATCTCTCTCTGTGTTGCTGGGATAGCAATCCAAAGAGAACAAAGATCTTATGAAGACACCTTTGTTTTTTCCAAGAATCTTCAGATTGAGGTTTTCCATGAGAGTTAGGTGCTTGAAAATACTCATTTGCAAACCCTGGCAGAACATCCAAAATACCTTCCTTCAACTTTAGAGTCATACACCCTGTGAAACTCTTGGCCCTCAGTCACAGAAGTCAAACAGTGAAGTATCAAGTAGCTTGTCCAGATTACTTAGCTACTTCTTCTGGAATAAGCACTTTATGATAACGTCATTCTGCAAGATTGCCAGAAGGTTGCTTTCTCTTATTCTCAGGATGTTTTGCCCAGGATTTCACTCAAACCAGCTGCTCCTTCAATCTCATTTATTTTTTTTTATTTTGCACTATATCACATGTATTAAAACAGGGATTAGAAGCCTGAAAACTTGGGGGGAAAGGCTGCTAAACAATGTGGTATTAAAATAAGGAATTGGATCTCGACAAAAGTGCTCCAAATTAATCAAGGGATAGTTTAAGTAAAGTTGGGCACAGTATTCAGCATTACCTAACTTCTGGTCCCATCCCACTTGATACTGATGGAAGCTTGTTATGCCATCCCTGTGTAATGACCCATGAGAAGTGAATGTATTGCCTAAGTCCATTTCTTACAGTGTATTTGTAGGTGTTGCACAGCATGGCTAAGACAATAGCCATGACTTAATACCCTGGTTAGCAGCACATCTACACAGTCTGCTGACTGAACTATTGTTCAGAAATACTCTAACTAGCCTTAATTAAGAAGCAAAATAAAACAGGCTTTGTGGAAGTCAATTCAGCAATGGCTAGGTGTTTTCCAGCATTACGTGAGGTTATATTAAGCTGCAACCTGCAACACAGATATAGTAATGAAAATGCTGGCAAAATGAAACCACAAAAACTGAACCACCTGCATATCCTTAGAGTCAATCTAAGTCAATCCTCTCCAAGTAGAGCTCAGACAACAGTAGGAAATTAAGTATAAAAGTTCCTGGAGCTTTCCCTCTGGCAGCTTTCCAGGGACATTTTACCCACACACAGAGTCCTTGTGCAAGGGTCTCAATCTATCTCTAGACACTTTTGCCATAAACAAGAATATATCAATATCCTTCACTCTCAGTCAGGCACTTTTCTCTTACAGCAAGACTCTTGTAAGTCAGTAATCTCTCAATATGATTCTTATTCTTCCAAAATATCACCTAGAGGTGCTTATAAGAATTCTGTTCATGCTGCTTCACTTCTAGAGAAACATGCCATCTAAATGAGATTACTATACCAGGCATCTCATGCTAAGCAAGGTACTAGAGTTCCAGATACTCCTTTGGCTCCCTGCATGATGGAGAAGCTTGGCACTGCTTGGACTTTCGGCAAGTGGTACAATTTTCAACTCGTTTCATCCAGGGTTTGCATGGTGATGGACAGTCAGGCTGGAAGCCTGGGAAGCAGGAAGGGAGCTTGTTTGCTCAGCCTGAATCTCTAGGGTATGCTCACTGCTGTTCTAATGTAAATGTTTATGAGGGATGCAATAAAATATTAAACTAAATGAATAATTGATATTTACTTTATAGTAATTCAGAACCTTGCTTGTTTGAATAAAATCCATTATTTACAATATTCTACTTAACTAGGAGTGATTTCTCTTTGTTCATGCCACTTACTAATTACTTGTTCCATCTGACACATTTTCCAGAGCCATATTGAGATGGTTATTGGATGTCAGTGTTTAAGGGCTTAGTATCCATTCTCCAGATACTCTCTAACATGAAAAGAAGAGCTTCACAAACATATTTCTTGCACAATGGATGATCTTTATCAGCAATAGATCTTTAACATACACAATCATTATCAAGATGTAGGTATATTAATTAAAGCTGAATGATGGGAAAAGATCCCCAAAGTGCTTTATCTAGCACACAGCTTGAATTCAATACACTAGATTTGTGTTTACAGTATGCATTATGCACGAATACTAAAATGATAATTTCATTTTAAAAGTTTCTGAATCTTAAAAACTGCATACCTGAAGTGTATCCTTCAGAAAATAAAAAAAATTCATTTGTTGAAAGGCTTCAGTCATCCAATTAAAGAACAGAAACTGAACCTCATAATTAATGCAAGCCCTGAAAAGTGAGTAGTAGTTAAAATTGACAGTCTACAAACAGCACACAACTTGAAAAGTATCCATCCAAAATACCCACAGCAAATTTACAAATTCCAAATACAGGTAATGCAAACAATTCACTTTTGTTCCAGTTAATTATGTAATCAGTTCAATTAGCAGAGTTTAATCTCACACATCAATTCATGTTACATATCAACAGCCCTCTAACATGCCACTAAGCCCAATGCACACTCATGTTTTGTGCATGCTTAGGTAATTATGGAATGTGCAGTGAAGGAATATCCTTTCCTGCTAAAAGCAGGGCTGCTCCACGCAGCAACTTTCACAACCTCTCTTTTATCACTGCAATGTGAGAAACACCCGGAAAAGAGGAGGAACACAGTGTGTGGGTTGCTGCCAGAAGTTCTTCCATCAGATTACACTGTAAATCTGCAGGACTAAAGAATGTTATAATACTGTTATAATAAACATGACATAACTCAGACAAAAAGCTTTTCACAAATTAAGTGCCAAGTGTCTCCTCCTTGAGACACAATCAATGCAATTGTGGAGTGGTTGAAAGGCAGGCTGCATGCATTTAGCCTCTTGAAGAATAGCTTTGAAGAAGGGTTCCCAATAATCATGTGGGTATCCTGCTTGCTAATTCTTATTGATAGATTAAAAACTAAGTGAGTATTTATGCTGACAAAATATCAATCACCCTTTCTGGCTGATGCTTTATAGGTAGGCAAGCAGAGATTTCTATGATTCTGTAGTGTTATGCCAGTAAAATCAGTCTGGAAATACAAAGTGCCAAGTTGCAATTTATGAAGTTACTTCACCTCTGAGTGAACTCTGAAATTTTGCAGGGAGTTACTGGAGAGTTGGCATGCACAAGAAATAGTGGACTGAACTTCTGGGGAAAAAAACCCCCACTGATTATTTCAGAGATCACCTAGAGGAGGGACCTGAGACTAGAATCCAGCTCCCCTTTAAGCTGAACTGACTGCAAAAATCATATCACGAACATATCACCATTGAAGAAATTTTTGATTCCACTATTGACTTTTCAATTTTCAAACTTATATTTTTGTGGGTTAGTCTAGGCTACACCTGCATGTATGTGGTTTTTTCCCTGTGTTCTATTTTTTTATATATGGGATTTTAATAGATATGCTATATGCAATTGCTTTTAAGTTTTGTCTACAATTTTGCAAAAGAAAATTTCTATTACTAAGAGCTTTTGTAGGTACAGAGGACCTAACACATAATGCTCCTACTTAATTGTTACTATATTATCCTTAAGACAGACATGGAAAAACTTAATCAAATTCAGAAAAATAATGCCGGAACTAAAAAGAAACATATTAATTCCAATCCTTTACTCCAATCCTGGGCTGTTTTTTCCTGCATATAGGGGAGCTTTAGGGTAAGATTGATAAGACTTTAGACACCTATGACTGGTCTAAGCTAGTCATTAGAGTCTTTTACAATCCACTGGAAAAAAAAAGGAACTTTTAAACCATGAATCACCTCCCAGAGTAAGCATCCACACAAGCCAAGGGAATTGCCTTCTGGGAATATCTGTTTTTCTCCACAAACTTCAAGAGAGTCAGGGTGTCTGCACTGCAAAAGTCTGTAATGAATACTACTGACTGGATTTCATTTTTAATTTAAAGAAAACAAAATTCTTCAAGAAAAATGTGTATCCACATATTTTGAGCTTCTGTCTAGCTGTTTAACCTAAACAGAAAATCATGGTGGACAATCTAAGACATGGTGAGAAATATTGCAAAAAAACAGATAGAAAGAATTGCAGTGTCATGAATATTTTAATATGTGCAATAATGTGGCTTCTTCAGGAGACTTCAGCTTCTGAACCAGGCAGTATCACATATTTTGTTCATACCTGCATTTGAACTTCAGCAAAGTACAAAGAAGGCATTTCAGATCGAACATAACCCTACCAAAAGCCTTTCACACAGGAAGGACTCTTCCCCCTGAGCAGAGGCAGAAACAAAGTGTGATGTACTGACTGTACCCCCATTCCCTGTCTCCCTGTGGTGCTGAGGGGAGGAGGGAGAGCTGGGAAAGAGGGAGGGGTGGAGAGAAAGGTGTTTTTAAGGCTTATTTTACTTTTCGTTATCCTGCTCTGATTTTGTTAGTAATAAGTTCAGCTAATATCCCAAAGTTGAGTCTTTTTTACTTGTGATGGTATTCAGTGAGTGATCTCTCTTGGACCTTATTTCAACTCATGAACCCTTTATTATATTTTCTCTCGCATGTCCACCTTTGGAGGGGAGTGATAGACCGCCTTTGGTGGGTGGCTGGCATCCAGTCCGGGTCAAGCCCCCAAAAGTGGCCTAATAACTGGTGAAATTGGAGTAACTACTTGAAGTAAAGTAATTTATTCCAGCCATCAGGGTTCCCATATCAATGCGGGCCCAGAAACGAGGAAAGAGGTAATTCATCATTCTTTTTCAAGGAGTATGAATGTCCTTCCAGGCAGCAGTACAAGGGGAGGCCATGAGGCTGAGAACACATATGAACATTGCTTTCTAGAAACATTAAAGAGCTTTCCACCTGCCAAACATAAAAGACACCAGCTACACTATACAATGTACTTTTCAAGTCAAAGTGCCTGAAGCTTCTTTGTGTCTGTTTTCAGACCCATTAGATCAAGGTCCAATTGATTTTGGTTGCCTCTTTAAATCCTTGACTTCTTAAATGTCCAAGTATTGTCTTTTTACTGCTGCATTTTGTAGTGCAGTATCCTTCAGGGAGGCTTGACATGGATTGCTCCAGCCTGCAGTTAAAAGGGGCAGCAGTACCATGGATTGTGTGACCCTGCTATCTTCAAAAACCACCTTTCCTCAAACTGTAAACAAGAGCTTGCTAAGGATTTATTAGTGCATGTGGAGAGTAAACAAAAGCCTACCAGGATCGTGTCAGATTACACTACCTGTGAGTGGTGGTTTGCAAGGCTCTCTGAAGGAACCTACTGCATTTGTGAATTATTGCAAGCCTGGCAACATCACACAATGATGAGAGCTTAAGAGGATACTGGGTAATAACTTGACAAATCATTCTCCATCCTCCGCAGACATAACATGCTTAGTGATATCTGAATTTTCACATTGCATCACTTTAAAATGGCTAGCTGTAAACATGACTAAAACTAAAAGGATTAACATTCCTTAGATATTTCACCCAAATCAACTACTCCAAAGGAGGCATTTAGCCCAAGCATTTCTCGTGTCTTCAACTTTCCTCTGTGACACAACACTCAGAAAAAATGAAAGGTACTTTTCAAAATTTGTCAATGAATTTAGTGCTTGTGAAAATGTAGGATTTATAACCCTAACTAGAGCCAAACATAGTACATTGGAGAAATTTATGTTCACAGAAGCCAGCACAAGTTCTTCAGCATTAACTTGAAACACTCTAAATTCCTGGTCCTTCCTCAATTAAAATTATTGGCTTAGAAATCATGCAAATAGTGCTCACAACACAGTCATGCCTTGCTTATACTTGGTGAATGCTCAGTGAAGAGAGAACTACCTTTCTTTTGAAACGTACATTCTGAATTAAGGTGTGCCTCATAGATCACCTTTCACACAGACATATATATTTGTTCATTTGCTTTCTCAAGAAAGAAGTTCCAAAAATGAAATTCATGTTAGGGAACGTGCAAAGGGCTTGCCCTAAAAATACCAAACAATCCCCTCTCATGCTTCCCCAGAACTGGAGCTGACCTGAATAGAATAATTTCAGACTATTTTCTGGGAAATGCCTTAAACTGTGCCCCATAGTGTGATATTGACATAACCTATGTCTGCTCTGTGGAGTCCAGGAGCATTTCTCAGTTTTGGTAACCAGTCATTCCCCTCCCCACACAGACTCACATATCCTGGTTCCCATGTAGAAATACCAGCCCAGAAAAGAACATGCCAAAGTGAATGGCATTGACTTCCACTGGGAAATCAAGATGGATACTGGTGGATAGGGAAATGAGGACTAGAGAACGAAATGCTATTTATTTATTGGTCAAATATGAAAAGACCAGCATAAAAAAAATTCCATGTATTCATACTCTTTCCTTGAGTTCCAGATACCCATAAATCTAAAGGAAAAGTTAAAAATTTGGTCCATTTCTACTGCTGCTGACAGGGAATCCATTTAGAAACCCTTCTTAATTTTAAAAATAATCTATATGCAGTAAAGGAACATAATCAGACAAAGAAAAAAGGTGCAAAAAAGAAATTCTTAGAGTAATTTTTTCCCACATTTCCTTTACCTTTGGATAATGAGCATGCAATCCAAACAGCTGACTTTACAAAACTGCCAGTGCTGTGATCCAGACATAATAGTAATGAGCAGCTAATCAGAAACCGCCCTAAAATAAATCCTGCACAGTATTCTTTATCCTTAAAAGCCTGTCTTGGCACCAGTTTGACTCTGTGAAATGTCCATCTTCATACTTTACTAGGAACTTTTCTCATGCAGGGTTTGAACATGCCTGAAATAAAGAAAACATAAGAGCTGATAATCCTTATTTTTCAGGGAACTGCTGCAACCTTCCCTAGAGCTGTCCTTCTCAGAAAACTGAGGGGAACAGTAAACTTCCCACTGGGACAGACACTTGTATGGTGTGAGGCACTCCAGTCAGCTGCCCCACTGGAAGAACAAAGTGTCAGGATCCTGGCTACAGGAAAGGTTAATGGAGGAGGGAGTAGAATTGGGTCAGGGAAAGGAAGGTGGCCCTCTAGAGAGCTGCCTAGTGAGATCTCAAACTTAAAGCTCTTCTGTCAATATTTGCCATGGTCTGAGGAAGAAACAGGCTGCTCTGCTTCGTGGTACCTGTGTGCCTTGCCCTGCACTCCCCCTGTTCAGTCTAAGGTCTCAGAGAAGGGAACAGGCAGGACACTCCTGCCAAAATTCATCACTGAGAGACCTCATTACGTTATCTTACCTACGCCTGTGGTCTCAGCTGTGGAATTGGCCCCTCTATGCTCACCTCCACTCAGATTCACAGCTCTCCCCAAGATGAGGTGTCCATCACAAGTCAGGTGGGTCTCCAGCCACAGGTCTGACACATCCCCCAGACTCCCTGCAGCCAAGTTTGCCCCTCACTCTGAATTTGGCTATACTGCCTATTAAATTCATGCTTTTGGACTGTGATAGATCACTGACTCACTTCCTGAGGATCTCTTGGATGACCACTATTTTTTGGAGGCATGTATAAATGGGAGACTGATCCATGTGTCTGCTCCAGAACAATTGGAGACTAATGTGTTTTCATTGGTGAGAGAGCCAGGCAAGTGTCTATGTATCAGATGTAAAATGATATTGAAATAACAAAGCATTTACTTAAATTCACATTGTTCAAACAAAAGGCAACCTCACCTATTTTCCCTTTTCAGATAGGATATTGACAGCTCCAGTTTTTTATTCAGTTCACTTGAGACTTTAACAAAACAACTAAACCTTATGCTGTTAAATTCCCAGAAATCATTTTTATGTGGCCAAAGAAAGACATGGACACTAGAGATTTTAAGAAAACACAGCGGTGTTTATTTGATTTTCTTGTTACATAAATGGATTTTATGTACTGGAGAAGTAACTAATCTTGATAGATGTGCATGTGGTAATACAGCTGATGGTTACTGAAGCCAGACAATGTGAGCTTTCTCTTTCCAAGCCTCTTATTGAGGAACTGTGCTGATACTTAAGTAAATAAAATGACAAAAAGAAAGGGGATAAAAACACAGAGCTGATTAAGATCAAATTAAAAATAAATCAACAGCAAGTCCTACTGAAATGCAACTCCAGAAGCTACACAAGTGTCAGAGCATAATGCAAATGAAGAAAAATGCATTGATCTCTAGACACAAACACAACAATCGTTTCTTCATATACATCATTTGGGCATTTTAAAAGACATTTGTTTGGAATGTCTAAATTGATTCAGCTCATGAGATCATTTCACAGCAATCTCAAAAAAAATGGTAAAGCTTATCAAAGTAGTTGATGGATTACACTTCCCCACATACAATAGAGCAGTATGAAATATCTTTCTTTACTTTGTCATCCTAAGCTTCAAACATAATAACTCTCTGTGTGTTTCATTTGGATGTCTATCCAGAGCAAATCACTTATTTCCCCACATTTTTTAAATGTTTTTTATTCCAATACTGGAAAACAACAATTTATTTTAACTCTAGAAGTATGCAGAGTGCTACATTCAGGAAGCAAGAAAACACAATGTGGAGCCAAATGTCCAGCACAACTCAAAAGGTACAAATTTAAAAAAAAAAATCTTGCAAACTTCTAGTTACGTACCTTTCTTAAAGCATCTCAGTAGTTTCGCGAAAGTCACGTGGAAAGTTGTTTTTTTAAATTGGTCCTCTTAAACTTCAGTTTTTCAAAAATCATGGATAGCCCACTCAGCATTAAGTCAACTTGCTTAGGTAGAGACAGTTGCCACAACCTTAGTGTTGGCTTATCTCCAGTCCTGATGTTGTGACACTAACATTGCTTAAGACACTCGGGTTATCTCCTATTCCTTTTCGAAAATGCATTGGAAACTTGAAGTTCCATCTCAGTGTTACCAGAGACGTTCATTTAATGATAGAAATTAGAGACTGAAATAGAACCTTAAGTCATTTTATCCTGCAGAAACATATTGCAACAGCTCAGGCCTCTTAAAGAGCACTGCAAATGTCAGCAACAAGCATAAGTGCAAGCACTTTCCTTGAATACCTGACCATTTTCTACACCTCTTAATATATTTATTTTAAGCAATGAGTACAGCTGCAGCAGCTAAATTAAATTTCATTGAAAGAATGCACTTAAGAGGATGGGCACAAAAATAAATGACAGGTTTGTTTGTCCTCCTGTGTTTGTTATGAAAGATATTAAAAGCAAAGCTGGAAACAGAGGAAAGACGGGAAGATTCAATGAAGATCAACAAAGGGTAACTATTTGAAGAGTGGAGAAAGTAGCAAAACAGTCATGATAACAGGAAGAGTGGTAGCAATGCCAGTAACACAACCAGTTTGACAAGGACAAACCACATGATGAGAGCACCCTGTTGTTGGCCCTGCTGCAGCACAGCCAAAGTGCTCACAATTCCCGTAGTTGCAGGACTGGTTCCACGGATTACCATAGTTCTGGATACAGGTAACACAGCCAACCAGCTGGTGAGGGAGAGCTGTGGGCAGATTGCTTCCTGAAGTCCTGTGGGGATGTGCTCAGCTCATGGCCTGTGAGGTATCTGAAGCCCAGTGGGATGGTGTGACAGCTCACCTTCCCCACTACAGGAACAAAGTACATGGGCTACCTGGCCACGGGGGTGAAAACCACTTTCATGTACTGTGTTCCCTTACTTCTGCATGCCAGTAGATCTATGTCAATCATGTATGATATTTATTTTTAGTGTAGAATAAGGCAGAAGAAATTATCACTGCGTTCAGCTGTGATGCAGCTTTCCTTCTTAGTGATTTCACGTAATACAGTGCCTTGGGTTTTTAGTATTTACACTGCAGTGCAGTACCATCAGCTCAGAAGGTAGATCCAGTACTTGCTCTGCACATCACAAAGATATGACTGTATCAGAGCCATGCAAATCTATATAAACCTGCCAACTAGGGCTTCCCCAGATGCTTTTAAAACTGTAAGCACAAAATCTCTAAAACCAAAAACAAAAAGTTAAAAGTTTCAACCTTCATAAGCAGCAGAATGCTTTGATCAGATCTTGTTTGTGATTGTGATAATTATATAGGAAAATAAGTCAGTGCAAATGTTCAAAAAACAAAGGACATCAAAGCACCTAAGAAGTCCTGTTTAGTTATTTGCTTTAGAAGTGTCCTTGACAATATTCCTGTTGGTAACAGCCTATCTCTCAAATGGCTAACTGAACATCTGAAATAATTATTACAAAGCCATAGCCAGGCTACAGCACAAATGTTAAAGCATGGAATTCAAAGCAAACAGCATTACAGAAAGCAAACAAAAAAACCCTGCTGTTTCATTGCATACAATTTGATTAACCACTAGTTCAAATCTTGATATGGATAGTCATTACATCATAACTTGCCAAAAAATGCAACTATCGAAGGAAATTGAACATCTATAGAAAAAGAAAGTTAGTCTGAAGCATGCTACTTGCTAATCAGGAATAATTTTTAAAGCTTTAGTGATCTCAATCTTTCAACTATTTCATAGCTGCAGCATGCTATATTCATAGCATTTGGAAAAAGCCAATTTAAGTAACATCAATTTGCCATAAGGGAGGAAGGTATATCCAATAAGGGCATGAACCAGTTGAGAGTGAGAGAAGGCGATAAAACTGATAGGTGGGTGGTTTGAAATAGCTTTTGCCTACAAGAGGTCGAGAATCACTGCTGGTTGGGTACTTCCAAGGGAGAGCACAGAAGAAATGAGACCGATTATACAATTACTCTAATATTATGCAACTCAGAAAAGGTCAAAATGTAATCATAACAAGGGGGATGCCTTATCTGGCTTGCCATTTAAATATTGCATTTGCCATTTAAATTTTGCATGTTTGTCATGCAGCAGTGTGGGCAAGTGAGATGAGAAGCTGTTTCTTACACTGGATGACCTGTATGCAACCTGGACTCCCTGCTTTGCCATTATATGACTGAGAAGGCAGTGTTAACTTTGGCTTTCAGTCTGTGACACTTTGGGAAACACAGTTGGCAGAAGAGTGATGTTTTTCTTGAAGGGATTATTTCTTTGGGTTGGTGGTTTGGTTTTTTTTCCCTTTGGCTGGTCAAATTAAATTAAGTTGTTTTGCTGAAGGGAAGGGGAAATGATTTTATTATTGTTGTTGTTGTTATTATTATTATTATTCCCTGCTCTTAAAGTTGGTTAGCTGTGCAACATATGCAAATCTAATAGGGAGAATAGAAAGGAATGACTTTAATTCTTTAGGGTGGATGATGATGAGTAATTCCTATCTTTAAAGATGCCTCAGTGAACCACCCATGGGCGGTTCCTTCTGATATATGTTAGGCATGAGAGAAAATATCAGAAAACTCAAAAAGCTGAATTTAGCATGACAATTTAGGGCAGGAATTCTGTTTGTGCTTTTGGCTAGCAAATAAATTTGCACAGACATAGAGTCATGAAATCATAAACAGTTAAGGGGTGGCAATGGACCTTAAGTACAACCTAGTGTCAACCCACCTGCCATGGGCAGGAATACCTCTCACTGGACCAGGTTGCTCAAGGCCTTATCCAACCTGGCTTTGGACACTGCCAGGGTTGGGGCATCCACAGCTTTCCTGGGCAACCTGTTCCAGTGTCTCACCACCCTCACAGTAAAAAAAAAATTCCTAATATCTAACCTAAATTTCTTCTCCTTTGCTTTGTACCCAATTCTCCTCGTCCTATCACTACAGCTCTCTCTTTGGCTTTCCTGTAGCCGCCTTCAGAAACTGGAAGGTATGGAGTCTGCATACAATCTTTTCTCCGGGCAGAACAGCCCCAACTTTCTCAGCCTGTCTTCATAGGGAAGGTGCTCCCGTCCCCTTATCAACTCCATGGCCCTGCTCTAGACTTGCTGCAACAGTTGATGTCCTTCTTATGTTAGGGACACCAGAACTGGATGCAGCACCCTGTGGGGGGTCTTACAAGAGCAGAATAGAAGGGCAAAATCACCTCCTGACCTGCTGGCCATGTAACCATTTGCTTTCTGGGTTCCACTATCCATGTTGACAACAAAGATGTTGAATAGCACTGGCTCAGGTACTGACACCTGAGGGATGCAACCTGTCACTGGTCTCCACGTGGACAATGAGGTGTTGACCACAATTCTGTGTGTGCAGCCATCCAGATAGTCCTTTATCCATCGAGTAGTCCACCCTCAAATCCATGTCTCTCCAATTTGGAGACAAGGATGCAGGTGTGGAACAGTCTCCAGCACTTTGCATAAGTCCAGCTAGACAATGTTAGTTGCTCTGCCCAATGTTGTAGCCTCATCATAGAAGGTGACCAAATTGTCAGGTGTGATTTCCCCTGTCTAAAGCCATGTGCAGCCATTGGCTGTTACCAATCAGCTCTTTGTTTTCCATGTGCCTGACTGGTCTGTAGTTCCTCAGGTCTTCTGTTTTCCCCTTTTTAAAAATGGGGGTTAAATTTCCCTTTTTCCAGTCATCGGGGACATCACCTGACTGCCACAGTTTTTCAAAAATCATGGATAGCAGCTTAGCAACTTGATCTGCCATCTCCCTCAGGACCCACAGATGAATCTCATTGGGTACCACAGACTTGTGCACATTCATATTCTTAGATGGTCTCAAACCTGATACTCTCTTACAGTGGACTTAGGGTTTTCATTCCCTGCACTGGCCTTTCTCAGCTTGGGCAGCATGGCTGGAGGACGTGGCTGTTGAAGACTGAGGCACAGAAGCAATTGAGAACCTTCACCTTCTCTTTGTCCAGGGTAGCCAAGTCTCCCCATTTCCTTACAGAGAGGGCCCATATTATCCTTAGTCTTTCCCTTGCTGGCCACAAATCTATAAAAGCCCTTCCTGTTTCCCTTAGTATCCCTGGCCAGACTCAATACTGTCTGGGCTTTGGCTTCCCTCACCATGCCCCTGTCTTCCCATATAATCTCCCTCTCAGGCCAACTGTCCTTGTTTCCACCTCCTGAAAGCTTCTTTTTCACTCTGAGTTTGCTCAGCAGCTAATTGTCCATCTGTGGAGGCCTCCTGGCATTTTTTCCCAGTTTCCCCCTTTTTGGGATGCATTGTTTGTGATCTTGGAGGAGGTGATCCTTGAATATCAGCCACATATTTGGGCCCCTCTGCCCTCCAGGTTTCTATCCTATCATCCTCCACTGAGAAGGTATTTGAAGAGGCTGAACTCTGCTCTCCTGAAGTCCAGAGCAGAGAGCTTGCTGCTTGCTCTCCTCACCACCCTGAGGATCTCAAACTCCACTGTCTCGTGGTCACTGCAGCCAAGGCTGCCTTGGAGCACTGCATTCCCTACCAGCTGCTCCCTGTTGGTGAGCACAAGGTCCAGTATGGCACCTCTTCTTGATGGCTCCTCAACCACTTGGGTGTTGTCATTGACACATTCCAAGAACCTCCAGGATTGCTTTTGCTCTGCCATGTTGTCCCTCCAACAGATATCTGGGTGGTTGGAATGCCCCAAAAGGACCTGTTTTATTAATATTAATCCTTTTTAAGAACAGTAGTGATAATCTTTCCTTCTACCCATTTACACCTTAAGTGTTGCTTCACATGACACCATAAACCAAAAACAACAAAGAAATCCACCAAACCTAATACAGATCAGGCAAACTGAAACAATGTGGTCTGTGGAGGGACTTTTACAGAAAAGGTTTACAAGCACAGGACCTGTAAGCTAAGCACTAGCACTTCCTCCCTGGCCACAACCTTGCAGTATTCTCCAATATGTGCAGAGCCAGGGATATGCTCCCAGGTGTCTGCCCTGCTATCCTGAGTAGCAGCCTCATCCACCCCCTATTGAAGAGCCAGTTCTTTCTTGTTCCCTTCTTCCTCTTCCATGTTAACTCTAACTCCTAATACTTTCAGTGGCTTAAAAAAACCAAAACCCAAACAGCAACAGTATCTAAGATTAATCCACAACATATTTAGGAGAAATTACCTTTGGTTGGGCTGTACATGTTGCTGGGTCAAGGCTGTACATGTTGCTCTGCCTTTTGTCTGATTGGAGGCTACCTCCACACAACCAGACTGCAGTGATTCCTCAGACCTAAAAAAAAAAAAAAAAGTAATAACAGATTCACAGAGAAAGATGGAATTTCTGTAGCAAAAAAGTAGCAAGGTTTGAGGTGATGAGATTAATATTTTCACTTTTAAAGTGAGGTGGACAAAAAGGTATTGAAGAGGGATAGAATAAATTCTGGGGGGCGCTATCAAATGCTGAAATTACCTGTATTATCTGATATCATAATTCACATCTGAAGGAGAAGATTAGTAAAACCAGTGGAAAGTATTTGGGAAAGCCCCATAAACACTGCTTAAAGTCAATGTTCCTTTAAGCAGATGTATATCTGATTGCAGAATCAGAGTCTACTCTGTTTGTATAACCATGGAGAACTTCAATGACTTTCTGAAGGACTTCAGTTTATTATGATTGAACTCATAAGTTTAAATGTTTTTTAAACAAATGGCTTTAGCATAAGTATGTTTTTGTCCAAGCAGAGGCTTGCTTTTAGCTTTGGGTCTTTCAGTGTTTTCTTAAGTATGAAGACATCAGGTCAGATTTATCAGATAAGAATAAAATTAACAAAACCAATACTTCGGGTGCCAAGTACAAGGCTTTCAGGCAATGAGATTGCTAGTTAATAATTAATCACCCATTTGTTAGCCATACTTAAACAAAACTTACTGCCGTTCAAGACAGGAATATGAGGATTAGGCCCTCAGCCATAGAATAGAATAGCAAGAACAAGAAAAATCAAGAATTTAGATCTACTGTTGCTACAAACCCTTTCTTTCAGTCTAAGACTGAAATTTGTTCTCATAAAACACCTTAAAAAAGAAAAAAATATTACAAAATATCTCTGTTTATGGACTGTGTGTGAATAAGATGCCTTCTGAATACATGTAAATGTGTGATATTACTGAGAGACAAAAATGGAAAAAATTTACTAAAATTGGAGGAAAATAGATATTCTAAAAATGGGTGCTAACCAAGTACTTTAATATTTTAATGAATTATAATTATCCAGACCTAAAGGTAAAAAAGAAAAGCAATATTCTTATTGAGGAAATAGAATTTTTTTATAAAGAAACTGCAGGAAATCTTAATAAGCCACAATGTCCATCTTACTGTTCAAAGATATTAAAATAGGTACAATATTAATACAAAATAATTCCATGGGAAAAAAATTGATTCTATTATAATATCATGATGCACTGTTAAGAATTATTAATGAAAATTAGCTTACAAAACATGGCTTCAGTTTATAAGGAAAACATTGACTTTAACAAATTAGCTCACACATAATGAGCTTGCTGGCCCTGATAGAGATTATTCGGTATTTGCTTTGAAATTAACACGGAGGTGTAAAGATAGAAGAGGAGCTGCTCCTGGACTAGCACCAGTGCCACCAGTATAACTGCACCAACCACAGAGACTTTTCTAGAGAGATAGATAGAATTAAAAGTGACATTGAATGAGATGCCATGTGTAAAATTTCACCAACATTTTAGTAATCCTTTTAGCAATCTTCTCATCTAAATTAAAATCTTAATAGCACCAGCTTCCACTGAAGACATGGTTGAGACCAGTTGGCCTTTGTCAGCTCTTCGTCTGATTCCATTACCTAAAAACCTACAAACAGTGCTACCCAACATCTGCATAAGAAACAACCCCACTGCAGTTCCCTGCATGAAAAGCTGGCCATAATTTACCTCATGTACAAAGAATCAGAATCATTTTAGCTGGAAAAATCCTTTAAGATCAGACCAAGTGCATTGGGAATCAAAGTCCAACCATTAACCCAGCGTTGACATGTCCACCACTAAACCATGCCCCCCTGCACCACATTTACATGTCCTTTAAATACCTCCAGGGATGGTGACTCAACCGTTTCCCTGGGCAGCATGTTCCCTGACAACCCTGTCAATGAGAAAGTTTTTCCTAATATCCAATCTAAGCCTCCCCTGGTGCAAGAGGAGGCTGTTTCCTTGTCTCATGGCTTGTTACCTGGGAGAAGAGGCTGACCCTCATCTGCCTACAGCCTGCTTTGAGGAAGTTGAAGAGAAACCTCCTTTTCTCCAGGCTAAGTACCCCCAGCTCCCTCAGCTGCTCCTCATAGGACTTGTGCTCCAGACACTTCACCAGCTTTGTTTTTCTGTGACTCATTTGAAATCATTCCCATTGAAGGAGCTGTGTGTGAACTATGAATGTTTTAATCACAGCTCAACATCACAGGTCCCACCCTCGTCTCCTTGCTTTCCCTGCCTCTGGCAAGCAGTTTCAAGAAAGACATTCAAATACCAACCAGAGACAACTCCATTTAGTTAAGGTTCTCCTCCATTTGCTGTTCATATTCAAAGGGAGATAGAATCTGTGGTGAGATGTAAACTCTGGGCAATTGATAAAATAGGATTAAATGCTTAACAAATAGCCTCACTTGTGTTGTCCAGTTTGTATGATAAAATCTTAAATCTGTGAAAGTCATTGCTTCTGACATCCTCAGGTAGGCAATAGGCTGCCCAAACAGTGCTGCTCAGTCACAAATTCTGAGGCTATAGAAGTGAGAAGCACACAGTGTAGACAGAAATTAAAGCCTACTTATGATGAAGAGTCTGGGTTCTTTTCTTATACTTCAGGTTTTTTAGTGGTAAGGGAAGAAATCTGTACATAACAGCTACCCTTTTGTGGGTTTGTATTTCTAGAAATTGTTGTGGTCTTGTGATTAGCAGCAAGGAATGGCCACAGGGTAATTGTAATATGTTAATGAAACCCCACACTCTGCACAATTTCCTTGAAGATTCTTTTTATAGATTTCACATTGGGGAGGAAATGAACCATAAAAAATGTGCTACCTAGAAAATGATAAATCATTTACCACTTACTTACTTTTTTTTCCCCTGCCGTATCACTCTCCGTCTTATTAAAACATTTAATTTATTCACTTGTCCTCCCTGTGTGTATCTTTTATGGATTTTGCTTTTTCAGGTAAAATCTGCAGGCATTTCCATACTCAAGTAACTGCATTCTGTCATCTAAATGACTTAATAAAATTCTTTTCAAAATTGCTTCACATGTGCAACACTCCTTAATTTATCTCATTTGTTGTCAGGAATTGGAACTCTATGTGAACAATTTAGGAACCTTTTCTCTGGGTATCTAGTTTTAGTTACTTGAGCTTGAAAATTTTGGCAAGAGTTCATCACCTGGAATAATGAATCCCTGAATAAAGGACAGTTTGTCACTGTGGAAAGAATGCCAAAAAGTATATAAATCCTCTAGGTTTTCTACCAGCAGTAAATGCCTACACTTCTAGAACTGGTGATTCTATTTAAATGTATATAAATATGGCCAAGTAATTCTTTGTTTCTAGACATCTTGAAAAAGAAATTTAAGGTAGACTCAGTAATCTCCTCAGGGAGGGCTGGATGCTGATATGAACACATTACTTCATAGCACAGAAACATCATTTGACTGCTGCCTTTTCTATGTTCATGGCCTTTATTTCATGATGATTCATTGATGGTTTTTGATTGCATATATCATGCACCAAGCATAAACTTCTTTCAGTAAATGGACAGTAATGAAATACCACAATTAAAGCAAAGTGGAAGTCCTCTTAAACTGAACAAAAGCTATTAAGTGTAGTGCCCTGGAAAAAGAAATGTTCAGTCACCTCCCGCATTGTTGGTACTCCCCCAATGTAGGAATGTTTGCAATGCCTTCAGTGTAGTGTTATGCATTCAATTAATTGTTTTCAAAATACTGTGGACTCTGATATCTCTCTTACGGATAAGCACAATGAGCTTTTTTTCAGGCAAGCCATGTCCTGGGCTTTTCTTGCAATGTAAATGGAAGTGCAGAGAACATAAATAGCCCAGTAAGAACCTGAGACTGTCCCTTTAAATTAATTCAAATTAGCAGCCCTTGTTACCCAAGCAGCCCAATATTTTATTTAATTAATGCTTTATTAAAATATACTTTGAGACACTGAAGGTATAAGTCTACCCACTGACTTTGCAGGTAGTAGGTTTTAATACTCAGCAATGTAAGTAATGTATGGACATAAAGTTGAACTTGTTATTTCTCATGTCTTCCCATGCTTTCCCAGCATCTCTTGCACCTTCTTTGGTGTGCCCCACAGACCACAAAGGGGTGATTGGTATGAGAACCAACATCTCATTTTTGAAGATAGTGTGGCGTTCAATAAACTAACATCTGCTGGAAAACAATGATGCAAAATCCAGTTTCGAAACCTAGTGACTTCTGAGTTAGATTCCTAGATGACTTACATGCCTATGTAAATTTAATTTTCTATTTTTTGTTACCTCCCTCGCTAGCTCACTCAGCCTGTTCGCTCATATTCTGTACCTTCTTTCTTTCATCAGCTTGCTTAGTGTGCTAGGCAGTAAGCTGTTTGTCATAGGGTACCTGTCATTTCTTATATATCTGTAGAATGCCTCAGCTCTGCCAGGGATTACAGATGGTACTGCAGTGTGAGTGTTATAACTCAGAGGAATGTAAAAATAAAATCTGGTACATCTGTGTTACATATAATGATGTTTTATTTTCTTTACATGCTCATTATACTCTAACTAAATATGTCAAAAATTAAGTGAACAGTGCTCAAATCTGCAAGGATTATATCAAGAGATGTGACAAAACCCTCAAATGGTACAGAACTCACTTCATGGAAGTCAAAATACTTTAGTATCAGTGAATATTTCAACTCTACTGTGAATTATTCCACAGAAATAAGTCAAATACTTTTATACAGAAACTGCTTCTGCCACCATTAACTAATTACCATATTTTCCCCCACTCCATCCATAATTCTTGATAATACATTCTAGTTCACCATCCCTGTTTACCACCCCTTCTCTATGTCTTCTTGCCATGCTCCACTAGAACGTCTTCCTTCTTTCCAGCTCAGTGGACCTTGTTTAAACTTTGTTGAAGGAGCTTCCTTTCTGTTCTGCAAACACAGGAGTGTGCATTGATTCAGTACCACAGCACCCCCTGTTCAAGCTCTCTCCAGTCATTCCTGTCCCTCTCCTCCCCGCCCCCATTATCTGTATTAACTCATTACTGCTGGACTGCACATAGCAAGTGTTTAGACATCTCAGTATCAAAAATTTGGAGCTATTGCACCAGAAGTTGTAACTAGCACATTTGGGGGACTTCTTCTAATATGATGCAATCTTTTAGATGGTTTACTAGACTATAGACCAGGACACTTCTCTCTCTATTGTATGATATTTAGGCAAGCCATTTTATCTCTGCTTTAAATTCACCATTTCGATGAAATACTTTGAGTTCTCAGGATGATAAACGCTATAAGATAACTAATTTCCTTTGGGGTGCTTACAAGTTCATGACTTAATATGTAAAAAAAAAATCAAGCCAGAGGCTGTCACTATATTCTGCTTTTCCCATGTCCCTTGCTTTCAATACCCACATTAGCCTAGAAATGCATAGGGTTTTTTTCTCATTTAAAAGTATATTACAGTAAATATTGATCTCTTAGGGGCTGAAATCCCTTCTCTCCTTCACTATGTATAGCAAGTCCTCTCTGTTTCCAGGTTATGAACCTCCGTTGTCTAAAGGGGCATAAAATTAATTTTGGCTTCTGTGGGTAGCCAATCCTATTGTGTGTGACAGGTGTAATCCTTGTAACATGTCCCAGCTCAGCACAAGAGACAGTCACTTAAGAATTGTTTAGGTCTTGGCTTGTTTCACTTTATACCCGAACCAAGGAACAGGTAAAGAAAGAAGCAGTGGTCTGTCCATCTGCCCACCCCAGGCCATCCCAGCTTTTGCTGCATTTTATGATATTAGCATGAAATGTCTACTATCCTAATGAAACCTTGTTTGGGTTTTCTAGGGTGAGTTTTAGTTATTATTCCAACAACCAAGGGAAAAAAAGTAAAGATTATACCAGTCATGATTTGACACTTGAAGCAGATGTACTCCAGTGGAGAACTAGAACACATTAAGTGCTCTCCTATAATTTCTGATATCCATGGTGGCTGTCACCCACTAGCTGAAGCTCATAAAAATTTATCAGCACTTGACAATGCACTTGGAAAGACTGAATTCTCTAGAAATATGCTTCACTGAGGAAACACAGGAAAGTTGGATTGCTTACAATGAAGTGATTGAAATGACTGCCAAGAAAAATGCATGCAGGTTTCATTATAACTATTAATCTAACAGGTTCACATTGTATTCTCTATTTAAATCAGAAACATATCTACAATTTCCCACATTTACACTACTATTAGCTTTAGTAGAAAAAAGGAAAAAACAGATGAGGCATCAGGCTTGAGACTGCAACCACTGTGTGTAACCTGGAAGCAACTGGGGCCATTTTCTTCGACACAAAACAGAAATGGACACAAACAAAACGTTCTATACCTCTGCAGCCAATTTGCTCTCCATACAACAAGCTGTACTCAGTGTCTCTTCCAAACACTGGTGCACACAGGCAGTCAACCACTGGATTTCCACCCCCATAATCCCCATCTTACCATTCTTTGTCTGATTTTCTCTCTACAAAACTAAAGGAAAGATTGGAGCTGACAACCTGGTGCCAGACATCAAACTCACTTCCAGCCCATCTCTGATGTGACTGTTCAAATACAAGAAAATGGGAATGGAAGGGTAAACATGCAACAGGGTGTCCAGAACTGCAGTCATGGGCTACTCTATTAGAAATGTGTTTCTGCCTATCATCTAGACTAGTCCATAAAATACCATTTTATGCCACACTTATGGCAGCTACCAAAACTGTGCGGCAGTCTGCAACAAACTTCAGTTATTTCATAAAAAGGCAAGGAACAAAAATATATTGTCCCACAAAATGGTTTTGTCCAGGATCTGGAAGAAAGGAGTTTTTCAAATAAAATTTCAACAAAATGCTTGGAAGCACATGATGTTCCATGGTACGAGAGAAGGTTTAAAAAGTACCACTTAGGAAGTCAATCTCAGCCACAGGAAAAACACTTCCTGACCTCAAATCTGGTCACTGGTTTAATCCTGAGTGTGTGAGCAATATATACCAATCAGACACGTATGAATTTAATGCCGCTAAAAATATTTTATACATCTTTACCTCCATTGCCCAGAGGCAGGTGAAAAAAAGAACTCCCATTATGGATCAAAGAAGGAAAATTCTTTCTAGCCCTAAAAGTAATCACTGGAAGCCTTGAAGCATGGGATTAGTATAATATAAATACAGTATATACAATATATATTACACCACCTTTTAAATTCAAACCTCTATTAACTATCTTGTCACAGATATTAAGCAAATTAAAGACTTAGCAAGTATATTCAGTCACAGAATATTATCAGTGCATTCCTGGAAAGAACTTCAGGAATTCTACTCTACAAAATATTACTCCATCTTATGCTTTTAACCTGACACACCAGAGTATAGACAATTGCTTCATAAACCTATCATCCAGTCCAAGTTATTAATTAAGTTCCTATTCTCAAGGAGGTGTTAAGGCACAGAAAAATCTGGCTGTTAGAAAGTTACTATTTTCCAGAAATATGGCAAGTATTTTACTTTTGGAGATTTTGACTGAGGTTCTTTCTGGTCCCTGGTATTCAGTACTGACTCTTCAGTGTCAGATGCATCTTTGAAAATCTTATTATCTGAATTTCAATGCTTTTGGCAATCTATGCTTTAATAAGGTCATGAGTCACAACTCTCAGCATCCAGAAAATTCAGTATCCAGAATTATGCAGTGTTGGCATTTCTGTGGTTTACCAGTTTCTAAAAGTTGCAAGGACAGGGACAGCAGTAACTAGAATCGGCCTAGATGAGATAATGTCAGCAGAAATCCAACTGGTGCTTTTCAAACTTGTTTGTAATGGCTGTGAAAGCAGAACTTTTCTGCCTGCTTGAGCAAGTACAGCCACTCATGACAAAGCAGCTTAAGGTTTTCATTACGAGTTATTGAGGTAGGACTGAGACCCATTTACGAGTCAGATCATCTTTTGCTGTCATTCCTTGGCTTATGGTCAGCCTGGTCCAATAGTTAAGGATTTCCAGTAGGGAACCAGACTCTGGCAGTCTGCAAGACTCTACTAGACCTATTAATCACTCTGATTTCCAGTTGACCTCTGGGCCATTTTTAGTAACAGAGGCATAGGTCTAGTTAGTGAGACTTGTATTCCCAAAGGAGCCATATTTTCTTATACACTGTTTCAATTTATGTAAGTTGCCCAGGTCCCAACAGGATGGTCAGTATAACAGATCTGAAAGAAACAATTAAGGAACCATGAGTAATTGAATGGCTTTGCTTAAATCTTTATTTAAAAATACCTGGCACAATAACAGACAATTCTATAGCAGCAAGCAACACAGAATCTCTTTTACCAGATTTCCTTATTACACACAGTTCAGCAACTAGTTTGAAAGCCTTTATATAAAAAACTAACTAAAAACAATATTTAACAGAGAGTTATTTTCTATGTCACTGTAAATCATTGTTCAGCTTTATGCACTGAAACAGTGGAGCTGTTCTGACTCTGTTATTTTCTTCTGTTTGGATTCCTACAGTAAAGAATAGATGGAAGAGAACAAAGAGGGCATCTGACAAATATGACAACCCAAATATTATAGCCAGGAAGGAAAGACGAAAGGAAGACAGAAAGGGAAAGAAATGGCAGGGCTATGCCAATAGTTGAGGAGTTTTTTGTAGGCTATATCACAAGGTAATTGGCTGTGATGTGAATTATGCTTCCCAAGCCAAATGTGAGAGCGCTTAACAGACGCAGAGGTCAATTATCTCTTAGTAGAGCCTGCTCAGAGAAAGAGGCTACTGCAATTAGAATACACTATTAAAAATGGTTAGCCATTTTAGTACTTTAAATCACTACCCTTCTCAAAAAGCTGTGCATAGTAATTCCTGTCATTGTATGCCTCACGGAATACTCTGTCCTTGGAAGAAAAAGAATCACTAAAAATATTATTCCTCTGAATTTCTTCTGCTATGAGCCTTGAAACTCTAAGGTTATTCAAATAAAGAAACCAGAAATTTATTTCCAAGTACTGTATATTGCTCACTTCTAAGTACTATATATGTTTACCTTGTCAATAAAGGGAAATTCAGAGATAAAGAGCACCTAGGGGAAAAAAGGTTGTAATTTATGTGATCAGAATTCTCAGTGTTGACAGTCTGTAAAGGTGTTGTAGATTACAGGGCAGTCAGACCCAAATTAGGACTCTGTTTCACTTCTTTTCACCTACAATATGACTGGACTTTGAAATCATACTTGCTCTTATATCTTTCTGAGGAACTCTTATCATTTTTGTGGCCTTTTTTAACAAAATTAAATCTTTTTGTCACAAACTTTGAAATATGAATTCTCTTCAGGGTCATATCAGCTTTCATTCTGGACAGAAGTAGAGAAAATACTGGCAAAAAACTGTTCCAAAAGATATCTGATATAAAAAGAGATATATATTTTTTTATAATAGTCCATTTACTTAAAGCCAATTATATTTTTCAAGATGTTTGATCCCAGCCTCTCTACAAAGGACCTTTGAAGAGAAAAGTTCATGCCATACTATGGTGAGTGAGTGAAAAATAAGGTGGGGCTCTGCCACCAAAAAAAAAAAAATTCTACCAAGCACTGAAACTCTTGTTTCACATATACAAAATGTAGCCTCTCGCTGAGTAATTAGCACCATAAAACCAAGAGCTGTGGTACACAATAAAAATACAATGAACAACACAAGGAGCAAAGAGCCCCTTTCCCAACTGACAGCAATAAACCACAAAGTTTTGTTTACCATGAACATTCTCAGCATGGCTGAATATGGCATTTCTTTAGCTATCACTCAAGAAATCTCTTTGTTTGAGAGGTGCTAGTAGAAACAGGAAATGATTATTCAAAATCATCAACACAAACCTGAAAATACATTCTCTTTAATGAGATGAAACCTACCCAGCAAATAAACCCTTCTTCATTTTCTAAGTAAAATCAGTTGAGAGGCATAATTTCTCTGAAAAGGGCTGTTTTTCCTTCCTTCAAAATACAAAAGTTGCTTAAGCTCTACTTCCATTTCAAACCTCTATTATCTTGTGTACATTTTTGTTTGTTTTCGTTGCTATGTTCCTCTCCTGAGAGATTAGTTTCACTGATCTTTAAAGAATTTCATAACAGCAAAATCCTTTATTTTACACACAATTTCAAGAATGGTAGCTTTGAGCTTAAATTTTCCGCAGCCCATCCCAATTTAGGATATTGAATACGCACTTGTCAGAATGTTGCAACACGCATAAACATTCTTACAAGCACAATTACCTCTGATGCATGTATGACTGTACAAATACTTCATTCCTTAGCAAAACTGTTATTCTTACAGAGTTTTAAAAATTTACTTTGAAAGACACTACTTGTCCTTATTTGATTTGGGGGGATTTTTTTGCCTTTCTGGAAAGACAACATTATTTTGAAGATTGTTTGGTTCTACTAAGGTAAAGGTAAAATCACACAACTAGAAAAAACCTCCTAAATCTAAATTTGTGGTGGAATTTCAGATGCTTAACATGTTCCTTAAAATCCTCTTTTTCAGATATTTATATTTGTTATATATGTACTAGTTGCTTGCTTGCCTGCTTGCTTGCTGAATTAGCTAGGCCTTTGCCATAATTTAATATTTAAGAATTTTATGTAGTTTCCTGTAAGTGTTCAACCAAGCCTTTAAACAGAGAAAACCATATTAAAAAACTAGAAAACATTACATGTGGGTCCAGCTTCCTGCATCAACACCGCGACCACTCTCTGGAATATCAGCTAACCAACTAAGTGCAGAACCCCTTAAACTTCTGAGAAGTTTTAGCAGACTGGGGTATTTTTCTGGTTCACACATATGTAGAAGAACCATCTTCAGCTTTAATGGTTGATGTCATCAGATGCTTTACACACAACCACTTCTTCTGAATACTAGCAGAGAGGTCAAAAGGGTCACAAGTTTTCTTTTTCCCAGCACAGCTTAATGGCTGTTAAGGACTAACATTTTAGTAATGGTTATCTCTGAGAACAATGCAAAACACTATATATTTTTTCCTTATCTTCTGCATTTTTAATTTGGTTTGCAGAGTAAGTCGGTAAATGACCCAGGCAGGACTCAAGGGTATTATCCTGACCTACAGAGACCATGTTTATCCCAGCAGCAAAGTATATGCAAACAATCTCAGTCAGAGTTTTCTCCTCCAGTTCCGAAAAAGAGGTTACATTTGTCAGATAGTCTTGTTAGACACCAACACACTGACTGAAAGGGCTTGGAAGAAAACAGCAAATGGATAAAGATATCTTCTGGAGGGGCAAATGATTCTGCTGAAGAGGCAGAAAGACTCTTAAAATCCTTGATGTCTCTATATCATCCTCTTGCAGGAATACATTGGATACACATGGGCAGATACAAGGATATACATAAGGTTAAGATGTCCAAATCTTAATCTGTCCTTTCTATCCACAGCTGCTGTGTTACCCAAATTTTCATAATTCCTTGGCTTATTGCAATCCCTTGCAGAATGACACAATGTGAAAGAGTCTTCTACCAAAAGGCTATACACAGTTGAGAGGAACAGCCCACTTGCTCAGCATCACATATCACAGAGAATACACAGCTCATATTGTTCTTGCTCTCCGATGAACATAGTCAAATCCAAGGTTTCCAAAACCTTTGTAGATACTCACCTGCATGAGCATCCCTGTTCACAGCCCTGTCCTTAGTATTCCAGAACAAAGAAACTGTTAGCCTTGAGAACACATGTCTTGGACACAGGGAACTAGTACATGAAGCTGAATTTCATGTCTGGAAGAGATCAAGACAATACACCCTCAGCTGTTCCAGCACAAACAGCTAAACTTACTTCTTGAATTACCTTCCCACCTGTGTATTTTGAGCTCTATGTCTCACTGATTTGGTAAAGAATCAGGGAACAACACAAAGAGAAAGTACTTCTTAACACATATTCTTTCTAGTCTAGGAACTCATTAGGATATTCTGAAGACTCCCTAAGAGCTTCAGGGAAGGTAGGTGGAAATTTAGTAACACTGAATATGCTCAGTTTAATAATTGTCCTCAAGAGGTATTTCTTACAACTGAAGTTGTAACGTATTATTAGTTTTTCAGTCTGTCTGTTTTGGGAGGATACCGGAGTTGCTATTTTTGAAGTGCTAGTTGACCACATAGTGTACAATGAAAGTAGTTGAGTTTGCTAATTTGAAATGAGTCCTAAAGACTTTAATATTCTTTGCAGTATAGCAACGCAGAAAGTCATTCCTATTTAATTAGTTAGGCCAAAGTATTTGCAAAACAATTAAGAATGTAATTTAATTTTGGTGTTTGGTAAACATCCAGGGATTCATTCATTCTGAACTTATGACCTACATGTTGAGTTTATTTTGTGAAGTATCGTTAAACCAGTCAGTTAGAACTCACAATTAAAATGCATGACATGGCAAATCTAATAAGTATATATTACAAATTAGAAATATGTGTTAGAAATTTACTTTTTAAAAAGTCTTCATAGCTTAGAAAATGAACAGTAGGGTCAAATCAAAATGGTGTCAATGGGGAAGTCCCTTTGGAACATCTCCATGAAGCCTGAGGCATTTAGCCCTTTAAGAAATTATTTTCCAAGTTTCCTCCTCATTCCCATGGAAAGGCTAATTCAGTGTACAGGTTCCAGCAGGGCATTGTGCCTACACAAGCAGCTCCCAGCAGAGCAGATATAGACAGTGATGGCATTATGGTGTGCTACCATCAGCCTGTTTCTGTAGGGAGGTAACAAGAAAATTCAGACGACAATTGGCCATTCAGCCTAGACACACAGCACCAGCCATGTCTGAACTATTATGCTACATGCCTACATTATTAAAGAAAAAAGCTATGTAAAAGGACACCACATTTACTCTTACAAGGATTAGGGAATGCCAGAATTGACTGTCTATCCAGCCTTCATTATCCTCTTTTGTATATGTAGCATGATTGTCTTCACCCACGTTCACCATGTTTATGACCTTCACCTTGTAGGTCATAAACTTTCCTCCCCATGATACTTCCCCTGTCACTAAATGGGTGATTATTCAGATTTTCATTTCATTTTCCTTATTGGTTATTTGAACTTATTTAATGCCTGTCAAAACCTGCCATGATTCTAAAATTATTCATCCCTTCCAATTCCTCATTATGTTACTCACAGTCACATCTAAATCCTTCTCAAGCACCAATCTTTACAATGTCCCAAAGGGAAGAATGAGTATTAAGAGTCCATCTTAGAAAGGAAAAAAAAAGGAGAGTAAGTCCAAAATTGTCAAAATTGTCCATTAGTTTTCTGTGCCCAATACAAGACATCAATACATCATGTATTTTACAGGTCTTTATATACTCAAATTATAGTTCTACTCAACTTGAAATGCAACTGTGAGTGCTGAACAAGAGGCCTCTTCTCTGCATGCAGTTCCTAACCTTGTTCACTCTTCCTTTCCCACCTTCTGCAGTTCAGTAAGACAGATTACTAAAAGAAGGGGACCACTCTGAGCACAGCAAAAAAGCACAAATCAAAATCGAATTTTTCAAATTCCCTTCTGCACCCTTAATGAAGTCAGACACTTCAGTGACAGGCCAACTAGGAGAATTAAAAATCTAAATTATACTAATGACTGCAATCAAAGTTATACATTAAAAACAAAATAAAGTTTCAACAGGCTATCATAGTTAAAGCAGTCTTGATACTAAGAATCATATAATGGTTTATATAACGTAAGCAACCAGGGTAGCCTCCTGCATAATGTTCAAGATGTTCATTCAAAGCATAAAAGATCTGGAGCTGCTGAGCAAAGACATGTAATAATATTTACAAAATGACTGAAACTATATTATTTTCCCAAATTATAAACAGATAAGACATTTTTATTCATAAAACTCTCGTAATGAACTTTCCTGGTGCACAAACTGAAAGCAGCTTCCCGGATGGGTAATTTTGAGAAAAAGATAACTGGGATCCCAGTTTTATAAAGAGATGCCCTGAAAGGCATTCCCTCTAAGATTTCAGCAGCTACAGGGAGAAGCCCACGTCTTTAAAAGTATGTATGCACCCGGCTGCAGTGGGAGTCATGCCCAGACCGTGCAGGAGGGTGGGTGCCCCGTGTCGGGCAGGCTGCGGCGCTGCGCCGCATTTCCTCTTGCAGATGTCAGCGGGTGGCCCTCCTGCCCACACCCGGCTCCCCACACCTTGAACCCTGAGATTTCCCCAAGCGGAAACTGCCAGGCATCTAACACGTATCAAATTCAAGCTTGTTTTCTATGATACAGCCAGACATCCACCAGGGACAAGGCTGAAACCACCAAACTCATTTTACAAGTGACCTAAGCCAGAATCCAGCTCTCCAGAGGCAAAAGGCTAGTAAATTAACCTACTGTGTCACCTAACCCTTCACTATTGATTAGTAATTATTCTTTTCAAATGAAACAAGGACATAGGACATAAGGTCATCTACAGTATATCCTGAGAAAAGCCAATGTTTCCCTACACCCTTCCATCAATCACAGTTGAGCACTGACTTGAAAGAAAAGGTTCTCATTGAAATACAATTAAAAAAGTAATTTAACTCAGTCTGCATAAACCAAGAAGAGCTTGAGTATGTGAGCAAGTTCTGAGACAGGCATGACAGGCACAACTATGGTCAATTTTTTCTTCAATCTGAAGAAGTCACTGGAAAATACAATAAGATAAGTGGTCAGTGAGTAAATAAAACAACCAGGGACCAGTGGTCCTAGTGATGCTAGCTTAGTGATGCTCAAAAATCTTCCATACTGGCTCCCTTTGGCTATACTTACCTCCCTCCTCACTTTGATCATTCCATTCCTTTGTATCTTTTTCTACCTCTAATTAACTGCTAATTAATTGATTGAAAAACATGCTGCTCATACAAATGCACCCACTGAATTATGTTATTACCTAAAAAAAACCCCACTCTACCTTTTTTTTAACTATAAATGTTGCAAGTAAAGGAACCATTGAGAAAATAAATATATCTATATCCTTTTTGGATACAGCAGTTATAAACTCGATGTAACCAGTGATCCTATAGTGTCCTTTTGTAAAAACCGATGCTGTATTCTCCTCAAGACTGACTTGGAGCATGGATCCATCTGTTCCATTTTCTAGTTCTATAGGCTAAGTTCTGAATTTCTAGAAATCCCTCCTTAATCTAACCCTAATATGTTCCATGTTTTGAAGATAAGACTTGCAATGGGTTCTACTTAAGCCAAGATCCCAGGTCACAGCTGCACTTTCAGACATCAGAAATTTGTTTTCTTTTTGATCTACCATAAACACAAAAATTCTGCAGTAGCATAAATTCTGTCATGCAAATTCTTAGCAGAGAGAAACATCTTAGTCTTTAGAAAATTCTTTCTGCTACATACTTGATTGCTAGCTTCCTTGAGGAGTTAGTGTAACTGATTTGTTTAGAAAAAATAAGAATGGGAGTCAGTTATAAGTCACCACGCCATCTTCCCAAGATTTTGAATTGTTCTGCTTCAGTTTAAGAGAAAATATATGATTAGTTTACAATTTCTTCCATGATTTCAGAAGACATATAAGAATCTCATACCCAGGTTACATGCTTGCATATGTAGCATAAGAACAGTACACAACCTTCTCGGTATATTAACACCGTAAGTGTACACTAACAATTACAGCACACAGAGTAAAATTTATATTTTGATTATATCCTGTCAGTCAGGATATTTCTAAGGTAGTGAAACTTGTTCACTGTTTCATGGTGAGTTTATGATTCTAATATCTTAAATATGTATGAAGTGTATTTTATGTGAATTCATGTTTGACATATAAAAATAGCGGAATCTAAATTTCAGCATTTTGCCTAAGGCCACAATATGAAGCTATTTTAGAGTTAAGGTTATCATGCTGCTCGGTTTGGTGGCATTTGGGTTTTATTATTATTATTGTTATTATTATTACCTTTTTCTACAGTAGAAATCTCAAAACAGGTATTAACCTTACATGCTATATGTGCTGGATCCAATTCTCAGATCCAACTTGGACTGTTGCTAGCCAAGTATTTACCTAGAAAGCAAGCTTAGAACTAACCTAAAAGGAAAGACTGGTCTGAAGTGTACCTCCTATCTAATGTGCTCCTATCTAATGTGCAAGGAGAGAGGAGTGTATCACTCCTGAGGCTGAAAGCAGAGAGCAAACCTCCCACCATAGTAGTCTGTTTGACTCTAGCCAGAATAGCCGCCCTGTTCTATCTTTTAATGTGCACCCTATTTAGCTTTATATCACCTTTGATATGTATTCTTCTTTCTAATCCTGGATATCACAATTTTTTACTCCAGTATACACTAAGGAAGATCCATGCCATGCACCTTTCTCTAGATATCCCAATCCTGTGTTCCACAGCTCCTAAGTAGCATTTCCTATGCAAATCTCTTCTCTATACACATCATCTTTTGCCTATAAACATTAACTATCCTAATTAACTGATGCTGCCAAATACTAATTTCTTTTTTATATCTTTTCAGCAGCATCTCCTCTGTTGCTGCAATAGAAGGTATTTCTTTATTCTTCTAAAGGCTCTTCATTGCCATCCTTGGCTCTGAATGCTTCACCCAAGGTTCCACTCGAGTTTGGAAGGAGTCT
Source organism: Cyanoderma ruficeps (assembly GCA_008694505.1). NCBI lineage: Eukaryota > Metazoa > Chordata > Aves > Passeriformes > Timaliidae > Cyanoderma > Cyanoderma ruficeps. The sequence continues at coordinate 38,391,974 of VZDJ01007749.1, read as the reverse complement.
TCATAAATACCCAGAAAGTCTGCTCTCATACCGGCTCATCTTAAGAAATTTTTTCACCCTACAAATAGATTTTGAGGAACTACTTTGTTGCTATGCCCAAATTATAATTCTCAGCCTTATAGTATCATTCCTTTCTTGTCTTCTTTCACTCCATCTTTGTGAATACACCTGTTGCCCTTGTTTTCATTTAGATTGTGCACTACCTGACAGGCAGCTTCTCTGGTACACTTCAACATATATAACGTAAAATGATGTTGGCAACTTTTTCACCCATTTCTGAGACTGATTCTAATGTAGGCCAAATAATATTTCTCTTTGCTTTTGCCTCTTTCTACAACCAGATGTTAATGTATTGCATCTTTCAGATTCTGACCAAGATAATGTAAAATCAAAGCACCCTGCCCTCAGAGTTTTCTCATTTTTAAGGTTTAAAAGTTTTTATGATTTCCTATAATACTATTGAGCAATGCGAACTTTAGCACATAATTTCTTACAGAAAATACTTAGGCCAAGAGTTTTGATATCCTGAAGATAAACATTTGAGTGCTTTTCCAGCTTGGTGTGGGACCTCCTTCCTCTGGCATTTGTTCAATATGTTTTGGAAAGATGCTTTCAATTTCTCTGCTCATTGAAGCTGGAGCAATCCTAACAGTTTTCTCAGTTCAAACCTCTGGAGGTTTATCAATACTGTGATACCACATTCACATTTAAAATGTTGATTTGTGCTTCCCCTGCAAAGTCTTAAAATTTCTATTTTTCTTGGTGATAACATTTGTAGTGAGGTATACCTTTTCAGTAGTTTCTAACAGGAGGGGGAAAAATTAGGCATTATTATAGCAGGAAGTTGCACACTGGAAAAGACAGAGAATTAATTTATTCAAATATTATTCCCAACATTTTTAATAGTCCTTCTAACATTTTCACATTACTTGAAAATTGATATTAGATATTTATATTTCATCCTAGTGCTAAGAAGGCTTTGAGAATAAACACATGATGCTGTGCTAAAAGGGATTGATAATAAAATAGGGTTAATGGACAGGAAATGCTTTGGCAGTGGATGAAACTGGATTGCTGCTCTTTGTTGCTTTAAAAGAATGACAGAAGAACATAAATTTGATTGTGAGTCCCTACAACTACTAATGAACAGGTATAGAGATTGTAAATAATGAAAAGAACAATTAATTGCATCTGAGAGTTTAAGCAGACATGAGCAAATTGAAACTAGACAGTTACTTCAAACTGAGGCCAAAATATTAGCAGAGCAATGGGAAGACCTCTTTACTGTTTACACTAATGCCTTCTTGGAGCAAACAGATGTTCTAGAATTGTAAATCCAATACATTTCATGAATGCTAACATCCTCTGGAAAATAACTAGTTTGCTAGAGTTGGATTACAAAGAAGTTTACTTCTTTAAAAAGGAATTTTGTAGCTAGCAGATTTACTAAATCTAAAAGTTCCCTATAATGACATATTTCTAAGTTTTTTAGAAATTAAACCCAACATTATTAACATTAAAATGTCAGTGCCCGAATATTTAAAATTACCTTTTTAATAATTCTGTTTAAAAATATGCACATCTGAACTGGAATTATAATGGCTTCAACACTATGGATTAACATGATACAATTATGTCAAAGCAGCCATTTCACTCTGGTAAGGACAAATTAGGTATTTTTGAATGTGCAAGTCAAGTGAACAATCTGTCATTCATATCATCATGCTTTTCAATGGGAGGATTTTTTCCCCTCTGGCACTTGTGGTTTCAATGTATCACCCACCAGGAAAGGACATTGTTCTGGAAGGTTTAGCAAAAAAGTATTAAAATATAACCACAAAAAAATTTTTTCAAGTAGCATGAAGGATCTGATTTAAACCCACAAAAGCAATCTAAGTGTAAGTCAATTGTGATTGACATACGTCCCCTAACATATGCTAGATACTACTTGCTGCATATGCAGGAAGTTATTAAAGCCATTTAACAATACAGTTTGCATGATGACAGCCACATCAAGAAGTACTGTCAATTAAAACAAGAGATAGATAAATTCAAAAATTAGGGGAGATAATTCAGTACAGGGGCAAAAGCCCAGGTGATTACACAAACCTTTGTGGTTCACTTGTCGGACTGTCAGTCACATGGCAACAAGCTGGAGGGACTCTGAGAAGAACCATAACCTTCCTACTGGCTGTCCACAGCAGGCCCTGCAAACTCAAACGCAGACCTGTGTAGAGAGATGACTTTCTGTATAGAAATAGTAGTCAGTGTTAGTCCTGCTAAAGTTACTGGGAACTGCAGGTGGTTAAGACTTTTGGATATAAGAGTCTGACTTCTGAAAATTTTGTTTGCGGATATCAGCATTTGGTCGTTGTGAAAACTGATTCTTAGCATAAAAATGGCCACGTTGCTTTAAAGATAGAAACAAGTGAAGAGAACCCTGAGATTTGGAGCCTGTGTTTTGGAAAATCCTTAAATAACAAGCTGAGAGTCTCTTCAAAAATTTCCAGGAGAGAGAGAGGGGGAAAAAAAACAGAGGGATGAAAAGAGTGAGGGAACTGGAAGCAATATGTTTCTGGTACTAAGCTTGTTTTGCAGGAGGTACAGCTCATTAAAACACACTCAGAATGGTGCTGCTGGGAAAGCAGATTTTGAGTGAATGTTGGTGAGGTCTGCAAATCAGTAGAATTCTGCAATGCAAGCACATTCACTACCTCCTGCAGTCGGAGGGGCTGTGGTTTAACAAACATTTTTTTGCTGTGAGACTCAGAGTTCCCACAGAGAGACCAAAGCTCCTCTGATAGCTCCTGTCTAAAAGCCATCCAGCCACATTCAAATAACATCAGGCTACAACTGATGCAATGATCTAACACCTCTGGCAGGGTGGAACTTCAGTGGGATTAGGACAGCTCCATTTCTATCTGCCCATGTAGAGGTAACAACCAAGACATGAAATACAGATTCTTTTCCATATTTTGATGGATAAAACTATTTTAACTTTGATGAAAGACTGTCCCCTCTCAACATCACTGTCTTCTCTGTCCCTTTTTTCCCTGCTTTCACTACTTAAGTTGCAATTTTTTCAGTACATCTTCTATTGTGGCACCTAAAACAGCAATGGACGGACATTCATTTCTGCATTTAGGCTCAATAGAAAGAGAACTAAGACTTGTGGTATGAATGGTAAGAACATGCTCCAACCCTTTCCTGGCATATTCTATCCAACAGAATGGAACATCTTGTCATGAACTGACACTCAGCCTCATACAGGCATTGTCTCCACACTGGAGTAGGACACAGAACAGTTACAAAACTTCCCCAAGGTCATTGAGAAGTCTCTGTCAAAACAAGAATAGAACACACATGATTGCCAGTTTCTGCTTTAGCTATATAATGATTATTTCCCTGACACACAATATCTCTTTATGCATATGTCCTTAGTAATAAAAAATAGGGAAAAGAAATACATCAGATATATGTGATGCAGTCTGTAAGCAGAGCTCTCTCTAAACAATATGTCTTTCAAATTTTTCCATGAGGCATCAACATCTCTTTAAGGACTTTATCATCATTACTGACACATAATCATTCCTTGCAGGTGGAAAACATTGTGCTGAGAGATAATTGGGATAGTTATTGGATATGACTTCTCACTGGTTTTAAGGCAGTATGAAGGCATGATTGTATTCTGCTCAAAGAAAAGAATTAATATTCTCTGCATTTATGTCAGATTGAGTGATTTATGGGTATTGTAAGTACTGCATTAGATTATAAGGTCTAACATTTTTTATTAGGATGCAATGCAAACTTAAAATATGGATGCTTTTCCCTATGAGAGAGGAAAACCTGTTTTGGCTGTTGGAGTCACATTTGCTGTTGGTTTATCTTGGTGGGGTAATTCGATCTCAACTTATCTGGAAGAAACTGTCATCTCACGGTGCCATACTCATTGTAAAGAGAACAAATATTTTGAAAACCCTTCCCGAATAAGTGGGCATACTAATGAAAAAATTCTGGTGTCTGTAAATGAGCAGTTTGCTGACACATTTGTGAACAATACATCACTCTTACGAATCCTGTTTGTCGTGGACAGCTTGGAAGAAAATGGCTAAGAAAACTCTGATTCCTCAAATAAGGGCTTGGGCTTGAGAGTATGTGGGAGAAAAAGGGGGCAGTTGGAGGGAGACACTTCTTTATCCTACAAGATCTTTTAGGGGGAAATCCCTGCCCAGGTACTTGCAGAAGATGAAAATCCCCTACCCAGAACAAAAAAAATATCTTTATATAGCTAAGAAACCTCTAAGGGAGCATTAATTTTGTTGATTCTTTGTTCTCTAGGATAATATTCAGGCATGGTATGTGCGGACATTCAGCTATTTCTTTTAATTTCAATTGTGTCACACCTGAAGAAGATTAAACAGGTAAAAATAAGTGCACTATGTGAACAGCAGGTGTGTGATACTAAGCAAATGAGGACAAGTACATTTCTGTTACAAAGCTAATACTTTGTCTTTAATTCAAAACTGGTCTGACCCAAAGCCCACTGGAATCAATGCAAGCTTCTGCATTAACTTCTGAAGGCTTTGGATCCAGGCCAGTATCATTCCTGTTGTTAGGGCTCATTGTTTAATTTTAGTAAAAGAAAACTCTTTAATTTCCTTTTTTAGAATAAAAAAATTACAAGACTGAATGTAGTTGTGTCTATTTTTTTATGAAAGCTTCTTCACTGGATACTTTGTCAATAGAATTATTAAGTTGTGGCATATTTTTAAGATCTCGTTCAATGAAAAAGGATGTTAGAAATTAATAGCCCCAAAATTTACATCTCATGCTGTGGAAGCTTCCCAGAATGAGGGGAGGAGAAAAAGTAAAGAAACCAGACGTAATTTTATTGTCTAGAAAGAACTGTGGCTATTGTTCTTTGCTGCTTTCATGGGATATAATGTCACTTTTGGCTATCCTACAGGCATATCCAGTCACTTTCATATACAGAATTCCCATTGAAGTCAGTAGCATGCAACTCCATGGCAGGATATGGCTGTAAGGGCAGTGAACTTCATCCTAATGTAACAAGTCAGATGACTGCAAAGTCATCACTAAGCTAGGTGATGACACCACTGGAGCTGAATTTCTTCTAAAAAAAAAAAAGCATGAAGATAAAAGTCACCAAGTCCAGATCCCCCTGCTGTTGCTCCACAGCCAGAGAAACTCAGGTGAAGAGTCTGTAACCTTCTCACTCTTCCAGTCATCTCCAAAAGCTGAATAGGTGAAAGCAAGCTCTTTCACTATACATCCAAAACATCTTTGATGCCAAAATTCCAGTTCCATCATTCCCTGGACCAAACCAAAGCTTGCTGCCAAGACATCATGCCATATCTGCTCTATTTCACAGATATCTGACAAAGAAAACCACACAGACCTTTGAAAGATGTAAGAGTTTTTTATTTGTTTTGGGGTGGTTTTTTTTGTTTTTTTTTTTACTACAGACAACACTTTATTGCTGGATCATTATTACCTCCAAAAGCCTGGTGTAATTGTAGCAGTTTCCATCTCAGTCTAATTCTCAAGTGATCTCCCACCTGCCTCACTAAAATTAAAGCGGTGTCCACCTATATATTTTCAGTTTTTAATACATGTGAGTCATTAACCATGAGATGCAGGGCAGGTATCCATAAGTAAGTCCAGAGGAAACATTCTGTTCTTGGAGGGCAAAATTCAGCCAGCCACACCTCGGACACAGGGAATACGGCAGGGTGTCCCAAACACGGCTCACGGCCACGAATATGACTGCCTTCCTAAGTGGCCCCCAAACAAAATATGTTGCATTTAAGACACCAGGGTCATGGACATGATTTCTCTAAACATTCAGTCTTACAGCTATTTTAAATTTTTCATTATTATATTGTGACTGAGGTGATTCTCAAAAAGAAATTCTGATGGAAATTATTTTGTCAGTTTTATGAGGAATGGAAGAACAAAGGATATAGTCTCATTGTAAAAATAAAAAAAGGTGGTAACACAGCTCCTGCAAAAATGTCTGATTCTGAGATATGAAATTTAGCATGGGTCTCTTGTGATTAGTTTCAGGGGGAAAAAAATAGATTGAGTGCTAATAAACAAGAGAAAAATCATTCCTGGCCATGCTTGGCAGACAAGTAGCCTGAGGAAGAGTGTGATATCATCCATGATAGGGGAGAAACCGGATACCATGTCATACTGGTTCTTGGCAAATCTGGATTTTGTCTCCCTTTCTGCCATTGGCTTCCCAGGTGACACTGAGAAAATCACTTTTCCTTACTTTGTCTCTGCTTCCCAACTTTAAAATCAGGAAAACATATACTTAGCTTTTTTTTTTCTTCTTTTCTTTATTTCCTTCTTTTCTATAATCTCTCAGACCCCTCAATTAAGGATTCAGAAAAGAGCTAGATAGTGTTGATATTATTATTATGAAAAGCCTAAACTAACATGAGAATAAATCAGAAATTATGACTCTACAACCTTTTTTAACACAAATTATCCAGTGTTCAGTCTCGCACAAAATTGCTTTGTACAAGAGGACAGAGAAACAACAGGGTAATAAGGCTACTTTTCTTAAAGCGGGGATTGATTTAGCTTACTTCATACTTAAGAAGTCCAGTTTGTATGTCTTTTATGTTTTCTCTAGTGAGATTACACAACTCCACCCCGGGAAACACAGAGGGCTGGAAACACCAAAAAAATCAAATACAACATCTGAAGTCAAGTTTTTCAAATAGTATGTAGTTTCATTTTATGTATATTAAAAAAATACTTAGCTGAAATTTTAGGAGATAAAATGTTGCTCCATTTAGGACTACATCTGCATATACATTGGCACACATGTCTACCTATATACTTTAATTAATGTTTGGGTCTCTAAAGCATTTTAGAAGAAATAAAAAAAGAATAAAATTTGGTCTTTGAGCTTCTTTAATTGACAATATCTCATGAAGCTGAAGGATTCATTTTATTCCACGTGCATGGAAAGACAAGTCAAAAAATTTACTCAGAGGCAAGGGCAACAGGGGAGTTGCTTTTTTCAAGAAACATGGCTGTACAAAACTTGCAAAGTTTATGGAATCTCTCTGGTTTGTATTGCTTTACGAGATTTGACAGAGCAGTATTGTTTCCAGAAGTGTAACTTCTTAATGTGTTTCCCAGAATTCTGAAAATATTCTATGTAGGCAGTAGTGGTCTAAGGGTCACCTGCATCCTGCTGGAATAAACTTACCTATACATGGATAGAAGTGGGTAATGATATATAAAAATATGCTCTTTTTTTTTTTCCCAACAGATTCTTAAGAATTACTCAAAGCTGTTGAGGTGCCAAGGATGTTTTTAGCACAGGAGAAGAATACTTTAAAAGCTTTTGCGTTGACCAAAACTTTCCACTTTGTTGTTTATTAATATTTAGCAGACAGCTCAACACCCTTCTTCCCCTGCCTCTTCATTTCACTAAAGGCCTCACAGGTAGCATTCAAATGAGGTCTGAATTTCTAATACAACTAACTTGATTCATAAGTGTCTTCTCAAGTAAATTATCCTGATCATTAGTACAGCTTCATATGGTATTTCCATGGAAGTAAAGCACACACGACAAAAATTTTAAACCACTGCTCTCCTGTACTGGCCATGTGCAACCAATTGATTGCCTTTTTTCTTCTTCTTTTTTTTTAATTAGTTCTTTTTTTTTTTAATAATCTGTGAGCTGTAAAGCACTTATCATGGCTGCCACCCAGACTTTCCAATAACATTAAAACAAAGCAAAACAAAAGAGCCCTCAAATATTGACTCAGTAATCTATCTCCCTCCCTCAAGGAAAGCTCGCCTGCCATAAAATTCCAATCAGTTGCACACACACAATTATGAAAATATGGGCCTCAAAACTTCATTCAAAAGCCTGATTACACTAAATATAGATCAACACGTAATTTCTCCTTCCTTTCTATTTTTAAATCATGTTTTTGACAAATGTTGAAATCATAATGAATGGTTTAGATTGTTTTTCTTTCTTTTTTGCATCAGAGGGTTTGTGGAGGGTTTCATGGATTTAATAGCTATGTATTCTTTATTGCTTCTTTAAAATACTAATAAAAGTGATGAAAAGGCATGAAAAATCATCACTGATTGCACAGGAATTCACTTAAAATACGATCTTTCCGTTGCTCAGTTATCATCTGTGGTGGTGTTTCCTTACAGAAATGGTAAAGGGCTAAAAGTTCTTAATAAAAAACACATGCTTTTCTTTACCCCACCACCACACTTGAATGTATTCCCCTGAGGAAAACTACACCAGGCTAACCACTGCAAGGCAGCCTTATGGTAAATCGGATCCTTTTTAAAAATGTATTCCCAGAAGACTCGGTTTAATACACTGGTTCTGAGAATACCTCTGTGAGATTGTCTTTTCCCTTTGATAGCCTTGCTCTTCGTATTTCGAAGCAACCTCAGCTGGCTAAAGGCAGGAACAGAAAACACCATTTTGAGACAATTAAGCACTGAAGACCAGAACTACTGGTCCAAACTTTAAAATACGGTGACACTGAGAAGCTCTTATTACACTTATGACCAGATCTCAAATATAATGGACTTTCTAGTTAAAAAGGGAAAAATGGGCTGTTAAGGGTTCTTTTATTTATGTTTTGAAAGTTGATGTTCTTTTGAGAAAATATCCCCCCCACATAAAATGGGAATTACTGTGGACTCAGCAACCAGACTTGCCATGGAACAAAAAAAATTTAAGCCAGATCTTCCCATTTGAAAATGGCATGATGGGGTCTGCCAGTGATAATCAATTCCACATAAAACAGCTTCACTTCCTTGTTCAGGAGCAGTGACAAAGCCTTGCACATTAAGGGGGGCAGAGGGGGAGAATAGGATCTTAATTCAAAGACAGAAAGAGAGCCTAGAATAAGCATCTGACCTTGCTCTGAAGGGAAAAAATAGTAAGTGCTAAATGAAATTTTTTTTAAAAATAAAATTGTGATTGGAGAAATGAGAGTATCAGATCAGCTGGGTTTCTGGCAAAGCTCCTTTCCAGAATGGTTAGAGGGACAAAATGCTTTTACAATACACTCCCCTATTGTCCACCATGCAAGTAGCTTCAAAAGCACACCAGGAAGGGACTTCTTCATGATGGTGGTAAGTACAAGGAAGGTTACTGGGTTAGGAAGAGGCTCCTTTTCTTTGTAATTTCTCTCTCAGACTGTGAGAGGTTAAAATGGTTAAGCAGTTTTCCTTCACTCTGTATTATGGCTCATTCCTACAAGCAATAAAATGAAGGAATTACTTGTAAGGGCAGAAATGTCATTATTTTTGCACTCATCCTGACCCCAGCATCTAAAAATACAAAATGCTGGAATTTGTGGAGCAGGTGACATTTTTAAAAAGGGCCCAGGGAAGTCTAATAGTGTAAAGGCTAAATGTACTTAGGAGGTGGAAGGACTGAAATAGAGAGATATCTCTGCTTCTGACCTAGGCCTAACAAGATTGGCCACATAATTCATTTCAATGACTCCTTGTCTGTGCAGTTTACCTCTGGGTTTAGACAGAAACATTTGTCTTTAGTATAATGGAGCACAGTGTCAAGTTGCCTACCTTCTGCCTCAGAATGGGGTTAATTTTAGCCTGATCCTCATGTTGAACACACAAGGAATGTATATGACTCATCAACCTTTGCCAAAAGCATAAGATACATTTCTGAAACTCAAAGACTATCTGCTATTTCAAAAGGTTTGGCTGCCTTGTATTAATTGAACTGAGCTTCCTGTAGGTCTCCAGCAGCCTCACAGAAGCTACACAAGAAGGTATATAAAATTTCTAAAACACTGTATCACACATCTGAAATCCCTTTTTTTTTCTTCTTTTTTTTTTCCCAACGGCCTCACCATACAACCAGCCAAAATCAAATACTTAATTCTGCTTCCACAGGGATACTGCATCATTTCTACTGTATTAGCTAGTATTTATCCTGCAGGCTCTCATCTCTGAGCATGCTACAGCCTGGAGAATCATGCATTTGAGCAGGTGTTAAAGAATTAATGGAATGGTAAGCAAAAGATCATTTTACTCATCTTGACTGGAAGGCAGACACAGCTAAATACTGAATCACACAAGTAAAATTTCAAGGAGTCTAGAAGTTCAGTAAGGATGGCCATGTAGTTTGAAACAAATTAAGACATTTTTCTGTATTTCCCTCAGTTTATTTTCTTATAATCAACAAATACCTGCTAATACTGACAGCCCTCCACTCTAATTTCCAACTCCTATGTGTAGTCAGGCCACCTACAAAGGTGTAAGCAAAGCATTCAAAGCGCAGAATAGCATAATCTTAGTGAGGGAATTTTAAGCACTTCCCGTCTCAGAAGACCTGGGCTTTTTTTTTTTTTTATTACTTTTTCAGAGCACGTTTGACCTAAGGCTAAAATCCCTGCTACACTGCAGGTCATAACAAAAAACTCATGGGCTTCACCACAGTCAGGCTTGCACTCAAGGACCTCGCAGCACACTTTGCTGCTGCAAACCAGAACTGAGTCCAGAGAGCAGGCATGTCAAGCAACCTGGTGTCATTTCTTAAGAGGCATCTCTTTACCTGCCACAGCAGCAGCCTATTTTGCAGCAGGAAAGATGCAGTTCCCTGTGAACATGATCCTGTATTTCACACGGGCTGTTCTGCTTCCCCAAAGCACAATGACTCATCAGATTTAGCCAGGAGCCCTATCAAAAAGCTTCAGTCACACATTGCTTTGCCATTTACTGCTATATTTATCTTGCCCTCCTCACACAAAGGTTTTTCCCTGTGCCCATCTTCCCATCAGAGAAACCAGGCAGACTAATGCTGGGGTGATGCAGCTTTGGCAACGTGCTTATCTAGCAGCATCTCTCTTGCCTTTCCCACTCCAGAGAATATCAAACCCCATCTCTTCTTCTCTAGCCCCACAGGGACAAGCCTTTAGTCAAAGCATGGCCACTGCTTGCTGTCACAGCCAGCTCCCATCAAGGGCAACACCAGCTTTTTGCCACCTAGCCCCTCCATGCCAGCTGCAGTGGGAGACACTGTCACTGCACTGATAATTTTTTTCAGAAGCAAAAGTCAATCCCTCTGAGATGTAGAGAGCCTCCTGTTAAAAACTGGCATAGTTCCATTCAATTTATGCTGAGTTACACCATTTGCAACCCTAAGTCCATCCTCTTGTGTGCATGAATTATGAAACAGATTTTAGTTACAGTATCCCACGTTGGTCCTCAAGTAATAAACCATATAGTGTTCCCAATCTCCTTAGATGCATGTTTAGTAACACCTTATAATGTTTTTTATAGTTTTCCTACCTTCACTAATTTCATTAACTTAATGGTCAATGTCTTTATGCTTATTGAAAAACCTCAAGTTAAAAATGGTTGTTACGGATCTACAAAAGAAAATTATAGTATTTGATTGGAATACAACTGACAAAAATAAAGAGGTTCTCATTCATTCTTTAGTTATAGTTTTTAAGCAGAGCACATAATCAAGCTCCAGATTTTGGATGCATATGAAATAGGAACCCTAATCTAAATGAAAAGTAACCTCCAATATAATGGGATGAAACAAAAACCATAGCTCCAAACACCCCTAAAATTTGGGGGTTTCTAAATCTGGATTTGAAATTTATGGCTTGTGCCTACATAAAGAAACTTCTATTTAAAACCATATTTCAATAAACTTGTATTTTGTGGTTTGAGCCTATTTAAGTAAGCCCTTTAAAATTGAGTTCTATTTATAAGCCCCAAATTTATTTACAGTACCATTTTTTATGATTTTAGGATTAGCTATATCTTGTTACAAATAAGAACCTTTGTTCAGAAGATATTTCTCCCTTCTTCATCCATGACCATAATCTAGGGGATGCAGCAGAAATAGTTGCATCATGTGTTTGTTATTATAAAATAAATCACTTATTGGCAGTGTTTCACTATAAGAACATAGAGGAAAGATGAACGTGAGAGGCTGAGAAAATTTTAGCTCCTCTTATTCCCATAATTTCTTTCTTTTCTTCTTGTCTTTGACTATTGCTAAAATTTACGATCTTTTTACACAGTGTTAAAAAAAATCTCCCAAAATGAGATTATTACTTCTTTTTAAATATTCTTTCTGCCAGACCATTCTTTTTAGGTGCCATTCTTCATCATCCACTGCCATCAATGTTTGCCTTTCCTTTTTTCTTCTTCCCTCATCTCTTTCCTTTCATTTTACCCAAATCTCTGGCAATCTTTTTCGTTCTGTTAGTACCCCTTTCCTCCTGTTTGGGACCAAAAAATGATGTGAACGCAGGTGATCCACAGAGATCAAAAGTGTATGTGACTGTGCTAGAGTCAACTTGCAGTATTAGGGCTTTTATAGCTTCCTTCTTATCTTGCCATTAGCACTTGAACTATACCTCTTTTTCATAAGGCTCCAGGCTCTCTCTCAGGAGAGATGAGCAAAGAAATAGATGACAGTTGCCACTTCTAGGTTTTCCAAAAGTTGGCAATCAAAGTGAGAAGTCATGAATCTACAGTACTGCTGCAATATCATTTTCTGTAGACCTAAGACATAAATTGTCATATGATTCCTTTAGGCTCCCTTACCTCATATGCTATGTTTTTGTTTTAACAAAGAAAAAGGTCCAGCCTTTTTTCCATTTCAGCTGAGGAGATATGACAAAAGGCAGAGTTTTCATGAACTAATTACAGTCCTTTGGAAATTACCTTTTGTGCTAGGAAAATATTTTTTTTTCCTACTGATGAGAAAGTAAGCAGTATGAATAAAAAGTACTATTTAAAGAAAGAGTACAGTTACATAACCTTTCCACAAAATTCAGACAATTTTTTAGCTCCATTTTGCAAGAAGAAGTATGCTACTTCCGCAGAATTATACACACAATAATCTATAAAAAGATTTCTATACAGAAAAAAATAATGCGTTTTTTCCTTTGGAAGAGAGTATTGCCTTATGTCAGTGCACATGCACCATTCAACAAAGCCATCACATTTTGCCACATACTAGCAGCAGAACACGCCTGCATACCCTATTGTGTCCCTAGCCTGAAAATCAAGGAGAAATCTGTGCACATACTTAATGACAGACTCCAGCCCCTCAAGATGGAGGTTCACTGTCATCATAAGCTGATATGGGGCCCCACTATCACCAAAACAGAGCTCTAGGTCAAAAGGCAGTTGCCTACACTGGAAAACCATGCTAATTATTTCATTTTCTTTTGTTGGTGATGTGGTCTAGAAGGACGTGTGAGCAGTCCTCCCAGCTCGGCATGGCATTTACCAGCACCACTGCCAGAAATCTGGCTGAAATGCAACCAAATTTGGTGGCATTTAAAGAAGGCTTGTACGTACCAAGAGGGTCATGTAAGTTAAAGTGTAAGCTAAATTATTTCACAAGCAAGATCTACACAAGAAAACATTTACTACAAATTGTGTCTGCAGTGTATTCCGGACTTCGGGGTAGTGCCAAGAAAGCAAAAGGCATGAACCAGTACTCAGAGGGGATAAAAACAGGGTTGAGGATTTTTCTACAGCTAAAAACTGCATGCAAAAATGTTATCTACTCTTCAGTGTCTGGCCAGTGTGTGAGAGAACCCCACACAAAGTTGGTAAGCATAAAGATGTAGCTCAGGCTTTCAGGTTCCCCCAGCAAATCCAACTAGCATGGGAAACACAGCAAGATGTGTATGGTACCCTAAAGGCATGAATTATTCACATCATTCATTTTACCTGCTATCTCCTAGAACCCCTGAGTGAGCATTTCCTTTTCAAGCTGTATGTAAAATGCACTGAGAAAGACCCAGTTGTTTGGATGGACATACCAGATTTGCATCTGCATTAGAAGTATTCTTCCCCTCTCTCTCTATCTTCCCCAATGAAGTGCAACTGAGTCATTAGTTCTCATTTTAATAGAAAACAGCAGGGTAATTTTTATATAAGAAAAACCAAACATCATGTGAATCACGCACAAAATCTTTTATTTTTCCAGGAAGGGTAGAGCCCTGAAAAGAATTGTTAACAAATAGTGGCATACTACTTTTGGTGCCTTTCTGCCAGCCAGGAAAAAAAAAAAAAGGAAAAAGAAAAAAAAAAAAGGCATCAACAACAAATAAAAAAATCACAAAGAAGCTCCATGGTTTATCAACTGTACCACTGAGCCTCTTGGCCGTCACCATAAATCTCTTCAAATTCTTACTCCTGCTTTGATGGAAAACATTCAGTTCTATAATAATAGTACTTAGATAACCTGTACTTGACCTGTCTTTGGATAGTGATGATTTTCCATACAAGATGTTTTACTGTGATAACACAGCGATTCAGACGCTCTATCTTAAGGCAGCTGGTGTACAAGTGCTTGGCTCTGGAAATTTTTTTTCTCCTCTTCTATTTGAATGTAAGCTTCATACTGAAGGCCTTTCATGCCAGGCACATTTTCAAAGTATTCTCCCAGTTAATGCATTTCCATTAGAATTCCACTGTTTTTTATTTCAAGAACACAGCACTGCACCCATGGGAACTGAGCTTTTCAGGTGTTAAAGAGGATTTGTTATAAAGAAAGTGATTATAATAGGATTTAATGTAATTGAAAGTCAAGGTACAGTAGCCATACACTGTATCAGAGACAGCATTAAACTTGTTTTGTGAGTGGAGGAGTTTTGCTAAGTAAAACCTGGGGCCACAATGAATAAACCAGGGTGGAAGACCTCCTGCTGTTGTGGTCCGTTCATTAGCCAGTGCTGTCCTGACTGCTCTGCTCCCTAGAGAGGCAGGGCAAGCAGCAGAGCTGAACTACCAGAGGATTGTAACAGCAGGAAAAAAAACCTTCGGAAATAGCAGAGGCAGCTCCCACGGATTCAGCCCATCCACGCAAGTCCCCATCCTGCAGGTTGTCACCAGCTCTGGAAGAAGTGTTTGCAACCCCAGGTAGGTTGCACAGATGGCCTGGCATTGCAAAGCAATGCTTTTGTGCACTGTTGCACAAGAACAATGTGAAACTAATTTGACTCTTCCACAAATTCACTGAATTCCTGTGCACCATCTACCCCACTGGCAATCAAAGGAGTTGTCAAAACTCTCTGGAAGAACCCTATTCCCCTTAATTGCTTTCCTTGCATCCTTGAAATCCTGTGGACAGATGGGCTTACAGTATCTCACATATTTAAATAATCCTTAATATCAAGTAATTGCCATTCTTCAGAATTTTCATCTTCTTTTTTTCTTATCATAGCTTGCACTCTTTACTTTTGGCTTTGTTCCTGCTCTCTCTCCATTTTCCAGAGGATCTTGCTTACCTCAAACAGCATTTTGAACTTCGCTATTTAATCATAATTTGTTTTCTTTTTCTTCCTGCTTTCTTTTTAGCTGCTTCTGTGAGTGCTACAATGTCCTTAGATAACTTCTTTCTCGATTGGATGTGGGTAGTAGAAGTCACTGCTATTATCTTTTATTACACTTCTTCCCTTTTTGGTATTCTTCAACATTATGCATTCAGTAACTTCTCCAGATCAGAGGTCAGGAATTTAGACTCTCCAGTATTTGGGCACTTTTATATCCCTAGATGATTTGGTCAAAATGTTTTTCATTCAAAAGACAAAAAAGTTTCTTTCAATAAAAATGTACTTTCACGGAAAGAAAAATACACACTTTACAATGTTTTCTACAGCAAAGAGAATTAATTGTTCCAGAAAGAAATCAGTTCAGATCAGACCAACCTCAACTAGACTGAGGCTTTATCCAAACTATGGCTTCAGTTTTCACTTTTTACAGGAAATCTCAAACAAAAAGCTTGACATTTTTCTTTCAGATTTCCTAGAGATATAATTGGCATTTGGAGGTCACAATAAACATAGGTGACTGCATACATCTGCCCTTAAAAAAACAGTGACAGCTCTGTATTTTAGGTCTTCATCAATCTGGTTCTTCACATTGAACAAAGATGTTTAGAAACATGAAGCATTTTCACACACTACAGTGAGCATAATTCTCTCACAAGCTGTTCTGTCCTAACTGACGTAGAATGTATGCTCGAGTTGGAGTCAACCACAAATCAAACAACTTGGGGTTTGCTGCGTGTATGCATATATGAACCAGCAGCAGCATCATCATTTTACACCACTCCTTTGCCTGCTGCCGCTCCTGAAATGCAGGCCCCTCAGTTGTGTTGCATGGCAGCAACTGCAACATGAGCAGCAATCAGACAGCTCCAGTTTTAAGCAACAAGTTCCTGTATGGTTTGCTTTTCATGCCTCTCCCCTTTCCACTGCTCAAAAGCTGCATGAGTGTAAAGAGTGGACGTTCTGCTGTGAGCAGGCATCAACCAAGGAAAGTAGGTTCTCGTTTCAGAAAGGAAACAAATGATTTTTGTACCACCACCTGAGGAGGTGGAGGCTGTTGGGTCAGAGGAGAGAGGGGTGGCTGTTTATTTTCGAGGCTTCCTTGCTTCTTGTCTTGCAGGTCCACTTTAACATTCTCCTAGATGCAGCACGAAACTGGAAATCCCAGGTTCATCATTCCCATCCTTCTCCTATTCTGATTACAGTCCGGGCAACATCTGCAACCCTGAACGATCTCTTTAATTCCATTTCCCAAATGTGCAGTGACCATGTCCTCCCAGCATTCCTTGTGCATAGAAGAGAAAAAGCTGTTTGCTCTATTATTTCCTTTATTTCTGCCAGTTCACCTCTATTTTTGAGACTGGATTTGTATTCTTTCTTTCTGAGGAAGAAAGGAAAAAAAAAAAACAAAAAACCAACAATGGAGAAAGTTCATGGCCAAAAAAAGTGAAATGTCACCAATAATTAGTTAAGAACACCAACCTGAGAAACCAGTTTAGAACGTACATAGACACATGCACGTGTGTACAAAACAATTCATGTTTCAAGCTTAAAATTCAAGACCTTTGATGAAAATGTGCAGCGGTGAGAGGATCAATTTCTGATGATGTTCTTGAAGGACAGAAAGAGAGATAATAACTTTGATGCCGGCTCTTTGTTTAAATGACTATTGTTTGTAGTTAGCTGCTATTTAATCTCCACTACAGAGAGGAACCACTACACAGCTAAACTCTCTTCTAATGAGATCATTATTTTCTTACCACTCTTCAGAATGAATGTCATTTTACATAGCAAAACTACAGAAGCGGCGTTTTAGAACACTGCTACCTTTTATCTAACCAGCATAAGAGGCACTTGAGAAAAGGACAAGGAGGGTCAAGAAGAAAATGTAAGCAGCAGAGCTTCTTTGCCTGGCAGGCAAGGGAAGGACAAAGGAAGAGGTCCATGATAACAAGACTGACCGTCATTATCAGTGGAGAGGGGTCCAAGCTGCAAAGTTTCATAAATACTTACAGCAGGTCTGGCCCAGTATATTAAAGGGATTTGTCTGGATTTAATACCAACCTTCGGGGTTTAGTCACATTTTTAACTACCGCTAAATATTGTTTAAGACTTTGACATTTGCCAATTATTATCCAGCCTGGAAAGATACCAGGAAGCTTAGCAGCGTCAGAAGCCTCGCTGCTTTTGCGTACTGCCCCTTTAAAAAGAGAAGTCTCTCCCTCCCAGACAAAGAGGACATGCATGCGATATGTGCCATTTTGCATTTCATTTTTGCTGCAGACTCGGGGATGGGAGCCGGTGCATTCTGCTCCTGCGATTTCGAACCCTCCTGCCCGCCCTGCCCCTGGGCCAGATGTTGCCTGCCTTCCCCTGGAGCTCGGGCAGCACAGCCCAAACACATCCCCGTGCCTCAGACACAGCAGCCCCAGCTCCAATGCAGGGCGGCTCTGCACTAACACACCGGATCGCTGTTCCGGCCATGGGATCCTCAAAGCAGGGAGGGAGGGAGAGAGAGAGANGGGAGAGATAGAGAGAGGGAGGGAGAGAGGGTGCGCACTGTTGGAGGCAGTCACGTTTTAAATTGCTATGAGGCGCTGCTTTGGTGCCTGCCACTCGGATCAGTCAGGCAGGGCATTCATATTCATGGAGCTGACACTCTACCTGTGCCCCTCTGCCTTGTTAATAAATAAATGGAGGATTCCGAACGGGAATTTGCAGACCAAGTAGCTGCCTAGAGCCAGCTAATCATAAAAAGTAGTCCCAGGGAGCAGGTAGAATTCATACTGCCAGCCTTGGAGCATTCAGAACCGTGAAACTGGCCCAAGGAATCATGAGAGCTACTTAAAAATCATGTGATTTTAATAAACAATTCGCATGGGAATGGTTTTATTTGCTCTTGGATTTTACAGATTCCCAGGATCATGTTTATAAACTTTCAGCCAGAATTTAGGGCCCTGAAGGCTCTTGTTAAAAAAAAAAGGGAGAGAAAGATCTGCATCCCCCCCAAAACCACACACCCCCCTCCCCCTGCAATCCCAGGAACGAGCCTCATGACAACAAAAGATGTGATCAGAAATCCTACCACTTGTCAGATTTTTAAAGCCACAAGAGCCAGCAATCATTTAACCTCTTTCCCCCCTACTCCCCATATTCCTCCTTAAAAGCGTGGAAGTTTTTGCATTTGTTCCTTCTGTTGCTCCATTTGTTCCCGTGTTTCTCTAAATCTGAAACAAGTCATCTCCTCTGCCCTTTGTTTATGGGAGAGCGTGTTCGAGAAGCAAAAGAATCAATGCTCCACTTATCAAATGGAGGAGTGTTCGGCATTCATAACGTGAATGGATGAAAATAAATGCCTCTGGCCGCAGTTTTCGCCCTGCTGTTCCGCGCTGCGGCTCGGCCAGGCCTGAACCCGAGCGGGGAAGGGAAGGGAAAGGGAAGGGGCCTCTCCTGAGTTTTCAGTGTAATGGGCAGAGCATTCAGGCATGTGCAGACATGCCAGTCCTGGCCTGTGCTTTTTGGTTTTGTTTTTGTTTGTTGTTTGTTTTAACAGCTGCTAATAATTGCATTATCCTGCTACAGAAGTACTTCTGGGAAATGGGGATCTTTGAAAGCACCGAAGTGATAGGAGGAAGATGCTGCTTCCCTCCCCCCACTCCCCTTCACCATGTTAGTGTTCAGATACAAACAGCATTCCTGCCTCATTCCCCTCTGAAGTTAAAAAGACTTAAATTCTTTACAAGGAAGGTCATCCTTTCGTAGCCAAAACCCTGTTTGCTTTTGCCTTTCCACTTGCTTTCAAATGAAACAAAAAACAACCCTGAGAGTGCACAGCAGCCTACTTCACCAACTCAGAAATTAAGCAAAACAAGCTCGGGAGGGGGGGAGGGATTGAGGGAGGGAAGACTGTGTTTCANGTGTGTGCGTGCTGAGCACAGTGCACTTCCCAGCCGCTCTTCCACAAATGCTGTGCAGAGTGTTCCCAACGTGACCCGATGGTGAGTTAGAAAGCTCTGGGCACTCGGGCAGCAATCACACGGTGTTCGGGACCTCGGTGTGCTCACTCAAAGGAACACTGTCAACTGCCTTTAATAGTGTTAAATATAATTTATCGATTCTCCATTGTTTGTAATAATAACCTCCCTGAAGCTTGAGAATAATGTTTTCTTTTCCCCTGCAGATTTTGTCCTGTCAAACATTTATTTTTTTTTCGTGGTGTTGCTAATAGACCTTGAAATTAACATCGCATTTATGTTTAGGATCTATACCACGATTGTTTGTGCTGGTGCGCTGCACTCATCCATCAGCAGAGCAAAATAGGAGAAGGAAGATGCATCTGAGCCCCCTTACCACCCTGGGAAAAAATGGGTCAAATTCTGCCCTTAGACGTAGGCACAGAACTCTCATTAAGACCAGGGGGAGGCTGGCTGCATATGTGTCTCTGAGGCAGAATTTGGCTCGGTGCTTACTAGCCAACTGGTGAAGTTAGAGGGGCATAAAGTGTGTGTGTGTGGGGGGGGGTGTTTTAATATGTCCCATTTAAATGTTGGCTCTTGGGGATTTTGTTGTCATTCTGTGACATCAGGTATGTTTAACATGAAGAGAAGTATCCCTAATTACTTATGAAATTAAAATAAGCCTTAAAGTGAATTAAATTGGGGTCTAAACCCTCTGAACAGTCACCTAAGAAAAATTACCAAGCTCCAAGTAAAATTGGAAGACTGGGTTTGTCAGACTTGCTTGTGTTTAACAAAATGGCAATTATTCCACTTTACATTAGCAATTAGCATTAAAAGAATTTATAATTTATTTTTAACTTTTCCCTCCTCTTTAACAAAACTTCAATAAAAGTTATGCTACTATTAAAAGTACATTGTGTGAGAAACTCTGTAAAACACAGTTGCAGGGTCACATTAGCAAGCAGGAATCAGGAAGTATTTAAAGGGCCCCTTGTTATACCTGCTAGTATCTCTTTCTTTCCCATGGAAAATGAGAAATGAGCTGGAATGTAAACAGGGGGGAGGAGGAGAATAAGAAATGCACCAGAGTGCTTTTGGAATTGCCAAATCCTATGGCTTTGCACAAGGCCTCTGACTTGCAGGGAGGGGGTTTCCACCGCTTGTAGAGAGCTGATGATGCATGGAAGGCTGACGCTGCAAAACAGCCGGCACAGGGGGAAGGGAGCAGGGGGAAGGAGTAGTGTATATATATGTGTGTGTATATATATATATATATATATGGCTTTTCACCTTTTGGTCTCTCTTCAATTCACTCTCTGTGCATGTTTTGAAATTACTCAGTGCAACACAACCTGAAGAAATAATCACACTTGCAAAACTTGTGTGTATCTAGAAATTGCCAGAAATTCATCTTTATGTAGGGCTCACATACAGGAAATAGAAGCTGGGTGATTTATGGCATTTTATTGCACTTCTTGGCCATTGCTAATGTTTTCTTCATTGAGAAATGGCAAAAGCTGCAATTTGGATTTTTATTGTGCCGTTCGCCAGCCTTCGCCCCAGCCCCCTTCCCTCTTTTTCCTTTCCTGGGTGAACTTGCTTTGAGTTTAGGAGATGAAAGTTTATGGAGGCAGATGAGTGTCAAGGGGACTGAATCCAAACACAGAGCCAATGAGCATGTTGCCAGGTTTTATCTACCCTCACTGAAAATACAGTATCCAGAAAAAGATGAGTGATTATAAAGGAGAATGACTTAGTCTCTAACTTACACAAAAATTCTTGGACGGGTTTCTGGTTTTCTTTTTTAAACAAACAAAACAATGTTTCCTGGTTGGCAGTTCCCAAAAGTCTTTCCCTTTTTTTCCCATTTTTTGGCACATTGCTGAAAGGTCATGCTGATGTATTTCCAAAACATGCTCATTGAGTACAGCTTTGCAAAAAATAAGAGCCCCTTTCTTTAAAGCCTGATCCTCCTCTCATTTAAGGCAGGAGACAATATTTCAGCTGTTTGCTGGGATACAGGAATAGAGCCTAATCAGGGAGTCAAACTCACTGTACAATTAAATACAGACTGAGTAGCACCAGCTAACTCCTAAAGCTGCTGACACCATTATACAACCCTGTTTACCATTGGTTATGTCTGCCAGACTATAATGGTTCAGGCTAACAATGCTCATGCTACTTTTCAGCCTCAAGTAAAGATTTCTGACAATGAGGCAAGGGCTAAATGAGCTGTTGCTCATGTTAAAATACTCTAGTGGTAATTCCTTCAGAAGCCCTTTTTCTCTATGCACTTGGGGGAAGGAACTTAATTCCTAGGATGAGCCATATTCCACCAAGATGTTGCCAGATGAAAATCCTTTCAAAGATTGCACTGTGCATATGCTCAAGGGCTGCAGTTTTAAACTGCTGAGTTTGTTTAAGCACCATGCATTAGAATGCATGCAGACAGGGCTGCTTGAACTAAAGGTGCACAAGCACGCTTTGCCTGCTGCTTCCAAACATTTGAGTTTGTTTGCAGGAATGCTGGCTTGTAATGTGTGCACATGTACGTAGGTGCACGTGTGCGTGAGTGTGCGTGTGTGGCTGTCATTGTTTATTTGGCTTAGGCAAGCAGGCAGGAGGATGGGTAAATGGACAAAGAGCTTAACTAGAACTCAAGGAACTTACACTCTGTTCTTGGCACAGCATCAGGTTTCCTGCATGACCTTGTATAAGTCACTTATTCTGTTGTGTGCCTCCATCGTCCTTGCCTGTGTAAGAACTTTCCTTCCTTCCAGTGCTGTTATATAGTTAAGATCCATTAATGAACCATGCAAAAATTGGCCAGGGGGGCAGAGACAAGGGGTGGGTGTTAAAGGAAAACTTTCTTGATACTTGACTTGAAGGATCTCACTCCTTCCAGGTAGCTTTAACTGAAGAATAAATAACATTATCAGCATCCACTGTTGTGTCGTAGTAATGTTCAGAGGCAATAGTCGTAAATTTGGAAACCATTGTGCTGGGTTATGTGCAAGCAAAGGACCAAAGTATGATATATTTAGCCTCAAAATTATCATCAGAAGGATTTTCGTAATCAAAGTCAGCATTGCAGATCTTTGTGCCCAGCATTTGTTTTTCTAGAATTTTCATATTTAAGGAAACACAGTGTGAATTCACTAAACTCATGAACACTGAAAGTTTCAAGTACTGCTCTGATATGAAGCCTGCTGCTCTCTCCTTTAGTTGTTTTCAGTAAGGAGTGAAATCTTGCTGGCTTCTGGATAGGGCTTTTGTCTAAGGAGTTAAAGCAAACACCAGTGTGTTGCCTTTAAACTCCAGTCCTGATCCCAGTGAGTTTGCAGAGGGCTGAGAGGCTTTGAAAAGAAAGGCAGGTTTTTTGTCACCTTTGACACGCAAACATCCCAGCAAGTTACCTTGTTGTTTATTTCCACTGTGCAACCCCGAACACCCTGCTTTCAGGGTGCTTACCTTCCATAGCATGACCTTTCAAGCAAATATATCCCTTCAAACTTTGGAATTCGGCGAGGTAGAATTAAAATCATTGACCTTTCATTCTCCTTTCCTCTTAGCCTACCTCCCTTTCATATGCTTTCCCTTTAATAGCCAAGAAGCACATCTGCAGTTTTTGCTGTAAACACTGCAAAAAGCATTAAGGTTTTTAAGGTAACCTTGGCAAAATCCAAATTAGAAAATATACTGCAGGGATTCACATTTAACCTCCAAGTTATTTCACTGCATAGCTGACAGCTTGCATTCTTCAGAATTTTGTATTGTTTGCCTTTTTTCTCTCTCTCTCTCTCTGTATGCAACAGGACAAAGAAAACACACACACACACTGCCCAAAAAGCATAGGAAATTTTTTTTCTCCATTAGTGGCGTGGTATATAAAATACACATGAAGAACCAGTTCTTTTTCTGGTCACTGAACTAAAAAAAGACACATTTCTTGCAACATTAGGATAACTGTCAAATCAACAACAAAAACAAAAAAAGCCTGGGTTCTTTTAAAAAAAGTTGTATAGCTTATAACTTGATGATTTATATCTTCAGCTTCCTTCCCTCTAGTCAGGGCCACTCAGCCAAGAAACAACCTTCTCAGTTCAAACCATCAAAGTACTGTCATCATTTCCTAACACTGCTAGTGCCATCACCTTGGATCATCCTTCAGAGAAGAAGGGAGCCAAAATCAGTTTGGGGAGCAGGACAGGCACAGCAGCACAGAGGCAGTCATTCAGGATGGAAGGCATCTGCTCAGGCTCACTGAGACAGCAAAAGAAAGAGAAAGATGCTGCAAAGGCAAGAGGTGGGGTTCTGTTTTTCTCAGAAACGTGCTGCACTGTAGGACTGTGCCTTTTATTTTTGGCACAAATTGCTGTAGCAAATTATATAGCTTATCAGATGTGGTTTGTTAGGCTCAGTAAAGAAACCACTGCAAGGACTTGTTTTCCTTGTTGTCTGCACCCGATTATGAGATCGGCACAAATCAGATTCCTGATGTTGCACAGGAACAAGGTTGAAACTCCATGGGCCTTGTTTTTCCTGTAACCAAATTAAGCATGATTGGGTTACAAACCAGTTCAGCTCAGTTGCGTTGATTCCCTCTCTGACTTTACACAAAAAGTAGTCTGCCTGTTCACCTCAATGCTCAGGGATTTACTGGTGGATAGGAAGCTCTGTGCCAATTTCAGTGATTGCACAAGCTCACACAGCTCCTCTTCAAACAGCTGAGAGGAGTGACGTGCCCTCCCTCCAGAGTTACATTTGGTCACTTAACTAAGTGTGAGAACCCACAGACTGCAGGATCAAATCCTGCAAGTCCCTGTTTTCTTCTCCAGAGCCCAGACCAGCCCTAAAGGATGTAAACATGAATTAGAGGAGGTGCTGAAGGGATTTCAGAGTACATTAATAAACAGGGCTTAGCTACAGCAACTAGGGAGCAAATACACATTTTATTCAGTTCTCCAGGCTACTGGAAAAATAACATTAAAGGGGTGAGCAGTGAGGAGATTAACATCACCACTTAAATGCACTTGCATCTAGAGCCACATGCAGTGCCTGTCCCACACCTGTTTGCCCCCATACCGGCAGTCCCTGATGAGCAGATCTACTCAGCAGTGAATGGCTGGTGCCAAAGGTAGAAAGGAACAAGAGGGAGAAGACAGACCAAATAAAAATTCCTCAGCCACCCCTCTGTTTTCAGGGGAAGAGAGAAAATATTTCATTTTCTACCTGTAAAGAAAAATGGATTCATGTCACATCCTTCCTTGATTATCCCCGGCATTATGCAATTCAATAGATTTGCTGTCTTGATTAGACAGGCAGAATAGAATTTTAATTGTGAGGCTCTGGAAGGCAAAATGGAGAGATTTGTATGAAAAAACTGAGAGGCAGCAACATTATTGGAAGGCTGAGCTTTTTATAGTCAGTCTTTCTGTTTCATTCGACCATCTGCCTTTACTTGTGCTCTGCTGCTTGGGGTTGAGAAGTTGCTGGCTTTAAAAATGAGCCACAAAGTTTAACCAGATAAATAAATGTGTGCAAGATCTCTCGACAGCCTTCAGCATTCCAGCTACATATGCTGACAAAAAGAATGTTTTAATTTTAGCATTGTTTTTACTGTTTATCAAACAGAAATTAATGTAGTTGCTTGTACAAGTCACAGTTAAAAGAAAGTCCCTTTCATAAAGGCCTGAGAAATGCAAACCGACGAAACTTTTACTGGGGGACAGAGAACTTATTATTTATTTTTTAGACCTATACTTACAGGTATATTGGTAGGAAGGGGAGTTGGCTGGCCTAGGTTAATGTTCACAGGTCAGGGAGAAGGTAGGAGTGTCTGAATCAGAAGTCAATGCTAATTTGACGAATGTGGGCCTTCGTTCATGTCATAAATCAGAGCTGCAGTCAGTCCAAGACCAGGTGAAAACAAATGTGGACCTTCTGATACCTTAATTCTACATCAGTACTGAAATGTGCCAGTCATATTTACTGCCTAGGCAGGTGGGCAGTAAAGCTAGAAATTTGGGTAGACGAAACAGTTTGAGTGGTATGTGGTAGTTTTCACTATAGGGATTCAACTCCTCTTGGGACATTTGTTGCAAACAGTGGTTTTCTGGAATATAATTTTCTCCCTGTCTTTTTAATCATAAAACACTGGAGACAGAATGCATCAGTTCCACAGGTTCATACATGGATTGTCCAGAACTCAAATAAACAAATTCCAGCCCGAATAATCCATACTGAGTTCTGTAGGGTACCTGATTTAACTCACAGGCTCTTAACAGTTCAGTGATGTGCTTTCTCTCCATGAAAAAATCCAAAACCATGTTGGGTTTGTTCCAACAGGAAAAACAATTTCAACCATAAACAGTTTCAAAGGGCTGGAAATAGGTTCCCTGCCCAGATCTAAGCTTTTCCATAGATGAAATTAATATGAAAATGCATTGAAATACACAGTTTCTACAAAGCAAGCCATTTATATCAGTGGATTGGAGTGTCAGTGTTTTGTTCTGGCCTATAAAAGGGGCCTAGAGGTCCTAGTGTCCAGTTAGTCTAATCATCTAAAAACTCTGGAAGTTCAAAGCATCCAATCTGAGAAATTATGCTGGAACTCTCCAAAGACTATTCAACATATGGAGATTTCAGGAATTTCTGCTTTCTTGATGAAAATATTTGCGTACAACACCTTGTTACCTCCCTTGGCTGTGGTTCTGACAGTACAGCTGGGAGTGCCTGGCACTCGAGCACTGTCCATATAACAGCCTTGTTTCAGCTACCATTTCACCCCACTTCTGCACTGACCTCTGGGGAAAGGCTTGTATGGCTGTCTCATGAACTCTGCTGGGTGTCATTTCTGCATCTGCACAGGAGGTGTCTGTAATGTCACCTTTTCTACACCATTTTTCACTTTTGTAGGTCTGCAACTATGCTGACTCTTGTGAGGGGTAAAAAGCTGCACCGTCACCTACTGAGTGGTATTTTAGGTGGAAACAGGAACACTTTGGATTTTTTACAGCTTATCCATCACATTTTACTTACAATGTTCTTCCTTATCTCAAGGAATAAAGTGTTCAATCAAGGACTGTGCTCCTACTTCACATGGAGTTTTCTTTACTGCTAAAAGGGCTGTTCCAGTAAGAAGGGAGAAAGCAAGCTTATAGCAAAAAAATTAAAGAAGTAGCTATAGAAATTAAACTACACCGCCTTTAAACATTGTCAGAACAGCTGTAAATCTCATTTTAAGGCAGGCATAACAGACAATTAGGGACTGACTCAACGAAATACTTAAGATGTGCCCTTATACAGCAAAGCACTTAAGTATGTAATTATATTCAGTCTTGCCTTTTACCTCAGCATTTATTTATACATTTTGCTAAGCCAGATTCTGAACAAGAAAAGCTCGTCTGAATTTAAGACACTTTACTGAGAAGATCAAGATAATATTTCAACTGATTAACCAGACTTAAGGGCTTCTCCTTCTCAGAGAAATGAAGGACATGCTGATACAACGGAATTCAACAAAAACTGCAAATGCTTGCTGCCATCTCTGGAAAATGGTACCTTTTCTTAGGGATCTCAAATGGAGCTCTCATGCCTGATGTCAGGCACCTGCATATGGAAATGTTGTTATTGCCGTGTTAAACTCTAATCAGTTGCTATTACTGTAGGGGTTAAGCAAGCGAGTTTGGAATTTGAACCTGCACAAACAAAATCCCATGCACAGAGCAATGGGCCATCTACAGCAACAAAGAAAATGTATGGTCCAGCTGTTCCAAGGCCTCTCCTTTCTGTGCCTCACAGAATCAGTGCTGCTGTGCTTAATGATAACACATTTATCAAACTACACAGAAATAGGTGTTAATTTTAGAATGTATCAAGTGTAAAAGAGAGAGAAAAGGAGAAAAGCATTTCTGCAACCTTCTGTTTGTGGAACTTCCGAATTTCTATTCTAAACACGAGTCTAACCTCATTCGTGGAAATACCAGCTCAGCACTGTTGAGCAGCACTCCATTTCTTTATATTTATTTTGCCCCCTCATATTTTCTTCCATTAAAGTTTTGCAATGTACACAAACAAACTGCAATGAGAAAAAAAAAAGACAAAAATGGAACGCATAAAAAGGCAGGCAATAGAAATGACCTTTGCCACTCCTTTGACAGTATTTTTCACATTTCTCTGCTAGTGGCTAAGGTTTTTTTTTTTTACACTTTCAGGCAACCGTAGATGATAACATGAATAAAATTGTATGGTGTCTCATGAATTTAACAGAAGCATTTTAGAGGCAATAATTGCTCTTTCTGGAGTGTACTTTAATTTAGAGATGGAATTCTTCCTGAGATTTATGTAGCAGTATATTTTATACCATGTAAAGTATGCTTTTAAAACTGCCTCCTCACATACACACCTATGTGAAATGTACACACACTCCTTCCTACACGCACTCACACAAATATAAATACACAAATCCATAGATGTAATGCACATACATAAAATGTGGCTAATTCCAAGTATGAAGGAAAACATTCATGTTTGTACAAGTGCAGAAATTTCAAATTATTCTATTCCTAATTAGATCATATTTTGATATAACCCAGAGCCATAATACATTATTAAGCAAAATACATAAGCATGTATGTATTAAGCATGTATGTATTAAGCATTAATATATAAGCAAAAGATGACAGTCAACGCTTTCCAGGAGTAGAGGTCAGGGGGCAAATTTTGGGTCTTTTTTGGAATCACCACAAATTTCTGATTAGCAGAAATAACCAGATGCTGATTGCTTTGTGCTTTCTCTTCCTTTCAATATATGCCCAAGCAGAAGATATTCTGTGTGTAATGAAATGCTAAGGAGACAGAAACATGGCATCTACTTGTCTTCAAGATTGTCATCTTCCACAAAGAGGATGGCAGCCCGTTGTATTAGTCAAAGTGTAGATTGCAACAAACAGATGTATGCAGCTGATTGGCCCATTCTTTCCATCTGCCAAAACACTTTCTCTGCCTGCTAAGCATGGTGCGGACAGCACTGTGTGTTTACTGCTGCTCTCCACCAAAGTAACCATGTGAACATGCAAATGCCAGTGACCCAGTCACACTCTGCTATGCCTGGCTTAGTAACCTGGGGACTAGAAGCCAGGAACTTTATTCCCTTTTTTCTTCCACTTGTTGCCTTTCCGTTTTTCCTATCCCACAAATTTGACAAAGATTTCACAAATTTTCCCACTCTGCAGCAAAAGGAAACCAGCCTTGTGTAAATTTTTCCACACACAAGTGAGGCTGGCCCGTTGCACCCTAGCCTTCACATGGGGCAGTCAGCCAGGACATAACACTTTGTGTATCCAGATTCCTGGATGGCCATTTCCCCAGCTGCTAAACTACAGCCAGGAGACTCAAGCCTAAAGGGCACTGTTTGTAGTCCCCTGTGCTGGAGAACAGCAACACCATATTGTGATTGTCCCTGGAGCAGCCTTAGGACCCTGGCATCCTGCAGCCCTCGTAAGCTGGTTGACTAGTGGGCTAATGATCTAGCTTGAAACCTTTCCTCCACTGCGAAGATATTTAATTAGTAACAAGAGATGGAGTAGTTGGAATGGAGGGGCAGAAGACAAAGAGCAGTAGAGTAGTAGCCCAGTGCTTCAGGCACCCTCCTTACTTCATTTTCAGGAAGACAGAGAAGTAAACTCATGTCTGCTACCTAAGTGAGCTATGGAGACAGTTTTCTTTAACCTAAGAATCAATTCTGTTAGCCTTTTTCACATTCACTATTCTTTCAAAAAATATTCCCATTTAAGTTGGGTACCTGTAGAAGAAGTAACTGTTTAGCATGAGAATGATGGGCCAAGACCCCCTACAACCTAGGCATAAAGGACTGGGGCTTTTTCATTTCTTTCTTCTCCTCCATGTGTCCTTCTGTGAGTCCCTCCCTGGAAATGGAAACGGTGTATTGTAATGCAGATTTCCTGCAGAATCTCACAGATCACTCTCTGCAGGGATTTCACTCTTCAGCTGAAATACTTTTCAGCCATGGTATTGTTCATTTATTCAACAGCTTTATTTTTAAACATGGAATACTATAATTGTGCATTACTAATTCCTTTTAAAAGCATTATAGTGTTTATTTTTTGATTGAGGCTTGAGGGCTCAAGATCATTTAGTTGAGTTTTGTTGGTGTCTTTTTTATTCCATTATTTATGAATTTAAAATACACTATGAAAGGATTAAAAGTAAAGTAAAAGACCTCGAAACCCCACAAGTCTTGTTTTCCTTACTTCAATCCCAGCACCCAGTCTGTTTTCTCTTTCATGCTTTCCGCAGAGAACCATTTTCTTTAATGTAATCACTGGCTGATTGACTCTTGCCTCTGTTTTCACTTTGCTCCTATTTTTGGAGGTCACAGAAACAGCAAAGGTTTCATTTAACTTCTCATTAGAGACCACACTTCGGCCCCAAAGCACTCAAGAGCCCAGAGTAAGGCAGAGAAACACCATCCACCTCATCCCAGAGCCGAGGTGTAAGTCTTCAACAGGGAAGTGGGACAACCCTTGGTCCTGCCTGCCCTGAATTCGCCCCCGGGAGCACTTCTGGTCTCTGCCCTAGTGCCGAAGTGACCAGCAGATGTGTCATCTTCAGTAGTGCAGTGGCATCTCCCTTACTATGGTTTCAAAAAGTCAGACACGTCAAAAGGAACGGCACGATGTTGAAGAGCCTCTTTCTGCCCAGCAGGTAAAGGGAAGATCTCTGCCCTGATACCACTAGAGCAGCTGGTACAGAGGAAAGATTTTTCTGGGCAGACATCTAAGCTTTTGTTGTGCAGCTGCTTCAGAGAGATTAATCCAGTTTTTTTGGAGAAAGGGGAAGACTGACCCACAGAAAACAAGATCCCTGTGGAGGAAGGAGGGGGAAGGGTGGTATTCACTAGCTTCCCCCACCGCTGCAAACAAACTTTTGATCTGAGCCTGCTCATCATCTCACAGAATCACGGAGTTGTTAGGGTTGGAGTTGTTAGGGTTGGAAGGGACCTCTGGAGATCATCTCCCATGCATGGTGTATGCCTTACCTGTGGTAACACTTCAGCTGTGGGAGAATGCATTTGTCCTGGGCCTGTTCTTACTGTGGCAATCCACAGTAGACCCTGGAGAAATCAGTGTTGTCCTCATAGTTCAAGCTTGCTGGCAGCAAGCCACACAGGATGGCTCAGGGGATCTAAAGAAAATAAGCCCTCAACTACACTATTTGGTGATCAGTTATTAATTCTTTTTTCAAAAAGAAGCAGGAAGGTTTGTTCTTCCAATGATGACTACGGCACACATAATTTGCAGTCTGGCTCATGGAAAAATCCTGAAACATTAAACTGATGTTCCAAAACTTGTTTGCACCTTACTGTGCAGAGCAAAGTTTGAGATCTGTAGACATTAATAGGTTTCAAACATGCTTCACTAGGGAAGGATTCATCCCACTGAAAGCAAAGCATGGGATTAGGAGTTTTGCTGAATCTCAGCCTCCAAAAACCTGAGCTGTATTGTTAGTCTGGAAGTAATGACCACAGGTCTGTGTTTATAGCTCCAAAGTTAAAAATATCACAAATTGAAAGGACTATTTAGACTTAACAGAAATATTTGCTGTGGGCTAACAACAGTTATCTTTACACACTGATCTCTGCCTTAATTTATCTACATACAATGAGCTCTGCCTTAAAATGTGCATGGGCAGTTTCCATTTATGCATGTGAACATAAATTATTTAATAAAGAATAACTGATTTAGAATTGTAAAAAATCAGCAGCCTTGCAGAGAAAAGGGACAGCAGCAGACAGATACATTTTAAGTACTAATGACTCTGCCTTATGAGAGTAGCTTTACCCCGTGTATAATGTATGAGTGGTAAAATAGGTCAAACCCTGGAAGCATCCACATCTTTGAAATCATTATGAATACAATGGTTTTACTGCATCAACAATTGCATAAGAGCTCCAAAGCAAAGGCGCATGTGGAAAGCAAAACATAATGAAAATCCTTGCTCTTGTGTTGCAGATTAGAGAGCTACTACAGGTTTTGGATTCTTTCCCAATTTTAATACAGTTACCTTCCTGTGGCCAGCGCTTCTATGTTTTCGTTTTTGTGTATGACAGGAATTTGCTCCTTTGTTCTTTTTGTACAGTTCATAAGATTTCAGCTGTTTGTGGTATACAAAATTTAGCATATTAGCAATGATAGTCATTTTTATTCAAAGAAAAGTTTGGCCATCCCGTTTGTATTCTGCTATGGCTGGCAGGGACGGGGGAGGGCTTCATCCCATGACATCCCATCCCCCACAAACAGGGGAAGCTAGTTCACTGCCTACCTACCACTGCAGCTAAAGTTATGTCAGTGCCAGGTAATGAAAAGGCTTTGTTACTTAACAGGCAAATAATAGAGAGCCTTTGTGCAGGGATAATTACAGTGGTTTGGATATTCCTGGATTAACTCTTAGGATGAACGTTCATCTCAGTAAATCACTAATAAATACACATTAGCACCATGTCTCTCTCTATTTTATACTCTAGTCATCTTGGTCATGCTACTCACAGGTGTATCTAGGGCTTATTATGAAGTATGGGCTTCGATGCCCTTTGCCCATCCTTGCTGCATGACTGTAACATAACCATCAGATCTTCCTGCATTTCAGCTCCATCAATCTGTCTTCTGATAAAGCAGTAACAAGGTTGCATAGATTGCTGACTGCTGGGAAGAGTGACTGGCAAATATTTGCACAGCATTTCGAAGAAGCAGGGCCTGACTCATTGCAGCATTACTTCAGTTTTGACATCAGTATTAACCATTAAAATTCATGTCACCATCATCTGAAAAAAAAAAAAAAAAAACAAAACCAGCTGCTGAGAAGCAAGCCCATAAAGGACCATGTGCAATTCCTGTTCTCCTTGCACTGTTTCTTACCTGTTATTTTTGCTGAGTTACCATTTGTTTGAGCCAGTTCACCGTACAAGTCCATGTGGGGTTTCTGAGAACAAGGGAAGGGATGCAGGGCATTGATGGGTACTGGAGATGCCTGGACAGGGGAGCAGGAATCACCTTTGCCTGGGCCTCTTGCTAGTATGAAAACACTCCGGGCCAAAGGCTGGTTTCAATGGAAAGAAGAAAAGTGTTGAAATCATATAAGGAGCCCTGACTACTGATCACAAAGATGTGAGGCATGTCATGCCTTCATCATTTATGTCTGTGGAAATCAACAAAAGCCCGACACTTGGCTGTACATGCAGCCCCTTATTTCACAGGATGACCCATAAATACAGGCAGTGACGTTTTGCCCAGTACTGTTACCCTGGACTTGAGGTCTGACTGAAGAGTTCTTGATGAAAATTAGGAGGCACAAGGTCCAAATGTTTATCTTATACTTACAAGCAGTATTATTTAAAGAAAATTAGGCTACCTGACAGCCATTTTTAGTCAGAGGGCTACTAAATAGCCCTCTTTGAAGGAAAAGTAAGACACAAAAGTTTATAGAGGGAAATGAAAAGTGGGCAAGTACTGCTATTATTACAGAGTAAGAGTGCTGCAAAATTGCAGTGAAAATTGGAAATCCATAATTTTATTGCCAAACCTGGTTTTGCCTACAATAATAGTCATGAACAGTGGAGATGGAAAAAAAGACCCATTAGGTCATTTTTCCTGTCTTCTTGTTAATTAAGAGTGTCTCCTTGCAAGGATTTTGACTGTTTTGTTCATTTTGAAAATAACTAAAGCAATGAGGGTTCAACTCATTCCCTTGGGAGACCATTCAGCAGACTAACAGACCTCACTGCTATGAAATTTTTCCTCATTATCAGCATGGATTTTTCTTTGTTCACTTTCATCCCCTTATTTCTAGTTATACTTGGTAGGACTATTTCTGTATTACATCAAATTCCATCATTTCTTTTCACATACATATTTCTATCTCAAGGCAGATACTGGGCTAAATCTGAGCTCCAGTGAAGAAACTGGATGTAAACTCAGAGTAGCAATTGGCTATAATAGGCCTTATTTTTGGTACCTATTGAGCACACAAAGAGAACTGCCTTTAAATTCTGAATGGGAAATCTGAAAATCAATTTTTTTCTTCAGGGAATCTTTTTTTTTTTTCCCCAAGTATATGGCTGCCTGCTTCTCAAATCCACTTAAGCACTTAAAAAGCAGCTTACAGACACCAGATTCTTCCCCTCCAAGAAAACTGAACTGACATGCTGGAGCTGCAAATCACATAATAGTTCACATTTAAAGGGAAGGAATGTCTTTTATTTACTACAGGACCAGTACCAGGCATATCTTTGCTCAGATAGTTAGCTAAGGGTGAATGTGTTCTCTGCAAAAGGTCACAACAGGATATGTACCACTTCAGTCTCAATTATGCTCTATTTATACCTCCCTCTGAAATTTTGCATAATTGGGAGATTTGGGGATTTTTTTCTCCATTTAACTATATTTTGGCTATTTCACTGTCTCTGGGAGAAGGCATTTGTAGAAGAGTCAATTAAATATTATCGATGACGATGTGAAGTAGACAGTGTAGCAAGAGAAAACTGTGTAGGCACTTAAATAATATTGTTAACTAATATGATGTATGTTGCCCCTCTTTAGTTTCACCCATTCTCAGGTATCTAACACCTTTAACATTCAATCAGCTGTAAAGAAAATGAAAGATTTATTGAAAATTGTTTTTCTTTTACCTCAGGAAACAGTGAGGAAAATACATGAATAAAAATACAAGTTTTCAAACGTGTTAAGGAGGGAGAATGTGCAAACCGACTGCCAGCAAACAAATGAATAAACACATTTCAGAAGCTTAATATTAACTTTAAATTGAGCTAATGAAATTATAAAGATGTTTCCTGCTGTTTCTCTGAGAGATTCATTTTTTTCTTTGGAACACATTTTCCATAAAAGGATACTGGTCTCACCATGACACCTTCTTTCAAGCTGGCAACTATTCTCAAAAGGGAAAAATAAAAAATAGGACAAAATATTCATGCCTGTAGCCAGACTCCTAAGGCCATGTACCCATAGTTTGTGTAGGAAGGAACCTTAAGGACCATCTAGTTCCAATCCTCTGCCGTGGCCAGAAACACCTTCCACTAGATCAGGTTGTTCACAGCCTCATCCAACTTGGCCTTGAATACTTGCAGGGATGGGGCACCCACAGCTTCTCTGGGCAAACTGTTCCAGTGCCTCACTATCCTCTGTGTGAAGAATTTATTTTTAAAATCTAATCTAAATCTCTACTCTTGTAGTTTAAAACTGTTCCCCTTGTCCTATCACTATCTGCCTGTGTAAAAAGTCATTCTCCTCTATTTTACAAGCCCTCTTTTAAATACTGGAAGGCCACAGTGAGGTCTCCCCAGAGCCTCCTGCAATGCTTCTGGTTAGTAAGCCATTGTTTTTTCTGTGTTGCTTTCAGTGGGGGGATAACTGTCAAAATACATTGCTAGATCCTTGCTTCCTGTTTCTGGCTAACTCCTCCCTTCTTTTATGTTTTGCAGTTCACATAAAATGAAACACTGATGATTTGTAAACTACAAGTCCTTGTGAAAATAAGGGCTGTCCCTTGTTCTTATGAAAATAAATTCATTCTGCTCAACTTTCCCTACATTATACACATTCTGGGATGACAGATTACTCCACTGTGAAGCCTCTGGGTCTAGTCAGCTCCATAGCCGTGAAAAGAATGTGTGGATTACAGGTGGTAAAAAATCAAAGTGAAAGTAAAGAAATGGTTAAAACTACATTGAAGCACGTGTGTGTATATCAAGAGCAAAAAAGCATTCTGGAGAATGATACAGTGCACCTGTGAATTTCCTAGGCTTGCTGTGTGTATGGTAGACCCATGAAATTAGCTGGTGTGAAACATGTTCTTGTGGTTTCATTTCCTCTGCAGGGTTTTGGGTTAGGGTTTTGTCTTGTGGTTTTGCCTTTTGAGGGTGTTTGTTGTTTTTTCCCTCTTTAAGCAATGAAAAATGCAAGGGAAAGAAATGTACCAGTTCAAGCCCTCAAAGAGCAGGTTTACTACCCTCCATGCAAATTCTCACCCTGTGTTTGTCACCATTTCCTAGCTCTGTCTATTACTGCACAAATCAATCTGCTTTATCATTCTCTCCTGAGAGCATGGTGCACAGTCTGGGATCTGTTTTAGAATATGTTTAAGCATTACATACACATTCATGTTTTATCAGTTTGTTTTTTAAAAAGCAAGTTTAAGCAACTGGTGGTGGTAAAATTCACAGTAGCCTTTAGAGATCTTCTAGATACACCCTCTTCAGTTCTGGGCTACAGAGAAGGAAAGCTCTGTCACTCATTAACTTAGTGCTTGATGTCTTAAACGACAATGGCAGGCAGAAGTGCCTGCAAGGGTTGCTCTCAATGTAAAACATTCCATTCCTCAAGGACCAAATGATGTGTAGCACTTTTTCCAGACAAGGAACTGAGAAAAAAAAAAGCCCAGATGCTGCAGCTCAGAATGGGCTGAAGTTTTACCTTTCTCCTGCTCTTGTGTGACTGAGAGTAGGGAGCTTTAGAGCATGTTCTTAGAGGCATGTTTTCCTGGTATTCAGATGTCCCTGGTATTACTTTGGACATTTTAGGGATCCTTACATCAAAAGATGTTGTAATGGTTGAGACTGCTGACACTAGAAAATGTGGGAGAGCTTCCTGGGACCTTGGTTGTCTCCAGACTGCAGCACAGAAAACTTAGGTGACTTCGTAGCTCTCAGGGAGATTGCTTTGAAACTGCATGAAACAAGTCATTCCACAAAATAATTTCCACAGTCAAAAGTTGGTGATATTAGTCTATAAATCAAACTTGTATTGCATTCAGTCCCTCCACTCCACTTTTCTCCTTGAAAACATGTAAGCAAACCCAAGTTTCCTTACTCCAAACAGTAAATACCAGCCATTGACTTTTAAATTAATTTGAGATGTCTGTCTGGTTGAGGTTGTACCAGGGGATGAAAGTGAAGTTGTTGTGATCATCAGATTCTTCGATTCTGAAAGTACAGTCAAGTCAAATATTTAGATTTGCTTCTGGTAAGCACTGATGTTTTCGAGAAGTCCCACAGATAGGCTTGGCAGTCTTCCTTTCACTCCAGAAAGGATTTTGTGTCATCAGTTACACCCTAAAACACAGAGGCTCATTAGAGCAATGCAAACTGGCCTTTGCAATAATGTTGCTGATGTAAGGCAGTAGTATATATAGATTTATATAATGTCTTAACCAAATCTATACCAGTACGACTATAGTCTCAGCTTTTCAACAGTAGATTAAGATAGTAATAACAAAAATAATTAAGTTCATAAAACACTACAGTATGTTCTTAGCATAGATTCTAACAAAATCTGGTGAAATACCAGAGAGATCAGTCTTTTTTTAGTTTTGGACAAACTAGCAGGTTAGGTGGCTTGAATTTACTGGAAGAAAGTCTTGTCCTACTAACTACCTAACCAGCTCTTCCTCCCAGCATCACTCAATATAGGACAGCTCCAGCAAAAGGTACCTGTAGTTCCCAGTGCAAACTGGTAGAGACAAGTTCACAGCAGGTTCCTGGACACTGTTTTGTCTAGAGCTACTCAGCCATTCCATGCAGCAAAGCAGCTACTGTCTTAGAACTCCTGTTTTTACTGTGACCAGAGGGGCTGAGCTGCTGTTAGCAATGGGGAGGGATAGGGATAATTTTCAGAAAAAAGAAAGAAAAAAATGGGAAAACCTTTGTGAAGGCAAGGGCATGGAAGTGACAGTTCAAACTAAGCAGCTCCAAAGTGCTATTACTAATTTCAGAATCCTCTGAAAGTGTGAATAAAAGCATGAATTCAAATTAATCAATTGTCTTTTAAAGTCGCTGAGGTAGCACTCTGACTATTACCTGTGCTTTTAGAGTGCATCTCAAATGTGTCATTCAGGCTTCTGAAGACAAGAAAGATACGAATGAATCACCTTGTTACAAATTAATCAACCTGGGATTAGAGCTAAAAATTTCAAAAGCACCTTAAAATGACTTAGAAATCTAATTCCCATTTTCAGAATTGACTTAGGCAGTTACATCCTGACTCTAGTCAAAAGTCAATGGGATGATAACTCCTAAATCACTCTAACACATCCAGAAAAGTTACTCACTTCTATATGTAACACAACACCAAGCACCTCCATAGTCCCGTTTGCCCTTCAGTGGGCATCCCAGGCTTCTGCTTTTTCATCCCTGATTTCAGTCCACATTTACTGTATGCTGTGCCTTCATTTTCATTAAACATTTTGAAAGATGGAGGTTTCAAACAGCGAGCTACTCATTCATTCATCTTTCCACACAGAAACCAAGCATCAGTAAAACACCAATTTCAGACATTATTTTTAACTAATGAGGAAGCAGTATTTTTCCTGACATTGACAGCAAAAATCCATCCACCCATTTGCATGTTTTACAAGATAATACAGCATGCAGTACTGTCACATCTCAGACTAAGCATATATTTTGGTCTTCTTCCAGTTCCATGCCTTTTTCATAAGTTAATGGGCAATCATAGGATGGACAAAGTTTCATTTGAGTCCTAAAGAAATAAAGCAATTGTTGAACTATCTGGATGGTGCTGCTTTTTCATTGACAGATTATGATAAAGTCACTTTTTATCCTTGGGGCATTGGAAGTATCTTTTTATTTCTCCATCTCTGTCCCCTTCCACCCTATGTCTGCCTTGTCCATTGTATCTGCAACATTATGTTGGGAACGCTTCTATCACAAATGTCTGATTCCACTATGGCACAAGCTATAAAAAATAAACCAAGGAATATGCATGTCTAGATTACATCTATTCAGAGGCGTATACAAACATAATATCTTGCCCTCTGGTACAAAAAAGATGAACTTGCTGGTGCTAGTGAATGACCAGTTAGAAAAAAGAATTAAGATAAGGCAGAGAGGAGGTGAACAAAAGCAAAAACCACATTCAGATCTGGAGGAAAATGATATTCACAGTAAGTCAGCAGTCACCCTGGCTTTCAGCTCTTTTTATAATTTCTCTTCCCCGCCCCCACTCACTTCCCACTTTTTCTATTGCTTACTTTTTAGTTCTTTTGCCCAGGACTCTGTATTTTTCACTCTTTTGTCATCTTCCCTAGACAAAAGCACCAGGATCTGGGGAAAAGGATCAGGGAAAGGGAAATTCCTATCCTGACATTTATTTCTTCAGTGACCTTGACAAAGTCAACTAATTTATTGTTTCCCTTACTGTAGCAAAACGGACAGGAATGAAAAGGAAGTCTTTTTCTGACAGCCACAACTGCTTTGTGATCCAACCCTGTCGTCTGTGCCTGCTCTGAAACCCCAGACTAAGTTAGCACAGAGTGGAGCTGTAATTGTTATCAGTAATGCCTCTCCTCTCCCCTAGACACACTTTCTATGGCGGTCAATACCTGTTCAGCAGCCGGTCATGGTGGGAGAATAGCAATCACCAGAATAAATGCTATGCCCTTTCTCCCAAGCCTGTTGCATCTCAATAAACTTCGCAGTGTCTCCAGCAAAGGGGGAATTCAAAAGGGTGGTCCCAAATCAGGACTCTGAAGGGCTTTGCATTCAGAATAAGATACTAAGCGAGTATCATGATGACAGCTGCACTTACATCACTGAAAATAATTATTCTGATCCATGAACACAAGCTAAGCCGTAAGAATGGTCTTGTAAGCAAGGTCAGTTTTAATAGAAACATAAGTATTACGCATTACAGTCTATTATAAATTGGTTGTAATTTTCTCCTGACACTCTGTGATTTAAACTAGTTAGGATACAAAAAAAAACCCAACAAATGCCACAAAGCAGAAAGCAAGCTCAGTGTCTGAAGGTTAATGATTGCTCATGAAAGCTACAGAAATAAATTATCTGCCTAGGGACACTGTCACATGATCGGCACAAAAGCTGCAACAGCCGAAAATGTTTATGTAGAGAAAAAAACACTGTCAGCATCACAGCGCCCTTCCCCCACCGCCGGAGCGGAGTCCCGAGCCAAACAGCTGCTCCTGACTGCTTACATTAAACTAATTTGTGCTGCAACATTGCAGCTGCTTAATTTTTAGACTGAACTTTATCACCAAGAAGTGTTACAATAACAAGTGATCCAGCCCTATCTCTGAAGAAATAGCAAGTTCCTCAACAACAAAGGCAGCTTAAGGTGCCAAAATTCAAGAAAGAAGTACGAAGACAATGACCAAAACAGTATTTTAAATCTGAATGACCTACACTTGCTTTTACTAGGAAAGGGCTTAAAAAATGGATTTGCTTCTAAGTTAATTGGGGGAGTCAGACTGGGGGGAGTCAGACTGTGTCCCTAAGCAGACAGAGGTTGTCCCATCCCAACATCAGGGACCAGTGACCAAGATCCGTGGCATAGGCTTATGGAGCACCAGGGTGGAAGCAAGGTGAGGTGCTGGGGCTTCAGAAGGTCACCCACCCTCCCCTGCACCTTGGTTTTGTGAGATCACACTGCAGAGCCCCATCATTTGCACCCCCTTCCCTGCAGCCTTGCCCCTTCTCTTCCCCACGTTCCCACTGGTTTGGTGTCCTCTATCACTGCTTGCCCATCTTTTTGGCGACACATTCACTGATGTCTCCTTAAAACATTTATGGCACTCAACATGTAAAAAGATGTTAAAAAAAAAGGGGGGGGGAAAAAACCTAGCTCGTTCATATCCCAGCAGCTTGAAAGCCCTGACCTCCCCCTCACCCCTCCTAGTGCCTCCCCCCACCCCAACCCGAAAAAAATGCGTCCTAAGGCACTGGCACCGGAGGAAGTGTTTACAGAGAGTGGTGCGTCTTGGGTAACGCAAGTGCTGCTCTTACAAAATGTCACATGTTGTTCCTCCCCTTTTCCTCTGAATTATTTTCCTCTGTTAACATGCAGGGCTTCGTCTTTTGCTGAAACAGACACTGACCTGAACTGGTGGTGATGCCTGCCAAATATGCAGGCACTGTTTTGCTACATTTTGGAATTCGGTGAAGTCCATGTGTCAGGCATTTGCTTGCGCTCAGGAAACAGCCAGTGCTCAGACCAAAGGCCTCCCCGCCCCCTCCCACCCCCAGTGCTTGGAATGCACGGCAACTTTTTCAGTTTTTAATTAGTTTTAATATGATTAATGTTTTTTTTGCTGCATATCTTGTTACACACAGTATACTTGTTAAAAAAAAAAAAAAAAANNNNAAAAAAAAAAAAAAGACCATCTAAGTGTACTGGTCTTAGTTATTAAGAAAACAAATGGAGATGGGGAAAAGAAAACCCACAACCCACCGAGAGAGCAATTATACAGTTAAACAAAAAGCTGTAGTTGCTCGCAGTGGTAACCAGGTTGCAGATAGACTTGTTTGCCTGTGTGCCTCTCTGTGCCTGGGGAGGAAGAGAGGCACAGGGAATTGTTAATGCGAAAAAAGAGGTGCTCCAACACTACACCCCACCTTTCCCAGCCTTCCAAAGACCAGCTAGAAGGAGGAGATGCTAAATGAAATGATGGCTCTTTTCTGTTCAGTTTAAAAGCATAAAATAAATACAGAATCCCTTGGGGGCAAGGGGGAGGGGTCTTTGGTTTTTATCAAAATAACATGAGTCAGATTTTTACCCAACAGCAGGCGCTGATAGTATCTGGAGTCCATTTTACTGCACCCCAAACGTGTAAGAATAGGGGTGACTGGATAAACAGGCCCCCAGGGCTTCTGACTGCTATGCATGAAGGAAAGCTGAAAATGGAAAAATATTTTAAGACGAAAAAATTGAGGTAAAGGAAAGAATAGCAAAGTCCCTTGCACCCTTATCAGATCTTCCTCTCAAGCTTGGCCTTTAAACCTTTAAAACTTTATGGATATCTTAAAAGAACACCTCTGAAAGAAAAAACCCAGCTACAAAACTGGAACTCATCTGTACAATGCAGAAGAGCCATGTGAGGGAATAATTGTAACCGAGGTAAAGAAAAAAGAAGGAGGAAGGATGGTTAAGGAGTGTTTGGATCAGGAGTTTTAGGGAAAACAGGGGTATTGGAAAAGGAGGCTACCTCACATAGAGAGGATCTATGGCAGAATACAGAAGTATGAGAACACAAAAGGAGGAATCAAAAGGAAGTATCAGCACACTGAGAGGAATATAAGTAGAGATTTACTTATCAAATAGTACTCTCTTAAATGAAGGAGCTTAAATGTGCAGTGGGACTAAAAGCAAATATGGGGATTCAAGGATACGTTGCAAAAAAATTGAATTTTCTCTCTCTGAAATTTCAGTCAAGAATATCTTTGCAGATTACAAAACAAAAAAAACCAAAAACAAACAAACAAAAAACCAAAAAACCCCCAAACAAACAAAAAAACCCAGGTATGAATCTGTTAAAAGTGGTCCCAGTTAGAAAGCTTACAGACTCCTTGTGCAGTGCCAGCAGGGTGGGGAAAGGCATTACCCCAGGCAAAGGTGAGAGGTTCACCTCCTCCAGCCAGGTGGACCCAGGGGTAGCTCTTCAGTCTCTTGTCCACATCCGTGCCAGGTGCCTCAGCCAGTGCATTATTCCAGTCAAAATGCTGGTGTACCCTTGCCACTCTAATTCTCTCCTAATAATTAAAAATGTTCCCAGCCAAATCCAGGTGAAACTATGCATGTGTCTACAAAAAGTAGATTTCACCAAATCAACATTTTGCACTATTCTTCAGGAAAATCCCAGTCCAGCATAATATTCATGAGAATAATGAATACTCAGCCAAGTCTACACAGCCTGAGCACACATACACATTTGTGTGATTCACTTATGATTATCCTGACTGACCTCTAATTCATTCCTTTACCCTTCTTCCTGCAGATGCATTTGCACACTGACAAACCATTTTCTTTTCAAATCAATTGGCCAGGAGAAATGTTTCTCCATCTGCAGAAATTCTTACACTCACATCCAATAAATTTACCCAGCTGTCTTTGTAGAGTGACATGGCAAAATAGCACACTCAGTGAAAGCCACATGAGAAATTACTGTGTAAAAAAAATACCTTTATCAAGGATCTTTGACCTCTGAACATTAATCCTGCTCTCCAGGACTTGTTTTAATATTTTTAGGGTAAAAAGAAGTTCCAAAAATACTTGATTTTCTACATCCACAAATTACTTCTAAGGACAAAGGCAGATATATACCAGAGAAATTGTATGTTAATAAAAATCATACCTTGGAGCCTGAAATTTTTCCAGCCTTGTAAAGTAGTAAAAGTAACTGAAAGGAGAAACCCCTTCTTTCCCAAGAGATCCTTGTGATTGCATTTAGCTCTTAAAACCTCTTGAAATATCAGATTTCAAACTCACAATATTTTAAAGTTATTTTTATGGCTACCTCAAAGTCTTTGGATAGATATACAGGTGGAAAGTACCAGAGTTTACAAGCAAAAAGTAAAAATTATTTTCCAATTTTTTTTAATATAACTGCTTTGAAAATATTTTTTCTCTTGGCACAATACAGGCATCATATTTCATGTACAAAGTGCAAAGGTGTAGGGTACTGTTCATACCAAGAGATGATTCACTATATTTTAATCATTAGTAATGTGGCTGTCCCAAGTTCACACTGAAAAAAAACACCTATCCTGATATAATGTGTTCTCTTTATGTACATATATAAATATACAACTGTACTCTTCACTGTCTAGTTTTTCCATTTAGATACTCCACAAGGTGGACCAGATTCATTTTTTTAATTTCTAGCAATTATATATGGCTTCTTTTTCTAATCTTCACATAGGCTGAAGCAGTTAATAAGGTATGCATTAATTTCAATTTCAGAGCATTAATGCCCATAGTTACAACATTGACATGTATTTTTATCACAACATATTATTAGCATATTATTTTTTAAAGACAAAATAAGAACTAATGTATATGAAGCACTTAGAAAACATCTTGTTTTATACAGCACTGAATTACAGCAATAAATTTTGTGTTCAAGCTACTTCAAAATGTTTAGGGATAAGGAGGTATTGATTTTGACCAGCTCTTGGCTTTTGTTCTTTTTCTCTTGAAAGAAAAAAAGTATTAAGGAATAAAATTCTCTACACCTAACCCTTTGAGATGGGTGAAGCCTTTCAGCTAGAGCTGTCTCTCTAGCAGAAGCAGATTTGCTTAATAGTTATAAATATTTCCTGGGTCATTTCTGCAACATACGACTTCGCTTGTTCCGTCACTACCTCCCTACCTAAGTCAGGTCCATTCCCTGCGGCAGACCATATGGGACAATTGGAGGTCTAGCCAACCCATTCACATTGCAGTAAAGATGCTTCGGTCCAGATTCTTCCCTCTGCATTTCTCCACTTCATCTAGATTTATTTTCACAAGCTCCCAAATCACTCAGCTCTTGTATCTGTTGTCTGTAATCAATGGAGAAAGACAAACTGCTTCGATGTGCAGTCCAGCCCACATAAGTCCTAGATTTTCCCATCTCTCTCCCTTGACTGCAGAGATAATCCAAAAAAACTAAGCTTTGGTCTTTGGCAACTTAGTTAGTTAAGCACCTAAATTTACATAGATCTAATCTCTGCCTCTAAGAAAATTTCATTGGAAAAAAACATTTGATGAAAAATGGAAATGTATGAGAATGTTGGTATGATTTTGGTCCTTTTGTCTAGATCAGCTCTAATTAAAACAACTTCATCTTTAGTCAGAAGCTCTGTGCTTTCAGCAACAGGATGTCATAGGACTTCCTTAAGAAGCCACTTCAATAAATCAAGCAGCCATGATAAGCTCTGTTTTGAGAACTCAAGGTATTGCTTGAACATTTCCATGCACCACTCAGAAGGTAAAAAGGTGCTGCAAGGTGAAGATCTGAAATAAATAGGCCCGTTTGCCTTATCAGCAGGAAAAACACAAATGAGAGGACGTGTCACACCAGTTTTCTGACCAGCTAGGACCAGGCAAGAGGTCGAACAAGCACTGTCCACCAAGGGCTATCACTTCTCCCTTCACCAAGCATGTTATTTTATGCATATGCTGGAGTTGAGGGATTTCTAAACTGTTGCTTAAAATACCCCTGTAGA
Source organism: Cyanoderma ruficeps (assembly GCA_008694505.1). Lineage (NCBI taxonomy): Eukaryota > Metazoa > Chordata > Aves > Passeriformes > Timaliidae > Cyanoderma > Cyanoderma ruficeps. Next base: position 38,347,596 of record VZDJ01007749.1, on the reverse strand, counting down.
AAGTGCTCTGAAGTATAGCACCCAACAATGCCCTTCAAGACCATCCAAGAAGGAAGATAAAGGACCTCAGGGCAACCATTTTCACATTTGCTTTGTGCTAGGGTGGTTCAGCTGGGTGAAGCATGTAAAGCTACGCCTGAAAGAGTCTCTGTTGAACACGCCGTTTACCCATACTCCATCAATAACCTCCAGCTGCAAAACGGAAAATGAGACATGCTTGGACAGCTGGCAAGTTTGTCAGAGGTATGCCATCGATTCTGGAGCAACCTGAGTCCCACATCATTGCCTCTGCCATTGACAAAATACCTCTTCCTAGCAATCTTTCATGGAGCAATATTAACTGCCCAGGTAGTGTAGTGAATCAGCAGTGGTTTTCACCAGTTAGAAAAGATAATGATGGTGCCTCCAAAATGGTCCCAATAAGCCCAGAAACCTCAGAGACAGTGAATGACCAAAACTGAAGGAGTGATGATACTGGATGTGATTTCTGAGATAGTTATATGTTAATTCCCTTTGCCATTCTGAATGTAGTAATTGAAAATTACTAATTGCAGAGGTGAACTGTCAGATACTTTCAAAGGGTTTTCTCATCACAGAAGGCCGTAGTTTCTATAGAAAGACAGCCTTGGACACATGAAAATTTCTTTGCTGAAGGGGACCCCTGATTCAGAAGGGAGAGGAGGATTCAAAATGGGGATGGTAGAATGTTTTAAGAAAGCCAAAGAACATTTCCCACAACTTCAGTTTTGTTGCAAAGAAAAAGGAAATTTTGGCAACTCTCTGAACTCAATCTATAGCCAAAAAAAAAAAAAAGGCAAAAAAGCTTGAAGATCTGATTCCATGTTTTGTTTTATTGTTATAAAACTTTTTATTAGAGGTTTTAAATAGCATATATTACATGAAGTTCTTAATACTGTGCTATTAAAACTTTCCTGCTACTGATTCTGGCACAAGCTCATTTACATTCAGGTCTGTCTAGTTCAATATCATGTAGATACATGCATTAAAATGAGAATTTCAAAAAGAGATCTGTGCCTTTAGAAGACAATTTGAGAAAACAAAACATGATGAACAGAGCTGACCACAGATAATGTGAGAATCTCAGCAGAATTTAGAGAAAAGAAAGTGCTTTTCAACCTAGAAAAATTCACCTGAGTCTGAAGTCCCATTTCCAATCCAGCCCCATCCTTTACCTGTCTTGCTGCATGCTCACACTTCGCCAAAATATGTATGCTGAGGAGTGAGTCTGCACACAAGCTGTTACTGCTGAGCAACTGCTTTAGGAACAGGGTCTATCTATGGGGACTTGGAGCCTACATGTGCCTCACACCAGCCTTGATTATACAACTTTGTCAAGCTCCCTCAGAAATCAGGAGCACTGGCTTTGGAAATGTATTTTAGTATGTCAGGCTAGACACCAAGAAAAGGAGAAATAAATAAAAACCTAGATTTGCATTAAGTATGCTTTGAAAAGATTAGTGGTTTACTTCTCTTGTTTTCTACAATTTCTAAACAAAATATGAAACATATTCCAAATAAATCTGGAATAAATTATTTTTCCTTTGGGTCAGAACTGTTCATAAGCAGCACCGTCATCTAAGAGTAAATTGATGATATAGTGATGCAACTTAGAAGAAAATATCCTGTTTTGCAAGGGCAGTAGAAACTGGCCTTCACCATGAATTGCCACCATCACTAATGAAAGTGGCTAGCTGGATGGCTAAGGAGACCTCTCATCAGGGAATGTTAATGGAGAGGAATCAACCTTATATGCAATAAGTGAACAATCAGGTAATGGAGTCAAGGAACCATATAGGCAAGGTGGAAAATAAATGCCAGGGACTTGAGAAATCTAATCAATGCCTGATTAAGCTAATTGAAGCCTGGCCACTGAAAATTAATGATTCAGAAAATTGCTCCCAGAACAGAAAAAAGCAAAGATTGCTGGATCTCACATAAGAGACAGAAGGTTCAAATGTGAAAGCAGTTATCAGGAGATTAATACACGATACCCAGGGTACATGAAAGTTTGCTATCTCACCTTTTGCCACATTAAGTGCATTGCTTCCCTGCTGCTTCTTCCAGCCCAAGCACCCACCAAAGCTCTGAAGTCCACTAGTTGGATTTTTTTTAACTGTAAGAATAAAGGGAACACTAAAGCTGAAAAGAGCAGTAGTGTTCTAATTACTCCACAATGTCTTCCTTTCCAACTTTAGTGAAAACAAAGGGCTTGTGTTCAAACTGAAAAATATAAAGTAGTGATGCTAAAAATAACTATGGCAGGAAATGCAAAAGACAATTTATCGCAAGCTTAGGTATAATTGCTCTAATCCTAATCATCGGTGTTTTCAACTAAAGGATCCTTTAGAAACCCTTATTGAACTGGTGGGCTTTTCTTTTTGTTCTTATCATCTGTGTTTTCCTGAATATCCCTAGATAACTGCTGGGATCTGTAAAAGGTCATTAAAAATGTTCTTTAAAAAACAGGCCTCATATCAAAACACTTGCGCTTATTACACAAAAGCCTTCACCTCTACAATGAATTTCTCAAGATACTGGGTTTTGAAACCATGAAGTTGTAAAAATCTTTACAATTGTACCTTTCAATATTTAGTGCTTTCTTAGGCCAAGAGATCCCAAAGCAAATTCTTGTGGTTTCCATGGAGTTCTGCTAAGCCATGAAAATTAGGTTGTGGACTGTCCATAGGAGCATATCAAACAGTGCTATAATTCCTCCATTAAAAATCTGATGAGAAAAAAGTCTTAACTATTGCTCCTGTCTAGTGCATGTCTTTACTGGTACTAATTTAATTCTTCAATTTCTTCTGAATTTTTCCGATTCTATCATCTGTACCTCATTACTCATTTGAGATGCTGTCTTCATTGGACTCACATTTTTAAAAGCCATCTATGACAAAAGTGAACGTGTGACAACAGTCCTTTGGCATAAAATGATTTAGGGACCACCGCTTTTAAATCAACACTGATTTTATCCTGCATTGTGGCAATTTTTCTGCCAGCTTTGCTAGTTCCACTTGAAGTTTGTCCACATTTCTTCAATCTTAATTAAATGAATTTGGAGCATATTTATAATTTAATACATCATTGGTCTTTCATTTTCCAAGTGATTAATAAATAGACCAACTTACACCCATAAACTGGAATTTGAGATACTCCAAAGGTTATTTTTTTCCCCTGAGGAAAATGAACTCCTTTTTTTTTCCTTCTGCTTTGTACTCTTTTTTCCACAGAGGATGCTACTTTCTCAGAGTATTACTCTGCTCAGAATATCAAAGATACAAAAGTGTTACTACGCCTAACTCAGACATGCCCTGATGCCTAATGGCATACTTGCATGCAATTAATATGCAGCTAAAGAGATTCCCAAAGCTGGCTGAATGTGACACCGCTAAGCAGTGAAACAGAGGAAATGGGTGGGGTTTAGGCATCAATTCAGCTGAAGCAGGCATTCTGCCAGGCACTGTAAATCCTATCAGAACAAAGGGAACAAAAAATTCTCTCCTTGGGATCTCAGAAATCCACCAATTTTAACAGTTATTTTGAATACAGAAAATGTAAGATCAAATCTGTCTTCTGCTCTGATTCAGAAGAAATACCTGAATCTCAGACTTCTATCTCCTCTCATCACCTTTCTAGGGAAATTCCATCCTTTTGTTTCCTTAGCTGTCACTTCAAGAAGTATCAGTGATTATGTACAGAAATATACTTCATCAACTGGCTTTCATTGATCTAATGTATCATTTATACATTTAAGGAACTAGTGAGGTACAATAATCCTTTACAAAATTTGTGTCATTTTTCCCCTACCATATCATCAAACTCCGTGTTTCTGAGATTTTTTTTATAGCTTCTGTATTTTTAATCATCCTATCAGCTAAGTTGCCAGGAACTGAAGTAAGTCTTACTGCTCTGTAATTCTCCAGGTTATTATGCAGGCTTTTTATAAATATAATATTTGCTATCTTCCAATGTAATTGCTGACTTAAGTAAGAGTATGTGTACTTCAGTTAGCAGCTATTTTACTCTTAAATTCATTAACACGTCTATTTATGCTCCATCCAGCTTGATGCTGTCCTTAACCCATTGCTTTGCTGGCTTTGGGCTCTTCAGCAGACTTTCTCCTTCCAATCTGGGTAGGAAGAACTTCCAAGCCTCCATTACATTAAAGATGAAATTCCTTGACTTGACAGTTGTCAAAACCCCATCTCTTGAAAGGAACTCATTCCTTCAGGATCTGCCCTGTCTTTATCAGCTACCAGTGCTGCCCAGTTTGGGTCAGTGTTTGTCATGGAAACAGAACACATACATGGAAATAGAACTCACAAAAAGTAGTGTGGGCAACCCTCCTCACTTGCAGCAAGTTCTGCCATGTTCCTAACATCTTTTGAACAGAGATTACTGCAGTGACTCTACACTGAAAACAAAACAGGAGAGAGAGCTAAACCAGCCTTCCCTCCACAACGGGCAAAGTGCTGTACTCTGCAGAAGCAGAGCTCAAAGGTTGTTGGAGTAGCTTTGGAAAGGCTCTCCCCTCTGTTTGCATCTGCATGGTTGCATTCATTTCCTCTTAGTTACTGCCCCGAATCAGAATATCTTCTTAATTACCAGTGCATCAAATTTCTCTTATTTATCTGTCTGACCTTTAATGTTGATTTAGGAGGACAGCAGGTCAAAAGCCAACTAAACGTACTGTTCTGAAATAATTAAGGAAAGCACTGTATGCTGAGCTGCTATCAACTCCTTTCTCCAGACTGTGCAACCCTCTTTTGCCTTCTGCCAAGTGCTATTGCACAAGAAATCCTTTTCTGAAAATACTGGTCATTTCAAGTAAATAAATAGACATTTTAACATTCCTATGAAAATCTATCACCTTTACTTTCTAAGTATGGGAGTCTTCCCTAGCTGGTGTGAGACTACTGAATTTTACCATGAAAGGCCCTCTTCTAGATCAAGTCCTACATCAGCCAGCTCTTTATAAAGACAAGCATTATTCCACAATGCCATCACAAGATTTATTACAAAAGAACCAAAGGAATCTCACCCTGTTGCTACCAAAATACCCATTTATTTCATAAAATCTTCAGTCTTAAATGTTCCTGAAATGATCTCAGCATCAAGAATCAAGGTCTTTAAGTGTTCACAAACAGAAAGCATAAAAGAGCAGCAAACATGATTGAATTAAAATTTCCTATGGAATTCAAGTTGGTGCATATATTTGGTTGTGGATTTGGGGTTTTTTTCACAATTCAGTCAACTTCAGTCAGATTTGTCATTGATTTAGCAATCTATAGAAAGCGCACACATGCACGTACTTGCTGGGTACAGCACAGTAAGATTTTTACATGGAATTTTAAAAGAAAATTTTAAAAACTGAAAAAGGACAGACCACATTAAAAAAAGAAACTGAGATGATTATTTCTGTTCACTACACTCAAAAATCAAACTGTATTTGAATTAGATAGTGAATGCATACATAAATTCTATGTCATATAATAAAAAGAAGCATTTGTTTCATTTCAATTAATTTCTTGGAGTCTTTATCCACAACTACACTGATTGAAGCGGACAAAAGTAAGTTGCAGCTGGAGATCAGGTGTTAAAAGAAAAATCCACTGAAAAGCATAAATTCATTATATATCTGCACTTTTATTCCATGCAACAATTGCAAAATGCCACTCAGGAAATGCCATCTCTGAGCTGACTGATAAGATCATTTCCTTATCTCTTTTTTAGCTCTTGTCATTCCTCCTTGCCATACCAGTCACAAAAAATAGGCCAAGAGGGGGTGGGGATAAGTAACATTTAATAAATCTTCTAAAAAAAGGCAAATGTGTGTGTATATATATATGTGCTTTAAGAATATACATCTGACTAATTTTTTACCTATCTGTGCAGACATGTGAAAAAACAATATTCATATTGATCTGTAAACAAGTGAGTAGTTAAAATGAGTCAGCTTTGTAAGCAGCCTACATGATGCTTCTGATAAGAGTGTCGGGAATCTACTGGTATCTACAGAAGAACTGAAATATAAATATTAAATAATTACTAAGAATGCATTCCACCTGAGCCAGTAAATGATAACTTTCCAATCTGAATTAATCTTCTCACAACAAAGAAAAGACTCTCTGATTCTCTTCACAATTTCATGGTGTATCCCAATGTTACCACAAGCCTTGAGAGATAGGGATTTTCCTCTGCTAAGAAAATCAAGTTATTAAATTGGTCAAAGATTACTCTACCAGAAACATATTCAAATCTTCTTTATTAATTACCTTAGGAATTTAGTTTGAGAGTCAGATATAAAATTTTACTCAGCCTTCGCAGATAAAATATATTATGTACAAAAATTCCTGGGATTTTAATTTAGTAAAACCCCAACAGTACTTAACCAAGCAAGTTATTCTCAGTACAGAGAGGAGCTCTGCAGGACTGATTCATTCTTTTACAGTGCATTAGTTTAATCACCTAGGAGATTTCTAACAGACGATGAAATCTAAACAGGAGCAGGAACTTCAGTTATCTTTGGATGAACATATTTAGTTTCACATTCTATCCTAGCACCCAGCAAAACAAAACAATTTAAATACACTTCAGTTCCATGCACACAATTTATTTGACTTTTGTTGGATTTAAAAAGGCAGAACCAGATATTGTATCTTAATGCTGCAGGTTAAGTTCAGGTTCTCCTGTTAATAACTCTCTTGAAATAGAAGCCAATGGGATTTTTTTTTCTTTTACTATTTTTTGACATACAGTAATTGCAATAACACAGTAAAATTTGTTTAGGATAGACAAGTGAGTCAAACTAATGATTACAGCAAATTATAGAGCAGCCTTCTGTTATGCCCTATACCCTTTTGAAAATAATTTGTTATATTACACAGTCTACCAATTATCAAGCAATAATCCAAAGAGACTCTCAAGATATAGTGACATATTGTTAACAGCTCAAACAGAAGTGAACTCTAATGAGCAGTCAAAATCAACAAACAAAAGAATAAAATCCTATTTTCCCTATACAAAGAATACTCCTTACTGGTAAGAAAATACTGGACCAGGCCCAAACTGTATAAAAAAAACCCAGCTGATAATAAAATATGATAACTGAAGTTAATAAGTGCATTAAAAAAAATGAATGTTCAATGCTACCTTGAATATTTCCACTTTTTCAATGTCTCTAGGAGATGTAAATGTATTTTGTTCTAGCAAATCCAATATTTTAATAGATCATGCCAATGTTTGTATAAAAAATTACTCTTCTAGGTTAATGGTTTTCATTCCCTTTTTTTCTGTGTGTATGTTTCTGCTTTGTAATAGTAGAAATGTCCATAACCAAAGATCTCAGTCATTAAAAAAATATAACATGCACTATCTAATTTTTAAGACCTATGTGTAGAAATATGTAACTGGGTGCTAACATATCAGTTATGTTCCTCCTCTGAGAGGAGCTGACATGCAACCAAATTCAACTCACAAAAAAAGTTTTGCAGCTGAAAGTTCAGGAAGTTCTTGACCCATAGTGGAAGCATGTAGCAGTAAATCTGTATCTCCTCCACCTTCCTTCCCATTCTACATGATGCTGATTGTGTCGGAAGAGACACAGTCAAGCGTCCTCCCACCTACTCATCAGATGGCTGTGCCACCAAGGGATCATGGTTTTCACTGGAGAGAGGATCTTCCCTGCACACATGGGAGGTGAGGAAAATGCTTTCCCATCTGGTTGCATGAAGTCATTTGTAAAGGAGATCTGAATCCAGAGAAAGTAGAAATTAGGCTAACATGTGGAAGACAGATATTTTATTGCCTTAATTCCCAGGTCCAGTATATTTTTATTTATCATTCTCTGCAACTTTGTAAATTTGAATCCAGTATTGCTTTTAATTGTTGACAAGGAAAGCTTTGCCATCAACTCATTATGCAAATCAACCAGCAACTGTTAGTTGTAAGGTTAGATGAGTTCCTTCTCCTCATAAAATCAAATGATCTATACACACGAAATACAGACAGGTCTTACCTGTTCTATCCTTCTTGATCTCTGTGCATTTAAACAACAGCTGCACATGGAAAGGTCTAAATTAAGGACACAACAGTAGCAACTAATATAGAAAAGAATCAATACAATATTTTTTAAGGTGATCTGTGAAAAAAACAAGAAAGTTGTTAACCCATTTCAGTATATACAGTTTTCAGAAATTTCTTCATAGGTGACTGAAAATGCTTGGTATGGAGTAGGTTCAAAATGGAACTTTCACATAGGAATATTACTCTGTAAAAAGGGAAGGAATAGAATATACTGCCACACATAATGTTACAGACACACTTCTAGTAAATAAACCTCCATCTGGAGCTCCACGTTTAGGAACTGGATACTGAACTTTGGAACAATAAATTGCATTTACTTTTAAAAATTTTCATAGACAATTTTCACACTGATATAAGAATTATGTAAACAGCTGCTAAAACAAATCCCCAGTATTTAGGTTGCAAGCTGTCTGGAGTACACAGTGTCTTTATGGTTGAGAGCACCCTGTGCTGTGCACCCTGTCACACGGCCCACTCGTTACCTGTTTCAACTGCAGCATTCAGTGGAAATGGGGATCTCAGTGCACAGGTCCTTAAAATGCTTACATACATTTGCAGATATTACACCTGCCAGAAGACCTTGCATACTAATTAAGCATAGCAAAGTCCAAGAGAAATTCAGAGTCCCATTGTACAGTCAGAGAAATAATGCTCCAGAGGCTAGTTAAATAATTAGGTCAAGGGTTCCTTGACCCATGTCACAAAATCATTTATCCAACCATAAATTCAGATAAGCTTTTGTATTGTGATTCTTGGTACAAATTGTGACAGGGAACAGAAGATACACTACCTCAGTGCATCTGTGTACAATTTCTCTTTTAGTTGGAAGTCATATCCAAAGATTACCATCAGGAAATGAATTCTGGGGTTGACCAGAGTTAGATTAACAAAATACCTGTTTGACTCTTTAGCCAAACATTTAAAGCATGATTTGAACATTTAGTGTTTAAAATACCCTCTTCTTCCACTGCTAAAGTTAGTAAGGTGCTGTTGAGTAGGTGCACAACCATCTAAATAGTGACCAACCATTCATTACTTGGTCATAAAAGAATTGGAAAAGGCACTGTACTTACATCTCTCTCAGGAGTCCACATCAGTAAACAGCAGCACATGAAAGAACCATTCTGGATTCTCCACTTCTTAATAGCTGTGGCAGTCGTTTCTGCTTCACAGGTTTAATTCAGCTGTTACATGACCATCATTATTTCCAAACAAGGAGATCTCCACCCCTCTTGATGGGATTTTTTCATTTTGTGAAATCTAGGTTAATATTTCTGTGTAGAAACTGAAATGCCACATGTCCCAGCCCCCCAGGTGAAGAAAATCCATTATTGCCCTCCCAGTGTTTGGGTTCTCACTGCAAGCATGCCACTGAGGATGAATGAAATGTGACAGTCACAGAGGGATTTATTTTAACAGCTCCATTTACATCCAAGTTCCATGACAGACTCTAAGCAATGACTTGAAAAACTAAAATGAGGGTCAAAGCAGTGAGAAGCCTACAGAGAACCAACAGGAAATATCAAGCACGGGCACTTTGATGGAATTTACCCTATCAAAAACTGACTCATAGTGTTTCTGTATCACTCATATTCTTAGAAAGCCTGCCTGTATAACATCAAGAACCCTCAGTAGCCAGTACCTCCACAGATAGGTGCATTGCGCTGCATGGTTGTCTCAACTCAGGTCCCAAGACAGTGCAATCAAATTAATGTAGAACACGGATCTAGTTAATAAGTCCTGCCCTTCAGCAGGCAAATATAATATCATATTAGCAGTGTTACAGTGTGAGCATAAAACATTAATCGGGTTATACAATTTGGCAATCTCCACATTGCATCCCATTCTGAAGCATACGTGTGCTAAATGTTACCTAACATACTCTTCTTTTTGTTTAAATTGTAATACCCCTGACACTCCAGCAAGCACTCCCATCCCAGTGCCCACAGAACACTTTAAGAGCAAACACTTTATTTTAAAGCCATGGGACCTGACTTCAGGAAATTGTCTCAATCCAAATACACTTTGCTGAGTGTAAATTCAAAGCTTGGAGCAAGGCCCATCGGGTAATGAACCTCAGAGGCTATTAATCCACAACCTACAATTTGTAAATGTGCAGGATACTGACTCAGTAGAAAAAAATAATTTTAAACATCTGTGGTATTCTTTCAATTCCAGATTAATTACACTGCTCAGATTGTAATGTTAGCCAGAAATTTCAAGTCTCTCCACTGCTATGTAGAGAATGCTGTAGTTTCCTTTGTGTTTATCACTGCTCTGCTACAGTAGGAGGCTTCTTGCCCAATGCAAGCTTGTGTTCAGTTCTGTGTCCTACATTTATTCCACAGCTCACCTTGCCTGCCTTTTCTTTCTCTCTTTGTCTGAAGTCCCTCTGAAACTCTTTGTTACACAGCATTAATTATTATTATTACTACTTTTAAGACAAAGGCTGTGTACATACCCCCACATCACTCCATCAAAATGGTGATATAAATTAAAATCCAAACAGGCTGTTTAATTCTTTTGAGAAGCTAATAATTATTTTCAATCAGCAAAGACTATTCTGCCATTCCAAAGAATGATTAATGAGAGCAAATGTGTTTGTAATTTATTAGCAGCAGCTTGGAGTGTGGGGGGAACAACTTAGGAATGGCAGCCATAGCATCAACATCTGATGATGTGAAGGCACTTCTGTTGCATATTATAAAGTCAAACATAAGGCTGCCTCTTTGGTGATTTATACTCTGCACAGTGATACCGAATGCCTGGGTTTTTTTCATGAGTGGCTTTGCAGTTATTTTTTGTAGTACTGTCATGGAAAAAAAAGAAATCGACGAGTATGTACCTCTTCCACAACGCTCACTCACCCATCAGTATTCCTCAACATATGCTTCTCAAAGAACAGAAGTACATCACAATAAAACAGGAGGAGAAAGGCAAACAAGCAGAAGGAAAGCAGGACTGAGATAGGAGGAGCATTAAATCCCTCTATCATAGTACCTGGTGAAATAGCTTTATGTCCTGCACACAGGATAGTGTCTGAGAACCCTGTAGACTTGAATATGTAATTTCATCTCCACAACACCCTTGCAAAAACAGAATTATGTCCATGTCAAAAACAGGAAATTGAGAAATGGCAGGGCTGAAAATTCCTTAAATCACATTATGTTCTTATCTGTTCACTTAGTTGCCCAAGTAATGCTAGACACTTGCTCTTGAGGTTAGAGCCCCACAAGAGGACTTCAACAATTAAATGAGACTTTATGTGGCTGGACAATGCACCTGACAGCAGCCAGACTCAGCTTTCATTTTGTCCTGAAAGTACCTCGCTTCTCAAGCATGGAGCTTTCCCCTGGTCCAAACTGCAATGAAACTTAGAAACTAGAAAGGCAATTCCTATCTAAATCACCACAGCATTGTATTTCTCAAACAAAGAAATACATGCAGTGTATCTAAAGGTACAAAAATCCAGCCTGAGGTATTTGGCACACATTATACTTGTTGTAGGGGCAAGAAGAGTGTCTGCAAATGCAGAAAAGCCTCAAAACTCAAAACAACAACATTTTTGCATGCAAAAAAGATCTCAGTGGGAATATTCAAATTGATACCAAATCATCTCTGACTGGATAGCACATTCCTCCCAAACAAGGGATAGGACCACGCTGGAACTATCTGAATCCCCTATTTCTTGCCTCCCTCCCAGGAGGGTGTTTCTTTGATAGCTCAGATCAGTAGCAGCACCATCTGCCCCTTCTTTTGAAGTTGTGTCACTATGCAGAAAAAAAAAGCAAAACTGAATAAAACAGAAAGAAAAATTAAGTACAGCATCACAGCATCCCTTTTTTCCCTTATAGTAGTCCCAAAAATCTTGTTTTTCTTCTTTGTCTTTACTTTGTATTAATGTAGAGGGATGAGAAGGAAGGCAATCATGACCCATTCTATAAATAAGCAATTATTCCTGACAATTTAGTGGTTGAGGGACCCCATCTGGAGTACTGTGTGTAGTTTGGGGTTCCCTTGGACAAAGTGGATACTTACAAACAGAAAAGTTCCATCACTCTGGTGAAGCACATGATATAGGACAAGAAGCTGAGAAAACTGGATTTGCTCAACCCAGATAAAAGGCATAAGGAGAGTCTAGTTTCTATTTTCAACTTCCTAAACAGGGTAAAAGAGACAGAGAGAAGACAGAGATAGCTTCTTCTCAGCAGTGCACAGCAAAAGGCCAAGAGGCAATCCTCAAAATTTACATAAGAGGAGATTGCAATGACATGCAAAAGGAAAAACACCCAAAACATAAGAAGAATAGGCAGAAAAAGGAACAGACTCACAAAGAGGTCATGAGACTTCCATCTTTGGTAATATTCAAAATTTTCCTGGACAAGGTCCTAAGCAATTTTACCAAATGTTAGCACTGCTTTGAGCAGGGGAGGGTTGACCAGATAAGTTCCAAAGATCCCCTTTATCCTAGCTCATTCCATGACTCTGCGCAGACTTTCTTATAATGTGATAATTAGAAAGATACAAGTTCGAAGTGATGCAAAAATAAGAAGGATATGACACACAGGATGACCTTCAGTGCCCAACTTTATATCCGCATTTTGAGGAAGCAATGCCCTAGCTGATGAGCTGTTTTCCAACTTATGCAACAGCTCCTGCACGAAGGAGAAATGAATGACATATCACAAAGTTTTCTGAGCAAACAGAAAAAATTAAGATAAATAATTCCAAAGAATTTCCCCATGCAAACTTGCCAGTTTCTGTTCAAGGCAGATATAACCCACATAGGCACTGAATGTGGCAGCATTACAGGAATAATACCTTCCTAAGGATGAACTAGTCTTTTAGCATTTTGCCTGTATGTTAGACACAGACACACTTCCTTCACATCTACTGTCAAGTGGTGTGCATGGCTTCTTGTTCCACTTCATTCTTATTTAACCAATGTATTTGCAGTGAACAACATGAGCAAAAACCTTGGGGGGGGATTTTTGTATGGCAAGCTATGAATCACATTTTTTGGCCCTTCTTTTATAATCACAGGGTACTGGCCACAGCTGGAAGCAGAACACAGTTCTCCTCAGATCAGCGGTCTGCTCTGATATGACAAATTCTGTGTTTTCATTCTGTTCCCTTTGATGTCTCTCTCTTCTCAAGCCTCATCTTGTTTTCATTCTATACATTATATTTGGTGAATTAGACTACAAAGTCTTGCAGAAGACATTGGTTTGAACAAGACTTCAAAAAATGGCTTAGTGCATATAGATACCTCCAGTTGACTGACACTTTAATATAACTGGATTTTTACGAAATGATGGACACCTGCTCTTTGAAAATCAGACTCCTCTTAAGCTGTATGAAGATAAGCACCACAGAAGTGACGCACCTGAAACTAATAGACACTTCTGAAAAATCCTTTGCATTTACTGTGATTGATAGAGAACTGTGTGCATTTACAGCATCCTTTCAAGAAAGAGCCACATGCCTGGCTCAAGGGTAACAGCACCACCAGTTTCATATGCAACAACCTATCGTAGTGCACCACTATGTTAATCTATTCTGAATAAATGAGAAGAGTGCTAAATTTTTAATGAACAGTGTTTCTACCTGTCTCAAAATAATGAAGAATGTAAAGCTGTTCTTAGAACTTTACAGACAGCAAGAGTAATTACATGGTATCAGCACCTATAACTTAGGACAGATCACATTTTGTGCAGAAAGGGGAATTTTTTTAAATGGATCTGTTCTTCCTAAAAGAAAATTATTCATTGATGTTATATTACTCAGGGCTGCAGCATGAGGGAAAATAAAGCTCTATTCCACAGCTCATTCTGTACTCCCACTGTTCTGTAAGAATACTAGGGTCCTATGGGCAAGGGACAAAGACCTACAAAACCAATACATGGGCTCACACATACTTCCCACCTAAAAGAAACCTCAGCCACAAAAGGAAGTGAATGTCCAAAGAATTACCACTTGAAACTCTCCATCTTACAACACGAAGTTCTGGAATGTTTTTCCTACCTCGTTGCTGTAACGTTGGCAGGCAGATGACATGCAATACAGAGGCAAGAGCTTCATGCCCACCTTGGCAAAAGCAGACCGTCCTTTGACAGGCCTCTTGTTCTGCCTTATCGTTTGAAACAGCTTGTGTGCATTATGGATGAAATGGTATCTCTTTGCTAAAAGATAAAGTAGGGCATCCAGTCCATGACAGGACACTTGTATGCTTCTCTCATCAAGTCAAAATGGTGTCAAATTTCTTTTGTCTGTGTTTGAAATGCGGCTTCCTCCCCCAAGAACGTTTTCAAGAACACTGATCATGTAACTCACACCAGATTGTGACACTAAGCTAGTGCAACTTACATTTATGAAGCAGAATGATTGTTCATCGTCCTGCTGCCTAATGAAATCAACTACATGAATAAATCCAATGCTAATTAAGAATACTATTTATCAGAGTATGGATTACAAAAAGACAGCGTTTCCAGCTGACCGAGTTGTGAGAAAAGGACTTACCTTGCAGGTCAGCAGGTGGCCTGGGGCTGCTTAACTGATCCTGCAGAGCTGCTGCGGATGCTGAAGTTTGAGGACCTGCTGGCAGCACCAGCACTGCTGACACAAAGTGGCTCCCCGGCTGCTGAACAGACCAGATAGAACACTTCAGATGTGAAATAAAAGCGAAGAATATATTTTACGTACTCAAAATGCTTAACTGGAAATACACTGCAGTATTTCAGTGGTAGAAAAATAAAGTTATGAGGTGACATACTGAATTTAGTTCTATGTACCACTCAGAGCAGGTTTGTCCTGGTTGTTAAGAACACAAGAAGGAACACGAATCAGCTTACCAGAGAGGTCAAAATTATATTATAAAAAGAAAAAATCACTATAAAAAGTGGAAGAGTACTGAAAGCGAGGTGAGAGAATGAAATGGAGACTGATTTTAGTGAGTTATGTAGGGCATGTATAAGAAGAATCACTGAGAAAAAAATGTGTAAAGGGCATGTCAGTGCAAAATAATATGATGTAGGAATACTGAAAACTGAACTAGCAGAGACCTTGACAGAGGACATAAGAATGTCTGAAGATCTGAAATAGACTTTTACAAAGGCCAGCATTAAAATAAGTAGGTAATGAATATGTCCTGAAATATGGTTTCAGTGTACTAGAGAATAAGAGAGAAAGATGGTGGTATAGTAGCTACCCTCACTGTGGTAAACAAAGACAAAAATTAATAAGAGCTTGGAATACTATTGGTCTTAAAGGGTTGATACCTGAAAATATTCAGTGATCAAGTAAACAAGTTAGCAAACAACTAAGGAACACATGCTATCACATAAGCTGTTTATCCAAGAATGACTCCTATTTTTGCCTTACCTGTTAAAAAAAAAAAAAAAAAGCAAGAAAGATCAAGGCAGCACAGGGAGATGAATTTTTGGCTGTTATCAACAGACATTAAAACCTTTTTTTCTTTTTCTCTTTTCTTCCTTTTTTTTTTTTCTTTTTTTGTATTACTATGGTTGTGCAGTGGTTACACACTGATAAAAATCCCTCATGTTTCAGCTGTCAGATTTTAAATATGAAAATTCAAGATAGTCCTAGAGAGAAAAGTTATGCACATGTTTTATTTGATTCAGAATGAAGTACTCAGCACATCAATCAACTGTTCTAATAAATGAGAGATCAGGCAAATTATATACAAGTAATTTCTATATTCAGAAAATCTCCTTTACTGTGACGGCTGCCCTGGGAAAAACTGAATTCAACACATATTTCATAAGACACTTGATTCCAACCACATAATTCAGGAGAACTTGCATTATATAAGACAACTCTCACAACATTACCGAAAGTAGATGTGCTACCTCAGTGAAAAAGGTGGTACTAGTGGTACAGTTTACTCTGAGGGTTAACTGTCTGGCTCAGTGCAGAACCAGAAGTCCACAGTAAAGATTAAATGCGACTGCAAATACATCAGTTAAAAATTCATTGTGAACAGAGCCTAGATAAAACTGTGGAGTCTTCCACGAAGGCAAAAGTGATAGGCAGGTTTATAAATAAAACAAAGACACATTGTTTTACAAAAAATACTATGCCAACTTGAAGGGGGGGGGAGGTGCATGGAACCTAGCAGCTACACAAAGAGACTAGTGAAGCACACAGCTGTCTTCTTAGGGCTTTTGTCAAACTATATTTTTCTTAAACTTTAGACAGGACACATTACCTTTGAAACATGCTGAACAGACTGCCTTAAAGAATCATGAAAAGCCTAGGTTCTAACAGGTTAGCATGAGTTAAAGTTGGTTGCACATGCTATCACACCTCTAAGTCTTTGTGTAGACGGAGCATTAGAATAGATAACTTGTTTGTAGGGTGTAAGTATACAGAATTAGATAACAAACAGTTCCAATAGTAGTAAACAAAAAGTCGATGTACTGACAATGGATTGAAGAAGACAGAAGTAACAGGTTTGGCTCCATGGGAATGCCTGTTTAGCTCTCTGTTGCTTATTAATACCTTGAAATGTGCTGTCTGAATGTGGCTAAAAATATATGGTAACTGGAAATTACAGGTATGCCTCATATAGTTAGTGAATGTGCCATAGCATTGAAGCATCTGCATTGACAGAGGTAATGCCATCAGGAAATGCATTAGAAGGACTTGTGGGAGCTCATCCCCTTCACCATTAGCTGCTTTTTTACATTCTTGTCCAGTGCTCAGTGAGAAAGCACAGGCAATTTGCCCAAGTATCTGTGGAAAAGGTAAGGGGATTGTACACTACACTGGAAGAACAGACACTGAGTGTAGCTGACCTGCAGGGAAGTTGCATTTATAGATTCAGCCTTTCTCCAGCCTTTCTCACCAGACAACTTGTCAATGCACCAAAGGGAATGGATTCCTAAATTAGGTTAACCAACCTCATCTTGCCAATCCAACCTTCCAGTCAGGGAAGCCTAGGTTTGAATGTTTACTTTCCTAATAGTTTTAATGGGCAGAGATGTCCAGTGAAAACCTCTTCTGGGGCAATATCCATAATCTGGCAATATCAAATCAACCAATGCCTGATTTGCATATAAAAGAAAATTTATCCATACAAACATACAGAGATGTTTTCAATTGTAAACACCATCACCTTGCTGCTCAAATTTCTAAATGTGTAATATTTCAATTAAGGCAACATCTAAACTCTGCCAATCGTATCTCAGGCGCAGAATTAAACTAACCTACTAGCAGACTGCCATCAGGAAGATCTTTTCCCCATGGTAACAATTCACCAAAAGCCAAACCACGCTCAGTCCATTTCCTTTGATCTCAGAATTGCAATTTTCCTTTTACTACAACTTTGGGGGGTTACTATTAAGTCTCCTGAATCTTTCCATTTTTCTATTTAACTGACCAGTTTGGGTCCTGAGTAGATGAACCCCACCAGAACACATGATAACAACATATTCCCCCAAGTTTTCAAACCTTGATCTGTGTACAGTACCAGAGTGGCATTGCCACAGCCATGGCATATAATAGGGTGATTACCCATTAGTTCAGTGTCCTTATGTCCTGCTGAAACAATGTGGGAGAGGAGAGATAAATGAATGGTGCAAATTGATCATCAGGTTTTCATTTTTTGCCACTGAACAAAAAAAAAAGTGAAAACTAAATATATGTATATATCTGTAACAGATGGCTAGGTACCTTATCACCAGGTAAAAATAGCCTGTGGGATTCTCTGTGGTTGTAAGATGGGCAGGAGGGCCCAGAAGACTGTTAAAATACAGAGGGAGTTTCCTCAAAATGATCCACGCTTGATCTCCAGCTTATTAATTGCAGCATGTTTTATTTGACTGTACCTCCCTCTGATTCTAAAAATAGGACTGTCAGAAGGCATCGCTGTATCAGCCAGTTCCTCTTTGCAAGTTAATCTATTATACAAGAAAAGGACCTTACAAATGGCTACATTAAAGACATCTAATGAAGTCAAAGAAGCTGTTTTAGAACATATTCAAACAAAATCTAGTCAATGAGATTTGGCCTCTGAATTTCATGTTGTCCTATTAGGTATGTAGAAATTGAGCTTTTCAGGGGAATGAATTCTTTAAATTAAGTGAAAAGTCAGGCTATTTGAGCACCTCATTATACTCTGTATTGAAGATCTTTCTCATCCATATTATCCTATTAAGGATTGCAGTCATACCACAACTGTATTCACTGGTGTAATAAAAGGACACACACAGCACTCAAACCAGTGCTTTTGATACTTCTGTCCTTATTCAAGCTTGGTTCCTATTTATCTCAACAGAAATTTTGTCACAGGATATGGAATTAAGCCATGTGTTTTTAACCCAACAATATATTACATTCTGCAAAAATGTAATTTTCTGGGTCTTACAAAATATCAAAGCTTCAGATCATTATTAATTACTTATGCATGCATATTATTCCTCCTTCCTACAGACAGATCTTCTTTGAAGCAGAATGGGTGCATTTCCTTCAGGCTATTGTGCCTTAAAAGGGTCAGCTTGAAAACCACATTTTTGTTACGCCTATCAAATGTGGTATCCACAACGGTGAAAATAACACTTAAGGCTACTGAAACTGTAAGAAACAACAAAGAAATATATATCTCTGACATTTGATTATGTGCCCATCCTAAGTAAGCTTGTATAGGCATGTTTTGCATGTTCAAGCTCTCATTTCTCCCTTCCTCAATGATCTCCTGCATCTTACCAAATAATTAAAATGTCCCATAATACTTTTAATAATACAAAGTATATTAGTTAAGTGAATTTTAACAGAATGTGTGTATTTCTAACCAAGAAATTTTAGGAGCGTCCCCTTTAGTAGGTCAGAATAAAAAGGCAGGTGGCCATAGGTAGGTTTTTACACTGGAGTTTTAGTGACAAAGTATAGGCATATATATTCCATTCTTAGCCATTAAATGGATGTCCCTTGCATCTAATAGGAAATTTAATGCTCAGGAAATCAGGACTTTCATGTAAAAGCACAATCCTACTTTAATATAAATAATTTTGAAATCTGATATTAATATCAGGGGGAGCAAGTGCAAACTGTTATTTTTCCAGGAACCAGTTTAATTCATTGTGCTTTGGCAAATCTGATTCCAGTCTATCACAAACTACAACACTCACTTTGCTAAACTCAGAAAATCAAATAAACAGTTATTTCTTTGTGTTGCAGAAGCAATCAATAATTCCTGGAATACCTTCCACAGTAGCACCGTCATGATGTAGATATATAGATATATCTGAGGTCATTCTTCAAATGATAAGAAATTACATAAATTAATACACTTTTCTCTAATTTAGCTCTATAATCCATTTCCTTCACATTCTGCGTTTTCTCTCATACTCCTCACATTTTCTTTTCCTTCCACTCCCACCTCATCCTTTCTCATCATGATGTTCCCTCTTCCACGTCCCCCCCGTTTCACCCTGCCCTGCCTCCTGTGTGTTGAGCATCAACAGTGCCACGCCGTACACCAGACATTGCAGCTCATCCTTCATCCACGGCATCCAGATCCTCTCCTTCACTGTTGACTCCCTTCCAAACACTACAAAGCAGTGTGTGGGTCCAAGTGTCAATTTGGTTGTCTGCACACTAAGGTGGAGAATCTGAAAAACCTGCCTTGGAACCTCTTGGAGGAATAATTTTTCCACCACCCTGGGGTGCCCTGGTTTCAGAATTATGGCCACATGGATTGCACATAGGACAGGGAGCCTAGAAACTCCCGAGTGCCAGTAGTAGCTTTAAGTAATGATGTTTTAAATGGATCCCGACAATTCATTAATCCTCTTTGTCTCAGATTATCCCCAAAGATTGGTATAACAATGCTTTGCTCACCTTCCTCACAGAATCTTGCAAAAAATACGCTCGTGTTTCATTTATTTCAAGGGGAATTATGCTTTTCCATCTGAAGGCAGAACTCAGCCCTTCTACAATCAAGATGTAAACCTCAAGTTTATTATAGTCTTTAAAAGACACATGCACAGTCAAAAGTTGAACAGAAGGCTGTTACTCCCATTAAGAAGAGATGTGACAGGAAAAAGCAAACAAGGAAAATGAAGAACAGTGTTCTCTTTAAATTAGGACAAATTTAGATCCCAGAATAGAAGATGAAGCAAGAAGATTCCTGCTTTCAAGGGAAAGTATGTTAAGTGCTGAAAACATTGACTACATTGTTCATGAACACTTCATGATTACTTAATGACTGATTACTCAGTAATGTTCACAAGGTCAGCAAAACCTTGGGTATCTGTCATCCGAATGCCACTTCCATGAATTTAAGTGAACAAAATTGCAGTAACTTTTAATATCTGACATTTTTAAAGGCCGTATCCCTTTATGATATAGTTTGTTTATTTATTTAAGCATAGTCAAAATGTAACAAGAAAAAGAACTATTCATACCAAAAATGCTATTCCTAGAATTGCAGTTGAGTTATGTGACATTACAATATAAATTATATCACAGAATCAGAGAATCATTTATTTTGGAAAAGACCTTCCTCACAATTAGAAAAATGAGTAATTAAAAATACCAAATATATACAAGCATGAAATATACATTTTTATTGCCAAAACAAAGTTCTTATTATAGAAACCAATCATTAAGTTATACAGCACTTCAGATTTTATGAACTAAATCTACAAATTAATTGAGTGCCTAACTCCAAGTTTAGGTGCCTCAGGTTAACATTTCAGCAGCACTGAAACCCACAGATCCTGCTTATATTTGAGGGCAGAGCAGGAGATCAACAGGTAGGCACACGCCAGGCTGTGAAGCTGCTCACAGCCCTACCTCATGCCCACTCTCTGCTGGAAATCTCACATTCAGCATTTGGTGGGGGAGGTTAGGAGGGTGCAGCAGGGTCAGGGCATACATCTGTCAGGATTAGGCATATTGGGAAATACATTCTGAAGTCTCCTCTCTGCCTGATTCATTGAAGGAACTTGAACCTATTCTCCTCTTTCTCCAGGAACTGGTCAAATGTCAAAGCCATTCAGTGTTTTGAAAAAAAATCAGTCTCAATCTGTCCCACTACAGCTGCTTCACTTTGTACATTTCTTGGAACACACACATGAATCTGAGTCTCCCACATGACCACCTTAACCAGCAGGTTAGTTTCACAGGCTCTTAATCCCACTGAGGAAGAATAACTTTAATAGGAGGTACTTGCTCAAAAATGCGCTGTGGCCTCAGATATTGGAAATGTATGCTCATATAGGGCTCCAAGTCATACCAAATACAAACATGGTCTGAATACTTGCCCACTATTTTGCATTCTATATAAAATAAAATAAAATAAAATAAAATAAAATAAAATAAAATAAAATAAAATAAAATAAAATAGTCTCTATCCTAACATGTGACACACTGGTTTTCAAGGGACTTCATATTGCGTCATCAGAAATTATATACAGAGTGAAGGCCACTAAATATTCTGAGGAGAAAGAGTACCTCATCCCAGTATTGTGGAACTGGGGTCCAACCAAACTACACACTCAACCAGAGAAGCAACTTCTAGGTCTGAGCACCAAAAAGCAGGGGGGAAGAAAAGGACAAAGCAGCACTGGTCAGACCTTGAGCAAGCTAAGCATGGGCAATTAGTTCTTCACAAAATGGTACAGAAAAGATCTTGCATACAAACAGTGTCTCCAACAGCCAGTTTGGGAGACACATTAAGTACAGGTAAATGTTCTCTGAGCACACCAACACACCTCCAGAATAATCTTACTTCCTACCAGCCCCAGCTCAGGAAACTCCTGTGATTGCAACAGGAAGAAGTTATCTTGTGGTACACTGAACCATCTCCACCTTTAAAAGGCACCCACACAAGAAGAACTTGTCAGCAGCCTTCCACTAGCAATAATCTGGTTGTAAACAAGAAAATTTAACCCAAGCTTGGCCTGAACAACATAAACCATTTAGTGACAAAGACTTAGGTTCTCTGCACTTAACCTTTCCTAAGATAAAGGAATAAATACACTTACACCTTTGGCCAACACAACCCAGTGCAGTTCACTAGTGTCTCCTAACACATGGAAAGCCTCATGCTACACATACCAGGCAGGAACAGCAAGAGGTGCTCCTCTTTGTGATCCACATTCCACTGTTCATGGGACTGGGGATTGTTAATAATGGTGTATGAGTGTCCACCTGGTCTCAAAAAATTAAATCATTCTCAAATGTCTGTCCTTTCCCTGCCAAGAGCACTATAATCCACATGGAAATGACATCTGCTCTGAGGTCACTTTCATGGAGAACACCATTTTGTGACCACCCTCACCTTAAATTTGGGCTTGTCTACACACAGAGTTGTTCCCGATTAATTGTTCTTGATTAATGTGTGGCCACTGCATCCACATGCAGCACTGCTCAGAAATAGCTCTACATGTCAACATGCCCTTATTCACAGAAGGAGTGCTAACAAGATCAGGAGGAATGGCCCGTGCTCCGCACCTCTTGGGACAGGCACTTCTTAACACAATATAAGACATTCCTCAATGGCTCCAGCCACAAACACCCCCCAGACTATACACCTAATAGGATGTAAAGCACAGTCCCAGGTACTTTTTTAAAAGCCAGTGATGTAGGTGGATGCTCTCAACTAAATCTTCACTGGTCTGACAGACATCCCTGCCCTCACAGAACTGGAGGATCCATAGGAGTTAGTCCCAAACTTATTCAAGCTTTGCTGATTTTGGCCAAGCAACAAAGAAAGGGGCTTCAGCTGACTGCCTGAAGCAGATGAGGCTGCACTTCCCTTAATACCAACCCCCAAACTCCTTTACTCCGTGGTAGCCACTGAATCTTGCAGACTCCTTCCTTCTTTGCTGTGGTTTTAAGCTCTCATTCTCGCTTGAATTATTTTCTGTCCACATATTTCTGATGCACACAGACATCCTTCTTTCTCAGCAAGTTTTGGGTTGGTTTGGTTTCCCCTCCAAGTTGGTTCAATTATATGTTATTATAGAGAGCCAGACCGTTTTTACTCCAAGTGCCACAATTCAAAAGTACTTTCTTGAACAATTATTTACTGGTTTTGTTTCTGCTGAGCACCTACACTCTGTTCTGTCAGTGAACAGAATTTAAAGAATAATTCCCAGTAGAAGTTATTAAACCAATGTCACCTCAGCACTTCAGTTTTCTTATTTATATACACAAATCTAAAGAAGTGCTTGTATTTTCTAACCAAGATAAAACATATTTTGATAGAGATCATATCTGCTGAAACTTTATTTTCCAGGTTTTATCTTAAAATAGTTCTACTTCTATAATGATTCAAAACCTGAACATTTATTTTTACAGCCATTAATAATCATAATAAAAAACCTGTGAATATAAACCAGTATGATATTACCTACATTCTCTATTTTTTAAAATCTTATTTGCTAAGTTTTGAGTGTTTAGCTGTTCTGGTTTCTAGGGAGGGGCGAGTGCAGATGGGGGTTTAACTGCCTGTTTATTTCATCTGGAAAATGATATGTCTGTTGTTAGATGTGGCTTTGGAATTCTCTTTTAACAGTATATCACTTGTTTTAGACCAGGTGTTGACTGGTCAAATTACAGGAGCATGAAGTATAATTTGTACTTGTCACACAGGCAGCCTTTTCTTAAAGGCATTAAGTACTATCTTTTTCACCTGATTCAGTGAAAAGATATCTAAATGTGTGGTGGGCAGTTACACCCTCTCAATGTGCCTCCACCCACATCACCCTGCGGATGGTGCTTTGTTATCTCAGCACTGGAATCATGCTGGACCCAGCTGGAAAAGAGGCAAAGAAAGTGATGTGGGAGGGGCAGAGCTCTTAGAAACCATTCCTGGTTTTGTAAATAGGAAAAAGCAATTTTAATTCAAGATGATGTAGTTTCCAAGTGATTAAGCCAGAGAGAAAGCTGATTTTTTTTTTCCAGTGGAATTGGAAAAGGCATGTAGGGAGTCACTAATGCACTCATGGGTCCAAACTGCCAGACAGAGGGGCCTAACACTATATTCCTAAAATCTCAGGCTAAGTTTATCTCTAGCCAATAATTTGACATTATAATCACAGATAAGTAAATCGAAAGTATTGGTATTGAGGCCCCTTTATTTCCAATTCGAGCAGTTTGGGGAAAATTCAGACTAAGTTTAGTCCAATCCCCTGAATTGAGCGTGTGTTGCCCCAGGCATTTCCAAGTTGTTCAAGGGTTGCATTACAGGCTTGGACCATCACCAGCTGTCACAGTGGTTTTGGTGTGCAAGCAGAGCGAAGCTTCTGGTTAAGTTTTTCTGAAAAGAAAGAAAATTTAGCTAAGCTCATACCAAAAAACACTTTGCAAACTAAACCAGAGCTCTGTAAGTGGAGACAACTGGGGAAATAACTTCAAAACTGCATTGCTGCTCCAAGCTAGAATACCATGCACAGCCTCAGGCACCTGAAAAAAGAATCTTGATTTCCAAAGCAGCCAAGTGCCAAGAGCACCCACTTACTGTTTACCTTACAAAACAAAAACATAACATTAAGATACATAACAATGGCAAATTAACTTTTTTTAAAGTCCCACACAATAGAAATATTGAAGTTTTGTCTATTACTTCTAATGCCTCGTATGATAAATTACTGAATTAGAACTCCTAAACTGTGTTTAGAACAGGGAATGGGAAGCCAAATATTCAGGCCAAAAGCTACAAAGGTCTAAAGCACCAAGCAGCTGTGTAGATGGCCAGCTCACATTGAAATCACTCAAGCACAGTGAGGTGCCTAAATAACATTGTGCCTCCTGTCTCCTTCTCCACCAAATAAACTAGGGCAAATAATCTTTAGATTTCTGGAGTTAGATTAATGGATCTTTGCTCAGACAGTTATATAATAATTTTGCACTTCACTTCAAATGCAAAAACAACTGAGAGACTTTCAGACTGTAGATAAACTAATAATACACTGCACTTTTAGTTTGTTATTCAAGGGATGTTACACAAAGGGGGATTGATTTTGCAGCTATTGCACTTGAGCAGCTCCTATTTGGGGCAATGGGTGCTTGTGTGGGAAGAACTGCTGTGGAAGCAGTCCCCATAATGCACTTATTGACAAGATTAATCCTCAGTTTTCCTTCAAAGTGATTGCAAGCTGCAGCACCATTCCAGTGATCTTAGATGGTTTCTGTGTATTTTCCCCATATGGTTTTAGCAGGAAGTTTTAAAAAGTTGTATGGCAAAAGCTTGATTAAAAAGAAAATAAAATCCCTAAATTGGGTCATATGTAGGACATTTCTCTTGGTAATCTCTCTGTATTATAGAACAGCCTCACAATTTAAATAGAAGTCAACCCAATTTACAAAATTGGATTGGACAAAACACTAGAGAACATGTTACAGTATAGGGAGTCATCATGCATACACAGTGCAGATGCACTGCTGAATGACCTAACTTGCCCATTTGCATCTCTAATTTCTATGATATAATCTCCATTCCACACTGCAATTATTAGAGAAAGAAATTAATTTCTTGGTTTCAAGAAAGTTGGTAGAGGAATAGAGGGATGAAGAGAGGAAATCGAATTTTGCAGAAGCCATGATTCCAAAAATAATTCAGAAAGGAAAAATCCTGTAGAGGAAGAGGGTAGAAAGTTATAGAAGGGAATTTACATTCAGCATGCTGTTAAAACTCTGCATTGCTAGAATAGTGGCAATGAAGTCACTCCTTGTTTCTATTGCATTCCAACTGTTTTGTTCTCTTCCACTATTCTTTGCCATTTGTTTTTATATTTACTGTTCCATATACCAATTAAGAATTCTTAGCAGGTCTTCCAAGCAGTAGAAATTTAAATTAGATTACAGAAAGAACCTCAAAAGCAGAATGAGATTTTAAATGGATCATTGAAACTAACTGCAAAATTCTTTTATCAGAAGGGGGGAAGGTAATACTTTTTAAGAGTGCCTTAAAATTAATCCAAAATGAGTGTCACTTATTTTAAGCGTGTCAGATTTGGAAGGTCTATTCTGAGGTTAATGTGAAAGTGAATGTAAAAATATTTTAAGCTTTTTATTTGCCAAACTAGAATACCATGAAATGAAAACTTTAGGAAACCAAGGTCGTATCACCAGTACAGCCATACAGTAAGGATAGTGCCCTAAAGTATATGCCATTGAGGGAATAGAATTGGGGCACAAGTTCCTCAGGGTAAGAGTTGCTGCTTCACCTTCTGCCACATGGAACAGTGAAAAAGGTATCCAGCTGCACATTTCCTGAAGGAATCTGCAGTTCTGCCATGCAGTTACTCTGTGTTGTATAAGCTGGCAAAATAGGTTGTCCAACCTTTCCCCCACACTACCGAACTCCCATCTTTGCCTCCTGCCTCATGCTGGCATGATGGTCATATGTTGGCCAGAATCACAGCTCATCTATCCACATTTAAACCTGTTCTTTTTCACTAGCAAAAGCCAACAAATAGTAAGCAAGGCAACCTTCAAAAATTTCAGTGTCTGCTGTTTGGGACACGATGGCCTTGTCTTCTGGAGTCTCTGAGGACTGACAAGGCTGGTCTAACCACATGAGTATCAGGGATGTTCAGTGCACAGCTGCAGATGGAGCTCCCTAGTCAGTGACTCTTTCAACTCCATCCACATTGCCAAAGGTTAAACAGGAGCTGTGCCCCACCCATTACCAATGCTTCACAGCCAATGAATTAAAAAAAAAAAAAAGAAAGAAAAGAAACAAACACCCACATCAAATTCCCATAAGGAAGAAAGTGTGTCCCTTCCTGTGAAAGGCCTCAATTTCAAAGAATCTCTGCTCTCGGGTGCTGCACCACTTCCCACACACTGTCACAAGTCTCTAGTACTTGGTGCCGTTATTTTCTGGCACTAGGTGATCTCAAATCCTTTCTTTTTTCTAAGCAATTTTCTATTCCTTACACCTATGAAGAAGAGTTTAATAAAGGTGATTCACCTAAAGCTAGGTGATCTCTCCGCACAGTTTTGGCTTGTTCCCTGGGCCCAGCCAAGGGACTCACCATATAGGACCACAACTCTCCTCCGGGTTGAGAGTTCCCAGCTCATGGGGACACCAAGACAAGCCTGCTCCAAATCCCAAAATGTGCAAAAGCCACCTGCCCCAGCAGGAACAGCAGCAAGGGGCACTCGGGCAGGTGCTGCTAGCTGAGGTGGTGGCCAGGGAGAGGAGGACAATCCACTTGAGGATCAAGGAGCTGTGGAGGCTGTTTTGTGACGCCTGAGAAGAGGCACCGTGGATGAACAAGGCTGGGATGAGGCAGCTGTGGGGTGGCAGGCAGAGAGGAGCCCTAGAGGGGAAGGGAAGCCCAGGCTCATGCACCTGATAGACCTGGTGAGACAAGTCCCTCCTGCAGGCAAAACTGAAACCGGAGGAATTTTCCTGAGGGATAAGGTGGCAGATGCTGATCAGTCAGTACCAAATTCAGTCACACAAGGATGGGATCATAGGGTTAAAAGTGAACCCTCGTCAAGCCCCAAACTGGGGTGTAGGAATGTGGATGGATCATTGCTGAGGAAACTTCATTTCTCTATCTTTTTTCTTCAGCTCCTGAGTGGCTGAGAGATCTGCTTCTGCAAAGATTGCTACTTGTACAAAACACAACAGTCTGCTGAAATAGATTTAGTATATAAAGTAACTCCCCATCCCAGCAGCCCTGCAGTAGTACAGACCTGAAAGTCACCTGTACAGAACACCAAAAAAAACCAACACTCATAGCAGCAAAATCTTCTGGGTCAACAAACAAAAGTTTGTGAAAAGAAAGAAGGCTTTGATGTCAGTTCTTTGGAT
The DNA here is from genome assembly GCA_008694505.1 of Cyanoderma ruficeps. NCBI lineage: Eukaryota > Metazoa > Chordata > Aves > Passeriformes > Timaliidae > Cyanoderma > Cyanoderma ruficeps. The sequence continues at coordinate 38,319,692 of VZDJ01007749.1, read as the reverse complement.
TTTGAGCAATTTTGTGAAGTGGTAATGGGGAACCAGGGGATGTTACTTAAACAGTGCAAAGGCTTTGAATAAAGAGTGTACACAAAAGGCTACTAAGGAAAGCCAGTTGTCAGGAGAAGAGTGGGTAACACCCTGCCAGTCATGGATGCAAATCCAGTTAGGGGATAGCACACAGGGGCAGAGCAGGAATAATTGTTTGGTTCTCTTCACAGCATTTAAGTAGTGGGGTGCCTCTAGGATCAATACAAACAGTGGCATTGTTTAATGTACTTATTGAGGTCCTACTAGAAAAGCTGGATCTGTAAGAGCAGTGGGCAAGATAAGGCTGGTGAGGCACCTTGGTAAGCCTTGACAACACTAAGTAACTGAGTAATGCATCAGCAAAGGGAATGTGGTGTAGATGAGTACACAGTAATGCACCTTAGAAGACATGATTTAAATACTCATATACAGAGATGGATTCTGAATTAATTGTAACCTTTCAACAAAAAGATTGAGGCATCAGCATGGACAGCTTAATGAAGATGTGTGCTCAGTGTGCTGCAGTGGTCAAACCCAGAAAATAAGCTGTAATTAAAAAAATGGATGACAGAAGATATTGTAATATGATTACATAAAAAACATCCATAGAAAATTTCAGTTATCCAACCCCAGAGGGATGCAGAAGAGAAACCTGCCTAGAGAATAAACCAAATGAACTTGTACAGGTCAATCCTGCCAAGTGCTGCTTATGTCCTGAGTTACTGACTGCAGTGCATCCTAGAATCTCAGCACCTCAACTGAGCAGATTGATGACTTTTAAAGAAAGAGTACATGAAAGTTCATTCATGAAGGACAGAAAGGATGTGGCGCATAGCAAGCTTATGTACCTAGTTCATAACAACGAAACATGTAAAAGGACATAGTCTCTCAATGCAGCCTGTAACTAATCTGTAGAAAACTGGTCATAAACTGTTACTGTGGTAAATAGCTTTGTTTACCATCAAAATTGAGGAGACTTAAACATACATAAAAAAAGAAAGGAAACACAGCCTCTCTACTCATGTAAACAGAGTCAGTCCATTTACTGTTGTAATCAGTCAAACTGATTATACAAACTACAGAGGTACCAGTTCATCGGTTGTACAGAAAATAAAAATGACAAGAGCCCTCAATTTCCAGTGTTCAAGAGTCAGCAGGGTTAAGATAGAAATCCCTCAGATTTATGTCTCCACCAGTGATGATATAGCTGGCGAGTTGCTTTATATTAAAGTTTTGTCCTCTCAGTTGTAACAGTTATAAGGGAATCCTTCCTCAGGTACTGTTGTATGCATCAGGAGTTCTCTAGAGGACATTAATGTTGGCACTGCTAGTTAGGCAGATACTGAACTTAGTGTACCAGCAGCTTTTCCTGTGCTATGAATACCTGTCTTCAGGCAAAATAGATGTGAGTGAATTTGAGATGTCCTTTTAGCTATTTGTTCTGTCTGAAATCAAGTTCCCTTGTGCTGTGCAAAAGAAAAAAAAATGAGTGAGGGATTGCTAGCCATAATACATGAGAAGCAATATGACAGTTTAAAATAGCATTAATCAGAGCTGTAGACTGAATTTAGTATTATTTACTATTAGTCACAGAACATTTTGTTTTATTCGGCAAGACCTAATATAATATTCAACACTATATAATATTCAAGACCTAAATAAATAAATAAATAAATAAATAAATAAATAAATAAATAAATAAACAAACAAATATTCTTGATCCGTCAACTAGCCTGGAGAATTTATGCATGAAAGACAAAGAATGAAATGATGGAAACATTGCAAACTGTGAGGAGTTTTGCCCTTAAATATGAAGACTTATAGAAAATCTGAAAATGAAAATACAGAGTGGTGGATATTTCTCAAACTCCTGGGGGAGTAAATGCATCATGTACATGTCCATTAGTAGTAATAATCCTCTTCCTACTCTGGCATGAGAATGATGGCAGGGGAGGCGGACAACCTGACTGAAGTACAAGTGTAGGTTGGCCTTCACCCTTGGAGGAAATATTTTTCTTAAGATCTTGAAGACAACTTCAGATGGACACAAGAGTCCTAACACATATTTGCGCTATCGCTGAACACCTTCCATACCAAAGCAAATTATGTGATGTTTGGTTCATCGTGTATGGGCATTAGAGTCAGGGGTATTGTTGGATTTAACATCTTCTAAAGGAATGAAAACTGGTTATTGGGGTGTCAGAATCCAGAGGAAAGAAAGAAGCAGTGGATGTGGTTATGCAAAGAAGTTGTCAAAGAAGGTAACTTCACTGTGATTGATAGTATGTTGCTGGACTGCTGCCATTCACTCTGAGAGATTTGGTGGGGGGTGTTGCACGTAGCTGCAGGAAATGGGCTATTTGGAAGGAAAATTGCAGTGATCTTCCTGGACAAGAACTATGAGGATTGAAAGTTTGCAGGGATAATTCATCCTGGAGCAGAAAGGAAGCAAGAGCCTCCAAAGAGTCTTGCAGAGGTAATTGGTAAGAGGCACTGGGAGTGGAATATTTAGGACACAGGGAAGGCAGAGAAGAGAGGGGAGAATTTTGTCATGTTGCTTGGGTGGGACTGAACACGAGGTTATTGGAAGGGTTACCTTTTGGATGAGATTAAAAATTCCAGAGTGGATCCTGCCTACACTGAAGTCGATGATGGCAATGACCATTTCTACTGACATTAAGGTGGCCAGAGCCCCACTCATGATCAAATAAATGCAGAAAACTAGGATAGCTGTAAAATGCTTCGATGTCAAATATCTGTGGACACAGTAGTGATTCTTAGGCATTAACCCAAAAAGATCTCTGCTAGCCATTTTCTAGGAGAAAGGTATCATTTTCTTCCACTTTACAGAGACATAAACTGAGGTCTATGTAGGACTTTCAGAAGGAGAAAGGAATTCGGGTGCTTAAGTCTGATTTTAATTACACTGCTGGAGCTGGGAGAGAGGAGAGAACAAATACCCTGGCTCCTGGCCTTTTGATGAGACCACTGCACAGCTATTAAAGGACTTGTTTTCCTTTCTGATTACATTTGACCATTTAAATCCATTTAAGCTTTTACTCTAAAAGGAAAAGAGTGCATGCTCAATTCTGGAGTAATTAGGTAATGTTGGTATTATACTCTGAAGCTGTGAAGTGCTAATTTATGTAAAAGACGAGTAGTAGTATTTTTAGTGCTTGAGTATGATATCATCAGGCTGACGCATAAGAACAGCAAAGTGTGAAAAATTACATACATCGGCTGTGAAAAATTGCATACATCTGCTGTGCCTTCCTAAAAACAACTGAAACCAAAATAATCAATTGAAAAAAAAATTATGCTGTAGTTTGCAACACTCATAAAGATATGTCTGATAAGAAAACGGTGTGTATTTCCAAATAAGGGTCTACCAAACTTGTTGGAAATATAAACTATTTTGAATATTTACATTTCTTTGTTTACATTTCATTATTTTTCAGGGGTTTGACTGACTTAGTGTACATATTTCAGAGCAAAACTTAAAACGTACTAGAATCGAGTCTGTTGTTTCCAAATCCTAGGGCCCACGAAACAGCTACTTAAACAAATGGAAACAACCTTTGCTGGTGCCAACCAAAATGAAAGGCTGAAGGAAAGCAGGAAGTAATCCACATAGAAAGTGTGTAACTTATCTTGAGAGGGACAGCAGCAAGGCTCCTCTGCAGCAAGCATTCAGGAAGGGAGAAGCACAGATAGGCATCTTCTACAATGAGAATGGCCTGTCTGAGCGAGATTAACCCTTGCCACAGAAAACAAAGATAAACTATCAGTGTTCCAGAGAACAGTGTAAAGTGCTGGACTGAGATGAGACCAAATCTGAAATACAAAGCCTCAAAATACAGCTTTGCAGTAAAAAGGTTCTCAACTAAAGAAAGGCAGTGAAATTCCACTGATATGACAGGTCAGACTGGAATGATTCCCAGATTCTTCATACTTGTAAAAAATAAACCACTGGAGAAGGTGTATGCAAAGTAACCTGCCTAAAATGACAAACAAGATGAGAAGGTTTATTGCTTACAAATTCTCCTGAACCCGCAGCATATTTCTAAAAACCTGGAATGGATGGCGCTGCCATTACCACACAGTACACACATTATAATTATTTCATTTAGGAGAAGAAGGTAATCAAATCAAAGGAGAAAATGCAACTGAAACTGCAACTGTCTGCTGACAGTGTATGATACGCGACATCAACACCACAGCTTCTTGTAACCCTTTATCATCAAGAGGAAGACTAAACTACTTCCCTATTTCTTTAAATAAAACTTTAAAGTGGCAAAGTTGCTGGAGAAGCCTTAAGGACCATAGTGATTACATAGAACAACTGCTTTCCTACATACTACAACACCATTTTTGCACACACTTGTTTGCTGTACACAGAACTCTTGCAGTTCCATGAAAGTCAGTATTTCTCACGTGGTTTAGAGAGAATCTGCTGCATATGATACTGCTAGGTCCAATAAGCATACCCAAAGTACGTGCTTATCCACATCTAAATTGGTGTTCAGCATTGCAACCAAACATTTCTCATGTAGTAACCATTATGTTAATTTTACTAACATTTTCTTGAAGTCAGAAATATTGACATTGCAAAGACACAATCTGGACTTAATCAATGGAATAATATAATTATATTTTTAATTGGGTATTATTAAATTCCAGGCCAGACACTCACACAGATCAGTGTCTCAAGTGGACTGTTGTGTTATAAAGATGTGATTACCTGAAAATCCAGTCCCAAGTACAGACAGTTGCTGGATCTAAGTTGTGTCAAATTGAACGGTTGGTAGTCTGAGAAGTTAAGATTTTGTCAGTCTTACTCATACTGAGAAGAATCTTTACTTCCTGCATAGCCTCACCCACTTAAAATAGAATGTTTGTATGCAGATATAAGACAGTAGGGTACTGTGTGAAGTGATCTGTCCAAAAAACATGACTGTTGATCATGTGTATAAATGTATCTGGATTGAGCCCTATATTTGTAATCACAGATTTTATTTTTTTTTTAGCATTCCAATTCATTCTAGTAATAAGTTTCAATTATTCAGTGGACTTCAAATAAATTACTTGTCAACTACCAGTTCAATTAATTACAGAATGTATACGACAAATGCTTTAGGTGTACTCATGCAGGTCTAATACATACTTAGAAGTATACACACTGCTTTCTAATAGTTTTTAATTAAATAAAACATCTCATTCTACCTAAAAAAAATATAAAATAAAGTCTTTCTTGACCCAAACGAGTAGTTATTAGTACGTAGCTTGGCGTCCAATTTGTTCATACAGCCTAGCCCTGGTGACCACTTTCCACCTCTGTGCTCTATTTGAAGCTTGTGTTATTCAGTTTACTACAGAAGCTGCCACTGCTTTGTCAAAAGCACCTGAATGTTTCCTTTTGTTATTTCTGTTTCCCGCTGATACCAAAACATAAAGAGTAGTGAAAAGATCTGTGTTGGGGTTCTGTGTGACCAAGTACAAATGGAGTGATGCTTGATTCATTATTTGCTTACGTGTGTGTTTATTTTAGTATGTTTACATCCTCTCGTGCCTCTTCAGGAAATAATGTTTGTAATAAGTTTTCCCATTTTTGCAGAGTTACTTTTTCAAAAAAGATACCTTGCAGTGAAATTACTCTTAAGGAATCCTCTCAGTTGTGATCACACAAGTTTGAAAGACTGCACAAAGAGGGCATATAAGGGTAAAAAAATGGAGCTTGCCATGCTTCCCAAGACATTCTCACATAAACAAGATCATGCAGATAAGGGTGCAAAGCCACATCCATTATTATCAAAATAAAATACACTGGCACATTACGATCTTGATCCATCTAACAAAACACAAAAAAAAATTGGGTGGGAAGAGACTAGCACAATTTGCATAACCTGTGTTCCTTAACTGTGACCAGAAATTTTATGTGTACATCTTTGGTTCCTGGCATACCAATAAGAGATGGAAGTACATGCAACCCTCTAACATAGCCCCTAATGCTTCAAGGAAGTTCCTTGCCCTGGGTAATCCTTTTCAGAATAATTTGCTGCTAATAAAGCACACCTGTAACCTCAATTCTCAGCACTTGCAACCAGCACAGAGATGATTTATCCTGTGAAACCTGTCAAAGAAAAAATTAATCCCATACAGACTAATTGAGATAGCACATTCTGTGTCTCTTTCTGCATTTCCACTGACTTTCTCCAACTAACCAACTCTTAGGAATACAATACAGATTTGCTTTGACATCACTGCAGTAACTCCTGGTAACATAGGCCACCACTGAAAGAAATCCCCAGTAGGTCATCTCATCCACACGTGGGCTGCCCACCTGTATGTCAGGTGCAGTACCTCTCTGAACAGTGGCCTTCACTGGGAGAGCAGACTGTTGAAACCAGAGGCTAGATGCTCAGCTCTGGGGAATGCCTGGCTACTGTCTGGACCAACAGAGGGGAGCTGTGATGGATTTAGGAAGCTTGTGTCTGATACTGAACTAAGTAAACAGAGTTAATCCTGTTTTCTGCCATAGTCTGGGGCTGTTCGAACAGTCAAATTTGCCATGGTAATTCCTTCCCACCTGGATACACAGAGGATCTCATCACTAGACCCATGGTTAATCTTGCATCCAATCTTTCCCCTCAATCCCATAAGAATAACAGGTATCTTAGTATTGCAGAAAACATAGTTTCCTGTTAATCAAAACCCCAACAGCAAAAAAACTTAAATGTTCTTCTCACAAAGGGAATTCTAGGGGGTAATAAACAGGCATGTTGAGAGACCAAAACAGATTTCTCCACTTCCTGGGTGCCCATCTGGAACAAACTTGTCATTCGTCCTCAGGGTGGGCAGTGAAACTAGGGACAACCATCCAACAAAGATCTGGGGACCTCCTGTACCACAGTTCCCTCTTCCATCCCAACTGCCAGATGCCTCTGGGAAGGGTGGGATTGAAGGTAGCTTTGAAGAGGTCAGATGTGAGAGCAGGCAGAAAAACGTGACTTGTCTTCTCAATAGCAGAGTGTCATTCCTACAGAAAGGGCATTTCTTCCAGGATATCATTCTAATATAAAATTTCCTATCAGATAACCCTAGCAGCTGTCCTGACCTGGATTTTCCTGACTGCTTTGTGTCAGCGTGGGAGGGAACACACAGGAACTCATCTCCACAATCATCTGGGACAGACAAGTTACAGAGAGTTAGGGATTACATTTTCAAAATTGGCAAAAAAAGAACTTGAAGATCCAAGTCCCCCTGAAATTCAGAGCCCTGGACACCTTGTTCCAGGGACATACCCCCAATACTCAGCAAGTTTAAACATTTCCAGTAAATATCTGAAGACACGCCATCTGGGATTCTCCTTTGTGATTTTCCTTTCCTTCCTTTCACCACACTCAGCAGACATTCCACTCTGGAAGGAGTGAACAGGGCCGCATCTGCAAGCCAGCCTTCCAATCCAAAATGTTAACATTCAACTGAGGATCCATCTTCTTCTTTCTTTTCCATTGTCGTGTTTGATGTTTCTCAGTGATTTGTCCTAGATGGGCCCTTCAGTCACATTCTGCTTTCAACTCTACTCTGATTCTTCACTTGAGAAGCAACTCTGTGAATCCTGCTGCTTTCATTCCCACCCCTGGCCATCTCCTCCAGCTTTCTCCTGTTATGCAGTGCTCTGCTTTCTTGCTGTCTGAATGAGGAACCAACTTGTATGCAAAAGACTTTGAAGAATATGAGTGAAAAAATTTCTTTAAATAACCATGGCTTAGATCAGGAGTGGCAAACAAATGAGATTTGGGGTTTCCTAAGAGCTCAGTGGTGATGGGCTTATGCTTTGTCCTGCATCCCCTTAGCTGCCATTCACAAGTCTTCCAGCCATTTCCTGGAAAGCGACCAACTGACTGTGTTCCCACTTTGCTATGGCCATAAACAATGACAGACTTGCCTTGTCTGGCACTGCTCTGCTGAGCCTTATCTGGATCCCATTGCAGCTCCCGATGGAGAAAGCACCATCCCACCTAATTCTTTGTATGTGGGCTGTAAATACTTGATATGTTTTGTATGAGTGAAGTGTCATGGAGGCTGTGACTTCCCTACTATTGCTTCTGGCAGTCTCACGCCAATTGTTCATAACTCACTTTGGCAAGCTGGCAGCTTCCAGCACCTGAAAGCTGAAAATAGGAAAGGGCATTTGCAGGGTGGCGATACAATGTGTGCTTGGCTTTAAAAAGGATCACAAACTTAAAGCAGCAGAGAGCAAAAAGGCATATCAGTATCACCATGGATATGTGACATTAAACAAACCACTTGTCATGATACACAGCTGACTACTTGCCAAATGGAACAGGATCTTCTTATTATTCATTGTTTTGTCCTGCTAAAGCTGCACACCAACGTGAAGAAAAACTCCAGAAAGGTACTGTCACTTTTCTGTCCAAGTCCAGCTGCATTGGACATCCTTGTTCAGTGGCAATTCCCACACCCATCTACTCATGTGCATTTGAGGACCAAAAGGTGAAATCATGGTGGGCACCCTACATAACTGCTCCAAGAAAGGGAGCTCCAGGATAAGGTAAATTCCTTGAAGTAACTCACACTTTTAAAGCTTCTTGTCCTGCCAGCACTTTAATTTCACCCCTTTTGTCCCTCACAGCTGGGAGGTCAGCCAGGTATTTTCCTGGTATCCCATGTGTGCCCAACCACTGCCACCTGCCCACGTGGCTTTGCCAAAGGATTGCACCAGCCACACAGAGACAATCATCCATCACAGCTCAGTGCATCCAGGAGCCCAGCTCTGCCTCCATCTCAAGGAGAGACAAGGCAGAGATAATTAACTATCCTTTAGGTTTCATAAGCCATTGCAGCCAAGTAAGAACCCGGCCCACTCAAAAGGGGGCAAGACGGTGGCACATGGAGAGCCTCTTGAAGCATCCCATTTGCCTCACCTGTGCCTCTTCAGGGAGACCCTCCTGCACTGTGGTGCATCCCTGCAAAGCACGTGGAGGAGCAGAAACCCCATCTCAGCCTACATGATGGCCGTCTTGACCTCATATTCACAATTGCTGGTGCCGGAGGGAGTGTCCTGCCTATCACTGTCCTCTCTGTGTGCCCGTAGAGGGCTCCAAGAAGAAAAACAAACACGGAAGCAGAAAGCCAGGCAAAGGCACTGTGGAAAAGTGGGCCACCATCCAGCATTTCCCTGCGGCATGCCTACCCCAGCCCCTCAGCTCTTCCCTGCTACTTCAGCACGGCTGCCCTTCAGAGAGGATCTGGTGGATCTGGAGCAAAGGGGGTGGAGGGGCGGCTTGGATAAGCGTGGCCCTTGCCGGGGCTGTGCAGTGAGGCAGGGCTCTGCCGGGCAGGGAGAGCGACAGGGGAAGTACCCGGCCAGGGCGATTGACCGTGCAAAGCATGTGCCCACCCGCAGCCTGCATGTTTTGTTTTCTCTTTGCCATTCCAATGAAAACAATCGTAAATAACTGTAATAAACCCCACCACACCGACCAAGGGCAAGAGTGGGTGGGCATTCGCCCTGCACAGCCCGGGTGGCAGCGGGGGAAAAAACAGGAGATGGAGGGGATGTGGGAAGTGGGGAGCGTGCCGGTATCCCCACATCCACCTCCCGCATACGGCGCCCGTGTTTGTGGAAAAAAGTGGATTTCGGATCTCGCCTCTGGGAGAAGGACCGGCCTCAAGGACGCCCACGCGAGTTCTGGGGCCTCACGCCGGCGGATCCGGGCACCTGCACCGCGGCGGCGCCGGAGGGACGGACCTCGCCCTGCCCGGGCAGCGCTGCCGGAGCGCTCGGCCCCACGCGTGTCGGCGGCGCCGCGCTGCAGCGACACGAGCGGACGGGGCGCAAAGGGGCAGCGGCGATGCGCGGGCGCGGGGCCAGACGGGGCCGCGGGCGGCCGGAGAGCGGCCGCGGGGTGCGCGGGGTGGCGCTCGTGCCGCCTCGCCGCGGAGCCCCGCTTTGTTCCCGGGGGAGGCGCTGAGCGCGGGGTGCGCGGGTGCCTTCCCGAGCCGCCTGTCCCCTTCCCGCGTGTCTTCGAACACGCGTGTGCCCCGCTGCCTGCGCGCGCGCGCTGAGTGCTGGGGGTTTGGGGTTTTTTTTCCCTTTTCNCTTGCTCCAGGTTTTACTTCTGGTTGCCTGTAAGGGTTTTGCTCCTCCCTTCTGAAATCCTATATTAGCCGCGGCCAAAGCCGTGTAAGGAACACAGCTCATTGTTGGCAAGTGCCGATGCGCCTCGCGGAGGGGCGAGAACCAGCTCCGGGGCTGCGGCAGCGATCGCGGCGCCGGTCACGTCAGCGCCGGGGAGAGGGAGCCGGAGAAGCCCTCTCTATGCTGGGTGACTCTCGCTGACTGATTCCACCGCCACCTTTGAAGGAGAAGAAGAAAGAAGCCGGGAGGTGAGTGCGGCGGTTCTCGTGGCTGGTGCCGGGTGTCCCTTTTGTGTGCAACAGGAAAAACGTGACTGTATAAACACGCGAGGAAAGGTGTTTCTCGGCTGCCTGGCTTCACGTCCTTATCTGTGCATTACCGTATTTTCACCAAAATAATTGGGACTTAATTCCAAAAGTTGCTGACAGCGGCTAGGTAGGACTTGCCAATTCTTTGCTTGTTCCTCGCAAGTTAGCGAGAGTGCCGTGGGAATCCGCTGCCTTCGCGGGCGAAGCCGGGGGGCTTGGGCGGCTCCGGAGCGTGCGGGGAGGCGGCGGCGGTGGCCGAGTGCGACGCTCCCCGCCGATAGGTATGCGCGACTTGGAGTGGGAAGGCGTGCTGCCCGCCGGATTAGCGGAGGGGACCGGGATTTTCGGTCCGCGGGCTCCCCTTTTATTTTTCCTTTTGTACTCCATGGTGGAGCCACTGTAGATTTTTGGGAGGTTTTTTTATTTTTATTATTATTATTATTATTCCCTCCACCGGGAGGAAGGAGAGAGGACTGCAGGACCAGCGAAGTAATTTCTGCCAGGGCCAGGCATATGCAGCTGGTCCGGGAGAGGACAGCTGGATGTCCGAGGAGGGTGTATTTTCCTAATGTATTCACGCGCTAACTTTCCAGGTGAGCCATGGCAGACCACATGATGGCCATGAACCACGGGCGATTCCCCGACGGATCCGGCGGGCTCCACCATCACCCTGCGCATCGGATGGGCATGGGGCAGTTTCCCACCCCCCATCACCACCACCAGCAGCAGCAGCCGCCGCAGCAGCACGCCTTCAGCGCCCTGATGGGCGATCATATACATTACGGAGCTGGGAGTATGAACGCGAGCAGCGGGGTGAGGCACGCCATGGGGCCGGGCAGCGTGAGCGGAGGGCACCCGGCCGGCAGCATGCCGCCCCCCGCCCGCTTCAGCGGCTCCCAGTTCATGGCCCCCCCCGTCGCCAGCCCCGGAGGGCAGCTGAGCGCCAGCATGCAGCTCCAGAAGCTGAACAACCAGTACTTCAGCCACCACGCCTACCCCCACAGCCACTACATGCCGGACTTGCACCCCGGTAGCCACCAGCTGAACGGCGGCAGCCAGCAGCATTTCAGGGACTGCAACCCCAAGCACGGCGGCGGCGGCGGCAGCGGCTTGCCGCCCGCCGTCCCCCACGTCCCCGCGGCAATGCTGCCGCCCAATGTCATAGACACGGACTTCATCGACGAGGAGGTCCTCATGTCCTTAGTCATCGAAATGGGGCTGGATCGCATCAAGGAGCTTCCCGAGCTGTGGTTGGGACAGAACGAGTTTGACTTCATGACAGACTTCGTTTGCAAACAGCAGCCCAGCAGGGTGAGCTGCTGATTCATTTAAAACAAACAAAGGACTTTTATCGGTGCGAATGAAAACATTCCCCTAGACACGGTGTCTCACTTTTCAGGGCTTGAAAAGGTGAGAATCTGGAAAGCAGAGTCAACTATGCGCTTGTATAATTTTTTTTTTTTTTAAATCGCTGCCACTTTTTTTTTTCTTTTTGTAGCTTTGTCACTCACCTCCCCTCCTGTAGTAATAATATCTAGCGAACTCTGCCTTTTAAAGTTGGTTGCCCCCCTCCCGACCTCCCTCTCTTAATTTCCTCGCAGTAATGTGCCCATAATTCCCACAGTGCCGGACTGTTAGATACTAATCTTGGCAAATTGCTTAATCTTGTGGATTTTGTAAACTATGATTTCCAATGACTTGAACTGCATTCAAATTCTGAGTGAACAGGGAAAAAAAAAATTGCATTAGTTGGTTGCATGAACTTTGAAGGGCAGACACTACTGCACAAAAGCTGCCATCTTGCTTAATTTTTAACTATGCATTGCAGTGCAGACTAATTTTTTTTTTCCTGAATACGCTAAACTGGAAGCTTAACAGATGTGGGCCAAACCTTTCCAGATCAGGAAAAGTAATACTGTTACTTAAAAAGTCTGCTACCCATTCCCCCTCCCCCATATGTACAGACAATAATATGGTGTGGATGGAATGTTGACTAGTGGCAAACATTTCACAGATTTTTTTTATTTTGTTTCTGTCTTCAGCGTTTTGACACTGTGCTAATATAGTTTATTCAGTACATGAAAAGATACTACTGTGTTGAAAGCTTTTCAGGAAATTTTGACAGTATTTTTGTACAAAACATTTTTTTGAGAAAATATTGTTAATTTATTCTATTTTAATTTGCCAATGTCAATAAAAAGTTAAGAAATGCTTTAGTTTTTCTAGAAGTCATTTACCAGTATTTTTCTTCAAAATTCTTCCCCACTGTCCCTGGTAAGTAGAACATAACATCTTATCTGTACAACCGTGTTGGTGTGCAAAAAGACATTCCAAGATAGAAAGTACACTACACCTATGTATATGTCATGGTGAACTCTGTAGGTGAGCGGGATTTGAACATACTTACAGCAAAAAGCCTCATGCATTACATTGTAATATGCCTGTCAGTGTGGTTTTCTGAGAAATAAAGTTGCCAAGGGCGCAACTTTTTTTGTGACATGCCAACATACTTGCTTTAAATGTAGTTGTCCAGAGTTATGATGCATAAAGTATTTATTATATTTATCTATTAAACTTGTAATTTTATAAATCTGCTTTCATTTATATAGTAGACTTTGTTCTTTTGTATATTCATTATCTCACCTGGAAGAGCTATGTAAAAAGTGTTTGTAACGTGGGAAGGGTGGGTGGTGGGTGTCACCCTCTGCCTCTCTCTCACCTCACAGAGTAACACAGGAGATTGCTGCATCAATCCAGATCTGTGTGACACTGGAACCAGTTTCATTGCATTTCCAGTGACTTGGGAGAAGGGGAATATGTCACTGAAGTATTCCACAGTGGGACATCTCTGACCCCTCCCTCCCAGAAACTGCTGCCAGCTGAAGCCACTGACACAAGTCCATGCAGGTCTACTTCAAATATTTCGGAGAAAAATGCCCATTATTTAAAGGCAGCTGACATTTAGTGCCAACTGTTGCTGCCTTCTGCCCTCACTTGGCCTATGGCAAAGCTCCTGCGCAAGTTATTAGTTTGGTGAGGGCTGTGGGATCAGGACCCTAATAATACATGTAATCCTGTTTAGCCATGCTTCCCAAGTTCGATAAAGGAGCAGTACCACTGAGCTTTCTTTTTGCTTACTTTTTAATCCCTGTCTCCTGAATTAGGAAGAAAAACAGCATGGTGGATGTAGTTAAATTTTAAACCTGGTCACGTAAACAAGAGGATATCACCACACAATGAGAGTGTAAATAGCAGTGTTTTGAATCAAGCTGGGAAATTAAACTGATTACTATTTCTAAGATTGCCCCAGCTGGTGAGAAAAGTGATACTTGTCCTTCTTTGCCTTACAGACACAAAGCAACTAACACATTTATGAATGTAAAAAAAAAAAAAAAAAAGTATTAGCAAAGGTAAAAAGAAGAAAGTGTATGCTTCTGGGAAAAACTGAGATGAGAAAAATACACTCTGCAGGCACTGACAGTCCATTCCTAGAAAACTCAATACCAAGAATTAAAAAAAAGCAGCCTTCTGGTTTCAGCCAGTGATTGCTAACGTTTTGTGACAGTAAATTTTACATCAAATGACAGTAAATCATAACTTACCAACTCACCAATAACATAAAAGAGTGTTTAGAAGAATATAGCTGTAGTTTTAAGAGCCATTGCCCAATTTGCTACTACATAAATCCTTTTTCCATTTTAAGGCTGTTTGATCTGCGCACGTTTCATTGCCCTCTTCTGCGGGAGTTAGGGAGGGTGACTTTTCTGATTCTAATCAACTTCTTGTAAAACAGACTATCAAATTATGTGCATACCAAATTGCATAGATGTTTAAAGCCTCGATGATCTTCTAAAACCAAAGGGAATACTCTCGCTTTAATGATAGGCACTTTTGCTTCATAAAGTTGGTTAAACAACAGATTCTTCACAGTTGAGACATCACTACTTAAGTCTGTCAACATTAAATCCTTCCATGCAAGCTTTTCCAAGAGTAGGCAGTTCCATGGGCACACTGGTAGAGTCTATTTGCATACAACTCCGTGTAAAACTGAGAGCTGCTGCCTCTGAGGAACAGCAGCTGCTGAAAGCACTGGCTTTGGGCAAGGCATTGCCAAGGGGTTTTATGATTTCTTAAAAGTAGACCCTTGGGAAATTTGCCAAACAATCATATTGTCTGCCTTGTCCCTTAATTTCTAATGAAGAGCCAGATCCCAGTGGATAGCACAAGTGTGTCTTTTTTTATTCATTATATCATCTACTGAGCAATATTGGGGGCCTGACCCTCATCTTGCCGACATGAACCCCTTGGCAATGGTCCCACTACTGGCTCCCATGGCTGAGGCAGTAACAGGCTTTCAAGTAGATTCTCTCTGTCCTCCACACTGCTTCGAAATAGACTGAAGTAATTTATAATTGGAAGCCAGCGATTAGTGAAGGATGCACAGTGACCCAGTTCTCTAGCTCCTCACGAAGGACACTGCCGTCTCGCGTCCCACTAAGTTGCTGTCAGTACAGGAAACTTGACCTCTGTACTTTGGCTGGTTTTCAACTTCCAACATGGTACATGAGATCTGCTCCTCTTTAAGCCACGGCCATAAATAGACGCGCTGCTTTATTTGGAAGGGAGATCAGCCCTAAGCCGGCCCGCCACGCAACGCGCGCTCGGTGGGAAATTAGGCACCGATGAACGCCGTCCCCGTCCTCGTTCCCCGGGACCCGAGAATTCACGGGTGGGCGCTGGGCTGGAGCCCGCAGGAGGGGCAGCTGCCGCCCTCCGAGGGGCGCGGCCTCTGCCCGCCGGGGCCGTGGGCGCCGCGGGCGCCGCGGAAGCCCCGGCCCGGCCCCTCAGCCACCTGCGCCGGGCGGCCGCGGCGCCAGCGCGCCCCCCGGCGGCGACCGCGGGCTCTGCCGCCGGCCCGCTGAGGGGGCGCGGGAGTGAGAGCCGCCCCCGGGCCGAGAGTCGTCCCCGGGCCGGAACCCTCCGTCCTCGCCCCGGCCAGGGCTGTGCGGGGCCAGGGGACCGCAACGAGGCGTGCCGGGCCTCAGCGGGGGCACGGCTGTCAGCCAGGGCAGCCGGCCGAGTGCTCGTCACTGCCCTGCCCGAGGGACCCCTGGAGAGCCGTGGGGGGAGAGCCGTGCCCGCCGATGGCGACCCTCCCCAGCGCCCGGCCCGAGGGGGGTGCGGGCCCTCCCGAAATTTGTCGGCGCGGGTTTAGAAAAGAAGCACACAAACATGGTGAAAACGTGCCTGTTGGTCTCAGGTTTTATTATTTAAAAAAAAAAAGTAAAAAGAAAAGTTATATAAACAAGGATTATCCCCTGCTTATCTCGTCTTGCTAGGGGGATTGGAAAATTCCAACATCTGGATTTGCGGAGTTCCTTTCATTTGTTTCATTTTTTAGTCACTCTCCTTTTTTTTAACTTTTCCCCCAGGGAGATGTTTTCCACACTCAGTTGGATACGAAGCCCTGTGGATCACTGGTGTTCAGGCAAAGGCTTGTGTCTGTGGAGCCCCACAGAAGTAGTTCATCAGGGCATAGGTGACCTCTGCATCAACATCTGGCTGTAGGAGTCAGCCTATTCCTACCTTGTTCCTGCCATCTCCCTCCTGCCTTCAGCCTCTGCTTCCTCCTGACTGTGGCACACCAGTGTGAGCTGGTACCCAAGGGGACAATACACCCTTGTATCATCAGAAACCCCAGCAAAATCGTGGGTCACAAGCATTGAGTGGAGGGAAACTAAATCACAAAAAGCAGTTCTTGTCCCTGATCCTACAGCTGTCCTTTTTGAAGCCTTCAGTTCTTAAAAAATACTTAGGTTTACTGCAGACAGGAATAAGAAATGCCAATGTAATGGATCTGGGCTACACACACTGACCTTAACCTGATTTATTTCTGTATCATCACTCATAGGGATAGCAGTGTGAACAAGGACTAGGTAACATTGACAGGAGCTGTTTAAATGATAAGACAAAGTATTTTTTAAATAGTCTGGCAGATATATTTGTCAGATAACAGTGCATGTGCAATAAAACTCAGATGAGGAATCAGAGGAATTTGGAACCCAAGGCAGCAGCATTTTCTCAGGATTTCATGTATTCTCAGTGCATCATTTTGTCAGTAAAGAGGAGGTGTTTTACATAGTTTATGAAAATATATTTACACATTTCAATATGGTGTCACTATTGTGCTCACGCGCAAGATAAAGCTGAGTCTCAGTAACTGCAACAATAAAGAGATACATCAAATGACTGAACAGATGAGCTGCTGTTATGGTAGGTTCTCTGTTATTCTCTTTGCCTCATTTTAGAAAAAAAATTGCAGCACCCGGTTTTTAATAGAGTTGGTTCAGTCCCTCTCCATCTGCTGTGCCTTTCCCCCTCTTAAAAAATTACAGAGGGCCAATTTGATCACAGGCCTGAAACAGATTTTGAAAGGCTTATTTACCATGTTAAAACCAAGCAAAACATTTTCCACCTTCCTGTGTTTCATGAAATGCTACCCACTTTTCACACCTTTTTCTTTCACTGGGCCATTTTGTTATCTCTCTCTATTGGAGTGTTCATTTGGCAGCATATTACCTATTTTATAAGCAATAAAGTAAAAGAAACTTTCAGAATTGTCAAGTTCCTAAAACTGTGACTGAAGTTATTAGTGCAAGTACACATCATTTCTTAAGCTCAAAAGCTAATTATTCAGCAGATTCTCATTGCAATAGGATGCTGAGGGCAGTTTTGATCAAGAGCCTCCTAAGAATTGCCCTGTGAGTTTACTGCTGCAGGCTGCTTTGCTAGCACTTGTGCACCGTGTGGGAGAGGGAGACATTTCTGAAAGTATATAAAATGTCTTATCTGCTGCTATTCAAACACAAGTAACAAAGAGTATTTCAGATTTCACTCTCTCTCTCTCTCTGCCAGGATACGTATTTAAAGGCTTGATACTCAAAATCTTTTCTATTTACTTCAAGTTACATTATTTGGTCTAATAAGTGATATTATCTCTGTCTACAAACCTCATACAGTTATATGCTCTCCATCAACTTTATATGAAGCAGAGTATGTATTTGAAGGCAGAAGTGAATTCTTAGGATTTCCCAATGCTAGGGAAAGACACCAAGATTCTGCACACATCTGCTTTGTACAGAAACTAAATAGTTATATTTTAGGTTCCTTATAGGATTATAAGGGTTATATAGTTATATTCTGGGATGCTTATCAGCAGGCTGCACTAAGGCTAGTGTGTGATGCAACAAGGAGGTGAAGGGCAAGGTTCAAATTCAGATGTGGGGATGAATACAAAGTCTTTCTAAGTAGCAGGTAGAAAAAAATTAGTGAACATCACGGAGAAAGTTTTAGGGAAAAGGTCTGAGGACCAGTAAATCCTCAACCTGATAGGCACTACGAATGTGTCTATCAGTGGAGTGGTCAGGGCAGGTTGGTTTTGCTCATCATGTCTGATAGGGCACAACACTGTATGCCAGGAAAGTGGAGAATTCAAGAAAACATGAGGTGCTGAGGTTTTGAGGTGTTAACCTTCCTCACAGACCATTATTTACAAGAAAAACCTAAATTTTCTTAGATGGATGTAAGTGAGCAAAACTGCTGCTGGATGGAGTCAATGAAGCCTGCAGTTTTGAGCATGAGCTTGTCTGCTCTTGAGGGTGGACTCGGGGTGCATGTCCCTGCTCCGGGACTGTGAGTAGGGAGCAGTCCCATTCCCATCAGTTATACTGGAAACCTTTGTAGCCAAAACATGGGCTTGAAGCCTGTGCTCAGTGCTGCTTCTAAAAAACACCTTCTCTCTTCTTAAATCCTGTGTAATATACTGTCTCAGCTTTGTCTGGTGGGACATTTTCAGTGGCCAGGAAGCACCACAGGCCTTGTGCCTCCTTAGGTCCTCACTCCAGTTTAATCAGGGCAAATGTAACCATTGAAAGTATTTGGGGCAGCAGCGTGTTTGCTTTGCGATGCACGGTCAGCCAGTGCGGTGCATTATTGCAGCTGTGCCCTGGGATGGTAGGGGAGGGTGACAACTGGTCTGTCACAAGTCACCTTGTCACTTTGCCCTATAAGGAGAAGGGCAACCTCTAATAGGCATCTTGCCCCGCCCCTGGCTCCGCAGAGAGGGACCTGCTGCAGGGCAGCCCGATCTCATCGGCTGCTTTCTTGGTCTCCGTCTGAGCTGTCGCCTTTTGAGAACTTGCCTGACATTTTAATTAAGCACTTTACATGGAAGATGCCAAGGCACAGATAATCACACAGATTTTTACAAGGAGCTGTTTAAATTGTTGATACGTACTTAGAGGTGCTTAGTTTCAATTCACAGTTGCTGTATTGAAGCAGAGCAGTAGTTATTTACCACGACAGACAAAGCTGTCAGTGCTGCAGAGAGGCTGCAGTACTGGGAGCTTGTAGCTAGGTGTAGCTGAAGCCCTGCCTTTCTTATTGATTAAGGTGTTTAAAAGAGCAGCCTTTTAATTTGATTTATCGTATACATTTTAACTGAATGAATGTAGTCAGAATGAATAGTGATGGATGCTTGTGGAGTAGAGCCTTTACCTAATGCAAGAATTGCTTCTTGGCAGTTCCACAGCGCCTTCACAAAAATTAGATTAATACA
Organism: Cyanoderma ruficeps; assembly: GCA_008694505.1. Taxonomy (NCBI): domain Eukaryota; kingdom Metazoa; phylum Chordata; class Aves; order Passeriformes; family Timaliidae; genus Cyanoderma; species Cyanoderma ruficeps. Next base: position 38,300,581 of record VZDJ01007749.1, on the reverse strand, counting down.
CGCAGCGACTCTCTTAGACTGGTTCCTTTGGCCTAAATCTCTTAGTCCAGGGGTCTTTTTGACATGGTTTGGTTTACATGTAATACTGCAAGCAGTGAAGTCCTTTATTAGAGGACTGTGTTGTTTTCCCCCAAGCTCTGTTACCAAGATCTGTGTTTAAAGGGCAAGATTTGCTCCACAGGAATCAGTGAAGCAGAGCACTTCTAAATTCCAAAGCTGAGCTCTCAGTATTTTGGCCTAAGGAAGGAAAGGCGACTACTTTTCTTCCTTGCCTATCCTTCAGATCTCTCCAACCCTTAATGTACATAACAACTTTGCCCTGAATGGCATTCTCATAACTGTGATTGAAGATAAGGCAAAGTTCAAGGAGGTACATTCTATTCTCCCTCTTTTGGTTTTGGTGTTTTTTTGGGGTGGTTTTGTGGGTTTTTTTGTTTTGTTTGGGGGGGGTTTTGTTTTGTTTGTTTGTTGTTTGGTTTTGGTTTTTGTTGGGTTGTTTGTTGTGGGGGTTTTGTTTGTTTGTGGCTAGTTTTGGTTTGGGGCTTTTGAGTTTTTATGGTTAGCTTTCAAAAGACACTAGTCTTGAAGTGTAAAAATTGACAGGACTTAACTTTATTATTCACCTGTGATATTTTCCAGATATGCTTTATAACCAAAATCTAGATCAGTGATCTTTGGGTCCAGTTCTGAGCTAGATAACTGCTTGGTCAGTGAAGTCCAAGTAAAAAATCAAGTCCTGACTTATGGCTTATCCAGTAGAGCCATAGCCATAGGATCCTTTTGGGAGTGCTGGCAGTACTCTATGCCAAAACTGTACAGCATATTCTGAGCCTAATGCAGCTACTTCAGCTCCCCCAAAGTCACCCCACCAGAATCAGTGGGCCTAAAAGTGCTCAGAACACATTATTCATTTTAGGAGGATTATATGTTACTTGGTCATGTTATATCATAGTGGTGTAAATTAGTCTTGAGTATTTTAAGTCCTTCTTAAGAGTCTGGAGTGGTGTTGCTGGAGACACTGCTGGATCAAGTTAAAGTGTTGCATGAACACAGCACTGCAGAGGCAGACATGAACCATCCTCTCTAGCTCCAACACCTCGTGTAACAGTGGTAATTTCAGATTGGATTACACCACAGTTCGCAATCACTATGATGACTGAGAGTCTGTCTGATGTTCTCATTAACTTAATTCAAATGTAGTGTCACACATTTGAGTATAACCTTAAAGTGGTGTTTGGGTCAAGAATGGGTATGGGTACATTCTGATCCATATTTTGCTCTGACGTTAACTTATTGGGGTTTATTATTGTTAAAATCATTTTGATAAAGAGCAACTGTGACCTTCTGATTTTTTCCTCAGCCTAAAGTGAAATAATTTGAAAATGTCTTCTTTCTTAGTTTTGTGGGGTTTGTATCAACCTGGTAGCAGGTAGCCTTTAACTACCGAGAAGGAAAGAAAAGTAGATGGAAATGTGATTGACTAACATTTTCCTAATTTCTTTTCCTCTCCCACAAAAATGAGCAGCTCCAAAGTGCTTGTCAGTGGCTTTGATCAGCCTCTTTCATTGTGAGGAAATTGCATGCTGCTTTTTTTAAGGAAGCTTATGTACATTCATGAATCGCTTTCATGTATGTCACACCTTCGGGCTATAGACACACTTGTTTTCTGGTTGTTCTGTTAAATAGTAAAGACATAGGTGTGTATATAATATTTAACATCCAAGCCAATTCACACTGCCAGTAAAGCATTGTTATCAGGGAGAATTTGTACTTTCCTTTAGAAAGGCAAGTTGTCAGCTTACACCTTGTGCCAAGAGCTACCAGATTCATGACTCCTCAGTGTTTGTTGCCACAGATGGGTGATCATGCTGAAATGCTGCATGACTTTCTTCTTCCACTTCGTTGATAAAGGTTATGTGGAAGATTGATGACCTGTGGGTATCCTTGACATCTGACAGTCTACGAAGGAACTGGGTCATGGAACTGGACTTTGAAACTGACAGAGCTTCACAAGGACCCAGCTAGTCAAACGTTAGCTGATGACATAAAAGGAAAGAAAATACAGAGAAAACCAAACTTAAAAGAACTGTATTTTCTCATTGCTTGCTGTTGGCTGGCACATAGATGGTTTCTGGGGGCCTTACTGGCTGGTGTGCCCTCCAAAAGCTTTTCCTCTTTGTGACTGGCAAATAAGTGAGAAAGGATAGGACTAAAGACTGGGTTTTTTGGGGTTTTTTTGTATTTTGTAGTTGGTAAAACAGTCCACAGTCTTATGAATTGTGACTATTCTTCTTGCCTGCTCTGCTAGCTGACCTGCTAGAGAGAAAAGATTATGGCTCAGAAGCCAACACTGAGAAGCCTGGAGGTGCAACCAGATGGTAGGAGCCTCCTGCACCAGGAAGGCACTATCATGTAAGAGAATGGTGGCTCTGAGTGACTTACTGTGTATTATCTTACAGGACAGGGAAGATAGATGAGAGACTAAATGATTGGGGCACGGGGGGAAGGAAAACAAACTAAGAAAAGGTAATATTCATTAGTTATTAGAATAATGATATTACAGTCCTGTGATTTTATTTGCATTTTCCTGTGTGGGTTATCATAGTCACAACCTCTGAAATTTCTCAGAGATCTCACAGATTTTTCTGAATTTAATGAAAATCAGAATTACACATTTCCCTGGTCATGTGGACTACAGGTCCTTTGTACAGGAATAGATTAGATTGGTTAACATTTCCAGTCCTATATTTACTTATTTACTTAACTTTGTTAAAAGCAGTGTGGGTTTTAGACCATCTTTGCTTGACTGGGCAGGTCGCATGAATTTGTCAACCCATGTAAACCCTTTGCAGAAAGTGAAGGCACATAAAGCACAGAAAGACACAGAACATTTTTGTGAGGTGGACTTCCCTTTCACTCTAAGTATGCAACTCTGGTCCTCCTGTGTTAAGCAAGCATGCCACAATTAAAGTAGAAAAGAATCTGAGCACATCTTGTTCCTATCTGCATGACCTTGGATAAGTCCTTATTTATTGTGCATTAACACGTAACACTTTATGTCTCAGTTTACCCTTTCAAATAATGAGTACAGTGTGCTTTTTGCAGTTCACTGCTGCTTGATGTTGAAGTTACTTAATAGGTTATATTATAATCTTGCATGCAAGCTACTGCACAACTGAAAAACACTGGAAGCCACAGAGACAAACAGTAACTAGTGATGTATCATGCAATGCTATAGAAACACAGACAATATTACAGATAGCCTGATGGTGAGTTTCCAAGTGAACTCGAATTGTTCTCTCTGATTCTGAAGTGGGGGGCTAAATAGTTAATTTTCTTCTCTTAGTTCAGCAATTCCCCATACTCCAAATAGTTTGAGAGTCTCAAATTACATAACTGCTCTGAGGCTATTGAAAAGCACTGAGATCTGACCCATCCCCTCCTTTAGAATTCTGTTAGAGGAAAAACACTCTTTAAATTCATAGTAATAGAGTTTTGGAGACACAGTTGAAGATACCTAAAGCTAAATATTATGTATCTATCTGTCTGAATACTCCTGTTCAAGTCCAGGATCTAAATTAGAGACCAAATTGCCTTTCTCAATAAATATGACTTGCATAAGCTTTTTATGTAGACAGAATGAAGATTTACTATATTCTAACAAGTTGGGGACATTGATGCCACCTCTTGTATTTGTCTTTCAGCTTAGTAAAATATGATGCTCACTCTCACCTGATCTTTTCTTTATTCATGCGTTCATCTCTTGGGTTCTCTTTTCATCTTTATTAATTTGATCCCACAAATGTTATGTTTAATAAGGTGCTTCTGCATAGCTAGAAAACCATTATAAAAAATTCGGTTGATGCTGTTTCACACTTCTGTTCTGCCACTGCCAATATACCTCTTGCATCCTTTGTATTTTCCACGTAGTGATTCTCCTTCCATGCATGCCTTAAAATAGGTCATTGGTGTTTACATCAGCAGCAGTTTTAGACATCACAGAGTAGTGCTGCCAGTTCTGCTGATCACAGGCTCATTCCATCTGAACTAACAGTTCATTGTCCACCCTGTCATTATCCTATAAAATAAGATCTGCATTAGGACTTATTTCATCATCACTGTCTCTTATTTTTCCACTTCTTTCTACAGATCTTTATCTTTCACCATAAATGTTCCCCTGATTTCCAAGCATCGTTTATCTCAATCTGTGTATTTTTCATTGTGTCAGCCCCTAATCTTTTCTCCAGTATTCCTAGACAGGTTACTCATAACCTCAGTGTTGTTCAGCCCCCTGCCCCCCTCAGCTTCGTTGTGATTATCAGCAGAATTTGGACCTTGCCAGAGAGAGATGCTTGGCTCCAATTATGAGATGCTTTCCTGCCCATGGACAGCCCATACAGCTGAGAGAGTCAAGCCTTCAATTTCTAATTTGCTTTATTCTCTCTGCTGCTCACAAGCAGGTGCTGCTTGGGAAATCAATGACAGCTCCACACACGAAGCAGCTGCAGGACTGAGCCTTTAATGAGTCTTTTCCATTTCTAATTTTTATAAGCCAGTTCTAGCAGCAATCTAAATAAATGATATATATTGATAATGAAACTGATGCAAGTGAACATTACTAGCAAATGGAAGGATTTAGAAAAGGAAGGAAAAGAAAAAGACAAGTACCTTTTACAAAGTAATTCAGCCTACATTATCATGCCAGAATAAATAATTTCTTCTCTATAACTCACCCTTGACCGACATACCACTGGCATTTAAAAGACTTCCCAATTACATTTGGTATGTGATTTACAGCATGATCACATCTGAATTGGGCTCAGAGATTTCCCCTGGCAGGTTCAGAAAATGTCTGGGGTTGATGGTTGGCTTGGCCCAACTCTGTTCCCACCGTGTGTTGATAGAAGATCGTTTCAAGCTAGAGGAGTATAATTTTAAAATGAAATTACATGACAGAAATGGATTGTTTCAGGATTCAGTACCTTTTTGAAATTTCATGCTAGATTTTTGTTCACTTACCATTGTGTGAATCAGCAGTAACTTCACTGCAGTACCAGAATAACTAGAAACAGCTAATTCTGCTCTTTCCCTTTCCAATAAATTACCTTTATATATTGGAGAAGAGTTATTTTCAAAGTGCTGATATGCATTCAGGTGTGACTGCATGCCTCACCTGAGGGTTTTCTTTACCTTTTGTGTGATTTTTCAAGTGGAGCTATTCTCGACTCTGCCAAATTCTCCAAGTGGCACATAGCATAATGTATTTATGTAGAGTCTGTCTCTTGGGCAAGCTGAAGCGGTGGAAATTGCCCGAAGAAAATTGAAACCCTGATAATTGATTTTGCTAGCTCTTAAAGTTTCAAAAGACTTGAATCTTGCCAAGAATAAATCAAAAACTGTTCAGTAGCAGACCATGGGGATTCCCTCCAGATTCTTAGATTGGTTTCCTTGCTACAATGCAGAAATTATATTCTTAGTGATGTAGATTAAGAATTAAATTATTTGCTTAAAATAGTTAAATCTGTTGCCAATTGGGGTTTTCTGTGTCAGCTAATTTGGCTGTGTTATTAAGTGTCATTGGCAGCCCGAATCTTTGAGCTCTGGAAGAAAAAACGTGCAAACATTAGGTATATGACAAGCCCTTCAGGCCATAAAATCTTATTAGAAGGCAAATCACAACCTTCCAACCCTTTTGAGATTGATGTGGAGCTAGGAAATCTGTAGAAAATTGATATAGTGTGGAATGCAAATATATTACTCCCCCTCCCCTCCTTTTTTTCACATTAACACAGGACTAAACATGAGAGAAATGATTCCCAAGAGACCACCATGGAAAATGTCCTATTGTTCCTGGTGTTTACAAAGTTTCTATCAAAGTAAATTAAACACAGTCGAGATTGGTCTTGACAAACTTTGCATTGGAAAATCATAGGAGTCTCCCAACACTGGCTTAGTTGTAGGTGCCAGTGGCAGAAAAACACTGCCAGATTCAGCAGCCTTCTGACTTCTAGACCACTCTTCATGTCACTATGCTTCTGTGTCTCAAGATCCATTATGAGGGCTCTTTCTAAATTCAAATTATATGTTTTAAATTTATAGGTATTTCTAAATTCTTCATCAACACTATACTTTCATTATATATTTTGCATGCCTGCTTGTATATTATCATGTTATATGTATATTATATTATTATATAATGCTGTAAGTATATTATGGTCCTATTTAAACAGAACAGATCAATGTTATTTCATAGAATCACAGAATCATAGAATCATAGATGGTCAGAAGGGACCATCTAGTTCCAACCTACCTGCCACAGGCAGGGACCCCTTGCACTAGACTAGGATGCTGAAAATCCCATCCAGCCTGGCCTTGAACACTTCCAGGAATGGGGCATTTAAAACTTCTCTTGGCAAGCTGTTCCATTGCCTCACCAACCTCACAGTGAAGAATTTCTTTCTCATATCTTATCTAAATCAATCATCTCTGAGTTTGAAGCAATTTCCCCTTGTCCTACCACTATCTGTCAATGTAAAAAGTCACTCTTTCTCATTTTTATAAGCTCCCTTTAAGTACTGGAAGGTTGCTATAAGGTTTCCCCAGATCTTCCCTTTTTCCAAGCTAAACAACCCCAGTATTTTTTCATAGGAGAGGTCCTCCCATGTTTTGTGGCCCTGCTCTAAACTTGCTCCAACAGGTCCGCACCTTTTTTGCGCTGACCAGGGCAGGTGGGGTCTTGCCGGGGCAGAATAGAGGAGGAGAATCACCTCCCTTGACCTGCTGGCCATGCTGCTTTTGATGCAGCCCAGGATGTGTTTGGCTTTCCAATGATGTTTATAATATAATTGACTGAAATAGTGGTATTACAGCAAGTGGTTTTGTCCCTGCACACTGTAATTTGAAAAACCCGTATCTGTCAAAAAAGAGACCAAAAACTGTTCAGGAGGAAAGCCATGAAAAACTCATTCAGATTCTTAGAGAAGTCCCTGCACAAGAATAAAAAAAACTATACTCTCACTGATACAGATCTGGCACTGAAGTTGCAGACCATGGCAGTTCACTGAAGTCTGCACCCATGTGTGTGACGGGATTGGGAATGCTAGTCTTCAGATTTTCTTCTGCTGCTGGGAAGCAGGGGTCTCATGGAGCAGAGAAGCTACAGGTTGAAGAGGAGTGCAGACAGCCCTTTCCTTGCCAGTACAGAAGGCAAGAGAACCTCTGCAGCCTCTTTGCCTTCTGTCAAAAGACTGGCCTGCAGGACAAATCAGTCTGTATGGCTTCTAGAGGATATTAGGGCTTCTGCAGAAACTAAGTGTTCATTTTGGTGGAAGAAGAACTGAGGCTTGCCATTGGTTGTGGTGAAAAAGAAACCCTCAAAACTTTTTCAAGTGGTTTTAACCAACACAGTATTACCATCAGAGTTGGCATTTTTTAAAGCCCTTGAGCACTTGAGAGAGAGACTCTAAACATGAACCATTGGTCTTTTACCTAAACTGTCCCATGGGACACAGAAAAAACACACAAAACGCCCAAAAGCAACATTAGTGCTGAAGGCAGTGAGGAGAGCAGGGAGCATCAGCAGGTGCGGGCTGAATGTTGCAGCTGTGGAAAATGGCCTAGGCAAAGAATGGAAAAGGTATGTCAGAGGAAGATAGGAAGGAAACCCAAAAGCTTTAGTAGCATTGACTTAATGATGAATTTGTCCTTCCATTTGGTAAGGCTGAACACATTTAATATTATATAGGGCAAATGACAAATGCAGGTAGAATTTTTTTGCCTCCCCTGGGAAGTCTATCCTTCAATAGATTAATGCTGATGATGATTACATTTATTCTAGAAATAGACAGCTTGTTTGCGATATTCCCTATGACCTCTATGGAAATGCCACTGTGCAAAAAAGAGAGCATAGGGTTATTGATATGCAATCCAGCTCATAGCCGAACACACCTGTAAAATAAACTCAGTTTTGTTTCTGCAAATTCTCAAGGTGTTATCTGGCTTTAATGTGAGGAATGTACATTTCTCCTCTTTCTCGTGTATTAGGGAATGATTTTTTCTCTTCCCCAAAACAGGGAGGGATATGAAATGCCAAAAACATTGCAAAAGCTGAAACCTCAGACACTGTGCAGGTTTCTCAGAAAGCCTTTTCAGTCCACTCTCTCCTGAGCTGGCCTGATGTAACCATCCCAGCATGCAGAGTTCAAGTGCCAGTCAGTTGGCTGTCCTCAGCATGTAAATTGCCTGCATGGCAGTTTCAACACACTTCTTTAAATTTCTCTGCCTGAGTTTCCCTTTCCATTCCTAAGACAGTTATTTCAATTCACAGCCCCAAATCCAGCAGATCCTTTTTAATCTTCTGAAGCTACACCCACATACTCCCCACAAACTTAGCAATACTGATTTTATCAGTGCCTTTCTGTTTCCTGACCCTACCACAGACTGGTTTATTTACTTGCGTATTTAGGAACAATTCAGAATATGTAGCTTTGTACTACTTGTAGCTGATTTTTGTAATGATGATCCCAACTAATTTCCTGTTATCTGTACACTCAGATGTCTCAGGGACAGGACCAAGTTCCCAGTGCCCAGTGAATCCCATCATGTCATTTGAGCTGTGATAAGGGTTCCCATGCATGCTGTCAGACTGTTGCAAAAATGAGCTGACATGTAATAGCTTTAACCCTATTGAAAGAGAGCAAAGCTGAGGCTGTCTTACTTTGTGTTTGCCAAGGAGTGAGAATATGCCAGAATAAGTTTCTACAGCTCAGCTGTTACTTAGCTCCTTGGTAGCTCAGTTGTGCATTTTGATCTCAAAGCTGATGTTATTTCAAAAGACAAATGAACAAGGACTGGAACAGGAGAATTCTTTAGTCAAATCAGAAGGAGCACAAAGAGCCCATACAAACACTTATCTTCACTGGTATTCTGATCTCTCACACTGCCCTGTCACAAACATCCCCTGAGTGTTATCTTCACTCAAAACACATCCAGCTGGTTTCCAACCCTCTCCAAAAGATTTTCTACAGAAGCACCTGACCTCACAAGCTCACTCTTTTTTGTTACCCCTAAATCAGTGACTTCCTTAGGAATACTATCAAGCCGCCACCAGTGTCTGAAGAAAATTGGAAGAACTGATTTTCCCTGCAGCCACAATGCCCATGAATCCCCTGATTATAGGAGCTTCCTTTTCCAAGTAGAGAAATAAAACTAATGAGAAACCACCTCAAGTGTGAACTTTTTGCCCCATCATCTCCACATCATCTCCACAAATATAGAAGACCTTTAGTCCTCTCCAGTAAAAGTCTGAGATGCTGCTAACACACAACTGTTTCTGAGCTGGTACTTCTTGATACTGAGCTGCCTGGTACTGCTTTCTCTGACATCCCTTGTAAATCAGGCACAAAGCATTTCTGGTTCTTCTCTTGCCATGGATCAGTTTGAAGGCTTACTCCAAATCATTATAGTATACATTTGTTTTGGATCTTTTGTTCCGAACCTCTTTTTTCTTCGCTGGAGACCAAGTCCTGTTTCTCTTCTCATAGCCCTGGCTGCCACTTCCAGTACCAGCCTATCATTTCTCCATTGTTTGCATATCTGTGCATTAAACTGACCTACATCTCCTTCTAGGGAGTGGGTAGCAGATGGTACTCAGGCAATATGGCATCTCAAGATGGTGCTTGAGTGGCTTGTGGGTCACAGAAGTGGGAAATGCTGGTTGCTGCATAAGCAGCCTGCAGATGAGCTCCCTGGGGAGCACTCTGCTTGTTTGTATCAACACCTTTGGGCCAACATGAGCCAACACGGTCACATGCAGAAAGTAGGTCAGGCAGGTTATCTTGGCTGCAATGCTAGTTGGGGAGCTGCTGGGATCAGGGGGGCAGCTACACCACTCACCTCTTAGCATTGCTGCCTTGATGGAAAAGTTGGTCTATTCAACAGAGGAGCACCTTGGTTGCTGGCACTGGAGCACTTGTCCTATGAGGAGAGGTTGGATGTTCAGCCTGGAACAGGGATAGCTTTGGAGGAGATGATCAAGAAGATAGACACAGGGTCTTTATAGGGGTGTAAAACAGGAAGACAAGGGGCAATAGGCACAAGCTGGAACAAGGGAAGTTAAGGCTAGGTAGAAAGAGAAACCTTTTCAGTGCCATGAAGTCAAGCCGGGGAGGTCGTGTAGTCTCTGTCCATGGAGGTTTTAATGACTAATTTAAAGCCCTGAGAGACGTAGTCTGAGATCACAGCTGAGCTTCCTTCAAGCAAGAATTTGAACTAAAGACATCCTGTGGTCTCTTTCAGCCAGTGAGACTATGATTAAGAATTAGTCTGTTTTTAACAAATCCTGCCCAAATCCCAGGCTACAAAGGGCAGTCACAGCTGGGAGTTCACATTATGGAAATCCATCCCAGTCTTTGTGGTAGACACAGAAAATTTCAACCAAGTTCGACCAATCCATAGTCAATACAGACAAATTTCACACAACACAACGCCTCAAGTCATTGAGGGACTAAGACTTAAATTTGAAGGGTAGCAGCTGTGTAAGTATCCTTCCTTTATTTTCTCTTTCTGAGGGCCCAAGTCTCTAATCTCTCGTGCTATCTCTGTCAGAGCAGGGAATAGCCAACATAGCTGGCTCATGCTGCCAGCCAGCAGGCAGCTTCCCCTGCGCCTATCAGAGACGCTCCCTGCACAGTGCGCACTCAGTCCCTGCACTGTTTGCTCCTCCTGTGTCATTCTGTCCTTCCCTCCTCACTTGGTCTTCCCGTCCCTCTTCCCTCAGTGGCAGGATTACAGAACCAGTGGCCTGTTGCTGGCGTGCCCTTGTCTGAGCTTTCTGCCCGACTTTTTTCCTCTGCTCAGCTCTTCTCTTTGCTCCGGTAAGTCTGATGAACAGCTTCATTGCTGTCACTGCTGGATGACATGGCACAAGGGCTTTAATGTAAGCACTTCTCTTTAGGAGTGTCAACCTGCATTTTCTAGGAACAGCCCTAGAAAGGTCTGGGCACCATGTGACATCTGAGGAAAACAGGGAGGTATCCAAGATTGTTGGTGGAAGTAAGAAATTCTTCTCTTAAGAGTGATCAGAGAAATTTAAGATTACTTTGGTAGCGCTTGTGTTGAATTGAGACTGGGGGCCATGGTTGTCTGCTACAACAGTCAGTGGTCAAGATTCAGGTGCTACATGAAAGATGAGGCAGGAAGCTTCAGAAAGCCTCCAAGTCTGGTTCTGAGGGTGCCTGTATGGAAAACTGCCATGAAACCTCCAAAGTTTTGTTCAGTTTTGTATTAGAAATTTGTGCATAAATCATAAAGCTATTCAAATGCAGTGGGTAGCTGATGCATCTGGTTTTACCTCTGCTTTCTAACACACAGGGCAGTGCCTATCTAGACTGTAAGAAAATACTTGTATTTTTCTGAAGGGTGATCGGAGCTACAGTAGTAGGGGCAATTCCAGAGTTTGATGTTTGCAGCTTTGAGGTGTCACTGCAGACCAATCTCGTGTTATATAAAGATAAATCAGATTTTATCACCATGTGTTGGCTGGTGTAAAGCTTTGTTTTAGAGAAATGTGCGTGTATGTGAACTTTGAGCGTAAAGTGCTAAATACCATCACCCATTTTAGAAGAGCTTTAAATAGCTCCTGGCTGCAGAGCAGGTGCCATGTGTCCTTCTGCTGAATACATGGGGATGTAAAAGCTAAATATAGACCTGTCTGTAAACCCTCTAGAAGTTCAAGCTGGAAGAAGGAAATCAGGAAGCAAACCCCTTGAGAAGGAAGGGGAAGCACACTGTTTATAAAAGATAAACAAAACTCTGTGACAGTCTTCAAGGCAGCCTGCAAGACAAGCTAAGAAGAAGACATGTAATTTGTGTTTTGTTCATGCCAGGAGGGTGCCTGGGCAGCAGTGTCAGCTGCCAGCAGTGTGAGAGGTGGGCTGGCACACCCCAGCACAGGAGCAGTTTTCCCAGCAGCGGTGGAATGGCTATTTCAGCTCTGCTAAATCAGTCATTGGACCTTACCTACTGACCTTTTACTCTGGAAATATTGGCTGTTTTCAAAGCACAGTGAAGGCAAATTGTGCTGTAAATGTGAAATATTAAGGGATATAGTTGCAGAAAAACAAACTCAGCATGTAACCAGACTGATCCGAGGTGCACACCTTTTGCTGTTGCCTCTGGGTGCAGCTGTGGCTATGCTGTGTGTTCAACTATGCTGAAAACTCCATTTCTGTCCTGAGTTATTCCAAGTTCTTAACAGAGGAAGAAGGATAATAGAGAAGAGTCTTTCTCACAGTGGGGAGGCAGCAGCACCCTCTGACTCTGGGGGTGTTTCCCACTGAAGGGGAGGAGGACCACAGTGACTATTTGTAGGCAGCAACCACAAGTGTCAAGTTTCTGTCCAAAACACCAGGGCCAAGAAAGGTGCTGATCTCACAGCTGTGGAACAGGTCCAGGATTTGAGAATGCAGAAGGAAAAGAGTAAACAAGATGCAATGCTCAGACTTAGTCAGACTGGTCAGTCCTTCCTCTTACCATAAAACAGGATAAGGATGTGTTGGAAATTAAGGTGCCTGGAGGCAACAGTAATTGTAGTAAATTGTAGTTGCAAAACTGAAGAGGTGGCTAGTCTAAAATTGGGCAAGTCTGAAAAACCAAGGAATTCCTCTTCTGGACTCAGTCACCTAATTTTTAGGCATTACCGTGTTTAAGACAAAGTATAATGAAAACACTTTGGGTCTTGCTCATATTGTCACCAGAAGTCTTCTATGGCCTGGGAAGGGAGAATTCCTTGTGTACTTCAAGGTTAAGCAGACTGCAGTACAAGGGAGAACTGGGGCCAGCTGCAGTAAAAATTCCCAGTATCAAAGGCTGTAAGCAGGCGACTCTCAGATGCTGTGGCTCCCTCAACATAAACTGCAGCGCTGTGGAAGCTGTTGTGCAAAACAAGGGACAGAAGTCTTCACAAGCATTGTGTTTCTGCGGGAAAGCAGTTATCTGACCTCTGGTTTAGCCTGAGGGGGAACAAAATAAAACATTAAGATATTTATTTGTGTCTGTAAATACAACCCCCAGTATGACCATCAGGTGGGCAACTTTGAGTTAGAAGTTCCTTGCAGTGTATTTCTGGGGTTCCTGCCTGCTCACCATTCTGGGCTGGTGGATGGAAACTCAGCAGATGTGAATTGCCATGGTTTCAGACTGATTATAACTAATCCCTTTCTAGCCAGGAATGTGTGTTAGGGAAGATTTCCTGCAAGCCAGCTTGTAAACATCTTGTGTCCTTGATTTTAATTGTCCAGTTTCTCTTCCATTCACCCATGTTTTTCTCTTGTTACTGAGACACATGCACAGATCAATTCCCACTGTGGATTTAAAGCCTGCAGTATTTGGAGACATGCTTTGTGATTCACATAAGAGGAAACCTTTAGCCAGACAGTGCTATCACATGAGTGATGAACTTGGGAGGCAGCCAAGGGAGAGAGTTGGGGTACAGAGTGAACATCGACTTGAGCCGTCTTACAAAGAGGGGGAGATAGTCGGAAAAGAAATTAATATTTGGAAATGGAGCATTTTGCAGTCCTGCTCTTCCTCTGGGATGAACATATTACAAAAATAGCTATTTTAAACTGGGATATACTTCCTGAGAGTTTTATTCTGCCTAAACAAGAGCTGGTAGTCCTGGGTTTTCTAGCTGATTGATTGCCAACTGCCAATTAGCTCAGATTAATGATTGCAACAGTAAACACTAGCCTGAACATGTCAGAGATAAACACATATTTTGTGGAGTGCCTAGATTAGCTTTTACAATACTCTTGCTGACCTTGAATTAGTTGGCAGTCAATTAACTCTAGTTTAAAAAGATCACAAACAGGAGGCTAATATTTGTGCTATCTGGAATTATTTACTTAAATTGCACATATAGGGTCCAATTTTTCAATGTAAAACTAACTCAGTATGACATCAAATCCGATTGATATAATTTTACAATCATTTTGCAGTGATTGTGCCACAAGGAGTAAGGAAAGAATGAGATGCAATTGTGTGACAGGTCTGTGAGACCAGGTCCAGATGTATTCCTGAGCCATTTCTGCTGGCAAGTTGTATCTATCAGTTGGACTGCAAGGACACAGATTTATAGCTAACAGTTTTCAAGTGCTTCCTGAGCCCAGCCAAAGCTTTCAATTATTTGCTTGAGAGATGATAACTTATTTGACTATCTTATCTGCAAGCCCAGTCATATAGCTAGAAAATCAAATCTTGAAAAATGTTGCCTTAGTGATGGCCATCATCCAAACATCACTTTGACTGGGGGGAGTTTAAGAACACGGAGTCATTTATTACAGCAAATGACATCGCTCTTCTCATATAATGCCTTTGGTCATGTTAGTTTACAATTTTGAAAGCTGTAGAAATTTAGACCCTGTAGAAAATATATGTTACAGCCGGTTTGAACAAGGAACAAAATGCTTCCCAGTTAGCTCCATGTTTTCAAAGTCTTTTAAAAAATAAGAAACCAACTTCACATGCTGGAAAGAACCAACCAAGCAGGCTTTTTCCCCTCTTCCTTCCCCACTGGCACCATTGTAAATCATATTCCTAAGGAGAGGAACAAAAATCAGTCCAGAAAAGAGAGAGAAAGAATTCACGGCTGGAAAGAGTATGGAGTCTGCAGTCAAGCAGCAGTGGGGGTTAGTTGCAGATCAAGGTCCAGCTGTGCACCCCACACCTCTGCACTACTTCATGAGGGCAACACAGAGATGCCAGCAGCCTGTCCCTCTGAGAGGGAAGGGGCCTTCACTACTATGAGTTTTCCTGGTGCCCAGGATGTGCTTGCTGACAACCTCATTACCAGGTCCCGGGTAAGCCAGAGCAGAAGCACAAACATGTTCAGCTGAGTGCAGCTGCTCAAAAACACGAGAAAACAAAAGCTTCTCTTTGCAAAGTGGGAATAAATTAGCTGAAATTCACCCCACAAAACACCATGGACTATCAAACTATGTTATGTGTAGTTGGGTTTATTTCACTGTGATTTATTCTGTAGTTTGTACTTTGTCAAAGAAGCTGTCAGCAGCACGCAGCAAGTACAAGAGAAGGGTGGTTTAGAGTTGTTTATCTTATTCTTTCCTGTTATTTTGATGATACCAAACCACATCTCTTGTAGATCAAGCACCATGCTGAGCTTTCCAAGGGCACAGTGCAATTTTCAGTGCACAAGTTTCATTTAAAAAATTTTTCATGATTATTGACTTAAGATGTGCCAACAGGAAACAAACAGGAAATGGAACTAATGCAGCTCTGAAGTGAAGCTGCCCATATCGGTAGCCAGTGTTGCAGGTAAACAGATCAAGGAAAGTAAATATGTGGCAAATATTTTAGTCAAGGAGGAAAATGGTGTAAGTGACTGGGGTGTCATTTCATGTGTCATTGCTGGCAGTGAGAATAAGAGGTTTTCATTTTTAAGTGTTAGATTTGGATAAGCTTTTCTCTTGGGAAGTATATAATTCGCTTTTCTCCTTGCAGGCAAATCACCTTGGTTATTTATCTAAGTTTGACATATTTGTCAAACCAGAGCCAATGGACAAGCTGCCATCCCAGATTTCACACAAAATCACTCACATGCTGGCCAAGCTTTGGGAGCAGCTTGATGGCTAATTCTTTATATGGCTAATTCTATGCCTGTAAATTAACCCTCCATTTGTATTTCTGTCAGGTGCTGCACCAAGCATGGAGAATGACCAGTCTTTCACCTCGCCTGGGCAGGACATCCAGGGGCAGAGTGGGGACAAACCTGCCCCTGGCCTGCCATCCCCTGCTCCAGCCCCCACAGAGCAGCCAAGTTCCTGGCCCGAAGCAGCCGTGTGTGACATCTCAGAGGAGCTGAGCCGGCAGCTGGAGGACATCATTAAAACCTATGGGTCTGCCACCAGCCTGATGGAGAAGGAAAACACTGCTACAGGAACTGACAGGCTTGAGAAGGGAGAGCCAGGCAGCTTGGAGGATGCAGAGTATGAAGATGGAAATGAAGAGACTGAGAAAGAGAAGCTGGCTCCTGGGGATGCTTCCAAAGCAAAGGAGCCCAGCAGTAACAAGGAGCAGAAGCTGGAGAAGAAAATCCTGAAGGGATTAGGCAAGTATTTACATACTCACACAGCCCTTCTGCAAACACAAGAACTCCCTGGTCCTCGCTCTTTACCATATTAAGTTTTTGATATGGATGATAGGGACCTCCAACCACCACTGAAAATTACAGTGACCATTACAACTTTTCTATAACTGATAATTATTTTTGGCACTACCTAACATGGAGGTTATCAGGTATTTGTTCTTTAAAAAAAAAACTGTATCACACAACACTGATGTACTACTGGGCTGCCCACGTTGGTTAGCCAAAGCTGTCAGTCCAATGGCACACTGCACAGAGTAATTTAGGTGAAGGAAAACCTAGCCTCTTGTTTGTACCTTAGCGAATGCTTTCTTCTCCTGTCTACTCAGGTATGACTACTCACTGGTCACAACAGTAATGATGGTACTACTGTGTGGCATAGGGACCTGCAGAATAAATTTACTGTCATGCCCAGGTTATTTTTCACTTAGTAAACCCCTGGACTCATCATATAATATATATGAAATAAGCCAATACATTTGTTCTCTAACACCTCATCCCTGTCAGGGCTGTCAGCTGAGCTAGAAAGAAGTCTCAGCAAGTTTTTGCATACATGTACTTTCTGCCGGGCAGCCACTAGAGAGCAATGTAGTTACATTCCAATCTAATATAGATGTAAATTATTCCCTTCCTACATTTAACTCCAGCCAATCTTCGAGCCTCTTCTTTGCATGAGAACCCAAAACCAAATGCAGACTGAGCCTGTAAAGAAATCACTACAGGACGTTCTTACAGACAAGGGACTAAGGATAGGAGACAGCAGGATTTCTTTCCTCAAAAATTCTTTGAATGTTCAGAAGAAAATTCCTCAGTTTCTACTGCCTTGGCTTTGGTGCTGTTACTGGTACCAACACACAGTTCTCCATCTGCCCTTGTGACAATTCACATCAAGGTTTGATTTTAGCTCGCTTCTGCTTATTGATGCTGATGCTATAGAGAGAACTTAGTGTGAAATAAAGAATTTTCTCCAGAGACACTACTCCTGGACTGCACTAAACTTGAAGTAGAAAACTTCCAGCCCAAAGCAGAAAGCATATTTTGTCTCATAGCCTCAGCAAAGAGGAGAATATGAAAAAGCATGTCCAAGCCCCTGGGACCACACGCAACCTTATCTCCTGGGACATCAGGGATAATTTGTATTTGATGAACAAGCAGTGTTCAAGCTCCAGCTCATACCTGGGGCTGAAATGAAAACCAAGAGGTATCAGAGGAGAAGCAATACCTAAATGGCTGTGCCGTGATTTAGGTGTGCACACCCAGGGAGTTATTAGACTACCTCTGGTATACAAGCTTTCTTCACCAAGTCAGGGAACTGATTTTCACGGGTATCGCATTGCCCAGACCTGGCTGGCGGCACCTACCACTGTCTGATTGTTTACTTCCACACCTTAGTCTCTATATCTGCCTTAATATTCCTGATGTCTTGTACGGGTTGATCAGCAAAGGAGCTGAGTACACCAGATTTGATCCACTTTCACTTGCAAAGAGATCTGTTCCTAAGCCTTCGGGGTCCAGGACCTTTCTGTCCTATTTCAGTCAAATGTGCCACGTGTCTGACCTAATCATGTTGCAAAAACATTGAATGAAAATCAGATAATACAGGACGGAAGCATTTCACAGATGATGCATTTGTTAGAAAAAAGCACATTACTGAGGTCTGAAATGGAGGAAAGTCCTAGCATGTTTGTTCTTATGGGGCAAAGAAAAACCCAGAAATTTATAGCAAAAATTATTCCCTTCCTTCCAAAACGCCTCATTTCACCCTGCGTTTTTACAGTCCCATGCATCAAACAAGCAATTTTGTAATTGTAGATCAACTACAAACTACCTCTAGCATCAAATCTCTGCTTCATCTTTTTCTAAGGAAAAGAAGCCACCCTACTGATGCAAAGTTTGAATAAGATGAATACTCCAGAAGAGAAGCTGGACCTGTTGTTTAAGAAGTATGCTGAGCTGGTGAGTACAGTGTTGGCTCTTTTCTGTACAAACTGCCTGTACAAGAAGATATAAAAAATACATGACATGCAGCATGGTCAAACTCCACATACCAGTAAGTGTCTGTCCTGATAAGTGAATCCCAAGATAATTATGGGTAAAAAAGAGAACAAGAAGTAAAAAGTGAGGAAAACAAGTTTGGGGTCAAAAAGTTGATGAGGCAGAATATTTGTACTTAAAGGCAAATCTACCAAACTCACACTGGAGGCTGGTGTCTAGGCTTCTGCCTTCATCTCCTGCAAGACGTTTTGCATGCTTCTGTTGTGGCTATTGCTTTAAATTATGCACTGATGATTTCATCAGAATGAAAATAATACAGGACTTAGTATAAAATTTCCTATATTAGGAAGCAGATAATAGATAACTGAGATTAATAATAAGAGAAGCCACAGCACAATGAAATGAAGAGTCAAAGCCACCATAATGTCACCCGTGTAAAAATGCCACCTACCTGACTGTTCTTTTCACACTTAAGATGGGTTATTTTCAGATGAAGGGATTTTTTTCTGAGTAGTCAAAGGACTGTATGACCGTAAGCTGTGGAAATCTTACAAATGACAAGGCTGCAGCATTTTACGCTTTGTGGAGTGCTGAAAAATGTGTGAAGCAGAACATTGACTTTGTAATTGGTTTTATGCACAGATGTGTCCATGTCTCATCATAATGTGAAGTGAAATTTAGCTTTCCCTTTTTTCATGTAAAATCCTCTGATTTCATAAATTGGGCTCAGGCTGTTCATAGTTTATCTCATGCTTAAAAGGACTTCATGCTCACGGATTAACTGAAATAGGTCTTCTTCCTCTATAAAATCATCTTCCTCTATGAAGTACTCTCCATTGCATTCAAATGGCATTGCAGCCAGTATAAAACAGGGGCCGTACTGCCAGTAGCCCATGCAGGGGAAAGGTGCTAAAACAAAAATACTGAACACTTGTTTCTGACATACTGTGCAATATTGCTAAAACAAATCCTTCAGTAAATACAACATGTTGGAGACAGCCTTGCCCTGCTCATTGGGAGCGGCTGAGGGGTGTACTGTGATTAATGGGTTGTCAGCAGTTGGCTGTAGCTGTGCCCTCTCTCCCTGCTCCCTCTTGTCCATCCCCATCACACACTTTGGATCACGTCTTGCTTTTGCTGAGCTGCTTTCCAGCCAGATCAGCTCCCTGGTCTGGTAAGCCATGTGGTGACACAAACACTTGTTGCAGCACGGCTCAGGGGAAGGTGTAGCCATGTGACAGATGGAGCTGGGTGCTGGCAGTGGCTTTCCCTGCTTCAAGTAGTGTTGGGGCCGAAGAGGCCACTCAGCAATGTTGTTTCCCTGCCAGCCCATGCCCTGGCACAGTCTTATGACTGTGGGTACACAGTGGGCTGAAGCATGGGCTGGGGAAGGCAGAAGCCGCGCCGGCGGGGCTGGGGAAGCGGGACGGGGGAAGCGGGACGGAGCGGCCATTCGGGCACAAGCTCTGCCACGCCGCTCACCAACAGAGAACATTCCACTCACTAAATCCGGTGTGTGGGGGTTAGTAAAGCAGATTGTTGTTTACAACAGCTTTTGCTTACCAACAGCTGTTGCAGAATTGTTTATAACTGGATTGTTTTCAGAGGTCCTGGGAGTCTCACAAGTGCTGGGTGCAAGAACAATATGCTAACAAGTAAATATGAGCTGTGTCATTATATTCGGAGGGATCAAGATAAAACTTTTTTCCTAAACTGACTGCTTATTTTTCTCTAGGTCAGCTTTCAAAAATCAAAATTCCTTCTATTTGCAGTTCATTTTAACTTCTATTTCATTAATTATTCTTAAAAAATTATCACTGGGGATCCTTTTGGCATTCCTATTTACTAGTGAATTGCTTTTTTTATTGCAAAAGTAGCACCATGTCTTAGATATTCCTGAGAACTTTGAGATACAAGTTTCTAGTGCAAGTAATAGTAATGATGGGGGGGAAAGGCAAAAAATGCTTGGAAGACTTCTCATACCGTGATTAAGAACGACTTTATTCTGAGCTCCCTATCTCAAGCACAGTTTGAGTGAATAATGAAATTTGGATAAATCATTATACACCAAGCACAGGCTGTGCATGCAAAATGTGAAGCAAAAAGAACACTTTTTATGTTTTTCAGCAGAAAGGGGATGGGGACAAAAACAAGCTTATGAAAGAAAAAGATCTCAGCCTTAATTACAGAAAAGAAATTGCTTTTCCTACAGTACTAGAAAAAATATTTCAGCTAGTGCAGCTAGATTAGATGCAAAAGCCCATATGGATCTACAGGAGCAAAAATAGACAATGTACATGTTAAAAGTTAGACATAAACTGTAAATATACTCCAAGCTGGTGAGAGCATTGGTTTGTGGTACACTTTGCTGTGATTTGATTAATAATACACAGAGCTCTCTACTATAAGCATAAATTACTGAACATCTGCAGAAAACAGATGAAAGTGTAAAATATGATGCTTTTGACTGTCTTGTTTGAGCTGCACATCATTCCCCAGTGCTCACAGGCTTTCCCAGTCATACTGGGGTTAATTAGTACAAGTGATACCATATTATTAGATAATGTAGTCTTAACAGCAACTGTTATTATTAAGGTTTGCATGTTTAAGCTCATGTGCTATTGTTTTTCAATCAGAAAACATCTGGACTTCAGAAATACCTTACAATGTGTTGGAAGGGGAGATTAAATCATTAAAAGCTTCAGAGCTGAAAGGCTTCTTTGACCTGACTGTTGGGGTGTTAATTTACAGTACAGAAATTTTTTTCCAAACATTCAGTGATAGACACCTATCAAAAGAAATGACCAGACTGTGCAGGGATTACTATTAGCAGTTTTGTTGCTGGTCCTCTTTGCCCCTTCCCAATACACCCTGTTCCCTACCAGCCTCCTAGGGAAGGCAGGAGCCATGCACCCACAGAACAGCAGGTGCCCAAGGGAACATCAGGGACTGTCCATGTTTCCTCCAGGAATTGTAGGGAGACAAAGAGCCCCGAGGAGGTTTGATTCACCATGGCAGACCCCCGTTTTTGACAGGGCCTCCAGAAGCACAACTGACAGATGCTCTCACGTGGTCCTGTGAGCCAGAAGAGCCTGGCAAGAGGAGGTGCCACATGTAATTTTGGGAAACTCTTCTCTGAAGAGAATTCTGCTGCATCAGCAACAAAGCCCCCACATGAACAGTGTTCCTGGTCTCCAGCACCTCTTCTGTTGTTTTTTCCAGCAGGTTCCTGAATATTTAGAAAACTGCATCTTTTTCAGGAAACTGTAAAATAGAATGAGTGACTACTGTATTACCTCATGATCTGGAGAAATCTCACCACATAAAGCACTATTGAGTGGTCTAGTTCCAAATGTTGAAACAAAAATAAAAACCTCCCAGATTCCTTCAAAGAAATTCAAACCAAAGAAGGAAGAACTAAAATGGTGTGACAAGAATGTTAAAAATTATGTTCACCCATCCACACTACAGCACACTTGGGACAGTTGCAGCAAGCAGGCTTGAGAATCTCCAGGTTCCTCTCTCCTCTCACATTAGTGCTGGTAAATACAAAAGATTTCCTAAGAGGTTAAGAAAGTGTGAAGACTTTCCCCAAACCAAAAGAGCTCATTTTCTTTTCTACCCCTCTTTGTTTCATTTTAATCAATATTTCCCTGTTTTAATCCCCATTTTGCCCAGCTTGAAGAACATCGTGCTGAGCAGAAAAAGCTGAAGTACCTACAGAAGAGACAGGCCCAGATCACCAAGGAGAAGGACCAGCTGCAGAGTGAGCACAGCCGAGCCATCCTGGCCCGCAGCAAGCTGGAGAGCCTGTGCCGAGAGCTCCAGAGGCACAACAAGAACCTCAAGGTCAGTGGGAGCCTTATCACAGTGCCCAGCAGTGGGGAGAAAGATGATGTTGACACCTTCTCATCTCACTCTAGTACCAAATCAAAGGGACTTTTGCATCTGCACATGCAATATATAATAGTAATGTATACTCTTTAATCGTGAGGTCCTGTTACAAGACCCCTTTATTCCTCATTTGGAAATATCCCAGCACTTTTGGACACAGGGTTTGCCCACACTAGCTCTAAACCCTCTTTCCATTACTAGCAAGCTCAGTGCAGACAGGAGCAGCCATGCCTACAGACCAGGTCCTTCAGAGTGCAGATGCAAATGCACGTGCATGGACAGATCCACAGGAACACCAGCTTTGCTCTAGTGGACTCAGAGGAGGCTGGTGGGTGTTTTCATGTAATTCAAGCACTTGGGCTTTTAGAAGTGATTTGTGAGGGTCAGTCAGTCAGTCAAGACATTTACCTCAAGGCACTAAATGTCAAAACATGGAATAATGCCAACATTATTTGTGGAAGTTGTTTGGATTACGAGAATCAGTTAAAAGAGAAAATTTTCAGGAGTGTCAAAAGCCTGGGATCCATACACCATGTCTGCCAATTGCTTGGTGCATCATGCCATTTAAATGTGAAAATTATAATATGATTATGCTCCTTGAAAAAATGTATGTTCAAGAAGAATGTTTCTGTTGTGATCATCCTTTTTTTTCTGAGTGTGTGTTAGTGATGGTGTTGGTGTTAGTATACAAAAGGCCTCTGCTTTGATCTCTTCAAACCCTTTCTTTATGGGGATATAGTTATGTATAGAATTACACATAGGAATTGTCAGCAACAAGAATTCCATCTGATATAACCTCTATTACTGGTAATGCATTTTCATTCATTTCCACTGGCTGAGGAGTGGGCCTTCAGGGTTTTGCTCTGACTTTCATTGTGTGCTGGTAAGAATACAGCTGGGAGAGGGAATAGTCACACACTCAAACTGTGCCCTAGTAGAAGGATAAAAGCAGTTTCACAGATAAGGAAGCTAGAAGCAAATCTCTCTGTGCTCAGTTATAGTCGTGCAGAACTGGTAGTGAAAATTAAATTTGTGCCTGTCATTTGTATTAGACCTGAGCTATTCCTCAGTATTGATCCACAGTGATTTACCAGGCCATCTGTGGGTAAAATCTTTCAAAAGAAATACAAGCCAGTTATAAAGTGAATTAAGGATACAGTGTACAGTGCTTTGCATAGCCTTAACTGATATTCCTAAGCAAATCATATCAGTGGGACAAATCAGTGAAGACTGGGCCATTTAGAAAAACTAATTCTATTTGGAAAACATATTTGGAACAAATGCTGTTGAATTCCTCCACAGTTTCCCAGCTACTTTATGCTTATTAATCTTACTACTAGAAAGCATGATTTTTCCCTTCTCCTTGTGTATAAATACTTCCTTACACCTTTCATCTTCCTGCGTCATTTCATTTCACTTCATCGCATTTCATCTTTACAATTAGGAAAGTCTCTTTCCAACATCTTTTTACCTGTTGGACTGCTTTAGTTTGTGACTAGGTTGTCTAAATAAACCTACAAATTTCAGACTCAGTTCTTATTTTTACCCTGTATCTTTGCCAGGTGAGCCAGGGAAGATACCTGAGGTGATCTTGTATTAGGAAGAAGTGTTCAGATTTTCATCACTTCTTTCTAAGAATTTGGAGACCTTTTAATAAACCCAGAATACTATCTTTCCTCTGGTTCCCATGCTATCAGTGTAGAAAAAAGCCCTAAATTAAATAAGACAGTAAAACAAAATACACTTGCAGAATGCATTAGAAATAAAGTAATATACAAAGGCATTCATTATCTTTGTCCAGTTCTGTCTCTCTAAGAATTTTAGCATGGTTCTTGGAATATTTGCCCTTATGCACTAGCTCCTGGAAATCTGTGATTATCCAGAAACTGATGTTCTGTTTATTTAAATGAGTGTAATTTTCTTTCATTTATGACTGTACTGAGAGGGCCCAAAACCAGAAAATCCATCAAATGTTATTTTTAAAATCTTATGCTTAAATATTTTTATTTTGGTTTTGGCAGGATAGAGATTCATAATTTTTTAGTGCTTGGGATTAGCAGTTCTGATTATGTTTCAAAATGTGGAAAATAGAAGCTGGGAGATTGTGCCATTTCAATAGCAAAGGAGAAACCTGGCCTGCCCAGATCAGTAACCCCCTCTGACTTACCATGTGGTACATTATATGCACATCACGTCATGCAAATGTCATCTTCACTCATCTGGTGTGTGGAATTCCCATTAACTGCAGATCCGTGCAGCCAAGTGGTGATGAATATGCAATGCAGAACTGCATTGATATTCCACAGGGCAGATCAGAGAAGAAAAATTTCTGGTTAGTATTGGATACCAGCCTCAAATTCTCACTTACATACAGTCCAGCTATTCTGATTATTTCCTTGCAGTTACACAGATGTTTAATTCTCCCTCCAAGAAAAGCAGGATAAAGGTTCGTGAAATAGCAGAATGTGCTCCCGCTGCGATAGAGAGCAGCTCTGCTAAGAGCAACAGCAAGTCATTTCTCTGCATGGGGTTCATGTTCTGCCAATTATCTGACAGTTTGGTAGCTACTTAGCGTCTTGTAGTGACATGAACATCTCAGGTCCCTCGTCCTTCCTGCCACCAGGCATTAAGCAATGACTTTCATACAAACGTCACAAAAGTCAACAGCTTCAGTTATGGGCTCAGCTCCAAACTGGCTCACACCATGGTGCCTGGGAATGAAGAGCACAGTTCATTGAAAAAAGGAGTCCTCACTCATATCGTCTTAGCTGATATGGCTTCAGCAGACCAAGAGTCTTCTGGAACTGCCCCAGAGGCACAAGAACAATTCCAGTATCAATCACACTCTTCTATTCACAAATGATCTCACATTCCTGTGCTAAATCCCAAACTGCAAAATATCCTGCCTTAATTTTAACAAGGTTTTACTCATTGCATTCTTACATTCTTGGCAGCAAAACATGAGAGCAAAAGCAATATTGCACTAGGACAAGAACATATGTTTGAAAGGGTAAACATGAAGTGCAAAGGTTCAGAAAGGGCAGAGAAAAGAGAACAATAGTTTATGGCTGGTCTCTGCTCAGTGCTGTAGCCACACCGTTGTCCTCCTGCTTCCCCTCACCCCCACCCACCCTTAATCTGTGACTGGAATCTCAAGGGTTTAACAAATGAGGGCCTCTGAGGAGCTCCCCAGGACACATACCAGCCCCCATCCCCTGGCAAATATCCTTCTCAAGTATAATTTTTCTCCAAAGCAGAACCAATACAGAGAAATTTTGCATCCTGCAAATAAACATTTGCTGGCTCAGTGTCTTTAACCACAAATCTTTGTATTGTTTCTGTGCTCTGTACTGTATCATTTTTCTACCTCAGAAGAGCAGGAAATAAGATCTTCTGCGTAACACATATGCAGAGGGTTGGGGTTTTTACATTTGCATGATTGGTAGTCTCAGGATGTCTCATTTCGCCTTGTAGCAGGACTGTTTGGTGTGACATATCCTTTTTTTGTGACATATCCACCTTTTTTGTTTTATGTTCACGTGGACTTATTACTCTGGAGAGCTTTAAATCACGGCAGTGACATGTTACAATGCTACCTGCATTATAACAATAAAATATTTTTGAGGAAGGATGTTTTGAAGCCATAGAGAGGACTTCAGACATGCAAGTTCAATTTCTCACTCGGACTTCTGGAAGTGAAGCATGTGGTCACTCTTCTGCCTGCTCAGGGCTGCACCTATGTAATGGAGAACTAAGAGGCATGAGTTTTTTAAGCATTAGACATAAATATATTAGAGATATCTGTATCTTTAAAGGTACTAGGGATAAAATGGAATTCTGACTTAATCGAAACTTCCTAGGAATTCAAGTCAAATTTGGAAAAAGTTTCAAATAAAAAGGATGACATTGTTTGCAAACATGCCCTTTCAAAATAAAATTAAATGTTTCCTTTTGGGAATGCTAAAGATTTAAATACCTAAACACATATTTAAACATGGTAGATTTAAAACACCTTATGAGCATCACTTTTAACTCTGCTTTGGAAGAGCATTCTTCTGCTAAAGGGATTTAAACAAAAAACACCTACAAACAGCTCAATTGCTGGTCAAGCGAAATGTTTCAAAATCATTCTCACTAAATGAGAAAAAAAAGGAATGGAGAGCTTCTCTTTCATCTTGCTGCAAATTCTCTGTGTGTCCAATTTCCACGCCAGGTACTGAACCAGGACCCAACCCTTAAGTCATTTGCCCAGTTTCGCATGAAATTCTTCCTTCCTCTTGGGAGGGAGAGTCCTTCTGGGTTTACACTTTGTATTGCTCTGTTTATGAATACACACACAGGTTCTTGTGTGAACTGCAGAGCGCAGCAGGGCTCTGTGGTGATTTCTGTGCACCAGGGTATTATTAATGGCTCCATTGCTTTCCTCCCATCATCCAAGGCGTTGTCATCCCTATCACTCCCCACACACCAAAAGGACAAACATGCCCTACCCTGAACAGCAGCTGTCCTAGATCAGGCTTGTGTTGTGCATGCTAAGCAGATATTGGGTCATTTGGTATTCACCTTACTTTATGAGCAGGGCCTGAATCAACACCTGCTATGTCACAGTCATGATACAAATTATACCTTATTAGAGTCAGCTAAGGCTTTATTCAAATATATTTATAGAAAATATCCATATGCAGTGTTACCAGAGATTTTTATGCAAATTACTATGCTAGTTGAAACCTTATTAGAGTATGCCATTTGCATGCTGTGGAGTGAGTTTTTAACATGGTCCTGGCATGATTTGTAACTACAGCAGATATTGTCCTAGCCATTCTATATCAGGATTACATTCCTCAGAAGGGCAGACTGCCCTGGAAGAAAGTGAGGAAGGAATAAAAATAGTCTGTATTTCTGGATCCAAAGCAATGAATCCAGATTGCTTCTGCATTGTCTTTTATATAAACAAATCTAAAACCAAACTTCAATAATATGGAAAAAAATTAAATCTGAATGTCTGCTTTGACTCTGTAGGAAACAACTGACAAGCTTTCATTGAATTCACTAGCTAGTAAATTAGTGCAAATGTTCATGTCAGTTATTAAGTTAGGGAAGAAAAACTGAGGAATTGGAATTGGAAGGAATTCTTCAGCAAGTGATGGATTTCTCTTAAAAATTTGAATCCCAAAGGCCATGAATTTGATATGAAGATTCCTTGTTAAAATGAGGCATTTTAAAGGGTGATTTTCTAATGCAGTCAAAGAGAATTTTGATAAAAGATCTTTTGACTGCTTCCACTAAATATCTTTTTCCGAAGCAAAAGCTGTGACACAGTATCATGAACCAAGACAGGCATGTATGTCCTCTCCTTCAGGCTTGCTTTGACCTGAAGCTGTGCTCCACATCCATCTTTATAAATGCAAATTCTTCATTCCCTAATTTTTTCAAGGCCACTGTGTAATTTGCTCTGTAAATTTAGAATCATGCCTAATGCTGGAGGAGATGAAAGCAAGAAAATCTCCAAAGAGGAATGCAAACACATATAATCCTTCAAAGGGAAGCCTTATGCTGCTCCGAAACAGTATTTTTCTGGAACTGCTTATTATGCCTCTCACTTACTGCGTTCTCTCCCATTTAACAACAGGAGGAAACAATCCAGCGGGCACGGGAGGAAGATGAGAAGAGGAAAGAAATAACCAATCACTTCCAGGGCACACTGAGTGAAATCCAGGCTCAGATCGAGCAGCAAAGTGAGAGGAACATGAAGCTCTGCCAGGAGAACACGGAGCTGGCAGAGAAGCTGAAGAGCATCATTGATCAGTACGAGCTGCGGGAAGAGGTGAGCGGTGCCCTGGCTGCTGGCTGGGACGGGCAGCGCACCCGACTGTCCCAGGGGAAGCGGGAAGCACTGCCAGCAGCCTGGCAATCATTCGGGTGTCTCACGGGGGTAACAAGGGTAGCCCCCACCGTGCTTTGCCCTCCGAGCAGCGCTGTGCCTGCGGCAAGCCCTCCGGTCTCTGCGGTATGGAATTGTGCGGGACAGCGCCCTGCCCGTGGCAGCCTCGCTGCTGTGGGGAGAGGGGCTGGGGTACCCAAGCAGCGAGACGGGCCAGCTGTCTGCTAAGCTGCCCTAGCTCCGTCACAGCTCCCCTGAATCCCTGGGAACCTCCCCCAGCATTCCTTTCCTCCTTCCCACTAAGCTCCCACTGAGTACATCCCAACTCCCGTTTGTTTAGACAGCCTGTTCTGCAGGTGACAACAAATATATTTTGCTCCCTCCAGAAGCAGGTTGCTGAGAAGGGCTCTGATGTAAACTATTTGACCCTTTCCCAAAAGCAGAAAATTAGGATAACCGATAAAGGAGACTCTTTGAATTGAAATAGATTTTTTTTTTCAGGCCCACTGCTTACTGAGATCTAGCAGATAGTAGGCAGATGGGAAATTATTCTTTCTGTAAATACTGGAATTGGCCAGAAAATTTTGACAGCAGAAAAAAATCCTTCAGTAAAATCCCAAACTACCATTTTTTTTTTTTATTTTATAACAAACATCAACAAATATCACAATGGGTCTTTTTATAGTTTCTAAATACATTTACTGTGAGCCTCAGTGCAATCAGACAACATTATCATACTGAATTAAACATAAGTTATCTGTCTTTACAATCTGGAATGACTGATACAATACCTGCTTTTCCAAATCTGTTGAATCATGTATGAAGTCCTATACTGAATGAAGGAAATGTACACTCCTCTCTTGTGGTGTCTGTGAGAAGAAAATGTAAACCAGAGGGACACACTCAAAATAATTGCTCTTGTGGATTTTATCTAAGTGAATTAAGAGTGAAGAAGGCTATCAGCAACATTCATCTCCTAAAAGTCACCATGGAGGCAGATATTTTACATGCTAGAGGAAGCCTCTAGTTTGTTTGGTCTTATCTCCAGATCCCCACTCATGTCCTGTCACCCAGGCCCTCTGTTGTGCAGGTGTGGCCAGACCAAAGGGGATGTACTGGGCTTGTATTTACACAGAGGATGTTGTGGGCTGTGCACGTGCTCCCAAGTACTGCAGGTGCAATGTGTCTACACCATTGTCCACACTGTGGCTTAGATCCACTGGCCATTTAACAGCTAAAAAAAAGTGTGTCCACAGCATATTTGTTATTGATGAGCAATTATTTGACCTTCAGTCATACTAGATTATACTGATGACTTCATATGTAGACCACAGAACTGGCAAAGATGCTAAGGACTTTTTATTTCTTACAATAAATCAAAATTGATAATGTACACCAGTTTCTCTTCCTATGCTAATTCTGGCACAGTTTGTTCTTACCAGAGCTGTAAGTTTTTAGGTATTGCAATAGGTTGAATGTCTTCTTGTTTTGCAATGATTTTGTCTTTTAAGTGTTCCAGTAAATAGCTGTACATGTATGAGCATGAAGGTCTATGTAGATAATTAAACCTGCACATTCAGCAGAATTTTTTTTTTTACAGCACCTTGATAAAATATTTAAGCACAGAGAACTTCAACAGAAACTGGTAGATGCCAAGTTGGAACAGTCTCAGGAAATGATGAAGGAAGCCGAGGAGCGACATCAGAAAGAAAAGGAATATGTACCTATCTTTCTAATTTGTCTGTCTTTTATCTTGCTGTAGGCCAAAACAAGTCCTGCATGCTATTTCATTAATATGCTCAGGTCCAGTCTGGGGTACAGTAGCAGAGAAGTTTTTATAGCTACCATCAACGCTCAGTGCAAAAGAACAGCCTCTGAAAGGCTGCTTTCCTTGGCATTTACAGTTTTAGAAGCATGCTGCAGAGCAGTAGGTTAGAGCCCAGACTGCTTTGGCTAACTCACTGTTACTGTGCAGTTGGTGCATCGTGGTGTTGGGTCAGCTGATGCCATTAGTTTTCGGTTGTCTCTGGTGTTTGACCCTCCATCTCCCCACACAATAAATGCACACATCTAAACCATCAGAGTGAAGACCAAGAATGTGGGATTGAAGTGAAATGGCTGAAGGCTGCTATTCCCCAGGTGCCAATGCTCCCCAGGCATCCTGCCATGGATCCACTTTTGCCAGTGGAGGAATCCACAGGAGCCACTTGCTCTTACAAATTCTCCCCTTCTCTGTTTCCCTCCCTGTATGGGTTTGCCAGTGCCTCTTTCCAGTAGGCTCTGGGTCCATTTAACAGCTTTGTCTGCTCTTCCTCCCTTTCTGGAGGAGGGGACATCTCTAGCAGGGGGACAGGGAAAAGCAGGTCCAGAAGGGATGTCCTCTGCAGACACAGCTGGGATGGGGGGAGGACACTTCTCCATCTGTAGTCTCACACATTTTGTGACTCAATCAGACTAAAATTAATCTTCTCAGACTGCCTGGCATTTTCACAGCAACCCTCACATCTACAAAGGATCGGAGTTCAACACAGGCACGTGGTCCTTCTTCTCAGTGGAGGCAGCAGCTCTCAGAGGGAGTGACAGGCTCTCATCAGCTGGAAGAAAGCTTTAGTTTTCACCAGTCCTCCAGCTAACTCAGGAGCAGCATGAGAGATTTCTGTAAAGAGAGGACATTTATCCCTTCCCCATATCTGGAAACAGATATATTAGAACAAGCATGGCTCTAACACATTTCTTAAAATATTCAAAATAGATGAAAATATGGGGCTCTAAGACTTGTGGTTAGAGCACAAGGGAAACACAGCCTATACCTCTTACCAAAAACAGCCCATAAGAGCACTTACCCTCTTTCTCTGCACTGATCTTGCAGATGGAACATACACTCCTGCTCAGCTTTACTCCCAGCTAAAGAGTGAGAGTTAAAAGGAGCTGGGGCTTCTCTGTGCAAATCTGCATATCACTGCATGACAATTTGTAGTCCAGCTGACTTATTCCCTTTCACTCTGAAACCTACATAAGGCCAAACCCAAAATTTCATTCATGACCATTGATTCCTGGCAGATTTAAACTCCAGAAAAGTCCAGATGTCCAAAAAATCACTTACAATGGTAAAGCAAATATGGGCTTCCTTTACTGATGTCACTGGGAGTCCTGGTAATGAGCACCAGATTTCAAATACTGAGGGGAAAAAAAACCTCCTCAAAACAGAAGATACAGCCTTCTGTCAATGACCTTTCATGCTACACCTCTCAGAATATGATTTTTGGGGCTGCTTGTCACGTGTGGCTGTGCCTGTTTTAGTTAAAATTTCTTTGTGTGTATTATCCAGAACTGGTAGGCACAGTTTTGGTATTTTCATTTCTTTTAAAGCACTGAAAGTCATAACTATCTGCAGTTGGGAGTGGAAGAATTTTTTTTGGGCTTTGCTGTGCGTATGAAATAACAGGTTTGAAAACAAGCTACAAAGCCTTTATGCAGTGGGTGTATAAGGGTATGCACCGTGTACAAAGAATATTTTTCCCATTGTCCAAGTGAATGCTTAAAAATCCTGTCCTTGAGGTAGGCTGGTGATGTATGGCTAACATCACCTCCAAGCAAGGTAGATTTAGCTGCAGAAATTAAGGCCAAAAGCTGTGCAATGAGTCAAGGCATGTCATGATTCATCACAGGTAGCCCAGCACCCAGAGAGCTGGCCTACACTTGGCTCCCACCTCCATCCTATTGATGTGCTCTTAGTCCCACCCACCCAGCTATTGTGCTAGTGTCTGTGGGAGTAATGTATATACATGTATGTATGAAATCAAGGTGCCTTTGATGGAGTTCTCTCACTTAGCTGTAACTCTCTCCAGCTCAGTCATGTGCAAAGTTAGAACAGCTTTCAGAACCTTTCTCTTCATAGAATTTTCTCATCCCCGTGCATGACCTTTGCTACAGGATTTTGCAGGTGTTCTTAAATGAAAATTATTTTATTCCTTTATCTATTTGGTTACTCTTTGAAGGCTCACTTTCATGTCTTCCCATGCATTTCTTCCATGTGGGAATCTTTGCCCCTATGCAAAACTTCTTTACCTCAGACAATGAGATGTTCCCACTTGCAGAGCCTGTACACCTCAAAAGGAGGTAATCTCATTGCTTGCACAGTTCACTCTACACATGCATCAAAGAATGCAATTCCCTATTGAAGCAGCAATGGTTCATAACGTGTGGCCTCCACAAAGGGACAGCTTGACCTAAAGATGCAGTTTTACCACCATCCCGCAACTGGTCAGCACTGCTTGTACTTCCTCTCCCCCATACCAAACATTTTTAGCACTTGTGATACGAACTTTGTTGTGCAGTTAATTGCGGTTTAAAGCATCTGTGGCTTTCAAGTATATGACTGCAAGGTATTGGTCAGATTTCTACATAATTGGAATTTACAGAGTCTGACAGCAAAAAGAGAAGCTTAATTTTCATTAAGTCAGTCCCTGTTACTGTCTGGACCTCCAGCAGCTATCATGGCTCTAATAATAGAGTGTAGCATCATCACCCTTCACTAAAGTGCTGCTCTGTAAACACCACATGCAATATTTATTCATTTCTTGATACTTCAGCCTCCTTGTTACCACTTCATCATCTATTAATAAATGTATCAGTTCTGATTTGCTTTCTCCCAGCTTGGTGTTTGCAGATGACCTCAGGCTGCATAAGAATGTGTGCTAATTTGAGCAAGCCTCTCTGTGGCTTACTTCCATTACAGAAGAGTTTATTAACTCTCGGATTTTTACTGACTGCAGAAGTTATGTGGGTCAATAAGTGAGAGGGATTTCATTAAGAGGAAAAAGAAGCAACTTTTCTTTGCCTTCTCTGTCCATCTCTTGTGCTGTGGCCAAAGATGTGGTGCAGGGGGTGGGACCTTTTCGTTATCCCAGTCACTCTGGGTATGGAGGTAACCCTAGCTGACATTAAAGCAATATAGATGAAAGTCCAGTTCTTAGAAATAATAACTGGCCTAGGGACTGGGCAGCTCTGAAGGCTTTCAAAGCACTTTTCATTAAATCATTCAAACCCTATAAATTCTAAAAACCACTCTAAAAAAGTAGATATCAAATAAAGGTAAAACTTAAAAATCCAGATTTCATCCAAACTTTTTTAAAAAAATTTTTTTTGGCACATGTAAAGCGTACCCTCTTCTGAGACAATAAATGCATGAACTGATGCTCATTTAACCCATACCAGCTCTTTTTATTGGCCATGGCACAACTTATTTGAAATTTTAATCCACAAGATCTGAATTCAAGAACTTGATTTATCTCCACGGAGCCAAACATTAAATTAAACCCTCAAAATAAATACTTAGAGGCAAGTCTAAAACAAGTGCAACACAGCATTTCTTCATAGTTGAGCTGTAAAACATTCTTGTCTAGGAAACTTTAAATGGCAAAAATTCAGTGGGTCCAAATCAAAAAGCCGAATTGATGGAAGAAATATTTTTCTAGAACTAATATATATATATATGTTTATATATGAAGCAAGTCTAATTCAGATAGTGTCTGTGCCACAAACAGCTGGAGGCAGTCAACGTTTTAGGGTTTGTCCTCAGCTCTTTTACCAGGCAGTATTTGCATAGTTTACATGAGTTATTTCCAATAAAATTATTAGAATAAAAGTTTTTACTGGGGATCAAATACATTTTCTCATGTGCTTCTACTCGCCTTTCACTTCCAGTATAAGATCCACTGATGTACACAGTCCTTTTAATTTTCAATATATTTTCAGAGCCCAGCTGTGCTATTTTAAATACAATTTGCAGCACAATTTAAGTACAATTTAATCCAACAGAGCAAAATCCTGTGGTAAAATAACTTCTTTATTCTCATTTTTCAAGCTATCATTAGCTTTCTTTTTCTAAAATATATTTGGCCTGACTAATAAAACACTTTATAAATGTTTGGTAGATGACAGGGACATTTCTTTAACACTCTGGTAAATGTTTCCTGCTTTCAGATTAAACCAATTTCTAAAATATTACTGTGTACTTTGGAAGTGCTGACTCAGGACTGTAGCTAGGGAAGGTCTCTGCACATCTCATTCCTACAGTGAATTCAGCCTTGACCAATCCTCCACCTGTTTTATTTGCAGCCTGCACATCAGAATGTGAGTTTGCCAAACACCTTGGAGTAGGGAAGCACACCTTTCCAGGAGAAGCCAGGAAAGAAACTGCAGTCAAGCTCCTCCTGGGCTGCCTACCTAACCTGAGATATTTATCACCCTGAGCTGGAATTGGGTGCAGTTGTCAGTGCAGAGCCTAACAGACAGCAGTAAATGTACGGCATTTACTATGCGCTGGCTTTCTGAAAATTCACAGGGCTTTTTATGTAGGTCTGACAGTGACCATACCCACATGCTAACTCATGGTCATTAATGCAAAAGGAAGTTTGCAATTCACTGGAGAGCAGGAATTTGGCTGGAGATGTGCTGAAATGAATGTGCCAGGAAGTATCATAACCATTCTCTAGAAGTCTGGTGAAGATGCGGTTAAATGCCACACTTTTTATAGCCCCCTGTACTGCACACTTAATTCCAAGCAGGTTTTGAAGTCCTAATCAAATGTGCCTTTGGAGCGCAAATAGTCTGTCCCATGTCTCAACATAACACTAAATAGTCTGCCTTACCTGACTGCCCTAACTGTATTCACCTGTAATTTAGATCACTCCTTATCACAGTGACATGAGTAGCTAGAGGATGAGGATTTCCATCTGATAATCTAGGGACCTAACAATTTTTCTCTCTGTTGCCCAAAACACAGCTCCTGAACCAAGCTGCAGAATGGAAGCTCCAGGCCAAAATGTTAAAGGAGCAAGAGACTGTCCTACAGGCACAGGTGACGTAGGAGAGGTGATTGCATGGTGTGCCTTTGTTTGCCTGTTTTTAACCCATGAGGCACGTCCCAGGTAAAGTATCCAAACTACTTTCTGTGTATTCCTTTTAGCCTCATTCTACATCCCATAGACTATTGCAAAGGAAGCAGTTTATTTTCAAGCCAGCTGTAAGGTAATGCCCATACTGCAAATCATACTCTGACATGTGGGTTGTTTAGTCTAAAGAAGAGAAGAGAAGAGAGGGCCCTTTTGCAAATTTCAGGTATTTAAAAGAGGTTTATTAAGATGGAGAGAGATTTTTTGCCAAGGCCTGTGATAGGACAAAGAGTAACAGTTTTAAAGTGAAAGAGGAGAGACTTCTTTTACATGTGAGGAAGAAATGCTTTGCTGTGAGGATGGTGAGACACTGGAAAAGGTTGCCCAGGGAAGTTGTGGATGCCTCATCCCTGGTAGTGTTCAAGACCAGCTGAATGGGGTTTGAAGCAATCTGGTCAGTGGAAAGTGTCCCTGCCTAAGGCAGGAGGATTGGTCTACATGATTTTTAAAGATCCTTTCCAACCCTAATCATTCTACAGTGCTGATTTATGAGTGTTCACAGTTCTCAATCATAAAACCACGTGTGCCTTGATTATTCACCATAACTACCCTTCAGGCAGGTTTCTAATTCAGCAAAGCACTGAAGTACGTACATATCAGGAAACAAGTTTACCAAAGTGGACCTGCTGTGCCCATATACTTTTCTGGACTGGGGTGCAAAGGCAGCATTTTCATTAACTTTAACAGGAATTCTGTCTACTAAGGGCTTATAGAGAGAGGGTCTCTTGGATTTCAGTGCTTAACTGTAACTTGAAACTTTCAATAAAATAAAATTACTCGCCAAAATTACATGAGGAGTCAAGCCAGTGTGAAAGGCAGTAAAACCAAGAAATAGGCAGAATATACTACACTTTGAGAGCGATGCAATAATCACCTTGAATACTCGAGTGAATCAATGAGTGAAAACACTAGATGACATCAAAAAAAGAGAGAGTATCAGTAGATTTTTCTAGATTTAAGAAACAATTATGTAGATTCTAGAGCTGTCTGTGAGAAAGATTCCCCCCAAGCAGATGGGGGGAATGGTGTCAGTCTGTCAGCCCCCCTTGCAGCTGCCAATCTCACCCATCAGGAAGCACCCTCCTAGCCCTTGGTCACAGTTAATCATACAGGTAAGTTGTCCCAGCTTTTTCCTCGCAGATGGTCTAATTGCTACCTGTTGAGCCATCAAGAAATGCCAGTGTTAAACTGATAACCTGGAAACATGCTAAGATGGGTTTAGTTTTTCGCATGTTTTTCCAGAGGCTGAGATAAGCCAGTGGCACACTGAAGAACATCATATAAACTGCTGCTGACAATAGTTTGACAGGTTCTGCAATCAAACCTCAAAGGCCTCCAGCTGAGTCTGTCGCAACTGCAAACCTGTTCCCAATTTTCTAAGAGTGGTTTTAATTAAACTTTTATGTTCAACCAGAAGAAAAAAAAAATTATGCAGGAAGACCTCCATAGCCAGTTTAATGAAGCCAGAGGTATTGCTAAAAACTAGAACATTTGAAACAGAAAAGGTGTTTTTAGAAAACACCAGTCAAGCAAGTCTGTAAAGGCATTGAGAATATATCTGCCCCTTGCAGACTTGTGCAGACAAAAATTAGATGATTCACTTCCTGAAATGAAACATGTTGCGGAAGTGTGAGAGCTCTGTCACTTACATATCAGCCTTCATTTGGAATTACTGGGAATAATAACATTATTAATATTATTTTTAAAATTTTTTATTATTTCCAGTATGGTAGCACCAAAGGACTTCCCTCATGGACCAGATGCTATCATGCAAGGTGTTGTCCACATGCAGAACAGAAAGAGCATAAAGAGCTCCTAGATGCGAACAACACAAAGCAATACATAGATATTTTGCCCCATCCCTGGAAGTGTTCCAGGCCAGGTTGGATGGGACTTTGAGCAACCTGGTCTAGTGGAAGTTGTCCCTGCCCATGGCAGGGATGGTCTTTGGGGTTCCTTCTAAGACAAGTCTTTCCAGGATTCTATGATTAACAGAGGAGCAGCTGCGTGGAAATTTATGAGAAGCTGTTGGGTCAGTGAGATAGGGAGAAGCCATAATATAACCTTCACAGTGAGATATCACTCTGTTTCAAAGGAGATGATGAACACCCACTTCTTGCTTGAAGGAACTAGGGACATCATGCCAGCTTGTCTCTGGATGGCACAATGTGCCAGAGACAGCCAAATCTGGCACTCCAAATGGTGACAGGGACCTGGCACCAGCTGAGGAGGTACACCCAAATTGTGATGGTGCTTCCCAGGATGCAGCATGCTCTCCCCAGGCATTATGCTTAGGCAGACTATTTTAGCTTCATGCATTGAAGCAAAATCAAAAGATAGAAGCCAGCCAAGATCTTTAATTTTTGGTAACCAGCACAGTGCAACCGCCAAGCCATGGCAACCAAGAACATAACAAGGCCAAAGGGGTGTCCCCATTGTAGCACCCTCTCAGCATGGCACGTGCTGAGGAGCCACCACTTCCCAAGGCCTTGCACTCACAGCAGTGCTGCCTCTGCCCTCCCTGCCCACACAGTCCTGCTGGAGGCAGCAAGGGGGAACTCATCTCCCTGACCTCGGAGCACAAGTGCATGCTCCTAGTGAGTGACATCTCTCACAGCCTATTCTCAGCCACAATGGAAACATTCATTTATTATTCAGTTTAAATTGCAGAAGCTATTCTTAGTGCTATGGTGCTGCTTAGGGCCCCAGCTGAGGTCAGAGCTTGCCCTGTTCAAATGTGAAATGTTTTTGACCTAATTAAACGATACGCAAAACTTGGAAGGGAAAGCAGAGACAGCATTGAGGTGAGCTTTTTTAAAACAGATCTGGGCTAGGAGCCTGAGTCCTCTGACTCCCACCCCTGCTGTGTCACCTGGCTTTGGGATGCTCAGGTGTTTCTCCTTAGAGCTGTGACATCTCTTCCAAATGTCAGCGTTCCACTGATACACTTGGAATCAGTGTCCCGCCTAGGCTGTGGAACTTGGGCTGCTAAAGCAAATCCCTCTGAGCTTTTGTTTGTGCCTA
This sequence comes from Cyanoderma ruficeps, assembly GCA_008694505.1. Taxonomy (NCBI): domain Eukaryota; kingdom Metazoa; phylum Chordata; class Aves; order Passeriformes; family Timaliidae; genus Cyanoderma; species Cyanoderma ruficeps. Next base: position 38,262,669 of record VZDJ01007749.1, on the reverse strand, counting down.
GGTCACAACTCTGGCTACAGCCTTATATAAATACAGACATGCAAGCTTCATGTCAGCTAGCTCTGATATTGGCACCACAGAGTGCTCCGTATGGGTTAACCTCATGTGTCTTCACCCAGCTCCATGGGGAAGGGCTGCACCTGTACCCTCCTCTCAGCCTCCAAGGTCCTTACAGCCAGGTTATACTTGGCTGGAACCCTGATCTGTGGCTGTGGCAAAGGGCACCACAACAACTAGCTTGAACAAGAAGGATACATAATATAACCATACCTGATTTCAAAATCAGAATAAAATCCACCCCTTTATTAGCAACATTTTCTAAATCTTCTTTTCCTCAGTAACTTCACAGCAGTTTTGGGGAGGGGGTGGGTTGGCTGGCACCACACTAAAGGAAAGCTCCTACATAATCCTTTATCCAACTCCCTGCTGGTATGGAGAGAGAAGGCAACCAGCTTCCATCCACACACTGGGATACTGGAGGCTGCCCTCGACCCTCCCAGTACTCTGCACCCACCCTGCCTCAGCTACCACTTGTGACACCATCACTTTCCCTAAGAGCTGCCAGGCTGGACAGATGAAATGTCTGATGACCTAAACACTGCTGGGGATGTTCTGGCACCAGAAGGAATAGAACAAGCTGGAACTGGTCTTCTTTTCCAAAGGGAAAAAACACAACGAAAAAAAACCAAGACCACCAAACAAACAAAACAACAACAGCAAAAACCAAACCATTCAGAAAAAGCCAAAACTAAGAAAATCTTACAGAAAAACTAACCTCAGATCTTTAGAACATTTCTTTCCCCAAAACCATCTGATGATTTTAGATACAAAAAAAAATGTAATAATGACAAAATACAGATAAACTTTCACATGGCTGCCAGGTATAAACTGATAGCAAGATATGGAGCCCTGGTAGTCTGAAATGCTGGCACACTGCAACAGAACTTCCCTCTGCTCTGCTCCACAGAGTGAAGTAAAACAGGCAGAAGAGGCTGGCTGGGGGTGGCCTGCTCTGTCTTTGTTGGCCTTGCCTACAGCTGCAGTCCAAAAGAGAGCTGACAGGGTGCCCTCTCAGCTTGCTCAAGCTGTGGTGCAGGGATGCATCTTGAAGGAATCCAGTGCAGAATCACAGTGGTGTGAAAGTGAAGGGTGGGCTTTGTTGACATGCCAGCTAACATAGAAAGTGAGCAGTGACACTCCTCTTCAACAGGAGAGTCCAGTGAAGCACATCAGACACTGCCTATGCAGCTCCTGGCCACAGCCTGAGCCACCAGATGGAAAGTTGGAAGAGTGGGAACAGTGACTGCAGCATGGTGTGGGGATGCCTCTCCTCCCACCCACTTGGACATCAGAAGCATCATAGCCAGGGTAGCACCCAGGTCCCATCCTAGCTGGAGGAGTACTCCAAGTAATCCACAAGGCAGGTGAACAGCCAGGCAGCCAGGCAGTATTGATCTCCTCTGACAGGGCTGAAACCCCCAGGTTAAAGCTGGGCTTTGGTGACATCTGCATGGTGAAGCAAGGCTTAGAGCTCAGGCACAGCTCTGCTCACACTGGCTCTCACCTTGAGTTAATCTCACTGGATGGTCCTGCACAGCACCAGGGGTAGGACCAGCTCAGGCTAGTCCTTGCCCATGGAGATGGGCCAGGGATCAAACCAAGAGAAATGTTTTCAGAAGTCTTGATATCTACAGAATTACTTTTCTTCTGGACACCCTGTACAGGCTTACCACAGCTGCAACATTCAGGAGAATAGGGCATCTGTAACCCCCAGGTCTTTTTAAATTCACTTGCCTGGATCTTTCTAGTTTTATCTTTCAGCAATGGAGAAATCATAACAGTTTGCAACCATAAAAAGATGCTAGAGTTTCTGTTCCCTGATGTTTGTGCTTCATGGTCTCCAAACAGAAGCTAATTTCCATGTTCAAACACAATACTTATTTTATTATCTTCTACCAAAGTAGAAGTTCACCATCCTGGATGTTCTGAAATTACTGAGGGTTTGTTTTTCGGGTTTTTTTCTCTGTTAATACAGATCACTCTCTACTCTGAAAGGTTTGAAGAATTTCAGAAAACGTTGGCCAAAAGCAATGAAGTGTTTGCCACATTCAAACAGGAGATGGAAAAAGTGAGTAGGAGCTCATGCCTGAACCCTGTAATTGACACTTTCCTTTTAGATTTTGATATTTCTCACTCTAATAATTCTACCTGAGATGAGACCTTCTCTGCACATTTTGAAGAATTAATTTCATCAACATTCAAGATTTAGGACACACTCAGCCACGACTGACAGCAGGTTAGATTTCAGCTCTGCAAGCTGAACAGCAGAAAGGGGAGTAGAAGCCTCTCCATTTCAGCTAAAATTGAAAATGTCTGGAAGAAAAAATATTTTGCCTAAAATCTAATGTGATGGTTGGGTACAGATCCCTAAGACATACCAGAGGGGGAGTCTGGAGCCACATTTATCAGACCATGTTCCCAGGAGCGCCCAGAACCTTCTGGGTGACTGACACTTGTACAGAGAGTTTGACACACGCTACATATCTTTCCACTAGAGTATGTAGGCAGAGCTGAAGCCCACCAACCCCTTTGCACCATGTGGAAACAGTCCAAAAGTCTGTTTCCTTGCAGCTGGGGTTCTTATTTCCTGCAATGAATGGGAGTTAAAAACCAAATACATCTACATATTGTATCTGCTTTCATAATAAACAATGTTCTGCTCTGCCACCAAGGCTCAAAATCCTCATGCTCTGATCCAGGCAGCATCTAATAATTCTTCACAGAGTTCTGCCCGCAGAAAACCAACAGGAAAAATGGTGCTATTTAGCTAGTGGTGTGTTCTGGAGGTAGTTTAGAGGGGTGACAAGTCCAGGGGGACTTGCCCTTGAGGGCTCAGAAGAGCCTGTCTTTAACTTCCCAGCAGTCTGACACTGCAGTCTGGTAAAGAGAAAAACAGATTCCACCATTTCTTTGCCTTTTGTTTTTGTGGTAGTTTGTATGCTGGAAGTTGGCTATAATCAACTGGTCCTACTTTTGGGACTACAGACTAGAGGCTGAAAGTGATATAGCAGCCACTTCAAATTAAATCCATCCCTTAACATAAATTATTACTTAGCACAGACACTACAGCCACTGGTAGCGGAGTTATGAGTAGGGCCAAAGACTTGAATAAAGGGGTTGCCCAAATTTCATCTTCAGCATGGAATTTCTGTTGTGATTCAGCTTTTCTTTCTGATTCTATAGATGACAAAGAAAATGAAGAAATTGGAAAAGGATACTGCTACATGGAAATCCAGGTTTGAGAACTGTAACAGAGCATTACTGGACATGATTGAAGAGGTGAGCAGTCTTGCCCATCTCAAGATGCATCCTTTTCCCCACATAAAGCTTTAACTAGGAGATGAGATAATCTGAAAATCCCAGAAGTCAGTGAAAAACTTCTTCCTGAATCTAAAGGTCTTTCTTTCAAGCTACCTTGATAATTGGATGTCTTTAGAGAAAAAGACAATCCCAACTGATAGGGCTTTTAGATTGTGCCAGCATCCACTACATCCATGAGAAACTGAATTATGTAACTCTGAATTTTAAGTGCTCTAAAAATGGGTGATTCTTAATGCTGTCCCATAAAAGCAAACTGGCATTAGTTCACTTCATGCTACTTTCTGCATAAGAGCATCCACCCAGGGAATTAATGTGTTCTAGCTAATGAACTTTAAAACCACGCCTTTCATTAGCTTCCCGTGTAGTCAAACTCTAAGAGTCAAAAGCAAGTACTGTGTCTCACCGTACTTTTAAATGCGCTGTCCCAGGGGCATTGCAAAGGAAGTTCATAAGCACATTGGAACTCACTCAAAGAAGATAAGAGGCTGCCTGAAGTTTCGCCCCAAACATGTGCTGAACTTGGACCAGATCTTTCTGGCTAGCTTTGTAGCTCTGTGCTATTGCTATTTCTATTTTTATGGATTTCTATATTTCTTGTTTCCTCACTGGGTGTAGAAAATGTTCCAATTCAGGATGCTCTCACAGAACCCAGAAGCAAGATAAACAAAAAATATAAAGCAGCTTGTTTCCCTCCAAATTCACACCCACACCAACCAAAAGTCCAAGTAGGCTTTTGGTTGCTTATCTGTATGGACAGTCACTATGCTTTTCCATCTCTACATCATCAGCAGGTATTACTGTAAATATATTTGAGTGAAATTGATCTGAATATGTATTCAGAATGTTAATACACTGTAGTTATAGGGATGAATTTCCTCATGAAGCTTTGGTCCATAGTTATTGAAGAGCAGTTGGTGAAAGCCAGCCACCCAGCAGCATCCCCTGAGGGCTGCTTAGATCTCAAATAATTTCCTAATTGCCAGTTCCACTAATGAATTGCATGCACCCAAACTGAGCCTCTACCTTTGCCTGATGTCTTTGACTACAGAAAGCCATGAGGTCCAAGGAATATGAGTGCTTCATGCTGAAAATCCAGAGACTAGAGAACCTTTGCCGTGCTCTGCAGGAAGAGAGGAATGAATTGTACAAAAAAATAAAGCAAGCACAGTTCCCAGAAGAGGTGAATGGAAATGGCATCTTAGAAGAAGAAGATGAAGAAGATGAAGAAGATGATACTGAAACGACCCCTTCATCCTCTGAGCAGGCGAGCATTGAGCTGCATGATAAGGACAAGAGGATGCTGAAGCAGCTGGCTGAAGCTTTCAGGGTGTCCCACAAGGCAGAGGAGTCTGTCCCAAGCAACAGCAGCAATCCAGAGACCTGTGACACTCAAACATGTAATGCTGTCCTGGTGCCAGCACCCCCTGCACCTCTCATTCCACAATCAGAGGCTGGGGATCACTGTGAGCAGCCCAGCACAAGCACACCAACACCCACTGAAGACACTCCAGCAGCCAGTGAAAGTATGACAGCACCCACTGAGAATGTGTCAAAGCCCACCAAAAGCATGCCCTCGCTTCCAGACAGGGTGCCAACACCCACAGAAAGTGTGCCAGTGCCTCCTGAGAGTGTGCTTGAACCCACTGGGAATATGTCAATACCCACTGAAAGCATGCCAGCAGGCCCCAAAAACGTGCCAACACCCACACAAAACACACCCATTTCCCTTGGGAATACACCAGTACCCATGCAGTGTCCACCAAAAGCTGCAGAATGTGTGGATGATCCAGCAGATGGATCTGTCCAGGATCAGCCTGCAGAGCAAACAGGGGACACAGACATGGAAGCAGTGGATTGAAGACACCGTATGTCCAGGCTTGTCTTCTGCAAAGCAGAGCTCTGCTTTGTTCTCTAAATGGAGACCTTTTTTTTTTTTTTTGTTAAGAAACAAAAATTGGCTCCTAAAACACACTCATGTATTTGTATGCAAATGTAATGCACTTCTCTTTGCAACCACTATCCAGTAATAATGGGTCTGAAAATTTTGCAGTCCTTCATATGCTTGAAGTATAATATTTTCTTAATGACATGAAAATACAATGAAATCACAGAATCTTTTTTTCCCAGGCATGAGTCATCTCATTCAGGAAAATAATTTTAGTGTTGCGCATCCATGTTTCAAAAACCATTGCAATTCTCATGCATATATTTAAAGACCCATAATTAATTCTATCTATTTATTTTGACATTGCATAAAAGATGGCCTACTTGGACTCACAGTGATTTTAATAAACGAGGTGAAAGGAATCTGTAATCACAAAGTAAAATAGTGAAACCATAAATGTGGTCAGCCATATCCAAGGAGCAGTCCAACAACTAGAGGTAAATTTTTTGGCAAGGAAATAACCACTCAGCACTGTAGCCTCAACACCCACAAGCTTTCAGCCTTATCTTCCATTGGCCTTTTCTGCTCAGTGTTCTGGAGTAGGTTTTGTTTTCAACAGAACTGCAGGGAAAGGGAAAAGATGTTTTCTAGATTCACATAAAATAACTGAAAACAACAGCAATTTCCAAACTGATGGCAATTCCTAACATAGGGATCACAACTCTCTCTCTACATCCAACAGAGAACTGCTACATTGTCACACTCTTTGGAATCACAAGGCCCACAGTAGGGAACATGCCTGTTTCCAGCTCATAAATGAGATTAGAAGTTCAGAAGTTGGTTGCAGATCCCAGTTTCTAGGCAAGGAGCAGAAAGCAGTGTGGAAGGTACCAGGATGTACTCCAGAAGAATACAGAAGAATAATCCTGAGACCACGCTTCTGGATAGTGCTGTCCCTCCCAGTTACAGCCACATGAACCACAGCCTCCTCCTGGCACTGCTGCATGTGCTAATGCTCCCAGGAGAGGGAAGAGGACACTCACCTGTCACCCAATTCTGGAAGCAGAGCACAAGTCAATAAGCCAGAAGCAAAGAGGAACTAGGAAAGCAGGAATCCCTGTGACAGACACCTCCAGGGGCTGGCTACATTCTCAGCCCCTTTCCTGTCTAACTGGCTCTTCCCATCTGCCTGCCAACAGCAACTGCTTAATAATGCAGCCACCTTGTCAGAAACTGGTTTACTCTGGTGCCAACAACAGAGATGAAGAAGGAAGGAGGCAAGAGAGGGACAGTTCTACAGTCTCAAGCAAGGGGAGTAAGCAAGCTTTTTGAAAGAAAGTTAAAACAGTCCTGTGGGCACATTCCTTGTTTCTCATCTCTTTCCTCTGAATTCCACCCAGGCCTTTTGGAGTCTGAGCTGGATAACTTAAGAATTTGAAAAGGGCAATAAAACAAGATGTTTAGAGGTTGGAAAGGGAAATCTTACAGTCAAAGAAACCCACATTTATAGACAAATCCCAAGAAGACCCTGAAGACAAAGCGATTCGTTCAAGCCAAAGTTGAAATACAGGTGAACCAATAGGAAAGATGTCATCTTTGACACACTGTGGGAAACAGAGGCCATGGAGTCCTTCCAGCATGCCACCCTCCAAAAATGGTGTTTGAATCTTTGCTTATTGCCAACATGGTCCATACCGTGGTTAAATATGTCTGTGAACTGTTTGGTCCAGCCTTTTCCAGAGCTAACCCTTGCAGTATACAGAGCATAAACTGCAAAAGTGTGTTTGGATATGGCCTGTCGCTACTGTGACTGCAGTTTTCAAATGTGAATGCCTTATGTTAGATAACAAGACCTGCAGGCTTTATCTCATGTCTTTAATCATGTGAAAGTAGATAATTTGAGTCTTAGTTATCTTAAGCTGTTTTTTTAAGCAGTGGAAAAGAAAAAGCATCTTTTGAGGACAAGTTATCCCTTAATAAGACTGGCATCCAAGTCAGAAGGAATTACTTTCTCTCAGATGATGATCTTTCTCTTCACATTCTAGATCCAGCCTAAGATAACTAATTTATATTTAATATGTCTATTGTTATTAGGCATCTAAATTAGGCAACATGAATCCCATTAAATATTCAGATTCAAAGCCCTAAGTGAATGGCCATCTCTGAAAACCAAGCCAGTTATGTCCCTGTGAAAATATTAATCCATAATAAATCTGTATCCTAAGATAAAAAGTTATACTTACCTGATACACTTTTTGTTTGTTTGTTTGTTTCCATTGCCTTAAGTTGATAGAAATGTAGTTTCCATTACAAGTTTTGTTTGTTATTAGGGTGAATGTTAAAATTAATGCAATTTATATACTCGTTAATGTTTGGGGGTTTTAATTCTTGTTTTTGTTTGATTCTGTTGCCATTTTAGTAACTAAAACTAACTTCTGTTTCTTTAAATACACCCTTCTTTTTCTTCAAAAAGCCTTCAGTTGTTGATTTTTTAAAAACATTTAAATATTCAATGCAATAATAATGGCCTTGCAACTTAATTTGGTTCCATTTTGCATAATCATTATGGTCACATCTTTAATTATGTAATTGATGTCTCATACCTTCCAACTTCAGCAAGCAGGGAGACAAGGATCCTGCAGATAAAAACTTCCTACATAGTTATGATTTATTCTTACAGCATCATTCCTCATGAATAAATACACAGCCTTCTGGGAAAATTACTCCCACTCTATTCCACCTTCCTCATTTTTGCCCTTGAAATTCTAACACTGCATTCACATACTTGCAGCTCCTATTACTGTGAGTTTCCCTCACCTACCTGTTGCTTTTCTTCTTTAATACCATGTACCAACTGCATTTTATCCCAGCAGTTTCCTCCTCATTTTCAGTATGCATGCACACATACAACACTGAAAGCACAGGATAGTGACCTCCATAGCTTTTAGGATTTGGCTTCATGTGTTTACGAGAGTTGAGAATTGTAGGGAAAATTCTGGCTGATCCCAGGCTGCACAGAGCGTTTAGAGTCGAACTATGGAGATGGTTTATGTGCAATCTCAAGCCTGTAGAGCTGTGGAAAGCTGGAGTACCCTTAGTAGAAGTGGAAAATCTGTAAAATTTAACGAAGCATCTCTTCATCATCCACTGCATCAGACTGGAAGATTAAATCACCATAACAGATTTCTGTGTGCTAATCTACATTCTCTCATTCTTCTTCAACATCAATTCCTGGCCACACTTGCTCTTTTCTTACACTGGTACCCAATGTAAAACTGACTATGCAGAGTATCCTTGTGAAAAGCCTTTGGGATAGGAGTCTGCACAACAGTTCTGCTGCACACCCTCAGGTGCCTCTGCACTCAAGGCACAGAAACCCACATTTCTGTGGGTTTCAACCCTCACTTGGAGGCAGTAAGTGGCAGTGAGACCTGCCTCTCCAGTGTTCATTGTTACCATCACTGTTCTACTAATCTGGCAGTCTCATCAGTCCTGGTGTATTCTGTGGTTGCCTCCTTCAGTCTTGCTTTTATTTCACACAGTTATTCCCTTACCATCAGGCACAAATTAGGGGGTGAGGAGAGATTTTCTTTACTAAGAAGCAATAGCTTTTTTAAAATCAGCATCTGCTGAGATTAATTTGGTTTCTGGAATTTCTGTTTTCTCAGTTTAGGTGGTCCAGGTGCCCTATGGCTGACACCAGAAAGCTTCAGCCTGCACACTGCCAGCTAGTGCAGGTTCTGAAAAACAAAGTTGCAAGCTGAACACACATTCCTTCAGTGTCACAGCCAATCCCACACAGAAAAGAGCTTAAAGTCCCAAGGGTCGAGTGCTGCTAGTCATCATGCTATCTCTTGCCATGTGTTACCCACCAGTTTCCAGAGAAATAAAAATAAAATTCCATCTCTGGCAGAAACATGAGTTACAGCTTGTCCCCTTGTGCCTCCATTCAAGACATCACTCCCCCTCAGATGCTGCACCCACTGCCCTCACCAGTGTGCATGGCTGCATGTGAATTGGGCCACTCAAACAATTCAGGTTAAAAATACACCACCACAATCACCAAGAAGAGCTAATTTTAACTGAGATCATTGCAGTGATCCCGTTGGGTTTTTGTTCTGACACTATCTAGGGAAACACGGCCTCATTTGTGATCACCATAACTGCTAATTGAACTCCACCCATCCTTTGCTCATAAAGGAATCCACACATTTGGATGTTAACTCTGGAGGATCATGCTGTTCTCAGAGTTTATGGTGGCCTTTCCATTGACTATTTCAACAGACATTCCCTGGACAGAATACAGAATTTGGAAAGTTGTATTTTAAACCTCAGCCTGACCCCCAACACAAAGGACAGAGAAGATACCAACACACATCAGTAATGACCAGCTGCAGCCTTTGGAACTGTGTGTTACATCTTCTGCACACAAAGCAAACTCTCACACTCCCATACAGATACCCTGGGATCTCATACAGGAAAACAAGTCAAGTAAAACAGGAAAACAGGTCAAGTACCAGCAGCAGGGTGATCACTCAAGACTTCAAGGATCACATCTCTGGTCCCAGTCACTGTGGTAGAGGCCAATTGGCAAAATGACTCGGCAATATGCATGTATGCAAAATATAAGCATTTTTTTCTTTTTCTTTTTTCCCTTTTTTCTTTTCTTATTATAAAATGTTATTAAATCAAAATTTATAGATCACAGCATCCCAGAACACAAGATTCTGCTTCTGTTACATTGGAGACTAAATGTAATGTCAAAAAAATGAGGTTTTTTCACAGAAAGAAGAAAATCAGTTAAGTCCGTGTCATTTTTACTAGAAGCAGCCTCTATTTGTGGGCTGGTAATGCAGCGTTACCTTCTGAAATCCAGGGTCACATTTGAATTACATCAACTGGAGACAGTTTTGATTTTAAGTTTGTGCTTCTAGACCACCGACAGACTGCCAGACCATTGCACAAACCCACATCTTTAATTGGTGCTGTTCTGCACAGCTAGAGAGTCTGTTCAGAAAAGTCTTGATGACAGAAATAGCAGCTCGACACAGGGTTGGAAAGAGATGGACCTGCCACCATTAGGGATGTCTTAGCAGCAGATTTCTGCACCTACCTCGGTCAAGCCATTTATCTCACCTTTCATTTTCTGCATCATTAAATACATCCATAACACTTTAGATGAAAAAAATGCAGTTTACAAGCATGGTTCACAACAGCATGATACATTCAGCTGGCTCCTCAGAAAGATGTCATGGTTTAGTCCAGCTGGCAATTCAATACCATGTAATCACCCCTTCCCCACCCTCATCCCCACAGTGGGATGGAGAGGAAAATCAGAAAAGGTAAAACCCATGCACTGAGATAAGAACAGTTCAACAACTGAAACAGATTGAAATACAACAACAACAACAACAACAACAGTAGTAGTAATAATAGTAGTAGTAATAATAATAATAATAATAATAATAATAATAATAATAATAATAATAATAACAATAGTGATGAAACAGGAGATAACAAAGAGAGGAATAAAACCCAAGAAAGATGAGTGATGCACAATTCAGTTGCTCAGCATCCACTGACTGATGCCCAGCCTGTCCCTGAGCAGCAATCAGCAGCTCCTGGCCAGCTCCCCACAGTTCACATACTGCACATTTCACTCTTTGGTGTGAAATAACCCTTTGGACAGTTCATGTCAGCTGTTCTGGCCATGTTCCCTCCTGGCTTCTTGTGCACCTGCTTGCTAACAGAGCATGGAAAACTGAGAATTCCTTGACTTAGAGTAAGAACTACAGAGCAAAAACTAAAGCATCAGTGTATTATTAACATTATTTTCACACTGAATCCAAAACACAACACTGTACCAGCTACTAGGAAGAAAATTAACCCTATTGCAGACAAAGCTAGGATGAAAGTAGATTGAACTTCTTCTGTAAAAGATCACAGTGACCTTGTGCATGCAGAACAGCAGCTGACAACCCACACAGGACTTCCACATCTTTAGTTTATTAATGTTTGCTGGTATCTATTTCTATGTCTCTGTTACACACATAAAAATAAAGATTCTTAATGAAACACAGCTTAAGCCACAGTTACTGGTGAATTGACATATACCACACTGACATCCTAATTATGTATTAATGTAACACTTTGAATGATGCAGGTGGTTTTGTTACAGACCTGCAGAGCTGTAGTAAGACATTTTAGTGGCCTAAGATTTGCAACACCACAGCTGCAGGGACACTGCTGCTCTGGCTGGTGCCCTTCTACTCCACAGAGGACCTGGGTTTCTTGCTGCACCCTGTGGAATCCAACCAGTGGTAGAGGTACCAGTGGATAGCAGGGGGAGACATAGAATGCAGACTCCAGGTGGTGGTGCACCTGGAACTCCTGCAAATTCTGCATGATTCTGCTCTTGGGACCCTGTGTCTCACACAAATGAATGATCTTTCTGCCTCATATTGCTGCTTGTAAAATGTGGGTAGTGAATGTGGTTGTGAATTATTTTGAGTGCAAGTAACATTGACTGCTCAGTAAGACTAATTGCTTTCATCTAATTTAAGATGCCATTAAAAATTATAATCATGTAATATCTTATATTGGGATGGAACTTCAGAGATCACCTTCCCTTCCTAAGGGACACAGGACCAATTTTGAAGCTACATCAGGTTGTTCAGGAGCTGCCAGTTTTGAGTATTTCCAAGGACAGAGACTGCATGTCTCTGGATACTTGTTTCCATCTTTGATTTTTCTTCATGGTGATTTTTTCCTTCTAGCTAATCTTCCTTGGTGTAGCCCATGTCCTTGGCCTCTCTCCTTGCTATTATGCAATGCTGTTTTCTCTGTAGTCATCATTAGTTTAAGATTCCCTCTGAGCCTTCTCCAGGCTGGACAAAACCAGCCCTTGAGATGACATGGGACATTCTCATTTCATAACAAGAGGACCCACATACATGTTTAACTGCAGCAGTGCATTCCCTGCCTGTTCACACTGCTGCTGTCCAAGTAAAGCAGCCACCACTCCCCATTCATCCACCAGTCTTCCCAGTACCTCACCATGAACTCCATCGCAGTGGAAACTCTCACCTATTTTTCCAGCATGGCAGCTCATGTGATCATTTTCTAACCCAACCTGGTGAAAATGCCTCAGGCAGCTTTAGATTGCTATGAAAATGCTTGAGCAAACCAAATCATTTTGAATTGGCTTTGCTCAGGGGATGACTTTGTAGGCAGCTGTGCCAGATGAGCAGGGAAAAAACTGTTGGCCAACAGGTGGGTTCATCCAGGTCCATTGGGAGTGCAAAATCCTCATCCCTCTGTGGCTGCAGCTCCCACAGGATGCGTGGCACAGCAGCAGCTACTTGAGCACTAATTCCCATAGGCTCAGGTTCCTGTGCTTGATAGAGTTTTTCTCCTGAGGTTTTGTCAAAACTTTCTGACTCCTCAGCAGAGTAGTAATTGTTAACAATAACATTTACTCAGGTGTATGAACTTTCCACATGCACAGTTCCTGTTTGCCAAGCAAAATGTTACAAGGATTAAGAAGAAGAAAAATGCAGCAGCACAAGAACTTGGTTAAAGCACACCCATGTGTGCTATGTTCAGACAAAGCAAAACAAGCAGAAGTCTTTTCTAATCCTTAAAGGTTAAGAAGCTTAAGTCAGTCTTGTAAAGACATTTTGTCTTGTCACACCAGCCTATTACTAAGAAGCCACTCAGGACTAGAGTAGAATAGCACAGAATAGAACAGTTCAGTTGGAAGGACCTACAATGATCATCTAGTCTAATGATCATCTGCCTGGCCACTTTAGGGACGACCAAAAATTGAAGCACTTTGTTAATGGCACTGTCCAATGCCTCTTAGACACAGACAGTCTTGTGTCATCAAGCATCCCTCTAGGAAGCCTGTTCCAGTGTTTGACCACCCTCTTGCTAAAAAAAAACAAAACAGCTGTCTAATGCCCAGTCTGAACCTCCTCTGTTGCATCTTTGAACCATTCCCATGTGTCGTATCACTGGATTCCAGTGAGAAGAGATCAGCACCTCCCTCTCCATGTCTCCTCCTTGGGCAGCCACAGAGAGCAACAACGTCAAAATTCAGCCTCTTTTTCTCCAAACTAAACAAGCCCAAAGTCCTTCTCCACCCCTTACAGGACACGCCTTCCAGCCCTTCCATCAGCTCTGTTGCCTTCTTCTGGATGCACTCAAGGACCTTCACATCCTCCTTAAATTGTGGGTCCCAGAACTGCCCGCAGTGCTCAAGATGAGGTTGGTGATGCGTGTCTGATGCACCCCAGGACACAGTTTGCCCTGCTGGCTGTCAGGGCACACACTGCTGACCCACGCTAAGCTGCTGCCCAGCAACACCCCCAGATCCCTCTCAACACAGCTGTTCTCCAGACTCTCCCAATTTATACTTGTACCTGATGTTACTGTGTCCCAGGTGCAGAATTCTTGTTGATTTTCATCCCATGAATCATTACCCTGTACTCCAAATCTATCTAGATCCCTCTGCAAGGCCTCTCCTCCCTTCAGAATCATCAGCACCTCCCAGTTGAGTACTATCAGCAAACCTGCCAATGGGGCATTTAACTGCTGCATCCAGGTCATTTAAACTACATTAAACAGAAACATACCCTACAGGGCATCTCCCACTGTAGGTTCTTCAGCCATCAAAGTCTGATGGTTGATAACCCTTTTGAAGTCTGTTGGATATGTATTTTTATTTTGAAAACTGCTGAAACAACTTAGCTAACACTCATGGCTGATGAACTGCGTAACTGAGAACTTGTGAGGCATCAGCTTGGTCCCAAAAGACAGGGGCAAGGTTAAGTCAATATGATGAAGCTCTCACATGGTCTGAGCCCTAGCACTCCAGGACCCAAAGAAGCCAGTCTGAAATATCTTCCCCTGTGCTGCTGCAGTGTGCATCTGCAGCAGTCAGAGGGAGCAACAGTACTGCAGAGGAAAGTCAGACTTCTTTTGGGGTCCTCGCTGCCACACTACAGGTCTCCAAAAGTGCAACACTGACATTTCTGGGTCCTGTACATTTTCAAATTGACACAGTCAAACCAGTCTAAGTTCCCACACGCATGTTTATCATGCCTTGACATCCATCAAAATATTCAGAAGAAAATGAGAGATCACAGTCACAGAGTATTTTTTCTGAAGATTATACATCCCTAGTTTAAAACTTGGCTTAGTCTCTCTGGCTTGCCTCACAAAATGACATTTTCACTACTCAGAGCAGCTGAGCACAGAGGGAAGAGAGTGTTGTGAATAACCTCCGTGTATTAATTTGTGCCTGAAAATAAAATGATATAAAACCGGGGAAAACAGTTCAAAGAAGAATTCCAGGACGAGGGGGGGCAGGTCAGAATAAGATTGAGAGGATCAGCACATGAATGGATGTGGCTCCTCTGGAAATGGGCCAGCAAGCATGCCTAACGATCGAAACATCTGCCCGAGAAACTGAATGGATGGTCACTCTGACATCTCTTCTGTTCCCCCCTGAAAACCCACTCAGAAAAATCAGAATCCCAAAAGAAGACTGATGAATATCAATACCCAAACTACTGGACAAAGGAAACCCTGCCTCGGGGGAACTAAAATGTATAAAAACTGGACCTTTGGTGGTGGGATTTTGTGAAGGAAGGGGAGGCAGGTGCGATAGAGGCCTGTCTCGCATTCACCCCGTTCGATTCCCGGGAGCGAATTGGTCTTTATCGTGGCTGTGATTTTTTTTTATTCGTTTCCGTACTCACTGTCACGTGAAAATAAATCTTGGTTTTTTTAATTACAATTTGGGTCACCTCGTTCATAACAAGAGGATTCAGCAGTAATCTGAACTGGAAAGTCCAGCTGTTTATGTGCAGGTGTGTCTTTGTGCAGAGGTGGCAGCTGAGAGGTCCTGGGACAACAGGGCAGCCTTGCTCTCAACCAGGGAGCACAGCAGGGCTGGGTCCCCCAGCACTCCTCTCCTGCCAGCACATTTTCTTCAGAGGCCAGACATGAAGTACATCAAAATCTACACAAATAACGCCAGTAAGGCCACGACAAGACTGCAGAGGAGATTGCTAGCATGCAGACACCATCCTCAGCAAAAGCTGCAACCCACAAACTCCCCTCCCACGGTGTCCTCCATTGGGCTGTGACCATTGCTATGGGTGGTAACTCCCACCAGCTCTAGTGACCCTAATGACAAGACTGAGGCCAGAGGAAGCCCTTCGTATTTGACAATGGTTTATCACCATCTTAGCTTTATATTGCAAAAAAACTAAATGAGTCATCAAACAGCTTGAGTGAAGCTCTCTTAGTCTTCACCAAAGTGCTAGTTCCAGTTCTCCCCCACTCTGTGGAGTCAGAACATTTCTCCCTCCAGCCCTGCTCTGCTGTACACAAACCAGAGGGGAATGGCAGTGTTAATTCTCCCATTGCCTCTTTCATGCCTTCAGCCAAACGTCCTCACCTTACCGTATGAGTCAGATTTCTGATTCTTTTCTTCCTGTGAAAGGGATTTAGTGGATAAACTCTTATTAATATTATAATTCTTATTAAGAATTCCTTGCTAATGAGAGATCTGCTAAACACATGACTAGATTAATTTGTACAGTGCTTGTTCTCAGCAATACCTGTGCTCTGAAGTTCTGATCTCCATCAGTTACCCAAAGCATCAAGTTCAAATCCTCTGGCATAAACAGGCACAACCCCATTTCCACAGACTTCAGGAAACAGAGGACAACTACATTGCCAAAATCCTGTCCTGGCTCCCCAGATCTGCTGCAAGCTACTCATTTCTCACTTTTTCCAGCCAAAAACAGGCAGCTGCTGAAACCTACTTCTATTAGGATCTTCCCACAGGGCAGAAAGATGGGTGGGCAATCCTGCTCCACCTGCTGCCAAGCTGGGCCGCTCCCTCTGCATGAGCACTGAGCAGTCACACACACCCATGGTAGTGACAGCATGTTCCCACCCATCTTCCAGTGCATGACTAACAAAGCAAGGACCCTCTCCAGATGTCTGTGTGGTGCAGGGAACTCAAGCAGATGCTCATGATGCTTTAGGTTCCCTGTGTAACAGGTCTCACATCACTGACATGTAGCAACAGGGGTGGCTAAGTGCTACTGCTTTTTGCCTTGCTTTTCCACGACAGCCTTTTAGATAAATAGTTCTCAGAAGAAGGTGACAAGCAAAACAGAGATGATGGAGGCAGAACACAGAAGCAAAAAATTCAGCTCAGCCTTATCCATGCTGGCCCTCTCCAAGGCTTTCAACTCTCCGTGCTCCATCTTGTACCTGCAAGCACTAAGGTGCACAGAGCCAGGCCAGTGGGTATGCAAGGAGCCAGGTCCATGATCCCCCTGGCTGTGAGCATTCCTTCAACTCCAGAATGGGTGGGACAGCAGAGGTAAAGAAGTGGAACAGGGACTCTTCCAGCCAGAGGTAGAGGAAGTTAAATTCAACAAGGCACAAGCATTGCCACTTCTTAAGTGAGGAACTGCTTACAAAATCAACAGGAAGAATTGCCATAAAACTTCTGACTGGAAATGGCCCTTACTCTGCACTTTTTACTCCAACCAACCTGGCTGCTGCACTGCCTGAAGCAGTGGATTACACTTTGTGTGCTATTGCACTCCCAGCCATTCAGTTTCCATGTTCCACTCGCTGTATGCTGAGGTCTGCAGCCTGATCCCTTTTTGCCATCAACCTGGCAGCCAATGACTGCACCAAATGGAGAGGCTGTCCAATGGCTAGGAAAGACTTCCACACAGTTCAATATATTCTTTGGCAGAAAACAGATTCAAAAGCAAGGTAAAATCAATTATTTGTAAAACTGGAACATCCTTGTTACAGGGCTTGCAACCATGCCAATAACTCAAACAAAGCTTTAAAGAAAATATTTCCTCATTATTAAAACCTTGATTCTAGATTCTGATTCAGTTTCTGAATCTTCCTCGTTTCTGATCTCCAAGGTGTGGTCTGCCTCCAGATCTTATAAAACATATGGAAAAGGAAGTGCTCAGCTCAGAGACACCAAGTATCCTCAGCTAGTACTTGTGTCTTGTGGCAATAGAACGATGCTTCCTAAATATACAAATACAAAAGGTTCAGGTTGTCACATGGGGATTGGGAGGTCTGCAAACATTATACAAGTAATCAGTTAACAGGGATGTTTCTCAGAACAAGTCTCAGGCAATTAAACTGAGCCTACATTAATCACATTGCAAACACAAAATATTACTTCAGTTGGAGCCAGATTCATTTAAAAGCTCACGCACTGAAAAAAAAAAGAAAATTAGGGGAAAAGGCTGAAGTATTTGGCAATTGGCAATATACATTAAGTTCCCTCGATATTATGGCTGGATTATCTTCTATCTCCACGGACTCCATTCCACAGTTATGACTCTTGTGTAAGTAAGAGTCATGCAGACATCACACAAAGGCAGCATTCATTTGTTATTCTGTAACTCTATCTGAGTAACCAGGGAGAATTTATTTTGAAAAGACTCAGCCGGAGCCTTTTACTTTTTTCAGCTGCCTATTAAATGAGTATGTAGCCAGGAAAATGGGACACAGAAACCGTAAGATGGATGTGATCTGCACACGTGTTTTTCTCACAAGAAAACAAGTACAGTGCATGTTTAACAAAGGGGAGTAGCTTCAGGGTTACATTATATAATGGAGATGAATGCAAACTCTTGAATACACAGCACCTCAGGGAGGTACATTAGGAAAGGTACAAAAAGGAAAATATTTTCTTCATGCAAGGAAGGAGAAAATTTCTTCTTGAAACATGACTTGAGAGTCCCTCCTGGATTCCAACACAGTTGGTTTGGCTCTGCAAACTAGCCCATGTATTTTGATCAGGTGGTCTGTGGATTAAGAAGCTATACCAGCTGCTTTAGCTTCTTTCCCCCTCCCATTGATGTTGGTTGGACATCACTGAATAAAAAGCAAACATGAAGGAAGCTCAGTGACTAACAGATGCATTTAAGGCCAAAAAATATTCATGTACCAAGTCATGAATGACAAAGTACTGCAGCAGCAGCTGTTTTGGCAAGCAGGTTTTGTTTTATATGCCCAGGTTCAGAATGAACAGAAATTGTTTCACAGAATACCGTCAGAATAGAAATCAAATACAAATGTATTTGTGTGAAACCTGGGCATGTATTTTTAGGTGCACACACCCACACACATATGCAGCCTGAATAGTTCATTCCCCTCCTCTGACATAATCAGGAATGCCTTCAAGAGGAAAATGAGCCTAGGCATGCTCCTAACCCAATCTGCCTGTGCCACCCCTATTTTAACTACATACTGTATCATGTAATAGCTTGAAAAGCTTTTTATTTCTGTGACCTTGTCCTTCTCTACATTTTCACAATGCTACTCAGTTTCTTTTAGCAACAAAGTAACATAGCAGATCTGAAATTCTGCAGTTTAGTGCTCAGTACCAAAGACTGCAGTCATTATGGTAGGGGAACATTCCCTCCAAAATATTAATTCTCATTCGGTCTTCCCACATTGGCTTAAGGCTTAAACCATGACCTAAGATCCTTTCAGCAAAGTATCAATATGGAATCACTGCCGTCACTTGCAATTAGCTGATGGCAGCTTATTTACATTCCCATCCCATGAGCAGATACTAGTATTTTAAGCAGCAGTTATCCAGAAGGCTTTCCATTAACACACACGTTGTCAGTTTCAAGGTTATTCAAACCAGCCGCAGTATCTGCTTCCAAAATTAAACCTGCACAGCTACAGAGGGCTCTTTAGAGAGTTTCCAAATCTCCAAATCCCACCTTACGCCTCCTGAACTGTGGCAATCCTTCCCTCCCAGAAGCATTTTCTTTACCTTCTGTATGTCCAGATGGCCTTGATCACATGCATCCTTCCAGAACTTCTCTATGGTAATACATAATGGCTGAAAAATCATGCTATAAGCATATGGAGCAAAGTTTGCTAGAATGGATGATTTCACGATTAGTTAGACTGCTGAAAAACCTTAGCCAGGAAGCAAAAATTTACAGCTGGGTTTCAGAGATGAAGTGTTATGTCATAATGTGGGAAACCCTTTTGCCCTAGGTGCTACCCTGTTGTGTTCTTCCCTCCAGAAGCCCTTCTGATATTTCACAGGCATCAGAGGGTGCATTTCCATTAACAGACTCCACCAGGAGTGAAGGATTCAGCACTCTGCCCTCCATTCAGCCCCACAGGCAGCAGCTGGCACAGCAGACTGGCATTCCTGGAACTGCCTCCTGCAGGACTGACTGCACTGCAGGAGGAGCATTTCTGACACCAACAAAGTGAAAAGGACTTCAGTTTGGCAAGGTGACACATCACGCACACCCCACCATCACTCCTGTAGTACAACAGTCTTCAAAGCAACAACAACAAAGCTTCATTTTAACTGACACCAAAACCTGGTTTTACTGTGCCCTTTAAACTTAAGGCAACTGGAGTAATTCTATAAAGAGCAGGTGTAAAAAACTACTCCAGAGAACGGGGAAAGAAGAACTCACACCATTAGCTGTCTGGTATTTATTACTTTTTAATACAGAGAACTCACAACAAAATATTCTCTAACAACACACATAAATGATATCATAACCAATTGTTTTAATTTCATCGACATTCATTTGCTATGTACATATTCTTCCATCTGCAAAAGTGCAATCCAAGAATGTCTCAACAAGAAACCTTTATGGACGAGTATATTTTTGAGGGGTTTTCTCACCAGTGGCCTTACAACATGTTTGTCCTTGGTTACTTGGTACAGCAAAATGAGGACTACATGGGAAGGGGAAAGAAAAGGAAAAAATAAAAATGTTGGGCTAGATGCCTCCCTTGTAGGAATATTCCTTATTTTTCCAATTAAACTCATTATGAATACACTGCTCATTATTGGAGATGTTAATGTAAATAGACTATAGGATAGTCTGTGGTCTAGCTATAAAACTGTAGTTTTAATGACTCTGCAGCATTAGACACAACGACAATTTCAAGCTCTTCACGTTGCTAGATGTCAAATTACACATCAGCATATAAAAGATGTCCATTTTGTTAGTTATGGTTATTTTGTAGACATCTTACTGATGGATGAAATCAGTTTTACACATCCAAAATGTGAAGTCTACCTAAATGCAAGCCTCTCCTATGGAAAGGAGAGTTAACTACTGGAAAGAAAAGCATTTGCACATGCAACTCCTATTACTATCACAAGGAGTATCGTGCACTTAAGAAGAGTAGAATGAACCTCCAAATCCAGAGGACTGCATTCTCATTTACGAAACGTATTTCAGGCAAATTTAATCTGACCATGGGCCAGCTTAAAAAGAACACACAGCATGAGAAAATGAAAGGCAATGAAGACTAAACTAGCCAAATAAGCAAAGCAAGCAGCACCCTAGCTAGGGAGGTAATTTCCCTTATGATGCATTTGTAAGCTCATAACTACTTCCAGTGCTTGTCAAGACAGAAAGCAGAGCAACTGTGGTCTAGTTTAACCTCCAAAGTAGCCATTAGGTCCCAAAGAAGTTGCATTTGCCCTTCTACTTCTGCAAAGCCCAGGAAACTTTCATGGCCAAAGGTGAGGGCTGACTGCTTGACTGGAATCTGCATGTTACAGAAAATTGAGTATTTTGCAGTTACCCAAGAGCAGCTTTCAGTACCAAAAAGAACTAGGGAAAGCCTCTAAAAACTAGGGACAATTAACTTTAGAGTGAAAAAGTTCTGAAGAATCTTTCTGTAGCTCAGCTGGTTGCCATTGAGGATCATTTCTACAGTGCCATGTGTACTGCTACCCTCCAGCTGAGAAATGTGTTTTACAAGAAAATAGGCATTTCCTCAAGCAGTAGATAAGACTCAATTAACAAAAGAATTAAAAGGAAAAGCTGGCAAAGAACTAAACTGTTTTCTTAGATACATTTGTATGTAATTCCTTCTCAGCATTGACTTTAAATGTGCTTTTCCCTTCCCACTGACTTGGATGTATTATACAATCTCATACACTTGTTTTTAAAGGTGACCATATTCCCTTTATTGCCTATCTACTCATTTTTGATTGTCACACATACAGGTCTAGAGAGGCATCCAAGAACTCAAAGGGCAGAATTATAAATTAAGCTACTCTAAGGGAAGCAAGCAAACAAGTATCTAGGACAACTCCAGATCCCACTTCTCCCCTGCCATGTGCATTGAACAGTGACACCTCCTCTCACCACTGCACAAAAAAGTGGGCACAAAACACCATGTATCCTATGTGGGAATTGATACCCCAGACCCATGACGTGTGACTGGCACTCAAGACCCAACCTACTGTAAGAGATGTATGCTTTTATTGCTCTCTTTAATTGTTGAATTACAGGAGCTTTGTCTTTGCTACATGATTTCAGGCCACTGTGACAGCCACTGTTTTCTGTCTGCTTTGGTTCTCATGGTACTGCCAGGCAACACAACCCCAACCTTGTTAGCCACCCTAACTCCATCAGGTTGCTCAACACACCATCAAAACTGAAGGGCTCATCCTTCTGGGGGAGTTAATCCAAATTATAATTTGATTGCTCTTCACAAGGGAAGTCTAAACTGCACAGCTAATTAGGTTTTATCTGCTAGAAACCTTCTTCCTGACCAGGTATGCCCAGGCCAGGTCCTGCTCCTATGGACAATGGGTGCTGTGCTGGTCCCACTGCAGCTGGGCTGGCTGTAACTCTGTGGTAGCCATGGAAGGACAGTGCTAGAAATCTCTCAAAGTCTTTCCCATAATTCTCTCAGAAAAAGAAACAGGTTTTCCCAAAACTGTTGCAAACGGGGCAACTGCACAAAACACCAAGAACATGCTGCAGGCCCAAAACCAGGCCCAGGAACTGGTACAGAAGGAGAGGAGCCACCAGTGGTGAAGGCTACCACAGCCTGCTAATACGGCTGTTCAGACCAGCACTGAACCACACCAGCTGGGTGGTACCCAGGGACACTGCCACTCGAACTGTGCCAGCATAAGCACTCTCTTTGTGAAGCCTGGGTATTACTATAATGCTAAAAGGAACTAATTCTGCAGTGGAGACAGCCAGGAAATGAAACTCTGAACTTGGCATTTTTACACACAAAGAAACATGGATATTCAACTCGAGTTTTACGTGCACCATAATTTCTTAATTCAGCAGAAAGTGTAATTCTCAGACCAACAGAGGAAAAAACACTATTTTGGCTTCTGACTTTTTTCTTTCCCAGGGTGGCAGACTACCAGGGCCATTTTCAAGACCGTGATTTCAACAGATACACTCTAAAAAGATTCTAATTTGGAAAAAAAAAAAAAACTTTCAGAAGAAACAAAAAATAATCCCACCATGTAAACAGAAAAAAAAAACCCACACTTCTCCAGTGGACAAACACTTCATAAAAACACTATTGAGAAAAGCAAAAAAACCAAATGTCCCTTAAATCTCAACTGATTTGAGAAACCAAGCAAAAGATTAACGACCTATTTTAAAAAATTTATTTAAGGAAGGGAGAAATGGGAGTCAAGAAACAACAACTGCAGAGTCTACAGGGCCAAGCTCCCAGATACAAATTCACTGCTTAATGCAGTCTATTATGTACAGCACAGAGGCATGTAGAAAGTATATATGCTAAGTTTGCTGTCATAAAACATCTCGTTTTTAGATCCTAGACTGAACACAATTTTGAAAGACAAAGGTGTAGCAATTAATTGTTTTTAAAAGTGATGACATGTTTTGCACTCAGTACCTCTCCGCTCATACAGGTCTGAGGGCCCAGATCCCACTCCATGGTTCTCCTTCCACACCAGCCACACAAGCAGCAGGCAGCAAAGCCTCAGTCCCAGCAGGCACATACAATCACAGCTCAGCCAGTTCCTTCCCTAAAATGTCTGTGAAGAAACACCTTTAAATAAAGCCTTGTAAGATCTCCAGCTTGTTTTGGTATGAGCAGATGACCCAGCTGGGAACATGACAGCCCTGTTGGAAGCAGCACTATTGCCTGCACTATAGCTCAGTGAGGGCAATGCACATCAAACACACATGGCAGGAAGACACGATGCCAAAAGAATTCATTCAAGATTGCATTTTCTGGCACACATTTACATTCACTTGTCATGATACCTTAGTTTACCCTGGTCGTGGGAAATCTGAACGAAAGCTTGCTGAGGGGACTGGCAACACAGGGCCAGCTCCTGCACCCCTGGGAACCAATGCAAAAGGCTGAATGAATTCAACAGTAACAGAACCATTTCTTTCCAAGGATTTCCCATTTCCACCTAGCTGGAGGAATAACCCTATGCAATTACCCATTTTCCAACTGGACATATTTCTCTGTCCCTTATGTCTCCCCACACTCTTCCTATAAACTGTGTTACAACTATACAAAAAATAAACCCAAATCATTTTTAGCTGAACTTTACCCCACACATGGGATATATTGAAAGGCCATTAAATTGCCTTGCCTCCAACCTTCACAGAGATCTCGTCAGGAGGATTCTGGTTTTAACAACATGTATATATACATATTAATATGTACACTGACAAAGAAGCTGCTCTTTCAGTTAGAAAAGAAATTAGATTTCATCACAGAATGAATCCTATAAAAAGATATGTAATAAAGTTGAAATACCCATAAAATAGCTATTACTAAAGCAAAGCTTTCGTCAATAAGCCTCCAAAACTTTAAATGAAGAAAATGGCTTCACGAAGTGGTAGTCTAGATTTCCACAGTGAGGACACTGCTGGACGTTGCTGTATTCAGAGAAATACTGCATGCCAATCCGCACATCTATCACTGGCTTCCCACAGTGCTTACAGTTCAGTCGAGCCTGTAAAAAACAAAGGAACAAACAAAAAACCTTTTTGAGATAACCACATTCCCCTCAGCTTCTTACCTCTGGAAAAGGTGCCAGAGGCAGTCCCCTGTCCCCCCCAGCAGAAGGAGGCATCAGTCAGGAAACTGGCAGTAATGGGATGTGCTGGTAAGGACATTCCTCACCTGGACTGGGAGCTCACAGGCACACACCATGCCTTTCAGAATAAAGGCCACCACCAAATTCTGGGGAGTGGGTCACCACCCTCTCTGACTGATGGAAGGTAGAGAACATCAAGGTTTATTTTGTGCTGCTTAATCTCTGAATCAATTCCTCAATCCCCAGCACAAGAAGTGGTGTCTCAATAAACCATTACTGAAGTATCAAAGCGAAGAGAGAAATTTCCTATTTCTGCCATGAAATTCAACCGTTTAGGCTGACGTTTGAACATCATCTGTCTATGAAATACATCAGCATTTTAATCTTTTGCCTTAATAAATGTATAACTTGATCTGCTTTATCAGCACAACACGGTATTGTGTCACTTCAACTGTCTATTTAAACATTTATAGTACATATCAGTTTATACAAACTAAACATCACTTCAGCACACAAACTATTCTACAAAATCCAACTGAGAAAGAAGCAACATCAACTGGGTGGATATGAGAAATAATTCAAGGTCATAGGTGAGGAAGGACAGAGCTATTAATATTCAGCTGTTACAAAAAAGTGAGATAGATTTCAGAAGAAATCTAGCTGAGAAACACAGCCCATCTGATACAAAGAAAGCAACAGGCAGCATGAAAGCTCAGCAAGCCCTTTGGAATACTCAAGAGAAGCAGAAAGGATTTGAGACTGTAAAGAAGTTAAAGAGGGCAAATGAGCAGCGAGGGCCTGAGCTACACCATGGTTTAACCTCACAGCCCAGTATACTAATGAAAGCTTCAGCTCTCCACTGAAAAGAACAGAAAGTATTGTCTAGGCCATCTTGATTTAAGGGATTTTCCTGGATGAGGAGAGTAGGAAATTATTAAACTACTATCCCTCTTGAGATCAGATTCAAAAAGAAACAAATCAACAGCTTCACTGCTATGTGCTCTGCTTGAAAAGCAGAAACTTTAAGAAATACAATCTACTAGGTTATGAATTTTTATGGAATTCTTAACTAAAGAATTTTCTCCTTTACTACTGTCCAGCACATCAGCTAAGAATTAGTAATCTGACAATGGTTGCAGTTTTTTATTCTACATGCTAATTTGTGATGTAGAATTAAATATTTTGAAGTAAGGCATGAAATTATTCAAAATAAATCCAGAAAGGCAATTTGGAATTATATTTTATACCATATTTAAATGCCATTCTTCTGTATGCACAGAATCATCTGTAACAATCACGGTGAAACAATAATGCTTATTATCTGGCAATCACAGTCAGCGTAGCTAATGCTTTTACAGTCAGTTCTTATACCATGCACTGTCACACTGTCCATTAATCATCTAATTAAGGCTCTTGTATGATGAGCTCTTAAATCTTTTCTTGTACATTCAACAGAAGCAATTCAGATTTAAAGCTACTCACTTTTACAAAGCTGGCAAGTCAGTATCAGTGTTTTCTTTACAAGTTCCAATTAAAAAAAAAATTACAGCCTCAAGAGACACTAAATTTGGAGGTAATATATCAGTCTATAGTTATAATTGCTACCAATGTCACCTTAACCAGCAGCAGTAATACCACTTGTCTTCTGAGCAACACATTTTGGTAAGTATGTTAAATTTAAAATAAACTGTCATTCTGCATATTGACAAAATGGTATTTCTGACGGCTTTAAAGCATGCACATTACCATGAAGTGGTCCCAGTTTGAACGGGTGCATCTCTGCAAGTCTCCTATCCCACCTACAATGACCATCTGTGTGTCCAAGCATCTGCAGCAGAGCATTGAGTCATTCTCAGACAGATGTTTTTTTCACAGCTGTCTACTCCTACCTGTACAGCACAAGTGCTCTGTCCATCACATGGACAATTAATTCTCTGGAATGCAAACAATCGTGCTGTCTACTCTGGAGCAGCCCTAGGCCTTGGATCTTCCTCTCTCAAGGCACAGATTAGGTGAGCGTTTAATGAACACAAAGTTGCTTCAGGCTGTGGTGGGTGAGTACCATCACCAGGGTCAGCCACAACAAATATTAAGGAGAGCTGAGTAATTCCAAGCACAAAGACACTTTGGACCTTTCTGCTCCCTTGGTACCTTTTTGCTACAACTATGGTAAAACACAATTTATGAACTAAGAAACCCTGGAGACATGAAACATCGGCTCAAAATGTGGAACTATACCTGACGCTAGTGGTGCTAGTGATGAAGCACCAGATTTAATTATCAATGAATTTGAAGGGGGCTTTATTTAAAAACCTACCTAAGTGTATTAACCACTGACCCTTGCAATGACTTCAGTCTAGGTAAAGGCCATTGTACCTTTTAAGACAAATCGACAGAGACCCAGCAGCCCTCTTGCATTGTACTCATGGGTACAGGCTGGAAAAGAAGGATGGAAGGAGGAAAGGGAAAAGAGATTCACAGCCTTGACTTTACCTAACCAGTTGGAATTTCATCTTATGAGTCTTACTTACATATGGTACTAACCTGACAACAGGGAGATGCTGCCAGAATATCGTAGGTATACATAGTTCCCAGCTGATGCCAGCTTCCATCCCATCGGGACTTGCACTTAATGCAGATAATTTTGTGAACCCCTTCTAAGCAGTCTACACAAACAGCATAGAGGTGCATAAGCCTTCCTGTGGACAGAAAATACACATCTTAAGGAGACAAAAAGAGAAGATTAAAACAGACTTTTTCTGCAATGTGGTATCTGACCTTTAGTGATACAAATCACATCTTATTTTTTCGTTCTTAATAAAGAATGAATGAGAAAGTAAAAAGTACTTCTCTACAGGAAATACACAGGGCTTGACTGAAGCTATGCAGAACTCAGGAATTAGTCAGCACCCTGCCCACTCTCCCTTACATCATTTGCTGGTAGGTCTTATCAAAATACTTTATAAAAGGGGCTGCTAAACCTCCAAGAAAGATGCCAGGTTAATCTTTAAGATCATCTGCCGTGTTTCCAAAACCAGAATATTGCCCTAGCTTCATCCCCACCCAACATAAGAAGGGGAGAAGTGCTGAAGCTTATTAGCAAACTTCGTACATACATGTTTAACAACTTGCTGGTATCTTCCAGCAAAGAGGAAACCAATGACCTAATATTTTCCATAGAAAAAAAGCAACAGTCAGAAGAGTAAATTTTTTTCATGTACTTTCTTCTGACTGTTCATTAACAACAAGCATATGTACATTATATATTGCACATACAAAGATTTTAACATGTCGTTCAGAACTATGAATATATTGAGCTCTATCATGACCTTAGACTCTGTATGCACAAGGACTTTCAAAACCTGAGTTACATTTATTTGCATAAAAAACGAACGGCTCAGACTTGGAAATCAAGGATTTTCACTACATATATGTGATTAAACTAACTAATGCAAAATCTGAGACTGACTTTCACAAAAACACAGAATTCCTACAAAAATAATAAAGATCTGTCACCTAGATTATGCCTGACTTGTAGTGACTAAATTTGTTTGCAATTTAATAGTTGGCTATTAGAAGTGGCCTGACACCGAGTACTAATCCTGTAGCATATCAGATTTTGCATTGCTATGTAAGACAGAGCTAAGCAGTAGTGAACTTACAGATCAGCAACAAAACAGGACATGTGTTCACCTTGGACTGCAATTTGTGCTCTTTAGCATCAAAGCACTGAACACATCACAAACTGTAATTCAACAGACACACATCTTGTAACTGTTCTACAAAAATGGGAACAAAATATCAATAATTTATGATTAGTCTACCAGACACTTCCAAAATTAATAGTCTGTGTTTTTACTTGTTTTGGTTTTTAAGCCAACTATTTTAGAAAAACAAGAATAAACAGACTCTTCTTAAAATATACATACACAATGCACTTACTAGTGTGAGCTGGTAAAAACTGAGTTATTCTACACTGGCATGTTCAGCTCTAGAAAACATGATGGGATGAAATGAAAGTGTATATAATATACAGATAATATATATAATTAACTCTGCTCCTAAAGTGAACACTGGAGATTGGTGATGTTCAAACAACTCCACACACAGCAGTTGTGTTGAGCAGGGAAGATAAATAACTTTCCCCATGTGAAGTTCTGCACTGTTTTTTCTGCACTTTAAAATACTACATTCCCCCACCACTTAATTTTCAGCATACTTTTTCTATAGGAAATGATGCACCTGGTATCTTAAACATGCCTGAAATAAAATAAGTGATTTTCTGTATTGAAAAGAAAATAACAGCCTGGAATAGCTCCTTACAGCTTAATTTCATTTCAAAGAGTACTTCTGGTAATAAACCATTTTACCCAGGGCAAAGAAGCAAAAATTTTAACAATTAATTATTCACAACAACTTGTCTGAAAATGTCTTTCAGATATACCATCCAACACTTAAGAAATAATTAAGGTTAAAAAAATAATTTCACAGTTTCATTCTTAGTGGCAAATATTAACAAACTATGAGTTTCACTATTACTAAACCAACTTTTTGTACTGATAAAATCACAAGCACATGGTGTGACTCCCCACCAAAGCAAATAAGCATAGTTATCTCACATACATATATTCTGTTTATCCTGGAGATTTTCTGACTTGTATATTTGCCTATCGCTTTTTCTCCTTAAAGCACATTAGGCAAGACAGAAACAATAAATGTTAGCATGAATACAGTTTAGTGACTTAGTGCATAGTGATTTAAGGAAAGAAAAAAAAATACAAAGTTTACTGAGCAAAGGTATGTTACATAACACATATTATGACCATGCATGGGATACAATGTATTTTACTGAAAGGTGAGGAACTTTAACTACCCCTAGTTAATCCCTTACCAATATACTTTTCAACATATAATTGTAATACTTATGACCACCAGACTAGGAATACTTTCTCTGACTTATTTTAGCTACGCTGGCTGCCAGCAGGCTGCAGGACAGGCACATCCAGCCATGTACCACCCTGATCACTTAAGTTTGGGCCACCGCTTTCAGGCAGAGCTAAAGCTCATGCTGGCCCACACCTGTTTCTGTAGGAGGAAAAAGAAACACGTGCTATAGTCTCAACTCATCTGAGAGCTACGACATAATCAAGACATAGCTCAAGTACGTGCAAGTTTGGAAATAAGCCCAAAAGTCCAAAATAAGTCTAAAACCCTCACTACTACACTGCTGCTTTAACACACCGTATTAAAAGCTTACTCTTACTACATCCAACCTCTCCAGGCCTGTGTTAACACAGGCTTTTCCATACTTCAGAAATAATACTTTGCTATGAAACAAAACTGATACTCTCTAGACTGAAAGCAGGTGAGAGGTACCTCATCCTCATCAGTAGTACAAATACAACTTTCACCCAGGCTGCAGCACAGCATGCTTAAATTGAAAAGGTTGTTTAAAAAGTTGATGTGCATCTTGGAGTAAAGTTCCCCAGAGATAAATGAGCATGCATATGCTCCAGAACAGATTGGCTGGAAAACTTTCCCATGGTCTACCTAGAAATCAGATCAGAACTTGTTTGGTTGTAACCCCAAACACAGGCATGGCTCTTTCTATAAGGCATCTTTTTGTAATTCCTTCTAAGTGTTTCAGTCTGATCCACGTGAGTATTTTGGACATTACTTCAAGCTTTACAGAACTGCTTAAAAATGCAGAATCGGGATGAGAATCTGTAATGGCAGGGACAGGGCACAGAAGGCAGTTCCATCATTTAATGAAACCTAGCATGACTGACGGACAACCTGTACCTTGAAGGTGACAGGGAACATCATATTCAATCTCATCATGTCTCGATGGGCTAAGGAACAGCGTCCCATCCACCAGCGGAAACTGTTCAAACACTGGCAGCGCCCTGTGGCACAGGGCACAGTTTACAACGTTCCTGTGGCTGGCACTGAGAGCAGCAAGGATGAACTTCCGAAGGTCCTCCCCTTGCCCCACCTGGGCATCGTCTTCCATCCGCACGTGGAAAGTATTCAATTTATGCCTGGGGATGTGAGTGAGCAGCTCAGACAGATCGAGCCTTCTCAGAAACTGCACAGGGGTATCGAAGTGTCCTGATCTATGTGCCTGCAAGCCAGCTGCCCCGTATTCAAAATGGGCATTCCTGAACATGCCCCCACCAGCCATGTTCTTCTTATGGGGCTCCAGGTGAATGGCATTCTTCAGAAACTCTCCCAAGTATCGCGAGGAACGGGGGCCACTGAAGTGCGTGGGGGCGAGGATGGAGTAGCCGGTGGGCGGGGACTGGCCAGGAGAGACACAAGGGGAGCGGATGGCGTAGCTGCCACCCATGACACCCTTCTCCTGGGAGTTCTGCCTGTCCATGGAGTGCCTCCGCTGCAGGTCGTTACTCAAGCCTTTCTGCGGCTTGTTGGCCGGCCTGCCCTTTTTGGCCTCCTCTGCTGACTCTGCCATGGACCTTCCCATACTCTTCTCCAACACCGATTTCTTCTTCTTGTCATCCTGCATCCGCTTCACCTGGTACCAGTCCGTGTCCTTCTTTAGATGACCCTGCCCACAGCGACAGGAACAAAACCGAAAAGCCAGGTCGTATCCCTTCTTGGTCCACATGTTTTGGCGACACTGCTTTTCGTTCCAGCTCCTGGCTCTGCCAATGCAATTGAACTGGACGAGGATGCTGCTCTCCCACTCGTAGAAGCACTGAAGGTGCATCCAAGTGCTGTAGGGACAATGCTCGTTGTTGCATATAACCTTCTGGTAGTCATCCTTCTCCAGGTCCACCGGCCTTCCGAAGCTACAGATCAGTGGAGTAGCACAAGGGGCTTCTGTGGAAGATAAAACAGACACATTAATAACTTAATGGCCCATTTATTGCAGTTCTTTCTTTAAGCACTGTGACAAACACAGGCAAGCTCTTACTAACAACCTGTATTACTAAAGGGCCACAAGCACTAGCTCTGGGTCAGTGCAAAAAGCAGCGTTTGCCAAAAAGAGATAATAAGCATGTGAAAGGAGATAAGGAAATGCATGAATAAAGAAACAAAATTACACTACAGTCTGTTTAATATTCAAAACCAAAGCACCTCAGAAGCATTAGCCCTCCTCAAGCACTTGTGGATACCATTGCAGGGGCCTAAGAAGCAAGGAGAAAGTGTGAATGTTTCTGGAGGGCTGCTTTGAAGCCTGAGAAGCAACGTGGACAGAACACACAGAGATGTCTGTTTGAAAAACAAGTAAGCAATACAAGTAAGTAAGCAAGTCAGCCCAGCTTCGAAATCATGGCGAGGGGCAGGAATTGATCTCTTTTTTTGGGACTAAGCAAGAGACAACAGCTAGGGAGAGAAGGAGGAAGCAGAGAACTTTGAAAAGCAAGACAAAGAGCTTACGTTCCCAGTACAAAAAGGAGCGCCTTCATTACATTGCTTAGGCAAATACAGACTGTGTCACCACCACTCACCTTCTGGATAGCTAAATTTCACAAACTAAACAGTTCTGCAGCACAGACAGGTGAAAAAATCCAAATGGTACACAGTATTTTATCAGCAAAGTAGCAGCTTTGCTATATCCTTGAGCAAAGAACAATTTACTTCAATTATCTCACAGGAACAATATCAGCTTCTACACAAAAAAATGCTCTACAATAAAATGTTCTCCATTTATGAACCAATGACATTTTCCAGTTCCTCACCCAAGTACCAGAGTCTACATATGACTCCCATTGCTGGATGCTGTGTTGTAGCTGGGAGGCTCAAAAGGGATGGGAAATTTTCTACTGGAGTTTTCGTAAGAACTTTTTAGATTCTGTAGTGGGTCGACCCCCACCACAGATGCTTACTCAAATATTACAAATATTTCTTCTCTGTATTTCTGTCTTCCTAATTCTTCCACTTCTTCAGAAAGTACTGCTCCAACAGGGCTGTCAGGCTGCCTTTTAACCTCTGTATAGCTGCTTTCAAATATTAGCAGGCTTCTTCAGTTTTCCATGGTCAGGTGCTGCCTCGCCCTATCTAAAATACAGCAATTAGCTTCCTGAGGTTCCCTTGAAGTCTCAGCCAGAGCCTCAGGACTTATGGCAGAGGTGCACAGAGCCTTGAGGAGAGAGACTGCCATGACTGAAGCTTTTTTCCCTTAGGACTTAAAATTTCTATCTGATGAGCAGGTAAAAAAACCACCACTCTGCTGCATTGTTTTTAATCCCATTCTTATCACTGCTTGCACAAATAGCACAACATAAATTGCAGTAGAATGAGAGGTTTTATGCTGCTTTGGTTTTACGTACTTTGACTCCGACCCCCAGTAAGAGACACACTACCCATCATCACCGGTCCTACAGCAGAAATACACAAATCAGATGCTCTACAACAACAGATCTTTGCTGTGCTAAAACTTTCTCAGCAAGTTTTTGGAAAACGCTATAAACAAACAAAATGTTCAAGGCTACCTTCAGTAAATTCAAGATTACTGTAGTTCTTAAAACTTACTTACACCGAAGAAAGAGGCACAAATAGCACAGAAAAACTTTCCTAGGCCATTCCCTGAAAGATGCCACATCCTTCACCTTCACTTAATTTCTCTGTCTGTTTCTAATGCCAGAAGTGGCACACTTGCAAGCAGAGTTCTTCTGTAATACCTTTCCTTCAGGGAGTGGCATATAAATTGCAAGCAAAACACATTGCAAAAAGCTTTCCTTTAAAGAAGAAAAAGCCTATTTCATTTCAAAATACGGACTTCTCAGTCATTAAAAACAGTCATTAAATTGGAGAGAACAGAGACAAGAGAAGCTTTCCCTAGAGACTCTGTGGAAGTTCCTTCTATACACATGACGAATATTTTGTTATTGTTTGTCTCGTGTCTCTGAAAAGCCCTCTAAGAATGGGAAAGTTTGGAGATGTCTTTGAGAAGCAACAATTTTACTGGCTACCAGTGACTAATTTTTCTCCACTCTTTTACTGTGTGTTAGTAAGTATAATGTTGCTATTATTTACTATAATGCTGCTGGCCAAGAGCAGAAGTGAATGATAACTAACCTGCCCTGAAACCAAATCTGTCAGTTTACCCGTTCACAGAGTTTTCCCACCCATTCTCCCAGACTTCGATTCAAGTCACACTACCACGGCAAGCATCTCTGCAAAGCTTTTCTTCATTGTCAGCCTGTCTTTCATCATATTTAAGGTCTGAAAGTATAGTTCACAGTTATAGCATCCTTATGCAATTGACCTCAGAGAAGCCAGTTAAACTGAACCCACAAAAGGCAAATCGTCAGAAGTCACATGTGAGGCAAGGCACCAGAGGCACCAATATAGACAATTCTCATTTATGCATTTCCTTTATTCATCTATTTTGGTACATATTCCTTTCCACCATTGCAAGAAGGCAGCAAAAAAAAGAACATGCCAAAGATCCACTTATGCTCTCACTGTGTTCCAGAGAGTAAATGTTCTAACAGTTCCAGGTATAATTATAGCTGACAGCTGAGAAAGTACTACACAGACAAGTCTAGAATTGAATACAGACACTATACTTGTTCATCCATACCGGCATAGTTAACTGACTAAAAAAGGAAAGTGTTTCCTTGATTAGCCTTTGAACACATTTTTGAGTTTGTATGCAAAAACATATAATCTCTAGCTTCCTGAAAAGTTTACAGACTCTTCACTATGCAGACAAAAAATGAAATTAATAAAATAAGTGACTGAAATACAAAAATGAGCACCACAGCCTATGTATTCCACACACTATGTCTGCAATTACTTAATTATGATCATGTACTGGGTGTCTAGAGGCTGAAATAAAGGTGACTTTCAACGGACTTTTTTTCCTTTTCCCAGTCAGTCAGTGGAAATACTGTGGAATGAGATCTTCTCCAGTTTCTCCTTAAGAACTTACAGATGCCAGATTACCTGAGGAACTTCCCACACAGCATAACTACGGGCAAGAAAAGGCAAAGCTGCAAGTTCTGGACAGCGATATCCAGTGAACCTCCACATTTAAGTTTAATGATGATTACAGAGGTGTCATTACTAAGATGATTACAGAATTTTCACACATTCCCTCATCTGATCAGCTATCTACAGTGTGAATTAGCTGGTCACATGATCACCACAGCAAAAGCAGGTCCAGAGCAGCTGGAAGACAACAACAGAATTAACAAAAGCCTTCCATCATGCAAAAGACTCCAATGAACAGTTAAATGGTGGCACTGAGACTGCTTTGGAAGACATGATTGCTAAGAGGAGAAGCTGGTCTCTACTCTCCTCTTCTGGGGACTCACCTGACATTTCACTTCTGTCACTGTAGCTGCATAGGAACTACTCCAGAAAACTAACAGGTCTCTGCCATGTTGCCGTGCTCCACAGCACAGGTTATGCCAAGCTAGTCAAAGGACCTGCTTTCACTGACACAGATTTGCTTTTATCAAGCCTGCTGGTTTGGAGAAGGCCTTGATTACACTGCTGCAGTATTTCCACAACAAAAACTGAGAAGCCCAGCACGGCTAATATAAGTGGTCTCAGTAGAAAGTTCTACTGCTTTCTGTAGTTTTCCTGTATTTAAGAAAGCAGAAAATTCCACTACCTGAAAAGCATACGAAAACCTCAAGCCAACATTTGGTTTTCAACACATTTCAAGTTCCAGCAGGTGCATCTGTACAAAACAGACTGTGCAGGACCAAACATCCCTTGCAGACTTCTCTGTACCCATGTCTCCTGCCAAACATAACCATGCCACATGTTCCTGCATAAAGAATAAATGAGAAACAGAAAACAGCCATTTTTGTGCAATGCTCCCAGTTCATGGCAACAGATACGCCTTAGAAGCAAAAGAGACAGCATTCAGATCAGTATGGGAGACACATTTTAGGTAATGTGAAGAGCTCTTCCCACCAATTCACACCCTTAAAAGTGGTCTGGGTTATTTAACCACCATTTTATAAGTAAGACAGAGCACTTTTTTCAGTATTACAAAACTTAAAAAGTTTTGTTATCAAGCCCTTGTACTTCCCCATAATTAGAAAAAAAAATTGAGATAATCTTCAAAAAGTCAGAGCTATAATCACTGTCCTAATGTTATATGATGACAATGTTAACAATTACTGTCAAGAGAGATTATGATGGGGAGTAAATAGAAATTACATGCCCAAACAGCCCACCCATACCTATAGCCCCAAACTGGTTTGTCACCTAAATATAATTTGATTCCAAGCAGCTAACAGCTCAACAAGTTTCTGGTTTTCAAAGCTATGGAACTGAATTTCAGAAGAATAAAGATTACATGGTATCAGAGCAATATCCCTTCTCCCAGCAGCCCCTTTCAAAAGAATGCCAAAATAATGATAAGAGAATTTCTATTTAACTCTCAGTTTCAAGATGGGTTTCACAGCCTAAGAGAACAAAACAAGACAGCGTGCAGTTTTGTGTAGCAGAACAGCTTCAACGTAGGCTGTCAAGTTGCAACTACAAGTGCATGCTGCTTCTTTCAAGACGTTATTTTCCACATAAAAAAATAAATGTTTTCTCATATTCCTCTGTAGTGATTTGGAACAGTGATTTTGAAAATAGTTGGAGGGAGCAGTATATAAATGTCTTCTAAAACAGAAATAACATACAATATTCCAAACACGTGTGCATTTGTGCAAAGAGCTCACTGTTTAAACAAGGTTGTGTTTTATGTTTGACAGAGCCACCATAAAATTAACTTTTCTTTCAAAAATGAGAATATGACAGAAGACTGCAAGGAAGTTGGATTGGCTTGTTTGGCTTTTTCTCATTTTTTCTGTTCAGGTTTATAAACATCCATAAAAGCCAGGAACAGGAATAGAACCAGAACATCTGAGAAATACCTCTTTCAACAACAACAACAAAATCCTCCCACATGAACTGGTTCTACCTTTTAATAAAAAAGAAAGGCAGTATATGAAGACCACCCTTCCCATTTTATGACCCAAATGAAAGCAGCAGAACAACAGCTGCCTGAGGAACTTCCCTCTGGTGAAGTATATTAAGGAGAATATTGTTTACTTCTGTTTACACACCCATCGTAAAACCAAAGATGCACCCAGCAAGCCAAATGCAGTGATTCCAAGGCTTCAGTTTTGTGACTGCTCTCATTTGTTCCAAGTCCTCAATGCAGATGCCTAAAGCAAAATTCGCTCTTCCCCTGCTACGCTCCCACATTATCCATTGTGTTAAGCACCAGAGTTTTTCAGTCAGTGAACAGAAACAGATAATTATTTCCCATACTCGTTGGCATAGGTTTCAGCTCACTGCACAGATTTGCCATCTCTGGTAAAACTCAGGGGAGGTGTTAAACATGTGAGGCTGGGGGCAGAGGGAGAGGGAAGTGTGGTGGCGGCTGGAGGAGACAGCCCTACTGTCATCTTAAAACAACTGTCAGGCAACAGTAGGTTGTTATGGATCTGGAAAAAGAAATTATCCCCAAAAAAAGCGAAAGGTCTTGGCACCGAATTGGTTGCAAGACACTAACTATGGCTTGCTCTTGGTCTACTGTTACTCTAGCATCTTCATCTATGCCTAGGACACACTACCTGCCATTACCCAGGCCAGAAGGGTTCCTGTGGGACACGTACCTTGCAAACCAAGCACTTTAACCTCTACCCTGCTTTCCCACAAACACTGCTCTCTTCACAACCTTACACAGCTAGGAACTGTTCACTCTGCCAGCCTGAACCAGAGCTGAGTCACTCCTGGGGAAGGCCACTCCCTACCAACCATCTGCATGAATCTTCTGAATTTCCTCTGCCATCAGCATAGCTTTATTTTAATTGAAGTTATACAATATTACTGCACTAATACTGTAATGCAGCTGTAGGAAATAAGCCACCACCACAACAAAACAGACAGAAAGAGAAAATTTGAATTGTTTGCTGTATTTGCTTTCTTGAACCTTGTAATACAATCTAATATTCCAAAGATTACCAAGGTGTGACAAAATACTCATAACTGGTTAAATAGTACAAAAAAATATGGCAATATAGAAATGATTGGCCACTTTCCTAAGGGCCCAAATGCAACAAAAGAATGCAATGAGAAAAAAACGTTTCCCAGGTTGATCCAAAAGGCAGGCTTGGATCTTCAGTGTAGCAACAACAACACAAAACAGCTGACAAGCAGTAAGAGAAGTCTTTCAAAACAGTTTGACTCAGGGCTTATACTGGTAACACTCACTGATGATGACTGATATCTCTTCAAAACTTCTTAAAACAATCTTTGCCAAATGATCAAGACGAAAGCTTCCAGGAGGATTCTCCAGCAGGGAATGGAAACAAACAAGAAAGCAGTACCAGGTAGGAAACTTTTACCACAGGCTTTCTTCTGTGCCATAAGACTCTCTCATGCTCTTGGAAAGAGAAGCCAAGGCCAGCAGTCCATTCTCAGTAAGCAACAACAGACCCACTGCCATTGCAGTGAGGAGCTGTCTGGAGTCAGTCTGGCTGATAGATTTACATCTATTACAGACCTACATATTGTGAATATATCAGAGCTCAATCCTGCCCCCAAGGAGCATGCAGCTGCAGGCAACACCTACTCTCAGAAGGGATTTAAGGAGGACAAAGCCATAAGCAGCCCAGTTCCTTCACGCTTTATCCCATGTGCAAGATGTCACTAATTCTATTAAGTGAGTAGTAACATGAAGTGATCACCTTCCCCTAGAAAAGATTTCACGTAATTTGGAGCCGCTAAACCCTG
Organism: Cyanoderma ruficeps; assembly: GCA_008694505.1. Taxonomy (NCBI): domain Eukaryota; kingdom Metazoa; phylum Chordata; class Aves; order Passeriformes; family Timaliidae; genus Cyanoderma; species Cyanoderma ruficeps. The sequence continues at coordinate 38,224,771 of VZDJ01007749.1, read as the reverse complement.
GTTCAGATCAGAACTTAGGTGATGGGACTCCCAGAGGGCTCAGTAGCTGCTAGAAGCATCTCCATGCACTTCACTAAGGCTAACTTCACACTTGACCTCCAAGACAATCTCTTAACAATAAAAAAATAAAAAAACCCACACCCAGCAACTTTACAGCAGCAGGAAAATACAATGGAAATCATGAAGGACTAACTCATACCTGTCACATTAACACCTTCTAAATAAGAGCACAGTCTGAGGTAATGCCTGTTTATGAAATCAGCAACTAGCATGTGATACAGTTATCTGCAGCTCTCATTCAACCACCCACTCTCAGCTCAACCATCACCTCACCAAAGTAAGGCAGAAAATCAAGACTGAAACTGTACAAACTAAGGAAAGATAGGCACTTGCATGTGCACAATAATTTTGTAGCTTGTTTACACAGCCATCTGTGCTCCAAGCTGAACCTACTGCCTACACTGCTGAAACTCGACATAAGAATTAATATGGTCTTGTAGAAATCATAAATCACACCATAATCTGTACAACTATCATCTAGCCAAATTAACCAGTTTCCTTCCATTTAACATGTGTGTACAAATACAGAAAACAATCCCAAACAAAAGCTTTGGCTTTTGCTTGGGATGTATAGACTCTGTATAGGAGAAATCTTGCCCTGGGTTGTTCAGTAACACTTGAATCCAACTAGAAATATGCCCAGAGAACAGACCTAAGCCTCTCCCTGTATCAGTACCAGGACAACTATGCTACCCCAGTACTCTCATGTGAACTCTGAATTGGTTTAACCAGGTCAGAAGACAATTGGTTCTCTGTGCCACAAGCAATCATGCCCCAGCCAGGAAGACTCCTCAGCATCGTGTGGATTTTTCTGATGAGTTCTGTCATGGTGAATGCAGAGATCAACGACCCTCTCAAGACTGGTGGACCTTCATGTGTTTTGAACATTGGTTGTTGCTTAGTCTGCACATGAATTGTCCCCACAGAAAAGCACTTACACCATTAAATCCTCTCACTTTAGCCTTCCAAGATCTTTTAATAACTTGAACTGCTACAGAGAACTAACCTTGGTGCTTCAAGAAACAGCCATTCTAATAATAACTAAAGCAGACTCCACTGCATCTGCTCTAGCAAGTTTTCAGTGGCAAACTCCAACACATGCTGGAAGAAGAGATAACTGTGGCAGGCAGTAGATGCCCTAATGCCAAGCACAGATGTAAACACTGCAGGCTGGACTCACTCAGACTGAGAGCCAGCTAGCCACTACACCCAGTCCAAAAGCACAAGAAGAGAGAGAAAGGAAAGCAGGTTTAATCAAGTTGTATCAGCACTTTGTACATTTTCAAACCTAGGGATATTTGTGTCATTGGCCTATCCTTCCCAAGTTTCAGTGCGACAGACTGTATTTTATTTTCCATGCTAAAGGCTAAAGAAGCTGGTAGAAACTCAGTGGGAAACAGGAGATGCAGTACCCAGCATCTCTTCGAGACAGGAACTCCTGATGCGGAGTTGTTGGTTCCCACAGACACGTCCCTCATGATGCCAGGCTAGCTCCCAGCCCTGTCAGGTACCATCTGTGTGGCACAGAGACCCCACTGTACCCTGCTCCCACAATGGGTATCAGCAGCACAGGAGTGGAGATGGCAGTGCCAGGCACACTCAACAGCCAGGCTCCAACAGAAGCTACCTCCTCTCCCAGCAGGCATCTGAGACAGGAACAGGAACAACAGCAATAGCCCTCTCAAGCCCAGGAAGGAGGACTGACAGACTGTGAGAGACAGAGAGAAAGACATAAAGGTTGAAGTGAATGCTCTCAAGATAAATGTCACTAAAGTCTACCAGGAAATGCCAGTACTCCACTCAAAATCCCTCAAGCTTTCAAAATGGAATTACCCACTCCAGTGACTAGATTACTGCTTCAAGAGGCCTCTTTGAAATTATATGAATTTCTATCAAAACAATTTAAAGAAAACTCATGCCCTACTAATCCTTTTATAATTTAGACACCTTAAAGATTAGCTGTAGTATTTTAATCTGAGCCGAATGCAAGGTTTTCCTCTGTTTTTTTCCCTCACACATGCTGCAGGAAGAAAAGCAGAGAAGGATGGACGTCTGCCAGCCACGACAGTACTTTAATATTAAAGGATGTCTCAATATGCAAGGCTTTAAGCAAGGCTGAAGAAAACTTACAAATGTCTCCAAGGGCTAGAAATCATTTTGTCACTACTTGTTAGATCACTGGGAGTAAGATATGGGATGAGGACAGTCAAGGCAAAGCAATCAGTTCAAAAACTGTATTTCCTTGTATGAAACAGAGCAAACATCAAGCCTAAACCTTACTCATGAAAGCACTACAGTTGAGCAATAACTAATCACATGAACAGAGAATGCTGTCCAGGCTCTGATAACCATTTTGATAGCAAATAGCTTAAGAAACCCAAACTTAAATGGGTGTGGGCTCGCTTGCATGAAAGGATAATATTTATTTTACTCAGTAACACCATGAACATGATTACATTTGCAAAAATTTACAGAACACGAATTGCATTTATTACCAAAGCATGTAATTGCATAGTTTTAAAAATCCTAGAACTAACATTAAAGTCCTTTTGAATCTGATTTGCATTGATAGAGACAGTGAAATTTGCATTCAATTGATTTCTGCAGTTAGAAGAACACAATGGCATTATGAGGCAAAATTATTTCCCCTTAGTAAATTAATAGGTATTAAATTTTGCAGTCACTGCAACAGAATAGAAACTTAATTTTCCAGGTGATCTCACTGATACCAATGGGACTCCCTCAGGCTAAATAATCAGAAAATGCCAATACTGAACATCATCACTAGAGTGCCAAACTGGAACCGGATGTTATATGCAGCAGGGAACATTTGACAGCAAATATTAATCCAGGCTTAAATACTACAACAATTCATTCTCTGAAAGCACATTTTTAAATTAAATATTGCACTGATAATTTTTCTGTCCCTCTTTAACTATCCCAGGATATAACTATGGACATATCCCAGGATAACTATGTCCAGGATATATACATTTATTTTTTTTAGTGAATCATAATTGTTGGCCAGTCACAGCGTTCAAAATATTAGTCACTGCTGTGCTAACTGCATACACTCTCCACACACTTTTCCTACATTAACATTTTTATTTGAAAGTAAATCAGTCTTACAAATTTGTGAAACCCAGGTGAAGTGTTCAAAAGCACACAAATCTGCCAGCAGCTCCACCTGCCAACCCACCAGCTCTGCAACTTGTGCACTTTAAGGCCTCACCTACGGCAGGAGGAGAAAAAAAAATATCTTAAAACAAGTGGCCAGTACACTTTAGGACAGTGATTTAAGGACAGTTATGCTGTGAGGTGGGTTTTTTGTTTCTTTGGTTTTGTTTTGTTGTTTTTTGTTTGGTTGGTTGGGTTTTTTTGTTTAATTTGGCTGGCTTTAATGAATTTCATGTTAAAGGGAAAAAGCACAGCTAAGGAGACACAGCATTTTCTTTTCTCTAGTCTTCTCACAGCACCGGTGCTGGAGAGAACAGAGTGACAACGACAAAGGGATGAAGCAACAAGATGTTAAGATAGGGACCACTGAGCCAAAGAAGAGGACTTGGCTCTACTGGACAATGAGATAAAGAATGGAAACAAGGCAAAGAAAACAGATAGAAAAAGGAATATTAGAGTCAGAAACAACTGTATGTCAAAACCAGAGCAAGATGTTTAGGGGATAAAGGGATATAACAGCTGGAGCAGAGAATCTGAAAGTGTCCAGCCTCAGCAAGGCAGAAACAGAATAGGAATTTGTCCCTCAGAGCCTCAGATCTGAAATCAAACCCTGTGGATTTTCTCGTCTGATGATCGAGGCAGACTATCTACAAAATGTTACTTATTTATGTCTGCAGATGAAGGTAAACAACTACTACCATCAATGGGGTACGTGAAAAATCCCATGCAGTTGCTGGTATAATTTTACATGATGACAGCTCACATTTTATGAAAAGTAACCCAGAAAACTAACTAGAAAATTTAAAAAAATTTAGAAACATCATTCAATCACTCTGAAGACAGGTAATCTACGAAATGAGCCTTTCTGTGACATCACATCTCAGTTTCCCTGTGCACTGTGATACTGTTAAACTAGTCCACCCACACCCCATAACCCCCTCTCCATGACCTGTGCATCACCTGGTGCAGAAAATGGATCCACTTTGGTCAAGCAAGATTAATCTGTCATATGGTCTGAGGGAAGAGATAGGAATAGAGGACATAGCTAGAGAATGTGAATCCCCCTTGTAGGCATCATCCCGATAGCTGCTGTGAAACTGAGAGTGCAAGGTGAGAAAAGCCATCACATCTGGTCAGTAGTTATGCTCTCTGCCTTCCCTTGTAGGAAATCCAGAACCCTTCAAGCACAGTCTGAGCTCTGAACACACAAAAATTGAAACACCACCAAAAAAAAACATAAACAAATGCCCTCTTGGGACAGAAGAAAAGTCTGCTGACAATTCTCAGTCATGCCAAAAACAGAGTGATTGTTTAAAAGGAAAATTGTGCAGGGATTGAGGCAAAATTTATCACAATGTGAAAGTGAACAAGAACTTTCCACAATAAAGGGATGCTGTAATGGCAGTTCCCAATCACACAGCACAGGTAGTCAGGGCTGCACAGAGCAGCCCAGAAGAAATTAAAAATTCTATTTCATTATGCCACATGGATGAGAGGCAGAAACAATACATGGACCACACAACGAACTGTGAAGATTTAAAAGAACTCCATATCTGAATTACTATCTCTTCATGAGTGAAGCAGGGTCCTGATGTGACTGCGTAATTAGACCATCACACTGACACCATGATGCAAAGCCAAGGTCTGCAAAGACATTTTCAACTGTCGAATCTGCTGCTTTCATCTCTGCATACTTCTTGTCACATTAATGAAAGAAAGCAGCTTATGTCATTAGGATCATCCAGCGCTTTTCCAGGGTACAAGTGGAGTAGGAGAGCAGTGACACCACACACAAATTTCACTAGGGCAGCACATGGTGACAGTGCAGAAGAGTAGAGTGAGCCTGGGGTCTCACAGGACTGGTGAGCCTGGGCAACACGAGTCACAGCATGCAGCTGCACAGTCCAAAAGCAGCACTGCTAGGAGCTTCCTTGCAACCCAGCAGACTTAATCCACAACCCAGAGAGTCTCCCATGAACAGTCAGGACTTGACTGTGCACAACAGAACTCTATTAACCCCACCACGCACTGCAGCAGGCCACATCCTCCAAAAACTGCTTACTGATCAAGCAGCCCTCAAGTGCACAGCCTCTTACAAATGTCTGGAGTCTAGTAATGGGCTAGTTGCCTTCAGGGCTGTGGCTACACTACAGACCTTCATTTCAGATTCATTGGGTTTGAAGACTTGAGGGAATCCATTATCACTGTCTAATCTTTTCCCTGCACATGAGCCAGATTCCCAATTCTGCAGCACAACCCAAACCAAAACTGTTGAAAGCTTTACACTTATCAGTGAGAAAACAATTTACGAAATTTACAGCTCAGGATTATCTGATGGGCAGTAGCCAGTGTACAATCTAGCAACCACACCTACCCCTCCAGCCTTTATAATCATCTGAACAGAAAGGTATGATGAGATGCAATGATCAGGTGTGCTGACCAGGCATCACACAGCAAATGCTGAAGTCAAGGTTGCACTTCTATTGTGAAGGGGTAAAAAAAGGAAGAAGTGAGGGAATTGGTGAAAGAGTCAAGGGATGTTTCTGACCACTGAAGTCATGCAGAAGCAGAGAGAGAGAGAATAAAGGAGCACCTCAGGTTACATGTTAGAAAGGCAGCTGCAACTTCTGAGGAAGCTGGCCAGCACAGGGGAAGGTATGTCAGGCACATGGGATACACAGTCTCACAACTGAAGAAGACTGACAACCTGTCTGGCTAGCGAGCTGTACCACTACCAGTGTTCACTGGCACCACCTCCTGTGGCATCTGCAGATGGAACCTCATCATCCACAGGCAACACAGCCACACCAGAAATGCACCACTGCTGCCACTTGTGCCTGNAAAAAAAAAAAAAAAAAATTCAAAACACTGTTTCTCTCCAACCAAAGAAAAGCCAGCTGCAACGTGGATGTTGGAAATATTACATTACCATACTGAAGTCGTGATAAAAACACTCTAGCAATATTCTAACTCCTACTAACCTCTCTCTTTTTTTTTTTCCTTGTTCACTCACTCAAAGCAAATAATAAAGAAATAACCCAAAACAAACCCAAAAAGGAAATTCTAATCATTCTCCATGATTCTCTGGAGTAATACTCTTAAAAAAGCAGTCTGGCAAAGACCTTATGAGCTAAAGTGATTCGTAATTAATTGATAATATTTCCAAGTTAAAGTTTCCAGTAAATAATACATGGGAATCAGACATCTTAAAACCAAACTAAGACACTTGGAACTACCTTCTAACAGCAGTAGGCAAAACAACCGCCACAAAGCATAACAGCAGGTGTAGCCTCCCTCACGCTTTTTGAAAAGCATGGAGAGTAAAAAACTGAAATCCAGCTTGGGAGAGGAAAAAAGTGAAGAGTAGGGACTCTGCACCACAGTTTGTAAACCTAGCAGCAGACCTAACAGGTGGGGTTTTTGGCTTAGCAAACCTGTAATAAAGTCTTTGCCTGTCTTTAGTTTTAGCCTGACACATTCTTTTGCAGCAAAACAAACACGAATAGCAATGCAAGTTCCTGCAACACACCACCTTACCAAAACCACTCCGAACCAAAATCCAAACAACTGACCAAAGGCAGCATAAAATGATTGATGCAAAGCGAGCACGTTACCCTGACAAACCCAACTGCTGTACAACGGCAAACAAAACTGACCGAAAAGCAGGACTCCATTTTTAATCGTGACGGAACAAAGCGGGGATTTTTCAAGGGAGCTCCGAATCAGCCGCTGCCGGCGAGCGCCCGCCCGCCGGGGATGCGCTCTGCCCGCGGACCGCGCTCCCCGAGTGCCGCGGGCACCCGCCGCTCTCAGCATCACCGCGGGGCGGCCCCCGCCCTCCGGCGGGTCACCGGGCGGGGACACCTCGGCGAGCAGCCCCCGCCCCGCCGGGCGTTTCGGGGAGATCCCGCCGCCCCCGGCACCCGCCCGCACAGCCCCTCTCTCTCTCCGGGCGCGCCCCCGCCCCGCGGGTCCCCCCGCGCCGCCCCCCCCGGGCTCCGCCGCCGCCTGCGCCACCGCGGGAGGCCGCGGGGCCCGGCCCGCCGCTCACCGCTCTTGACGTCTCCGGGCGCCGAGCCGCCCGCGGCCGCCGCGCCGCCCGCTCCGCCGCCCGCTCCGCCGCCGCCGCCCGCAGCCGCCGCTCCGGCTCCGCCGCCGCCCGCGGCACCGCCGCCCGCCGCCGCCGAGGCTCCGCCGCCCGCCGCCGCCCCGTTCTCCTGCTCGTCGCCGCTGCTGTTGGCGCGCTTGTTCTTCTTGCCCTTGCCGCCCTTCTGGTTCGGCATCGCGGGCCCGGCCGCCGCCGCGGCGAGGCGGGCGGGCGGCGGCGGCTGGGGAAGGCGCCGCCGCCGCTACCTCCGGCTCATGGCGGGGCGGCGGCGGCCGCGCTGCTCTGCGCCGCGCCCGCGTTGGGCGGCGGGGCCCGGGGGGCCGGGCCGGGGAGGGTGAAAGGCGTGTCCCTTCTCGGCCGTCCGCTACCGCCGCCCCTCTTCCTGCCGGAGCAGGCGCGGGCGGCAGCGGGAAGCGGCGTACGCTGGGAGGGGGAATGGGCCGAGCCAGGCGCGGGCGGCGGGCAGGGCTTATCGGGAGAGGGAAAGCCCCGCTCCCGCTGGCACGGGCAGTCGCGCCTCCCGGGAGGGGCAGGTCGCGCTTTGCCGCCCGGGGCCGGAGTGGTGATCAGAGCTGTAGCCGCTATCCCCGGGGCCGGGGTCTCCGTGCGCGCCCCTCTCCGCAGCCCCGGCCTTGGCCGAGGGCCGCGCTCCCGCCCCGGCGTCCCGGGCACTGTGAATATCCAAACAGCGGGGAACACTTGGAAAATGTCACCTGAACGTGCAGAAATAAAAAGGGTATGGAAAGGAACCAAAACAATGCGGTCTCGTGGGGGAGGGTGGGGGCGGCTTAAGGATCACAAAGCCTTACAGCGGCACTGACTTTGGATTTCACAGCTCATGAGGTTCCTGATAGGGACCTCGGTGGGTGGCAGCAGGGGAGAACCTTTAGGATGTGAGTTACAGGAAGACTCAAACTGCTGCGCTCCTCTGGAGCGGAGCTGGAAGCACCGTGCCTGGATAGAGGCGTTGGCGAGGGGGAGCAGCCTCATTTTCTCCAGGAGTCCGGGCTCGGTGGGAGGCACTGCGGAAAACTGGTAACTAATAATCGCGGGATTCTTGCACCCAGGGACGGGAGATGCTGCCCGTCAGCTGCAAAACAACAGCACTCGTGACATGCCTTTTCCTGGTTGACGAGCAGCAGCCACTCACTGCTCATGGGTGTCACCTGCCCGTATGCTCCTGTTGTACCTACCAATATCCAGTTTGGGAATAAAAAACTGCAGCCTATCATAAGAACATTGCACAAGCTCCCAGGATGAGCCGTTATTCTGAGCTTGGCAAGCTTTTCCTTGCACATAAACTTATTTCTTCTCATCCAGATCCTGGAGATTCGATTTCCATGTCTCCCTTATGGAAGAGGTACACAGGCATGCAGGAAATTGAGCAGTTATGTGACTGGTCTGTGGCCGGGAGGACAAGATCATGCCTGAGCTGTTTGGGCTCTAGAGATTCAAAGTGGATGGGTAAAAATACGTGAGATCTCTCTGATAGGAATGCCACATTTTATAAGTCACAATTTTGTCTGAAGTAACTGGGCAAACTGTTTGACTGGAACAGTTCCCAAATCTTTTCCTTTTAAAAATGACGTACATTCTGGATCACCTTGTACCTGTAGCTCGGGCCTTAGTTTCCCAAGAAAATTAGCTGCTGTATTTTCAAATACTCTTGAAGCATCTATCACAAGAAATTTCAAGTCAAATAGCCTAGTTTCTTTGCTTGCAGATGTCAGCATTTCCGAGATATTTTTTTGAAGTTCCTTGTGTTGGTGGAAATGTTCTGAAATTATGTGCTTTGCGTTCCTATAGCTAAATGTCCTGCCTACCTTAGTTCACAGTTGTGAAGCTTCTAAATTGCATTTCTATCTAGAAACCAGAGGAATGGAGAAATTGTGGCCAGTTTCTGAGGCCACAAGTCTGGGCAAATCCAGATTCTAGCCACCTCAGTTGCAGGACTTCAATCTGTTTTGGCAAGAGCAAATTTTACCCTTGTAGGTTTACAGAGGAGGGGAAAAAAAAGATCCTTTCTGCTATTTCACAGGCATATAAAGGTGCTTGCCTGCTGTAATGAGGGTCAGACCTCCAAGAAAAATTTTTCAAGTCTTCAAGTTCCTATAAAATGGTGAAAACTCCATGGATGTGAAATAGGCGCCTGATTCACATGTCCAGAGTAGGTGTGGAGTGTCAGATTAAATGGTTCAGTCTGAGCCAAGACAGCAACCCCTTACTGTGAATCAGAAGAGTTGGAGGATTAATTTCCATGGCTGGGTACAGGAGTTTGATATCTCAAGCATCAGTTTTGCAAAATTTAAGCTTCCTGGTTTGGAAGGTCCAGGTTTGGTGCTGTCCAGTCATCCTTTTTATGCCTTTGGAAGGGTTATGCCCTGTATAGGGAAGACCTTCTCAGAGTGAGATCACAGGCATCAAGTGCAATTAATTAATTCATGGCAATTTCAGTAGTCACAGAGACCTGTTGTAATGTTCTGGGGCTGAAAAAATACTTCCGCCAGTTGGCAAGTACTGAGTACTGATGCTACAGTGCTTGCTGCCTGATTTCCCTCACCTGGTCCGTCAGGGGAACGAGATTGGCACAATCCCCCTGGAGCATGTCCTGCTTAGACCCATGGTTGGTTGTGGGGTAATGAGGATCCCTACACATAAGGGGTCTCCACCAGCCTCTCCACAGAGGCCTTCCCCTTCTCTGTCCCATGGAAGTGAGATGGCTTTGCTTGGGTCTGCAAGTCCTTACTGCGCATCATCAGCCAGGACTTGTCCTGGAGATGCAGCTTTCTGACAAGTGCAGGAAGTCTACACCAAACCATGCTGAAAATTATCGGCAAATTATATCTCCACAATCCAATCCTTTGCAGAAGCCTTGTTTTGCATAACTCCAAAATAAGTATATCTTTTTCTTTCTATATATTGTACACCAAGAAATTGTGACCGGTTCGCTCTGAAATGAGTTACCTTAAAAATCAGGTAATTAGTTGTATCTTCCACACAAATTTTGGAAAACTTAACCAGATTTCTGTTCACACTTAGATATTTTCCCTTACCATACTTCCTCAGCAGTTCTTTTATCAGAATAGATATGATCTCCTTTAGTAAGTAAATGAGGAAGATGTTAGCAAAACGTGCCACCTTTCACTGCATTTTGTTCTTGTTTGTAATTTGTAATATTTTATTTCTTTCTCTATACGTATACTTAGCAACACTCCCAGAAAGCTGACCTTACCATACTTGATTTGCAGCCATTCACAAATTGTTAAATCTTACTGAATTTTGATTTAGAACATAAAAGACACCTTCAGACACAGCTGCAGTAGTGTAAACAGCGTCACATTTGTATACCTCAAAAGAGCAGCACATAGAAAGAATCAAGAGGCTGAGAAAATGTATGAAATCTGTTTTCTACAGAGAAGAAAAATTCCCTGAAGCAATATATTTTAGGTTTACAGGTATTGGCCAGTATTTCATTCTTGGTGTAATCTCCTTTGAGATTAAAAAATGAGCTTGAAAGCGTCAATAACAGAAATAAATTACTGCACCTAATCAGCATGATGGTATAGGAACAAACAAGACTTTCTCAATAGGTACAGACTACACACTTGAAATCAGGGTCAATCAACAAGAAATGAGAGAAGATAAAATAGTGCCATTCTACTTAAATTGCTGACAGAGAAACATATTCCACTCCATGGCTGTCAAAAAGTGTGTGAGAGAGCTAATGGGAAGCTGTTGTGAATCATTTTGGAATCTTCCTCTCAGAAATATTTATTGCAAAAAAACCTGTATTCTAAATTTTCTATGTTGATACTTCAATGTCAGCATAGGTTTAAAAATAAATAATTAGATTAAAATAGTGAAAACTCAAACTCAGACCTCTGCAGTTCTCCAAACAATGAACTGAACATCACTGTTCATTCCCATCCACATTCAAGTTGATCAAATAGAACTACCCATAATGAAGAAATAAAAGACATTCTTTGTGGGAGATAAAATGGAGTACTTTGGTTGATCTATTGCTAGCTATTAGTGTCACCTCTCCAGATAACAGATTACTGCTCACCCAGCTGCTTAAGATGGCTGAAAACTCACATCTGGGCTCCAGTTAGTTGCCGTTCAGAAATACCCACTCTGAAGAGAAATGAGTCCCTCATCCTCTCACACTGTCACCCCCACCTGTGATTTCCACTGGTTCCACTTTCACCTCCCATCCCATTAGGAAAGCCCCTCGCTGAGTGCCTGGACATATCTGTGCTGCAGCTCCCCTCTTCTCAATGGCTTTGGACTAAACTCCAAAACAAAGAGATGAAGTGAATTTGGTTCTTCAACTCAGTCTCTGTAAGTAGTTTTGATCCTAGAAGTCACCATTTTTCCCTAAGTAGTGCTATGTGAAGCCTTCCAACTTTCAGGACAATAAAAGCTGGGTTTCCTGAAGCATCTTTCTCTGTCCCTAGTCTGGAATAGTGGCAGACAGGCTTGTTGCAGTTCACCAGTGAAGTTTGTCAGGGAAAATGTGGGCTTCTCAGCTCAGAGGTAATTTGTGACAACTGACTGAATGCAGACCCTTGTGAAGCCCCAAGTATTTTTCAAGTCTTGGGAGCTTTGCTTCCAGAGCAGCACATTCATAGCTTTTGCAAGTACTGAGTGAAAATTGGTGGCATTTCTCACCTTCACTGCTGCTGTTCAGAAGCTGGAAGGTGATGAAGCTGAAGAAAAACATATCAATTTCACATAGTTATTGCTGAGATTACGGGCAAGGCACAGATTTTCCATGGGAATATCATGTGTCTGTGAAAAACACCTGATTTTTGGGAAGCTGAAAACCACAAAATTATCCATAACCTGGACGTTTTTCCAGTTCTCCATGAGTGTTTACTACAAAGAACTTGTTAGTTAGCATTTCTTCCTGCCATTTCTTAAGAAAAGGAAAAGGAAACACAGCATATGATGTGTCAGCTGTTACTCATTCTTTGAATAATGGATGCTATTTTCTGCAAAGGTTCCAAGCCACGCATGGGCAAATTTTCCCTGCAACTGTAGGAAGGTGATATAGCAACAGTTGGGATGGGAAGGCCTTTATGTCACTTTTGTGGTGTTTACTTTTGAAAAACTCAATTGAGTTTCCAGAAATCCAGTGGGGAAATATTTGCCATGCCTGGGATGAGCAACAGACAGGGGATTAGTCTCTCCTGCTATCACTAATGATGTGTAAACGCACGGGTTTGGGGATTTATAATGAGATCTCAGGAGATAGGTTCTGCTATTACTAATTGCTACTACTCACTTGAATGGGGGAGGATTGGTTGAGATATTTGTGATGGGGATGCTGCAAAGCACTGCAGAGTGAAATTAGGGGAAGTGGTGCTGTATGCAGTTCCTTGAACTCGATGGAGTTTGAGCACTTGTGATCAAAGGTGAAGGTCCCAACTTCACAGCAAAGCATGAGCATGATGTTCTCCTTGTGCTGAAACTCAATCCCACTGACCCAGGCTTTATTTCCTAGTGATGGGACCAGGGCAGCTGCAGCACGAGGTCTCTTTCTCCAGCCTTCTAAGGCTGCAGGCCAGTGCAGCAGGCTTACCTGTCCCTTCCCAGTGACCAGGTAAAGCCCTTCGTGGTGATAACAGTCAGCTGTTCCACATTCCATGTCTGAGAACATGGCTGAGGTTTGTAGCAGTTGTGTGTGCCTGCCACTGCAAGCAGCAGGGCAGGCTGAGCTCAGCATTTGCTGTTCTCCCACCATCCTCATTCTTATAAACAGATGGGCCTCCTGTACAAGTCATGTCTCAGTTGCATTTAGCTAACAAAAGCAACAATCAAAATCTCCACTGGAGAGAAGAATAATGAGGATTAGAGTCTCGTCCAGCACACTGGACGGCTCATTTGCATTCCTGGTCTGGCAATTCCCCTCTTTTCCATTTTGTGAAAGGACCCTCTCCCCACTGTCTTTCTGTCCCTAAGACAAGGGAGCTAAAAAGCTTTTGCTGATGGGGGAAAGTGGAAGATCTTGTTCATCACATCTCATTTATACATAATTCCTATACATCATACACTTCTGCCACAATTATCATTTAATTCATTTCTCCCCACAAAAATACACCAATCGTCTTGGTGGCTGCCCTGTTTATCGTCTGCGGCTGTGGGAGCCGGTGCCGGCCAGGTGCAGGGACAATGGCTGGATATTCATTTCCCTGCACCAGCTGTTACCCTCAGCATGCACCCAGCCTGGGCCCTGCTGGTAACCACCCTGTTATGGCTGCTGCTGCATCTTTAATTTTATTTCAAGAGCTAATCCCAGATGATTGTTCTGAGAACATGCCTAAGTATAGTGAGGGGTAAGTATATTGTATGGAAAGACCTGTTCCAGGCTTTAAATCTGTCACAGAACAGATTATAGGTCTGTGCGAACTTTTGGGGTTGTTTCCGCCCAGACTTGGGAGATGCTGACTGGTACAGTCAGATAATGCCAGGTAGTGAATCACTTCCCTGGGAGGGGGGAGAGGAGAGGAGAGGAGAGGAGAGGAGAGGAGNGGAATTCATAATGACCTGATAGCATAGGAAGGAAGAGAAAATTTGCATACTAAATGTCATGGGGCCTCTGAAGCCTGAACTGAGGATCCAGGTACCAGCCATCCAGTCATTTGCTTTCAGAAGCATGAAATGCATCATTTCCCATTTAAAAAGCAAACAGGACTCTCTGGGTTTTCAGGGAAATTCTCGTTCTGGTTTCAAGTTCTACTGTTCACCAAAACATTAACTGTGATTTTTAAAAATGGCTTTGAACAAGATGTGTTGTAGCAGAGGAAGAGATATAATTTGCAGCTGTATGGAAACAATGTAAAAAAGGAGATATTAAACTCAGAAAATATTTTCTTAGCCTTGGTGATGTCATTCACAGATCTCTTCCAACTAATTGTCTTTAAATTAATGATTTTCAACTAATTGCTTTACTTTCAAACCTTTTCCTTTATTATTAAATAGAGACAAAACCTACTCATAGCTATGTCTGTTACATTTTACTTAAATTGATTGGATTTTCCTCCCCCATGTTCTCAGCTCAGTCTGTTATATTATCACTCAAAATTCCACATTGAAGAAGGTACTTTCTGCCTCTGAGATTTCTGCTCACTTCCTTACAGATGAGAGAAGGAATTTGCCAGTACTTTGACCTTTCTGTTTCTGGTAATCCAACTTAAATCGGTAGATGCCAAAGGCAACTTAGTAATTTCATATTTTCCCAGTTTTATATGACAATAGGGCATCATTCTTTGTATAGACTCAGGTCTGAAGAATGGTACATTTTGTTCTTTTACAGGCCAACAGAACAAGACAAATGGGATGCTGTAAATACAGAACTAAAATTCATGAATAAATGAAACTGCAAGCTTTGAGAGAGGTCATTCAAAAATAGCTTCAGTTCCAACAGACTCTGTATTAGTAACTCAAAATTGTGTACACAGCAAATCAAACCATCAGTTCATGCTCTGATACAGGGATGGGGACTGCTGGGTCTTTTTTGTGAATTATTGGCTTTCCTTACAGGAGATCTGCCTTCTTTTACCAACAATTACACATATTCATGATATGATGTTGAGCAAATCATCCTCACTAGTTTAAAATCTCATGTCCCTTAGAATAAGGGCCAGGATATGGATGTTCTTTGTAAAATTCCTTGAAATCCGTGGCTAAAATCAAGCCTTACACTGAAAAATCAATGGCATTATGCATTTACAGAGGAACTTCTAGAATGCTGCCCTTAAATTACACAAAAGTGTACACAGTAATTCAGGAGTGTTCTAGTTAGGTGAAGCTGTCTGAAAAAGCCATATCCCCATTTCAAGGGTAATTTTTTTTTTCTCTTTTTCATTTTCAGATTTGGCCCAAATTATATAGAACTCAGAAATCATTAGAGTTTCCCACAAATGGCAAGTTCCAGAGGGAAAAAATAATTAGAAATAACAAGGAAGGATGGCTTCCAAGAGAAACTACATTCCCAAGAGAATCCTGAATTACAGACAATGGGTGCCTCAGGCAGGGGGTAAGGAGGAAAAGAAAATTAGTTTTGCAGGATGCCTGAGGAGAACCAAGCAAACCTTGTGTATTTAAATTAGTATTTATCTTTTTTTTGTGTTTTAACCTCAATGCCTAGCCAAAATTCAAGGTTCTGTGGTGATTTTCTTGCAAGAAGAGTAACGATAAGAGAAGTGGGTGGTTTTGACACAGCTCCACTTGTTTACAAATAACGTACAAAACTTTACTTCCTTGAACAAGGCAAACCCAGCAAGCTGGAGACAGCTTCGCAGAAGGGGGTCTGGCATGGCCACCTGCCAGCTCTGGGAACAGCAAGATCTCAGGAGATTTTCCCAGCACCATCTTCCCTGTGCTTATTCACACCGTGTTTGGCTTGGCCTCCTCCCTGTTGGGCGCCCCTGGGCTGCTTGCATGGAGACAATCCAGGCAGTGGGAGTTGCAAACTGAGGCCTCTTTCAAAGCCCCCACTGCTGGGCACAGCATTGAACTAAAAGAGGCCACTGCCTCTTTTAGATGTTTTTATTTAATTATTTTAATTTCTAATTTAATTATTAATAATTAATAAGAAAATATGTTATTATTTATAATTTAATTGTTATTTTAATTATTATTTTATTTTATTATTTTAGATCATTTCGGTGAAAAGTTGAAAAAAAACTTGCATGGCAACCTGAAAACTCAAAAAGGAGAACATAAGAGGACACCCAACGTACTTGCTTTGCTACAGAAACGTACCCTTAATATTAGGTATTCATTACTCTGGGCCTGGTCACTGGCTTTAAACATCTGAGGCTTGTGATTTTCAGGAGGAGACTCCGTTAGGTAACAATTCAGTACCCTTCTGCCACAAGAAGTATTTGGGATGACTTGGGAAGGATGAGGATGGGTAAAAGTCATAAATGACACAAAGGTGGTACACAAATGCCATCAGTATCTCCACTTGGCACAGCCATTGCCATTCTTGTCACAGGCAGAAAGGTCTCTCTTTCAGTAAGAAGTCTTTTTCAACTTCCAAAAGAAAAGTGTGTTGGCTATCACAGAGTTTCACACCAGGTAACATGCATGAACTAACTGTAAATTATAATAATGAAATTGTAGTATATATGTAATTTCCAGGAAAAAAAAAATCTGTTACCCACCAGAAAGGAGAAACTAGAAAAAAAAAATGGAGATGTCTTTTTCACTCTCTAATTTGCCATCATTCCTTGATATCTCTGAGTAAGACTAGGGGCTCTGGAGCAGATCATTTAGGCTCCTTCTATCTTTTCTGCATTACAGAAAGGAAAAGCTGGTATTGAAACCATAAGCTCTCGCAATTCTAGTGAATCCATATGAAATTTATGGAGTATAGCTCCAGGCACATTATGAAAAGGGTGGAAAGTGTGAAGGTGATATTTAGTCTTTGTAAACACTGAGAAAAGATGAAGAGTCTTGGAAGAGCTGAGCATTTTTTCCCTAAATTCCCTTATCTCTAATCTGAAAGAGTAGGTCTCTCAGATATTGAGTTTAAATTTAGATTGCACTGTTGTTTACTACTCTGTTACGGAAGTTGGATAGATTTAATGTCCAGACCTGTAAATCCTTTGCAGTGAAGCAGGGAAAAATAATGAAGTCACAGAATGAGCACCAGTTAATGGAAGTGTATGGATGAATGGCCTGTGGGGTGTTCCCACTGACTGCTGTGCTGATTTATATTGTTGTCATCACAAACTTCTTGTATCATTTCTCATTGTACTCAAAGAATATTGGTACAATTACATTGAAATTTGTCTTCATGGGAGGTATTGCCCTGACAGAAGGATGAGGATGATGTTCCTGGGCAATCTGTAATACAATTGTCCCCTTAAGACTGCCAGATGACATCCACTGGATCTTTATCACCATGCATAGTCCCAGCCCAGAAGTTGGGGAATGGTTAACCATGGGATTTCAAAACGCCCATACCTGCACTAAATATTCAGATAAAAGACAAACAACCACCTTTGTGTGGAATCAAGGAAGGGAAAATCCAGGCACCTCCCTCCATGGCTGAGGAGGAATTGAAAGCAGCTGCTCCTGCCTGAGGTTCATACTCATGCTACTGGGGGGTGGTGTGTGCACACATTGCAACTATGTACACTCTGTACCTCAGACTGCAAAAACCAAGACTAATCATCATTTCACCTCGCCAAGTAAGTAAATACTAAAGCATTCATCTTGCATACAGGGAAAACGAGTCATCAAGCTGTCACAGAGAGAGCTGGGGCTGGTGCCAGTGCCAGGAAACAGCTATCCAAGCTCTCCAGTGCCTAGCTCTCATCCTGCTCCCCTCAGGCAAAACAACTGATCTCCGTCAGAGTTAAATTCAAGCTAGCTCCTCTGGAACAGGGGAAGGTGGCAGCCCACCTGTCATGATATCCCTTGGACCCTCTCTGTGAGGAGCACATAGCACTTCCTAACTTTTGGATACTTGTTCTTTGCCAGAGGAAATGAGGAGCCCCATGCAGTAGTTCTAGGGGGTTCTGATTGCTTCTATAGTGGCAAAATAGCAGGCATAAAAAATAACAGTGACAAGTCTTGAAGACCAGCTAATGTTTCATTTCTATCTAATTTTCAAAATTTCCTCTGTGTGCATCCAAAACACAGACGAAGATTAGAAGCTTCTCATTAAAAAATAAAATCAACAGCCTGGACTTTCCTTAATCTCAGAGGCATCATGGTGGGACCTTCACAGATCCCATAGCTGACTATTTTTTTCAAAGGCAGGCCAACACAGACATCTTGCTCCTGTTTTTATAGCTTAGTTCATCCTACACTCTCTGCTTGTAGGACCATGAGACTGCCTGTCTGGATATACATATGCAGGTATCGTTCAGTTTGAAGAGTTTTCCTCTCCCTACAGGACAAAGAAAGACTATATAACTAATAAATAAGTAATTTTTTAAACCTTCAAACTTAGCAGAGAAAATAAGATCCTTGGACAAACCTAGTGCTCTGGGAGGGCTGACTTTGATTTTCCCCTACTAACACATCAGTAATTCTCCGGTGCTACAAAAGAACTGTGTGGTTCAGCTTGTTTGCCCTCAGGGTTGTTGCCAAAATCCCCTAGCCACATACTCAGGAAGGAATCCTTTTATCAAGAAGCTTTGCACTTTGCACCACAAGTATGGTATGTGGCTGATGTGGCCCTTCATTTTAGCCTTGAATGGGACTGGACTGACCGTGGTGATGTGGCAGCCATGTGCTGGCAACAGAGTTTAGCTCCAGTCTGATCAGATAAGGCAAACACACAGATTTTGGCACTTCCATTCAGGAGGGCTAATAGCAAGAGCTAACACAAAAAAAAAAAAATGTGGTAGAGCATAAGGAATATAAGGAAAAGAAATTAATGTGAACCAACTGGAGGAGTCCATTTCCAAGACAGAAGCAGCATGGGTGAAGGTTGTATTTACGCACACAAGGATAGAGGGGACAGATTTTGTGTGTGCTCAAAGCTGGTTAGGGAAGGCAATAAGCTCTGCACTTTCTGCACTTTCCTTTCCAAAAAGTAAAAGGATAACTTGTTCTGAATTAAAAAAAAAAAAAAAAAAACAAACAAACAAACAAACAAAAAAAAAAAACCCAGGAGAATTGCCATGGTGGACTGCTCTTACTCCACCTGTGCAAATACTTTTGTATCCACTGGCAACAAATCTGGAAGGTCCATCTGCTTCTAGCCAACACATCAACACCCACTGATCCCACCTCACATGCACTTATTCTGTGCCCTGTCATTTTCCCAGATCATAGAAAAGGAGGAGGAGGGAGAAATCCAGTGGATTTACTCTAATCCTTGAACACAGCTTTGGATCTGCTTTGTATGGTCTCAGAGCCACCCTGTTGTCTATATAAACAATATCCCATGCTGAACAGGAGATTCTCTACAGCCCATGGAGAAGAAAAAGGAGAGAAGAAAGGGTAGTGAGAAGCAGCATTTAGCTTAGGGAAATATAATGTAATAGTGGCAGAGTTTGCATTTTATGCCAGAAAAAATCCCACCAGTTTTCTCAGCTTTTTTTATGAGAACTTGCTGAAGCTGAGAGGCAGAGTGTAATTTTACAGACTCTGACGCATTTAGCAGAGCAAAAAAGCTTAGGAAATACCTTTCACGTTCAAAGGTGCAAAATAATACATCTTTTGGTTAGTATCAACCTGGTTTTCTACATGCCTAGGATTTAAATGTAAATCGCTGCCAAGCATAAGGAGTTTTTAAGAGTGTTAATCACCTAGCCCTTTTTATAGTGTGTGAAGTGATTTGAAATCATTGGGGAACATTAATACTTTGTGGAGAGAGTTCTAGGATAGAAGACTGCAGTTTGCAGCACTACTAAGACATATAAATCACTTCAGCTGTGGTGGAATGTGATGATTTGAAGCCATTGCATTTGGAAATGGAAAAAAGACATGATCTTGAAAGATTCCAACTGCTTTGAATATACTGAGCTCAGTCTTACATCTCTGATTGAGACGTTTTCAATAAACATCAAAGTACAAGCTACAAAATCAGATACTCTCTTCTGGAAATTTTCTAATAAAACCTACCCTTTCTGGCTCAGCATATGTTTAGAAATACTGCGTTTAATCATACAGCAGTTTGCACTTGGTGTAATCACTTGCTGTTGTGCAAACTGAGCTCAAACACCTTTTCTGATCTAGTAATATTGTACATCATTTGCCATCTGTGTGAAGTGCAAAGCCACAATGAGGAGGAATGCTTTGTTCTGCAAGGGGAAAGAAGCCAGAGAGACAACATTTTTGCTTCAACAGGACTGCCCTGCTGTAATAAGCAGGAAAAAAAAAAAGATGGAAAGATGCGGGACGCTTACAAAATTGTGTAAGTTACATAAAATGGAACTAGAAAAAAAGTGGGAGCACAACAGCTTCATTCCTATAAGCAACATCAGCCAGAATGTAGGAAAACTATCATCTTTACCATCTCGTCCTCTAACCTTGCTCATAGGCAGTCTTGAGGACTGCAGGGAAAACATATTTTGCATCCAGTCTACGTATTAAGACAGTGCAAGTCCTGCACTGTCTGAGATCTTGTACTGTGCTAATAGGAAATGCTAAGAAAGGAAATCTCTAAAAAAGGATTTAGGAACAAACAGCTGTCGATTGGTGATGCTCAGTAAGATGTCATTAGTGACACGGGATCAGACAGGGTGTGTTTAAAGATTACACTTGCTTCTAAAAGCTATTGTGTATCCACAGAATAAAAGGGAATAAAACACATTTCTAAGTTTACCAAATTTTAAGCACACCAAAATCATTCTTCTGAATAAGTTTCCCTGCCTTTTGCCATTACTTAATTTAACAGTCAGAATGATATGAGAGAGTAAACTGAACCTGTATGTGCAGGTTGTGAGGAGTTACATATTTAGCTTGATTAGTTTTGCAAAAACTATTGCAAAAGATATCTGACCTTTTCTGGAGGAGCTTAGTTGCTGCCTCTGCCTTGTGGCAGGCCTTTGCAAGTCTGAGGTGAGGAGTGGTGACATGGGCGCTGCCTTGCCTCCCATGGAGCTGCATTCAAGCTTGGATGACAAGCATTTTGCAAGTTGCTACAGTTCTTTGGCCATCTACATTTGCCCTATCAATATCCTGCCAAAATAACGGAGCACAAGCCTTTGTGAAGGGGTGGAACAGAATGTGCTACCGACAACTCATACAGAGATCCAGAGTGAGGCCCTGCTTTCCATCTTCCTTGTGAAGGATTTGTATGTAGAAATGCTTATCAACATGGAGATAATGCTTATCCATGAGTATATAGGTTCATCATACAGCACTTACATGATATGCTTTAGAAAGAAGTTAAACACTCCAGAATTATAAAGGCATCTTCCATAGAGCCTTAATTTGGATCCTAGTGGATGTACAATGGAAGATAGACCATAATTAATTAAATGTTTTTCTTTTTTTCTTTTTTTTCTACAGTGATCTTGTCAGATAGGGAGAACAGTGATAAGAAAAAGAAGCAAGATTGGGAATTAATGAGGCTCCTTGCCTCACTTGTTCCACCATGTAGGAAATGAAATTTCTGCAAAAAATAAAGGCAGGAGACTAAAGGAGAGAGCATGTTTTTTGGAATAAAGCGAGTGAATATTACAAAATGAAGCCCTTCCACTGCTGCACACTTCCTCCCTGACAGTAACCACAGCTCCCTCAGTCTGGTCCTTGGGTGGTGAATTGACCATTTAGACATGACAGGGTGGGTGGAGAAGTGTCTGGGTCAGTATAAAATGGGCTAACATTAGAGTACCTGGCAGCTCTGGAAATCAGAAAAGACCAAAATTTTGCAAAAGGAAGGCCCAGAAACAGAACATGACACTGAGGAAGATTAGGCACATTTTAATATCCTAACTCTACATGATACAATGTAGTTCTTATGTTATAGAAAATGTGTATTTGGCAAAATTCCCATTGGGACAATTTTTAAAGTCCACTCCAACACATGAAACACTCAAGCTCTCATGAAGACTAGTTACTCCACTTGAAAACAACACCAGAATGTACTTCCCCAATTTTTTTTCACATTTTCTCAGGTACATTAAATTACTTCATTTCAGAAGTGAGACAAGGAAGAGTGTTAGAACCAATCAACTAAAATTCACCTGTGTAGTGATCCTGACCAGGAGGTCGCTGTTCACCAAGGAGTCAATCGCCCTCCATATCAAACCTGAGCAGTCCCAGCCTGTGCTGTGCCGTGTTGCACATCCAGCATGGCCTTCAGCCTCAGCTGTGCTGCACAGATTGACTCCTTGACCAGGGGACAAACTTGGCCACCTCATTTTTCAGAGAGGAACCTGTGGACAGCTCCCCCTTGGTACCAGCAGGTACACTGGGATTAAAATGGGATGCCATTTGGCCTTGGCCTGATCAGAAAGCGCAATGAGAAGCTCCATGAAAGCATCCTTCAGGAAAAGAGTTGGGTTTTTCATAAGGAAATTATTTACTAGCTCAATGGACCATAAAGGAAGAACTTTTCCTTAGAAGGTTCTGCCTTGAGAAAATACATATGGGGCCTGTCTGATGCTGTGGGGACATAAGAATTGCTTACTATGTTTCTCTCCTAATTCTCTTATTGAAATGGAAATTTTATTAATCTACTTGCTGTCAGCCATTCTTTCTGAAATCCAGGAAGAGCCCTGAACTGTATTTCTTTTCATCTCTCTCTCTCACCTTACCACCAACCCAGTGCAAAACAATGTTTTGAATGGATTTTTAAAAAGCTTTTTGCTATAATGGTGGAAAAAAAGTCTGACTAGAAAAATATTTGGAAAGCAACTAAATGAAAGTTTAAATGATACTGTCATTTGCACCATTACATCAGTAAAACAGATGTTCCAGTCAGGACTGGCTTTGTGGTGCGTAATTGGACAAATTCAAAGGAACACAACTTACTCTGGAGATTTTCCACCAAAAAGTCCTGGTGCTACCAGGAAAGCCATAGGGATAAGATCTGTGATCACAGATGCCTTAATGAGAACATCTTCTGGAATTTATGGGCTAAGAATTCAAAACATGGTTTTGTCTACCCATTATGTAAAGATGGTGATATTTTCTAGTATAACAGCTACAGTTATGTTGCTTGGGCATATCCTAGAGATACAAACTAAAACAAAAGAGAATAAATGCCTGTAAAATGCACTGCTGGTGTTATAGAGGCACAAACTCGCACTTTACCTTCTCCAACAAGGGCAAAGATAGTTACACTACAGGATAGTCACCCCAAAAGGTACATCTCAGGGGTGAGAGGTGGAGGCATCATGCCCACCCCCCGGACTATGGACCTCCAGGTGAAGAGGAGCTACATGGCTGTATCCATGGTAGAGACAACAGTGGCTCTAGAGCAGAGCCTCTTCTCATAGCCATGGGCAAGACTGGGCAGAGCACCCAGTGGAGCCTCAGGTTTTCTCAGAAGTTTCATCCTGGGTTTCTCCCCCAGGCTTGCTGCCTTCCAGCAGCTAGGTGACCAGATCACCCAGCAGCCTTCACAGCTGTTCCACCTCAGTGAACCTTTAAACCTGAAACACATCTTATACCAGGTATATTTTTTAAACAGTAACGTTAATGAGTTAAGCTGGTAATATAAACCATTCTCATGAGACAAATGTGTCTAGAGTATGATTTCATGTCCAAGCTGTGGCTTCAGTACCATGTGGTTTAATGGTATGGTAGCCCCAACTACTGTGGTTGTAAAGCCACAGGATCATGATGTAATGCATGAGTGGTTCACCCACTACCTGTGCTGAGGATGGGAACGTGCACAGACAGTGAGTGCAGTAATAAAACTCATGATTTTCACACTGATTGCTTCTTTGCTTCTATAGCCACAGGCTAATATGTGGCTTGATCTCATGTGAACTGACCCACTGACTTCTAGATGTTTGCAAAAAGAAAGATTCTATAAAATACAGAAGCATTCTTAGAAATTTGTGGCAAAAAAAAAAGTATTTCTTTTGTGGCCTTACCTTAGCCATACAATACCCTCAAGATTTTAGATTTAATGAAAACATTACTCTAGTACTGCAGACAGCAGGTTGGAAATATGATCAGAGAAGTAAGGAAGGCAAAGAAAAGGCACCTCAAGCATACTTTAAAAAAGAACTTTCCAAAATCTAATTTTTGCATCAGCCTCTTGATATTCTTGCAGTCTGACTCATAAAATGCTGAGTGTGTGTGGGAGAGGCAGAGGGGGAGTGAAGGGATGGCACTGCCATTTAAAAAATAATTATAAATGGATAAAATGCCAACTGTCTGCATTTTACCCTCAAGACATCATTAACTGGCCAAGATTATTGCCATCATCTGTAACTAACAATGCACAGATGATTAGTTTTGTTTCTTAAATTTAAAGAAGACTGTCATGAGACTTGACAGCAACAAATGCAACTTGCAAGGAA
The DNA here is from genome assembly GCA_008694505.1 of Cyanoderma ruficeps. Lineage (NCBI taxonomy): Eukaryota > Metazoa > Chordata > Aves > Passeriformes > Timaliidae > Cyanoderma > Cyanoderma ruficeps. The sequence goes on along the minus strand of VZDJ01007749.1, from coordinate 38,200,471 downwards.
CAGCTCAAGTCAGGAGTTTTCTAGACAGTTTTAGAGATGTTTCTTTTTTTATTCAAAACATAGCAGTTTAAAATAAGTGCTTGCATGATCACGAGTAGTCTGGATTGCCATAAAGCAAAAATTCGCAGTATCATTTAGTTTATACCATTTACTCCCTCTTGCTTCTGCTGACATGAACTAGTTTTGTTTTCTTTTCTGCAGAAGGTTTCATCCCCGGCTGTCACCCACCACAACATCCTGCTGGCGCGCGGGCTGCAGACCGCAGAGAGGAAGGTTTAACTTTTACATCCAAATGCAAACCCTGCTGTCTTTGGCAGCTTTTAAAATGTAAGGGAAGCATGTTGTGTACAGGCCTAAACTTAGTAAAGGCAGTGGGACTGTGGCATTGCCATGTTTTAACCCTTCACTCTCTGGGCCACATGTTGTTATACTTTTAAGACAAGATGTGTTCAGTAAAGTCAACAAAGCTGTCATGACCTGTGCTAGGGTGCACATCTATGAATGGGGTTCCAAGCATGATTGGGAGCTCTTCTCCTCACTATGCAAGGTGTCTGAGAGGGAACCAAGCAATGTGTGCTATAAGCTTATGGGTGCCTTCCAACTTGAAATATTCTATTACTTTATAAACTGCCAAAAGCACTCCTAGAGCAGAAAACAATTCTGAGAAGTCCCACTGCATCAGTTCCCTGCTATCAGGCCAGCTGGCTGGACGTGCCTGAGTGGAACACAATGCAAATGTAAGCACACAGAGAGGCCTTGTTTTCCAGACACAGGTTAGGGAATCCCACTCTTGGCTCTGAGCAAACCGCTCAACCTCAGTGTTGCTTGACACAGAAGCACAGACCAGCTTCCCAAGGAGCCTGGGGCACAGCTTTTCACACAGCAATTTCTCTTCACCTGCTGACGTATTTTGGCACACCACGTCCATGCAGGAGCCTGGCAGCAACCTGCACCCACCCTCTGCTGATGCTCCCACCCCCTTCAGGCCAGAATTAATTCATCAGGACAATGAAAGGTGTCTGAGTGGATGCTTAAGGAGAAAATTACAGACATTTTGTATAAAGCTAAGGACTGCTCAGTGTCCCTGCTTCCCAGCACATATCCTTGGTTGACTTTAGGTATGTGTGTGTCTCTTGATTCCCTGTGGTCGTGTGTCTGAGACAGGCACTTAGGTGTACAGTGGAGACAGGGTGGCAATGCTTCCAGTTACAGGAAGGTTTGCATGATTTTAGGTTCCCAGCAACGTTTCCCAGTGAAACCTTAGGTGTCTGTAGACCTGGAGCTACCAGAGTACCTTGCAGATGTCACATAGCTGAACTTAAATATTCCAATGCCACTAAAGTTACCTGCAACGTTCCATGTTTGTATTTTGACTTCTGTGTGAACTGCTTCATGGTGCTGAAGTCCTGATGAATGGTGGTCAGTATCTTCAACTGCTGTTGACTTTCTTTCTTTCCTAAGAAAACTGAAAGCAGATTTCCAAGAAAATCATACTGTGCTCCAAAATAGAATTTTATAAAGGAAACTTTTTAGAACATCAGTTGCAGAGACAGGCAAGGCCTCTTGACTAATAGAGACCTGGCAGTAATATGTCTTCTATTACCAAAACTCTGCAAAAGACCTAATTCTGCAAGATACAGACTATCAATTTCACTAACACGATCTTCTGTGGCATTTAGCAGACTTAGCAAAGACCAGGAAATGCAGATCACTATATTCCCACTTAAACATAATTGTCATTTTACTGTGCGTTTCCCCTGGGAAAAAAAATAGTCAGGTTTTGAGTACCTGTTGTACCAATAAGTCTTCACAGTATGCATATACAATTACATGGTAAATACCGTTGTCCTCTCTGGAGAAGAGCTTTAAGCATGGTAAGGTGGCAGCAAAACCCTTAGTATCACTCAGATTTCAGTGGTTGTGCAGGAAGAAGCTCCAAAAAGGAACAAGGTCATGGACATAATGCTGCTATATTTGTGAAAATGCTGTACTGGAAAATGCTCAGGTCTGACTCCAAGCATTTCTCTGAAAGGAGTTTTGATCTGGATCTGATCTGACAAGACTCGGGAGAGCATTTGTAGGTCGAATGACTCCCTCTCTAGGTTACCAGGCTGATATTTGAGTCACTCAGGTGCTCTGGCAGAGATAAGCATAATCCGCAATGACATCTAGGCTACACCAGAAGATAATGCTGCTTCTGGTGTACTATTCAAAATACATGCCAGCAGACTGGCTTTGGCTGCTTAAATACCCACTGCAGTGCATTTGTGGCTAAAGCGGTACTCAGAGTGGCAGAACTAAACTGAACTGCCACTCTCAGGAAAACCTTATTAGAATAATTTCACATTAGGCAGTTCATGTAACCAGATGTTAGAAACACTGTCAAGCACTTATCCTCAAATAACCCATTCAACTTATTTTTATACCAGAGGTACCTGGAAATACTGACCATACAGATTCCTGAAAATCGTTGCACTGGAGCAACTCTTTGACCTGCTCTTGACTGTCTTTGAGAAAGCCATTTCAGACCAAATTGCTGAAGGTATCTTTCATTGAAAATCAAATCATGAGGAGATCTAAACTGGTATGGGTTTTGCTGCTGAGAGAAAAGGCAGATCATACGAATTTTGCAAAATTACTGCCTTTTCCAGTTTCCAAAAGAAACATGTTGTGCTTGTTTTTAAGTCCTTGAAAGCATGATTCCCATCATACAGTTATCAGACAAAGGATTTTCATGTAATGCTGAATATAACTTATGCTGCAGACTCTGGAACAAACTTTTGGGACTGCTTTTTATACTAGGTGGAGATGATACAAAGATATCATTAAGGGTTAGTGTTTTGGTATGGAGCCATAATGTCAATCCTGTGACAATAATAGTGGCACCTTAGCAAAAGCTCTGCAACTGTTTAAACTGTTTAAACATTACTTTGTGCTGACAGAGTAGAGGAGAATCTCAGCCTATTTATAAAACATCCAACTAATTTAAAATAAAACCATTAAATATCAGTGGCAGTATAATAAGTTTTCAGTATGTAAGAACTTCCTGCTTCTCTTCCTCTTGTTCTTTCCTTCAAGTGTTATTATTTTTTTGGGGTTTTTTTTTGTAGCAAAGTTTTTCACAGGAATGAATGGCAAAAGTGACATTGCTGTCATCAAGAGAAATCCCTTGAAACAGAAAGAATACCTCCAGCAAAGCTTTGGCGGGAACATAAGAAACGAGCAAAACACAACATGCATTTTCAAAATTCATTCCAACTTGGGAGGCACATAAAATATAGCGTTGCGTATATTTCAGTTGTTGCTTTGCTCATGCTCCCGGTGAACAAAAAACCTAAAAGAATTATGCTTACAAGAGAAATAGGTGCAAAGTTTAAGATGTCACCGTCCCTCAGAAGAGGTTATGCAGACTTGCACCTTAGCACCTTCACAGCTTTGTTAAAACTCCTTTGAAAGGCACATTTATCTCCAGGCACTGGATTCTGTATGGAAACAGCTGAGTGAGTGTGAGTACACACACTCCATCAGCTACTCTAACAGTCTCACTTGAAGACACGCACTGGTGACGTCTTAAATTATATCAGTTAGATTTGCCTGCAGCTCATCCAACCTCTTCTAAAGTGTCTACCATGCTCTCAGATCTTATGGAGACTGAATTAGCCAAGCTACACTTTTTCTAATTTCCCAGCATTATCACAGGCAGGTAACAGCTACTGATAGCTCTTACGCTGTTGTCAAAAATCTCTGATTCTTCCTATTTCCCCACAGTCAGAATTACTTTCTATTTTGGAACGACTGCTGCTCCTGGCTGACTTGCAAACTTCCTTCAGACCCATTGCTGACAAGATCATGAACCAATCGCAGAGGAGTGCTGTTTGTACTATTGTTTACAGAAATAGGTAATTCCTCCCCCCAGCTTTCGATTATTGTGTCAAGTGCTCCAGGAACTACATCTCATGTCCAGGACATTTACTGTGGAAATTATTTCCTCAACAGATATGTTGTCCCATGCATAGGAAGAAATGTTAGTATTTGATTTTCTCTGGGCAAAAAAAAATAAATTAGAAAGTCAACAGTGCTTGTATATAACCTGAAGTGAAAACCCTACATAATTCTGAGGCCAGTAGATACTGGATTAAACCTTGCACTGGAGGCAAATTCTTGGATATGTTCCATGTTCCTGTTGTTCCTCTCCTGCTTTCAGAAGCAGAGAGAAAATGAAACTCAACTGCCCCAGGCAGTACACAAGTCACATTCTCCTCTGATTGTTACAGATTTATTTTAATTCCAAGTTTCTCTGTCTCTTTCTCCATGGTGTTCCCAGAAGCCCTGAGCAGTTTTATTAGTATTGTTAAGATAAATCTAAAATAGGAGAGATGTAAAGGTCTCTTCATAGTCCTGTCTTGGCTCCAACTCAGCACTGAGCCTTACATTTACTGGTTTGGTTTTCATTAAATTTCTGAGGCTGAGCCCTTCAGTGCTTAAAGAGCTGTCAGGAGCCTGCACAGAGAACTATTTCCTGGCTGTGATAGGTTGGTACCCTCTGTACCAAAACTGGCACCTCAGAAAATCAGAAAGCACTTGGTGTCTGTCAGCATACTCAGGCTATTCTGTGAATCCAGACAATCCAGACTCAGGCTTGCAGCAAAACAGAAGCAGAAGAAAAACCAGCTGTAGCTATCTGGCAACACACAGCTGTCTGGTCTCACCCCTCTGGCAGAAGGCTTGGGCCTCTGTTCCCCTTCTTTCTGTCTGAGGAGCACAGGGGTGCAGGCACTTGCCAGCTCAGGTCTGCAAGCAGAAGAGCTGCACCAGAGTGACAGAGCACTGGAGCCAGGAAGCTGTGCTGAGCTCCTGCTCTGCTCCTGCACTCCAGCTGGCTTGGACCCAGACAGCTCAAGTTTCTCTGCGTATCACTTCCCTGCTCTCCAGATTCTGGGGCCAGCACAAGCAGAGGCAGCCCAGATCCTGTTTGCACACAGGATCTAAGTTGTTTTCCTGTTGCACAAAGCAGAGCAAAACAAGATGAAAGGGGTAGCAGCTGGAGCTACACAGCTTTGTAGAGATTCCATAACGATGCACGCATTTGCTGGATCTATAAATGAGGAGACACTTTTCAAACATTTTGCACTTGTAAAAAACTGCTAAGGGAAATTCACCCATCCTGCAACTTTAAGAGCTGCAGCTGTGGAGTGTAAGCACAGAGCAGTAAGCAGTTTGTTTACCCACGGCTGCTTTCCTCATGCAGCAACTCTTTTCCCCTACTGCAGGGTGCACTTCTACCTGATAAAGAGAATCAGCAGTAAGCTAGAAGACAATCAAAAGGGCTTTTTTCTTCCCCTCCCCTGCCACCTTCTGCCTGGAGAGATTTAGAGAAAGTAGGACTTCTATGAGGAAAAGAATCACAGCCTGAAGCTGCTGTACTAACTTCCGGTTAACACTGCATAAAAGCATTCAGGGAGCTCCTCACCCACTTCCTTCACAAGTCTAGAGGACAAGGAAATGAAAGCGCATGACTGCCACAGATGAACGTGGTACATTTAACATTCATGCTCTTTTGTGCACAGCCTGGTCAATCCAAAGGGCAGTCACTCTTTTATTGAATCACACTGCAAAATTATTTCTCTCTCACTGTCGTGCTTTTTGAACAGCTGCCTAAATATATTCCTTGCAGGAATTCAGTTTGCTTTCATTTCAGATTGCAAATAAAAAGAAAAACCAAAGCAGTAAGAATAACACAAATTTAAGTATGTGCTTTTATTTTATACTTTCATGGCACATTTTCATTTGTAAACATTAAATTACCAGTTCTCTTCTTCATATGTTGAAAATAACCACCAGACATTTGAGAAAATTACCTGAGATTAAAAAAAAAGAGAGAGAAAAAGATCTGGCATCTTTTAGGTTACTCACATACAGTACCATTTTAGGAAGACTTACAAAAGGGAATGTTTTCCAAAATAGGAAGCAGTTTTCTTTTGACTATAAAGGTATACAAAATACATCGAAATGCCTTGGAATGATCAGCCTTATAAAGAGTATGTGGCAAATCAAACAATTGTTCGATTGATCAAACAATTTCAAGCAATTCCATTAATGCATAGGTGAAATACTGCATCAGTCCTGCAGCAGCATGATGTCCACATTGTCATGAACACCCTGTAAAAGCAGCTCTCCTTGGTAAGTGATGATCTTCCGTCGTTTTGCCGCCTTAAGCGTTCCCACCAGGGCTTCAAAGAGGTTGGCACACTTCTCATCGGCAAACAGCACACCGAACTTCACGCTCACTTGTCCATCAGCATCTAAATAAAAGACATAATGTGGATTTCCTTCAAGTTAGGAGATTACTGACGAGATAAGGTGACACAGGGAACATCGAAAGCAAACCCCACGGTGTTTCCCAACTTATTGGGGATCATATTAGGCAGAACTACTGCCTAATCTAACTTTGCCTTTCCTTCCAGAGCCTTGTATCAAGGACCATGTATCTGCTCTGTTTACTTTTATTGATGACTTTCTGAAACCTATGACAAGCACAGGCTATTGAACCTCTTCACAGGGTTTGGAGGAAATTAGTTTTAAATAATTAAAATCCTAGAATATCAAATTGAGAGAGACCCATAAGGATCAAGTCCAACACCCTGCTCCTCCTAAATCTAAACCATACATTAAGATATTTTTTTCACCATTTTTCAACTCATTAATATTTGAGGGTCACATTGAAAAGGTTGCAATGTGAATTTTCACACAAAGCAAAAGTTTAAAAATATATGTTGAAGTTATGTTATTCCTAAAAGGCAGACGCAATCATACGAAATGCAAGATGTATATATGTATTTAGGTTTTAAAAACAAGTGGAACTGAATAAATGGCACCAGAACCAGAACTGACAAATAGGAGCAGGCAGCACATCCACAAAATGCGTATTTGTAAAGAAAGAGGAGTTTTAGCAATGAAAAACAATCTTAAGAGAAAATGGTACCTTCAAAGAAAGTTTAAGGAAGTTTGGAACTACACATGTAATTCCTGGATTAGTTTTAGGATAGAGACCAATTTCTTCCAAACAATACGACCATGAACAGAATTGAAATGCATGAATTCTGAAGCAAGGAAGTCACCAAGGAAGGAGGTGGAAGGAGAAGGTGCAACTTTCTTCTGTGGTGACTGTAGCAAGTATTGAAAGCCTAAAGGGAAGGATTCAGGGAGCAGGATTTCAGGCTTACATCCTCTCTGCTGCAGAGGCTTAAATGTTTCACTTTACGGCAGAACTGCTTTAAAGGATGGAACATAGGCAGTACCATACAGTCCAACATTAGGTGCATATGCAGGTTGTCAGGTTACCTGCTTGTTTGAATTTGCCAAGTTCTTAGTTTAGTATAACATGACTACATATGTATGACATGCATGCATGGTGACATGTGTGTACATACACGCTGCTATAACGTGACTACATCCATACAGAGATACTACAATACTTACTTTTGGTTCCCAGACGCCGAATCTCCTCAACTAACAGGCTGATTTCATGTTCCACATTCATGGTGGTCTAAAAGAAAAAAAATAAAAAATTACAAAGTTATTAGGAACCCTGTAAATCCTTTGCACCGTTCTGGTGTGTTCTCAGTTCTTCAGGAATGTCACAACACTTCACAAATCCCAGTAGGCTGGAGATGCATGACTACAGGATAATCTAGGATTTTAGTCTTGAAAAGATAAAAAGCCTCTGCACCTCCACATTTCAAGGGAACAGAACTTACATTCTTGTTACATTCTATACACAAATATAAGGAGCCAATCTCAAAATATGACAGATGTTGGAAGGTCAAGGAAGAGGATGGTTGGTTGTTTTAAAGAGTGAACTTAAGCTGCCACAGAATCAGAGCAACTCACTAACATCACAGTCTTCAGGGGCTTTGCAACTTTCCATCAATGACCTCAATTAAAATGGAACATCTGCCTTTAAATTTCTTTCTGGGATACATGGTAGATTTGGTTTCTTAGACCACACCACATCTTTCCACATATGCTGGTAAAATATTGCAGATGTATTGCTGGTTACAGACACACATGGTGTCTGAAAGGACAGCAGCTCCTGCATACCTGCTACTGAGAGCAGAACTGATCCAAACCATGCAGGTGACCTAAGGCTGTCAACATCTTTGCCATTCAAAGTGATCCTGAGAATCTGCTACACTGCCAAACATATCCTGGGCACCTCTTTGCCGTGAAAGGCAGCAATTTGCACCAAGGTGTACCAATGCCTTGTGACAGTTTAGCCATATGTGGCACAACATATGGCAACACTGTGGTCACACACAACACTTATCTGGCTACAAAGAGTCCAAGGTGAACAACTGCAGACGTCTGAAAGGTGTTTCATGGTCTGTGCTGCGCAAAGCAGCCTCAACACAATGAAACCTTTAAACATTGAACTCCTTAAGCAAAAATTGGCATTGAGGTAAGCACAAGAAACTGGGCATCACAGACAAAGCAAAGCATCAAATGCAGCTTCCACGGGTGCCAACAACGCAACCTGGAAAAGCCACTGAGAGCTTTTGGAGCTGAGCACTAGCTAAAAAGGGCTCAGTGAGCACGGAGACGCACTCTGTTGTTCAAGAAAATGGGATTTTTGCACTAGTATGAAAGTGGAGTAAAAAAATAGACATCTGAATGCATCACAAGCTCTTCCTAAGAGAAAACCTTTCCCTCCTTCCTTTCTTTAATGAGTTAAAATAGGTAAGAGTGACATAGTTCCACTTCCTGACCCCTTATGATCTACCCAAGAGGCAAAAAAAACCTTTGCAGCAGAGTCTGCTTTTTAGATCCAAAATTCACGTGCAAAAAATGTTTCTTTTTAACATGCAAAACCGAGCAAGCTTCATTATCAGCACGGGTTTTGGGCAAAGCCCCAACCAAAGCACAGTTTCATCCCTAGTGCACGGTAAGAGCAGCACTGCAGCGGACAGCAGCAGCCCGACGGGTGACACTGAAACTGGACGTGCTGCCGAGGGACCCCCGCTGCAAAGGGCAGGGCAGCAAGGCTGCACTGCTGCAACTGCCTCAGGTGAATCCTACACGCTTCGGGATTTTGTTTGACTCGGCACTACGTAGATCAAGTCAGCAGGGAAAATATGACCCATCTCTTAGAAAGCTCACACTCCCATTATTTGTCAGACTGCCAGTTTTGATATTGGTCATCAAAACGGCATCATTATCTTCTCTTTAAAGATCTTCTTCTCACTTTAAAGGCTCTTTTTTACTTTCAGCTCTTTAAATTCACATTGATTTCCAACTATCTTCATACACGTACGCCATCAATATAAACAGCAGTATTTAGAATAATAAAAAAAAAGTTAAATTCTACATTATTAGGTAAGACTTTTGAGATCAGAGAAGCGTGGCTGAGCAAGGAGTAGGGATGCTCGGTATTTCAAAACTTAAATATTTGCTTTATACTGTAGATGCCCAACACATCAACTCTCAAAAGTGCACGCCAGCTATTAGACTCTAATATTCCTGATGCCAATACACTGCTGCAAGGCAGTACGTGGTATGGAAATTAAACGTCTCCTTATTTGGCAGAAACGCGCCGAACCGCTGCGAGCACACACACCCACATCACACACATCTGTCACCCACTGCGCCGACCTGTCCCCTCGCAGGCACCGATGGCCCCTCGGCGGGACGGCGCTGGGAGGCAGAGCGCGATTCCCTTCCCACACACCGGCGGGATCCGAGTCCCGCCGCCCGCGCAGGGAACACCGGGAGGCGGGCCCCGCCCGGGCCAGCGGCAGCCGCACCCGCTGCCCGGGCAGCGCCTCTGCCCCCGGCGCGGAGGGAGGAAAGGACGGCTCCCCAGGGCTGAGGGGAGGAAGGACGACTCCCCGGCGCGGAGCGAGGGAGGGAGGGAAGGACGGACGGACGGCTGTGTCCCACCCGCTCCCACCCGCCGCCACTCACCCGCTGCCGCTGCTGTGGCCGCTCGGAGCCGGCAGAGCCGTGGGGCAGCGCCGGGCGGGGCCGGGTGGAGGTGGCTCTGCCCCCGTCGGGGCCGCACCGCCTCCCGCGCTGCGCTCCCGCCGCCCCGGGGCGGCGCTCCCGGCCATCTTGGCTCTGCCGTGAGGGGAAGTGGGGGTTCGGGGTTGCGTTGCCCTGCGTTGCCGGGTCTCGTCTGCCCGCGCCGTGCCAGGGTTAAATTCTTCCCGCGGCACGGGCGTCAGTGAATTTGTTAGGTAAAACGCCTTCCAAGCAGACGTTGTTAGGTAAAACGTCTTCAGCAGCTCCCCCTCTTCTAGTTGGGTCGGCTTTCTGTAATTCACCGTGTTGCTTCAGTCACTCTCCGTTACCGTCCCATGCCCCATATGTCTCGTCTCCGCTGGCATCCCTGGGTGACATGCCATATTCTTAGGCCTCCCACATTTATTTTTTCCTAGAAAACCAGTTCTCCTTCCAAAGAAAACGAACGAGCTAGATTAACACCATTTACCCCCGATAGAGTTGTGTTGCAGTCTATCTTATTTCCATTCAGCACCCATATCCTCTCACCCTACGCTGCATAAAGAATGCAATTTAATTTTTTCTGTCTTCTGTCATGGCATTCGCTACTGCTCTCGTCTCTCTTTCTCTTCACCTCACAGAACGTTTACGTCCTCTCTCAAGGACTCAGGCATTTAAGCTGAGCTGCATTAACCCCTATATAAAAATGAAGCTGCCCCCAACCCCCCAGGCAGAGTTAAGGCTCTCCCAAAAATTCTCATTGCCACAGCTGAAGGCATTGCTGTTCTCAGTTGTCTCTCCCACCTCCTCATCAGGCATGACTGCCCCTAAAGCAGAGTTGATAACAGAAACTATTTCCAGCCCTTGCAATTCACAGTTTTCATGCACTAGTTTCTGAAGGTGAGGCTGAGATTCTTTCTCAGACTGTGAGCTGTGCCAGCTGGGGCTGGTCCCTTAGTACATTCTCCCATCCCACATGTGAGGAGGAATAAATAGGTGATGGCACCTCAAACCACTGCAGCAAGCTCTGCTAGGGCTCAAACCTGCTAGATAAATTGATTTGCACAGTGGAAATGATGCCAAGATCACATTTTTATCGCTTCAGGGATTATAGTCCAAGCCCATGCTTTTCTAAGGGATTTTTTGGATGGTGTTTTCATGAAAAGATTAACTTTTTCTTTGAATAATCACTATTTATCGATCGGTTACAGAATCTTTGGTAGTTAAAAACAAAACCAAAACCATACTGCTTTCCAGTTTTGATTGCTATCAAAATATTTTCCGGAACAGATTAGATTTATTTTACATCAGTAAGGGGTGCTCTTTGCAAAAAAAAAACAACAAAAAAACCACTTGATAGTTAGGAAAACAAGATCAAAAGGGCTACATTCCTAAGTTACTAATTAAATAAATGAAATTTAAATGTATCTGAATTGAATCAAAAGACAGTGAAAATTCCCAGGAGAATGCAGTATCTGAAGAGCACTGATGCTCTGTGCATATGATGCCATATGTGCGCACTGCTTTTCTAAGGCCTTTGTTGTATTGGCTGACGTGATGCTAAATACTACAGCAAAAGAGGCCGTTTTTTAAGGCAGATCTGAGATAAAGCTTTTAAAAGTGAATCTGATGAATATGTTAGCAAATACATTGAAGATTCCAGTTAGCAGTATAGAATAAAAGTGCTTATTTTCTGGTTTTATTGTTAACAACATGCTTTCAGTTGCACATAATCTAGATTTCTTAATCATCAATAAACCTCATTACATTTGCACAAATAATATAAGCCTTTGCATAATGTGATTGTTATTATGGATAATTTATGTTCGATCAAGTAATAGTTTGTGACTTTTCAGACTACTACAGATATTAATATTGTGTTGCAGATTAAATCAATGTTAAAAATTATTATCAGTTTTAACGCATAGATCCTAATTTATAAGAAGCTTCAACTATATTTCTGAGAAAGATGAACAAAACTCTAATTCCTCATCTCATTTTCTTTTAACACTTTTTTTAATTTTTTTTTTTTTAGTAAGCCTAATATATTTTTTTATTCTGTCTTTTGAAAAGGAAGTGTTATACCCAAGTATTTGTCTCCAGGCATCAGGAGACTATTGAAACACTTTTGTTACTTTCATGGCCCTTCCAAGTCATGTAATGTTAAAATAGGTTAATAAAAAATCAAAACCATCTGTTACCATGACAGTTAAGGTAACAGATACTGTCAAAGTACAAAAATTAGCTGGGCAGCATCAGAACTGGGTGACTGATTATGTCCTTACAGGGGCAGCAGCAGTGAGCAGGAAACATGATAATTACGGAGATGGTGATTTCTCATGATTCTGTTTCCACAAATTGATGCTGTTTTAAAAATGAAAGAAGTGCAGAATTGTCCTTTACAGGCGCACAGGACAGACATGGAAATCCTGCTCATACATATTTCATATAACTGGTGAAGGTCATCATCAGAATCATAAGTCATTATGCATTTTAGCTGTGTAGGAGTTCTCCCTAAAACTCATGAGATTCTGCCTTAAAACAGACTGTTCTGATTTGACCTTCCTTGGCATCTCACTTTATTGTTACTGTCCCCCTAGATGCCCATGAAGGCAGCCAAACAGATGAATTATGCACGATGTAAAAAAACATCACTTGAGAACAACACAATTGACATACTGCATCTGATCAAACCATCAATTTAACTGGACATTTTGCCTCCAGCAGGGACCAAGAGCAGGCATTTGGAAACAGCGCAATCAATGAAAACTATTGGTTTTTCTCCTGGCTCCTGGCACTTACTGGAGCAAGTAATTATTCTATCTTCTCCTTTCTCCATCACATTCCCTAATCTAATTTCATATAAGATGAAGTGTGTCTCCATGTTGCTGATCATTCTTGTTTCTCTTTATAATTTTTCAAACAATTCTGTGTTAGTTTCTGGGACTGAAGTAGCAGAACTGTCAGTATTGCTCAGTATGTGGGTATAGTATATGCAAAAGACGTAAGGATGTTTTCTGTTTTGTTCTCACTCCCAATAATAAAAATTCCCAGCATTTTACTTGACTTTTTGTAAAGTTCTAAGCACTATGCACAATGATTTCAAAAACTATTTCCAAAGTGGTAGTAATTAATTGTTCTGTTACAGATAATTAGGATTACTCTCCCTCCAGCACACTGCTTTGCATTTTTCAGTACCATCAGGTATTTTACTCTGTAATTTAAAATAGGATCACACAACTTCATCACCTCTTTTCCCATGTCTTCAATGACAGTTTTGAACAGCACAGGAGGTCCAAGTAGAAATGGTACTAAGAGCAGAGTAGTAATTAGTAACCTCTCTCGGTCATGACTATCAGTTGACCACCAGCTTTACCTCTTTGTCACCTCTTACCTTTCAGCTGTTCATTGATTCTGAATGGAATCTGAATATCTTCTTACCCCTTGAGAAATTAGTTCTATAAAAGTACTTAATGTTTATAGTAAACACATGGTAAACATATTTGTTGTTAGAGGTTTCTCCAGAGACAGACGTGTAACACCATGAGGCCCAGGCCTGAAAAATTTAGGGGAAAGTTACAAGGTCATTTGCTAGGTAATGGCTATTTATATTGTTTTTCATCACGTATTAACTAGACATTCTCACTTTACTCGTTTATGTTGATAACCCATGCTATTCTTATTTTTTATAATATTGTTCTTTTTAATTTTTGTTGTATTATATGTGCTTATATGCAAGGCATATGCATCACGTGTACATACACAGAGTTTTCTGTTGGGGTCTTCTTGAGCTAGAAACCATTAGAACTGACTCCATGATTTGCAGATTTCACTGTTAGATGAGATCATCTTAACAGCCTACTTATATAATCCAGGTCTTAGTTTTGTCTTAAAACACATTTTTGTTTGACATGTTGATTTAGTAGAGACATCAGTTCCCGCTGTGTGTCCTGTGTCCCATCCCCTTGCTTTAACACCAGTAAATTGTACCTGTTCAAAGTGCCAGATTCTCCTTACTGTCTCCAAAGCTGGATGGAAACTGTGGTGCTGTGATCAAACAGGAGTATGTGGATATGTCTTGTCTTGACTTACCATCAGGTATCTGTGCCATCGACCTGGCCTGAGTCACTTCCCACCATGGGTGCATTGCACCCATTGCACCGTTGTGCTGTAGGGTTATGCTGTAGTTACTCAACGTGACTCAACATGAACTCGTAAAGCCATGTCAGCTCAGGTTAAAACAGGTCTTAAAAGTCTTCTTACGATTTAAAGGTTTCAAGTGGTAGAGGATCTACTACGTTCCTTATTCCTGTGGACTTTGTAACACCACAGAAAATATGTCTTTTTCTAGAACACAACAGGGTCATTGGGTACAATGAGAAATTAAAATTCAAGTCAATGCTGTTACAGAAAGCTGAGGGAAATAAGTAATATTCAGAGAGTATGGATATTAGGGCAGTCAGAAGAATAGCTGTATTTTTTGAGACAGGCCAATCAATGAGGAAAACAGCACATCATATCTAAAGCATCTTCATAGTTTTTGTCCAATCATTGTCTTCCTTGGCCACTCTCTCTGTCTTAAGTCAGCAGTTGTTTCAAGGGAGAAAATAATTTAAACAAAATGAAAAGCTTAGTGATGCTCTGGAAAACTTTCCACGAATTTATGTGTAGAGCCACATTTAAAAACATTAATTGTACAGGCTCATAGCTTTACTTTTCCTATAACCACCAAAGAAGACCAAACCAAAGAGAGCAACAAAAAAAAACAACCAACCAACACTTTCTCCTTTTTACTTTCTCAGTGAGTTGAAAAAGTAACTAAGCAAAACATAAACATTTATTTTAACGTAAAAGCAAATATGGCAGACCAGCCTCAGAACAAGAGAGACTACAAATACAAACACAGTGACTGCTGACAGTCTTGTTTCTTGAATGAGCACTTCAGTTGAGGTAGATGGAATGATTCACTTAAGCCCACTGGTGTCTGTCCAGGAGAGAGAACTTATTTCAAGAATGGCCTCAGTGTTCCACAACCTTCATATTATTCACTAGGTGCCTTGACCAATATATAAAGCTGCTGCTTCCTAAATTTGGCATGTAAACCTTTACTACAGTGGAATAGAAAAGAGAAGGAGTATTTAAAATCGTGAAGCAAATCACTGAAATTATTTGCTCCGCCCCTAAGCCAAGAGTAAACCTCTGCATGAAATGACAAAGATGCTGTATCAATACAAGCTAAAAGACAGGGCCCATAATATTAGTTACACAGCACACCTGTGTCTGAGAGCAGTTACTTGAAAACTGTAAGACTGAACCCAACCAAAGCCTTTCTCAACAGGCACAAAGTCAAAATTATTTGGGGGGTGATGCTTTTCTGTACAAAAGGATGTGAAGTAAAGAGGACGTGCATGAATGTTTTGAGAGAGCAGAGCATTAAACAGTGTTTGGACACAGTTTACAAAGAGAAAAAAAAAGTACAAATAGCTGATTGTATGTAATGTGGTTTAGATTGTTCTTTGTTATAAGAGCTGAATATTTGAGAGAGAGCACCATGAAGACTAAATACTTTCTCATATTCCTGGTGTCAAAAAATCTTGTGTGGCAGGGAAACAGCAGTACATCTCCTGATCTCCAGACAGCATGGGAACAGCTGAATCATCCAATCCCTCTGTCCTCTTGTTTGGTATGCATCTTGAAAAAAAATCACCTCTCTTTCTCCTTTTCCTCTACACATATACATACACATACTGATATTTTCGGCAGTTTTTCAGAAAATCAAAAATACAGGATTTGCATAAAAGATGTCAAATAATGGTAGCAGAGATGACAGTTACACCCATATCGAATTAGTATTCACATCCATATCAAATAGAGTTGTAGGTGTAATATCTTTGTTTATTGGTTTCATATAAATTTCCTTTCTAAAGTTCAGGCATCTATCATGAGTCATGGCAGAAGCACATCAAATCTTTTCCTGACGGAAACCTTATTGAAATGGAACTGTGGATTTGCATTTGTCAGAATGCATTTACTTAGCATATGAAATCGTGTCATGGCAAAAGTCATCACAGTAATTTTTGTTTAATTGGTGAAATGTCAAGACCTTCTGACCATGCAATCATGGTTCACAGAAGTTTACTGTTGGCTAAAAATAGGGAAGAAAACTTTCTTTATCAATGGATTCAGGACAGTCAATGATCATTTAATTCAAGATTCCTGTTCATAAGCATTTTTAAGGATCAATTTTGTCTGTATTTTGCTTGTCTAGATTCCAGGTTCTTAGCTGAAGAACAGTGCTTATGGTGCATATCAAGCCACTTGAATCTGATAATATTTGAAATTGCACTGAATTTGTATTATATTTTTAAGTCGCGTTCAGAAACACTTTATTGTTTCCTGCATATGGGGAAGTCTATTTTTTAGGGTAAAATGAGTACACCAGATGCCTTTTAGGAATTCTGTTCTGGCTTCAAGATACCATGCCAGCACTGAAATCCAAATGAGGTTCAAATTCACGTGTCATCAGATTTTATTAATTTCAGTGGCACTGCAGCCACAAGTCACTTGTTCCTAAATAATTTGATTTCATGGTGTGTGAAACTGCAAGAGAGAACAACAATCAGACTCCCAGCATAGGTTCCCATGGAGGACTGGCAGTGGTCTCACATATAGGTCTCTTGACCTAATAGCCCAGGAGGATTTCTGTCATGGTGAAGAAGGTTAAACTGTGTGTTGATTTCAGAGAGGAGACAAATATCTACCAGGGAAGTACTATGAGAATATCAAATTAATTTGCACTTTTAACTATGCCACATGGTTCAGTTATAAATGGGACAATTTTCTCCTGCATCTAACACCTAAGTTTTATAAATTTTTCATCTGCAAAATGAATTCCAATTGTGTATCCCAAGCTTCTGGGATAAGTCTTACCCTTTCTTATTTTTCCTTGAGGAAATTATGTCCAAGGATCTCTAACATGTTGGAGAAGCTTAGATATAAAAATATAGTTATGAGAAACATATGACCATCCTTTGGTTTGGTTTATAGTTATCCTATGTGAATATGTTACATGTATATGAATAATATTTGCCTCTGAAGGTATTGTGATGTCGTATTTTGAAGCTGATATTATTTGTTCTCTGTCACACAAATAACAGAGATGGATCCCAATTCCTTTAGGTTTACTGAAAGAAGCACAAAAGCTGTCTTGCACATAGGCAAGTGTTTTCTCTGTGAACATTACAGAAACTTCCCACTGCACTTCCTCCAAATCCAAGTCTTCCTTAAGTAAGTTTACACCAACTTGTTCTTACAGTTTCCTGCCTCCGTTTTTCACAATGCGTCATTCGAAGAAGCCACTTTGAGTGCAGCATCACTATGTGGTGTGTTAGGAACCAGCATAATACTCCATGGTAAACAGTTAATCTCCATTTTGATTTTAATGGAATCCTGTAAAACAAAATTAGATGACAAGAAAGTAGCCTTCTGCTGATCTGCAAATTTGGCAGAAATTATGAGGGTGAGGAGGGGGCTGACGATTCCAGAATTTGTATATCTATTTCTCCTGTAAAATCCAGAAATAACTGTAATTACAGTGCTAACAGGAAACAGAAATTGGAGGGGTAATTTTGGGGTTTTTTTCAAACAATCAATTGTATCACGAACCAAGCAAAGTAAGTCAGTGTTAACTAATAGTTAGTTAACAGTGTTAACAAATACAAAGGCTCAGTATTAACCACTTCTCATATAGCAAATAGTCATCAATCAAGACTTGGTATATTGGTTAGCTGGTTACTACAGATCAAAATGTTTCCATCACAGAGGCAGAAGGCTTGAGACTAGTATCTCACACCAGAAGAAATGAAGGCGTTGTTTTGTTTACTCACTTTCTAAGGATACAAATCCTTTATTTCATTACTGGGAAATAGAGCTTGTATGTGTTCCCAAGCTAAAACTGACTGCACAGGCTATTTTTCTCGTAGGTCAGATGTGAGGAAACAGAACCATTTCACTTCCTTCATAATCTCTATATAAAGATAAGAGGAAAATGGGACCAGACCTATTGTTCTTACAGTTTCCTGCATCCTTTTCCACTATGTCTCATTCAGAAAAGCAATGGTTTTCCACTTTGAGTACACCATCTCGATTTAGAGTATTTGGATATCTAATAATATATATATGGTATATATATGGCTTTTCCAGTACATTGACAATATCAGAAAAGCCCTTATTGATAAAAGGTTGTATGTGAAAAGTAGCTTCTGAGTTTGTGGGAGGGGGTTTCATATAAAATATTGTAGCTCCACATTAAAAGTGTTCTCTTTCTTTCAAGTTAATAAAATCAAACTACACAAATAAATAAACTGACAAAAAAATCTAAATAAAATATTTTGGGTTTCCTTTTCTCAGCTGTTTCTCCTAAGTCTTCAGTCAATTGAGTGCCTAGAGTACTATGATCAAATGTAAACAAGAGAAAGGTTTGAGGTATAGAATCATAGAATCATTTAGGTTGAAAAAGATCTCTTAAGTTCATCAAGTCTGTCATTACAAAACACATTTGGTGCACTCTTGGCCACCCTAGTCCCAGGCTTTTTGCCAGGACTGCAACAACTCTTATTGAAATGGACTGCAAAGTGGGACAAGAAATTTCTGTTCTCAGTCATCAATGAGCTGTAGATGGAAATGTGGGGAAGCAAGCATGAGCCCACTGTGTGCTCCTAGCAAGCCCTGCTTTGCTCTCCAGCACTATTCCTTCTATCTCTATGACATCCTCTACAAGTGAATTGCAGGGATCGTGCCCAAGGCTTGCCCTCACTGCCTCTCAGCCATCTGTGAGACATCTATAGAAAGAAGCACTACTCAGGTATTTCCCATGAAGAAACCTCCTAGTACATCAGTCCATGAGTCAGGAGAGGACAAGGAGGCTGAGATAGCTTTCAACTTTTTGGTTCCTGCTCAGGCTAAGAGATTTAGGCTGCTACCTTAGCCAGGTAGCAGCAGTGCTAAGGTTCTTGCAAAGAATCAGCATTGCCTTTTATCACAACTGGATTTTGATCTACTGGGGAGTACAGAAGAGATAAGAATTCAGGACACAGCTCTTCAGTCAGAGAGGTGCCTTTACATTCTAATAGCTTCCTGATTAAATTATTTTTTATAAGAGTCAAATTGCTCTTAGCCTGAAAGAAAAGGCACATAGGAAGAGTAATGATCCAAAGTGCTGCTTTTCTTCACCTTTTATTTCCTATTCCAGTATAAGAGAGATATGTGCTTCATGCATCCAGGAGTATTCTCTCTCCTCTGTCAAAGACACAAATCCTGGAAAATTACTTTGGTGGAAAGCACACACAAGTTGACAGTTCCATGAAAAAATGTGTGGATGGCAAAAGATGCAATCATCTCTCTGTATTTATGCACATATATCCGTTCCATCCTGCAGTCTATAACACACTCATTTTATGATTAAAGAACTGTAAGATCTGAACTTGTTTTTTCCTAAAAGAACAGGGAGAAATAAAGTACTTGGCAATGATTCCACTTAAATTCAGAAAGTTGTAGCACTATGTAGGCTTAGCCCAAATTCTACCAAATATAGCCCTGCTAAAATGACTGGAACAGAACATGATGTTTCAAAAATAAAGAAATTATATATTTATTTAGAAAACTTGAATGTGTGTTAATTAAGTGTATTTCCACTCTGCTCAAATCATGGGTTTAGTTCAAATAATTTTTATTGATTTTACATTACAGCACTGTCATTAGCATTTGCTAACTGAGTCAAGTTCCGATGGTAATAGCTTTTCTTCAGGAATTATTTATGCGCTGACAGGAAAACTATATCCTTCTTCTCTGACATCTTGAGACTCTCAGTGGAAACAGAAGTTTCAGTTCTGTGTATATTTTATATATCTTACTGTTGAATTCAACAAAATGGGGCCTGTGAATGGTTTCTGTGAATAGAAATGGTAGTACAATGGAAATGCTACTGTACTTTGATATCAAGTTCAAGTATATCGAGTTCAGTCAAGTGTACTGACATAAGTACAGAGTTATGCTCCTCGATGTGATGGAATTATCCTAGCTTTGGTAAGAATACATGTGAGCTGGGGACGTGAAGGTGAGGTCAATGATCAAAGGAGATGGGGAGAATGTGTAAGTGAGGTCAATGATCAGATGGGGATTTTGCCGTGGAGGTCTGGGTCAGCTGCAAAGCAGCTGCTGGAGGGGCAGCCACAGCCAGGGCCAACCTTGTCCCAAGAGAGCTGCCTTCATCCCAGGTTCTGCTCCAGGGCAGATCTGCAGCCCCGCTGCATTGCTGCCCTGTGTGTCCCTGGCTGTGGGCTGCTGCTCCAGACCACACAGTCCTGCCCACTGCCCAGGCTGGGGCCAGCAGCTTGGGGCTCTTGCTGCTGCCTGTCTTGTGATCCTGTGCGGATCCCAGCTTCCATTGCTAATCCCTCACAATAAATGTGGATGCTGTTGGAAATAGATCTTCAAAATAAGTCAAGATGTTTGGAAGGGGAAAAGGAGAAAAACATAAGACGGGAAATAAAAAAAAAGTAAAAATTAGAAAGTGTGAAGCTATGAGTCTGTAAAACAGATTAAAGCAAAGCTATATATAGAGAGGAAGACCTTTAATCATCAGACTCCTTCCTAGAGCCACCACAGATGGAGCACACAGCATCTTAATATCCCTTCTATACCTGACTGAAACATCAGAGAAATGTCACAACAGTGTTGTTTTTAACAAATGAAGCATATTTGAAAGCACATGGGGGTGTTTTTCCTCTAGAGGAATTTAAGAAAAAGAAATAAACTAGATTATTGCTATCTTAAAAAACATAAGACACAGAGGAGGGTTTTACATTTTATTTATCTTAACGTACAAAGAACATCACTGTGGACAAGAAAAGGAATGAATTAAAATCCTTGGGAAACTGATATTAATGGAAAACAGCTAAAAGGACAGGCTGAGTCAAATTCTGACCAAGAGGGAAGATCGTTCTGTGAAATAAACCCATGAACCCAGAATAGAGAAGGGACCAAAGCACAAGGAAAAGGCAAGCTGGAATACAAAACCCCTGACTATCAATGTTGTGCAGGATTGTATTGCTGTATGTGAGGAAAAAATATGCAGAAAGAAAGGTTAAAATGGGAAATGAAAAATCTTGCATAACTGATTATAACTGAAAACTCTTTAGGTAAAAATTAGTAAGATGGAAATGAAAATGTAAGTGAAGTAATGTAACTGTAAGGAAAAGGACAGATGCATTTATATAGAGAGCTAAAAGCAGGGAATATAAAAAGAAGGGAGGGTTGAGTATGTGTGTAATATGGGAGAGATGTGAAATTTTGCTTTCAGCACTTCTTCCCACCTCATAACCAATTTCTGACAAATTCAGTAATGTGCTAGAAGTTTCCTGAAGTAGCTATTAACAACCCTCCCAGATGGAGATCATTATTCAGTGGAATAATGAGGAATAATCAGGAAGGAGTAATGAGGAATAATCCCATCAGGAAGGGATAACATCCTATTTCATCATCAAGTTACACTGCATTTCCACATTCAGGGAGCAAGAGGAAAGAGTGAAAGGCAGGAGAACAATGGGAACTGCTCAAGAATCCAGGGTGACAGAAGCTGAGTAAATAAAGGTAATGGAGGTTAAGACTGTTTTCGGACTAGCAGGGACTTCAGGATTGAAAATTCTAGAGCTTCAAAAGAAAAAAGGTATTGAAGGATCACAAAGGTTACCCAAATAATTTTTAAAAAGTAATTTGAATATAGCCTTATAATACTTAAAGGCAGTTGATATCAATTTATAAATAATTTTATGAATAAATATGTATGTCAGTGTCAAAAAGTACAAAGAAAAGTTAATCTTATCCCTCCTGACTCCACAAAATTATAGAGAATATATTTATAAAAGAGGACGTAGACATTTTTATGAATAAACTAAATAAATATGGCAGCAAGACCAGATGAATTTACAGTTAAATATTGTAAAGATCTAAAAGGAGTTTTAATTTCAGTAAGAGACTTATTTGATAGTATCATGCAAGCAAGAGACATTCTTTTCTTTTGTATAGTTTTAAAATCCAAAGAGAGGTGGTATTCAATCCGCTGCTCAAACAGGTAAATATAAAAAAATCACTCTGCTTTCAATATATACTGTAAAGGAATGCCTCTCTGAAAGCTACCAAACACATGTAGCTCTGACAGGGTAAGGGTAGAAGGCCCCCCACCTTTTGAGATGCAGAGATGAAATCTCCTGTAGAAATCTGCCAAAATCATAAGCAGTAAATGTTGCTCTTTTCCGGTATCTTCCATATGATTGCTTTAGCTGAAACCCTTTCCTTTAAAGGCTTTAATTTGACTTCTTACTCTTTCAATCAGTTCAAGTACTTGGATGAAAAAGCAAGGATTCAGTTTTTTAAATATGGGCAACTTTTACAAGGACCCTGATGGATATAAAATTAAATGTTTAAAGGAGAGGCTGGGGAAAACTGGTGCAATAGTGAGTGATATGGAAAGGACACTATTCGTTCTGCACTCAGGAGGTTTAGAGAGAGTAAATGCCTTCAGCCAGGATCCCATACATCTTTCAGTGCTGACGCAACACGCTAGGGAGGCTGCAGAGAAAGAAGTGACTATTTTCCCTTCTAGGATGTACCTGCACACACTTTGGTCAGTAACCACATTGCTTTAGGTCCACTGTTCACGTGATGAATGCTCCTTGAAAAGGTGCTCTCATTGTGTAGAAGGAAAAGAACAAAACCCCCATCATTGTTACTGTGGAAAGGATTTTTACATCCACCATGGAAAATCTCATAGCCTTAAATATAGGATGCCCTTTTGATGGAGAAACAATCCCAACAAGACTGGTAGAACTGGTAGGTTCTTTGAAATATGGATGCCATTTCATAAATGGCAGCAAAAGCAGCATATGACAAAAGTGATGTTTTTCAAAATTGCAAAAATGTTGGTAAGAGGTTGTAAAGTATAACATGGAACATACATGCAGAAATTTACAAAAGTATGGTACAATGTCTGTAAAATGGCTATATTCCTACTAAAATGTTGCTTCTCTACAAAGAAAATACATTTGCTTTTAGAAAAGCAGAAAAGGAACTTCTTTCATTTGTAATTGTTAATGCTGTTCTCAAAATCTTCTTCTGTCTGGAATAAAGTACCTTATGTCCAAAGATATCTTCTTTTTTGAAAAAACTCAGGCAGTAACAACAAGGCAGTTTTAAAGTCTGAGGCAGTCAATATTTTTAAATATCTCCTGTTCATTTCTAGACCTAATCTACTTGTCTTTACACTAAAGAATCAGGATAGAACAAGTTCCCAGAACTCCTGATGAGCTGCAAGTAAAGGAGTATATTGACAGAGATTGTAAAACCTGCTCCACAGCATTATGTATGCGGAAGAATTTAGAAAGGCAATGGCAAATAACCTCAGGGCCATTTTTCTAAACTTGGAGAACCAGATGCAAAATGGAAACTGGACCTGAATACATACTTTATAAGGCTGAAAGTTACTGAAGGTGTTTTAACAAAATAAAATAATCTGAGAATATATCTCACTTTAGTGCAAATAAGGTGGTACGTGAGACCCACTAACTGTAATAAGAACACCAAAAGCAGGTAGGCTGTAGACATGGCACACCCCCATCACCTGATGAATGCCAGCCTGCATCTGTTTATGAGTTGTGTTTATTTTTAGAAATTAGTCTCAACATGCTAGTTTTCAGAAACTAATAGTAAGTGCACAGCTGATAAAAGACACTGAAACCAGTTTTAAGTGGTATTGCCCTTAAACAAATAAATTTCTTTTTGTTCTTCAGTACTAATGAGCACACATACTTCTAGTGACATATCAAATTGTAAAAGTATGTCTTTTCTAAGAATAATGTATTATTGATGTATAATTTAAGTCTGATTGTAAGAGTTATGGGCAGCAAAATGGCCTTGCACTTCAGTCCCTTTGAGTCACTGGACTTGGCCTTCGTGTGACAATGATGATTTTGTCTCTGATCTCTTAAAAGGATGAATCCTTTGATATCAATATATATAAACTAACAGGTTCTTCACAGACAATAAAATACAGTAAAATTAGGCACCACGTGGAGAATAGTTTAACTCTTAGCTATTCAGGAGTCTGAATTCTAAGAAGGGACAAAAAGAGAAAAATAGGTACAATACCTAAAAATCCAGGACAAAAAGGTCCTTTTCTTGTTCTGTTAAAGATATAAATCAAGATACTTCAATCAAGTGCTTAATGTACTGAAGGCTGAATCTATTGTATCAGAAGTGTATCACTAATGATACATTTTGGTGGGTATTTCACCATAAACCTTCTTTATGTATCCAATATGAGCTCTGGGAAATGCTGTGATACAAATCTTTCCGAACCAAAAGACCTGAAAGGCTTAACAGGTTGGGTCAGTTGCGCTGGCAAGTGCAAGTACAGATAAATTTCTCACTTCTTACTAACATTCTTGAACACTATTTTCCTCAGTTCATCCTGTAGCAAACAGCATATTCTCCAGACAAACAAAATGAATTGCCATTGAGAAGCCACTGAAAAGATTTAATTATTTATCTCAGTAGATGCTAACTCTGGCATGATGGGCACCAGTAAAGTTCTCAACAGAAAATCCCTTGTCAGGCTGGAGATTTTCAGGGACTGATCAGGGGAGGGAAGGAAGATCCCATAGTCAGACACAGAAACCTTGTACTGGGACTCTCTGAGGCAAAGATGCTGTGTCTACATGTAGATCTTTGGAAGTAGAAATTAATTGGCTACATGTCATGTCATTCTTATTATTTCTGATCGGTCTTTGAACTGGCACAAAAGAAGTAGGTAAGTTTATTGTACAGGAGTTGGAAATGAGACCCAACAACCTGATTCCTAAACTATCCACCTGAACAGCTTCAGAGAGATGCTGTACCACAGGGAAAGGCATTCATGTCTCCAGTAAGCAATGGCGTGGCATTTTCACATGACATATAATGGGTTTAGTGAAATGTACAATGATTTAACACACTTCAGAACTGTTTGACACTTGGATATGTGGGACTAGTCCATGCTAGGGAACCTCCTCCTCCTGTTAGTATTTGTGTCTTGTACAAACTGCTGCAGCCAAGTGATCCCCATTAATGTAAAAAGAGAACTCTTGCTGCAAAGATGCAAATAATAAAATAGCAACTTATTATTAAACTAAAATAATAAAATGTTTAGATTACTCACTCAAAATAATGAGATGTCCAGATTACTCTTACACATAAACTTCAAAATTATTTTGACAATAGAAGTATTTTGGGGTCCTTACACTAGCTTATAGCTAAAGATATAGGCATATATTAATGTTTCCAACTCCAGTGCCTGAACTAGCACACAATCACTGTAAGAAGCAAAGGTACTTGGAACCCAAACACTTACTGATGAGTGATTTAAAAACCTAGCCTCTTCTACAAATATCTCTGTACAACTAATAGAATCACAATATGCAATTTAGCCATGGAGGAGAGTGACAATTATTTTACTTGCAGAGATACTGATGTGACAATAGCTCCAAGTAAGTGACCTATGGTGCTAAATTTGCCTTATCTAGGTATATAAAATCATAATAATTAGATATAATTTTAAAAGTTATTTCTTTAATATAAGCTATTTTGAGGATTTTTTTAACTGACAATATGATCAATCTGTGTGGTTTCATCATTAGTATCATTAGAGTTCAAAAGTTTGATAATGGTACATTCTTGGAAGAACCTTTTGTCTCTTATTTGAACTATAAGCTAAGGTATCTGTGATTTTCAGAAACTTTAGTTAGCAGCAAAATGATACACTGTGTATTTCAAAAACAGATGAATGTCTAAGTTCAAAATGTAACTATCTTAAGAGGCAGACAGGATGAGGTGCTTAAGGAAAGTAGAGCAGTCAGCAACAGCAATCTGGAAAGAGAAATATTGGAAGAGTTGTGAAGGAAGGTGAAGTGGAAAAAGAAGAGAAACATAAAGAATGATAGAAATATATGAAGTAGTGGACTGCTAACTCAGCAGGATTTAAATCAAACCAGGTAGTCAAAAAGGTCAGGCAGGAAATCATGGCATTTCTTAGATGTCCTCCAGAGGCCAAAGTAACTTGGAGGCAATTTTGTTAGTGTGCTGCAGAAAAAGCATAGATCTACCAGGGGGGCTTAATTGCCTCCTGCCAGAATCTGAAGGGAGCCTACAAGAAAGATGAAGAGTGACTAGTTACAAGGGCATATAGTGGCAGGACAAGGGGGAATGGCTTCAAGCTGAAAGAGAGGTTTAGATAAGATACAAGGAAGAAATTCTTTACTGTAGGGGTGGTGAGGCGCTGGAACAGATCACTCAGAAAAGCTGTGGATGCCCCATCCATGGAAATGGTCAAGGCCAGGTTGTATGGGGCTTTGAACAACCTGGTTAAGTGGAGAATGTCTCTGTTCATAGCAGGAGGTGTAGAACTATGTGATCTTTAGTGTTCCTTCCAACCCAAAGCATTCCACGATTCTACCCAAGCAAATACACAGCCAAGAGAGACAGAGCAAGAGTTCTTGATGTGGAGATAGATGAGCTTGTGCCTATTCTCCCTTGCAAGGCTGATGTATGGAGCTGTTATCCAGGCCATGTACTGTGTGCTGTGTGGTGTTGATGTATACAGTAGTGATGGTGGGGAAAGGAAGCATAGAGAGGTGGGAACCACTTATAGCTGGGCCTGTATGGCACAATAGGCCATCCTTCACCAGTTATCAGCAGAACCTCCACTGGAGATGATGTCAAGTGCCCCAAGCCCCACAGAAGCGATTATTCCCCTGTACTCAGCATTGGTGATGCCATATCTTGAGTCCTGTGTCCAAATTCTGGGTCCTTCACTTCAGGACAGACATTGAGGTCCTGGAGCAAGTCCGGAAATGGGCACGAGGAGGAGCTGAGAGAGCTGGGACTATTTAGCCTGGAGGAGGCTCAGAGGAGACCTTATCACTCTCTACAACTCCCTGAAAGAAGGGTGTAGGAAGGTGCAAGGTTGTCTCTTCTCCCAGATAGCCAGCGATAGGACAAAAGGACATTGTTTCAAGCTGCACCAGTGAAGATTTGGGATGGACATTAGGAGGCATTTCTTCATAGAAAGGGTGATCAGGCATTGGAATGGGCTGCCCGTGGAGGTAGTGGCATCACGGTCCCTGGAGGTATGTAAGGAAAGCCTGGACGTGGGACTGAGTGCCATGGTCTAGTTGACACGGTGGTGTTCAGTCGTAGGCTGCACTCGGTTATCTCAGAGATCTTTTCCAACCTAATTGTTTCTGCGATTCTGTGCAGGCAGGCTCGGGAAGCCTCTCGGCACTGCCTCAGCCTCTCACACGACCCACTAAAGCCGGGACGGCCGGGACGGCGAGCATCCCCTGATTTGTTGGGGAGCGTCCCCGCGGGCCTGTGCAGTCCCGGCCGAACCAGAGAGCGAGGCGCCCCCGCCCCGGGGTCCGAGCGCGCGCGCCCCGCGGAGCTCCGGCCTGCGGGGCCGCCACCCTCCCCGCGCCGCCACACCCACAGGGGGCGCTGCAGCACACGGCCGGACCGCCGAGCGGGGCCGGGGCGCCCCGACTACCGCCGCCGCCGTCCCCCCGCGCCCAGGGCGCCGCAGATGGCGCCGGCACCAAGGGGCGGGGCGGGGCAGGGGCTGTGGGGAGCGCCTCTAGGCCTTCTTCCCGCTAGCCCCGCCCCTGGGCCCGGCGCTTCCGCCGCCGCCGCCGGCGCGGAGGGGGCGGGCAGCCCGCGGCGCTGGGCTCTCCCCACGCCTCCCTTTCTGGGCGGCGGCGCGCGCAGGCGCGGGGGCGGCGCGCAGGCGCGCGGCCGCGTGGGCGGGCGGCGGGGGGAAGGTGCGAGCAGCCGCCCGCGCGCGGCCGCCGGCGGCGCGTGTGTCCCGTGTGTGCCCCCCCCACCGCCGCCGCCGCACCGCCGCCTCCCCCCGGCCCCGCCGCCGGATGCGGATGATCCGCGGTGTTAAAAGATGGAGGGGGTGACGCTGAGCGAGGCGGAGCAGCGCTACTACTGCGACCTCTTCTCCTACTGCGACACCGAGAGCACCAAGAAGGTGGCGTCCAACGGGCGCGTCCTGGAGCTCTTCCGCGCCGCGCAGCTGCCCAACGACGTGGTCATGCAGGTACGGCCGCCGCCGCGGAGCCCCCGGGGGTCGGCGGGCCCGGGCACCGCCCCGCCGTGCCCAGATGGCTCCGGCCTGGCCCTTCCCCTCCGCCCGGCCCGCAGCCCTTGGGCGGGGGTCGTCCCGCCGGCGGGGACCCGGGGATCGCAGTCTTTGGGGTTGGAAGGGACCTGTGGAGATCATCTCGTACAACCCCAGTGTCGAGGCAGGGTCACCTAGAGCAGGTGACACAGGAACGCGTCCAGGTGGGGTTGGAGCGTCTGCAGAGAGAGAGAGAGACTCCTCGACCTCCCTGGGCAGCCTCTTCCAGTGCTCTGCCCTCCTCGGTGTAAGTGCCCTGCTCTTACTCATGTTGAGGTGAAACTTACTGTGGTTTAGTTTATGGCTATTGCGCCTCACCCTGTCGCCGGGCACCGCTGAAACGGCTCTGGCACCATCCCCTTTGAGATATTTATGTGCATTAACGAGATCCTCTCTCAGTCTTCTCTAGGCTAAACAGCCCCAGCTCCGTCAGTCTGTCCTGATCAGAGAGCTGCAGACCCCTTTGTGTCCCTCTGCTGGACCCTCCCTGTTAGCTCCTTGTCATCCTTGTACTGAGGAGTTCGGGACTGGACACAGTAGGACGCAGCTGTTGTCTGACCGACGCCCTGAGCCCCTCCGGCTGCAAGGAAAGAGCAGGGGGCACAGCGAGTTGTGCACCGTGTGCCAGCCTCGCCTCCCCTTATGTACCTCCGACTGCAGGGCTGGGAAGGGGCTGCTGGTGTCTCTGCTGGCAGCGTCCAGCAACTGGTAGGAAAATATTCCGTGCCGACAGAGGCCATCCACAGCGTGAGAACGCCGGAGGGTTTTGCCGGGACGAGTCGGATTGTCCCCACGATCTGTTGATGGAGAGCAGCACGGAAGGAAATCTGGTTTTGTGTCGTTGGGAGCTACTGACACTGGTCCACTTTGCCTAAGCCATGCAATTTTTTTTGAACATCACTTGCCGGCAGGAATTAACTTACCTGTAGTCAGCCAAATGCTTCTAACTATGAAAAATGTGGTGTTAAGGCTGATGCGGGCCCATACTTGCAATATGTATGTGCACAGTTTTAGCACTTCCTTGGCCAGGTTATGTCCAAAATGTGTAGCAGTATTGCAGAGCTACCTGCCTAGGAAAGGAAAAGTCTGCTTTGGTGTGCATATGTGGTTATTTGAGGAACGTATTCCCAGTGAACCATTCTTATGAACAGCTATTTGTAATAATTTGCTGCTTCTGCAGTTCCCTGTGTCAGTGCTTTAAAGTTTGCGTAGTCTTTTAAGCTGCTGTGGGTAAAGCCGTATTTAGAAATCCGTGCCGCCTTTTATGCAGTTCCATCCTCAGCCTAGTGAGATAAGCAGCCCTTTTAACAAAGTATTAAACTTACTGTTGCTAGAAACACAAATTGCAGGATACTGAAATTCAGTGCCAGGAGAACACTTACTGATTAGGGTTACTGTTGGTGTGTTTTGGGCCTCCCGGCTTGGTTAGTTGAAATGAGTTTCAGAAACAACGAAATGGAAGAGGACTGAATAAGAAATGGTTCTTCCTTGTAAAACCAGTAATCTGTTATTTGATGACTTGCTAGACTGGACTTAATGGTAGGAGAGTCTGCATGCTCAGTATTATGAGTAAGGTTTCTCAAGGGCCAACCACTGCTGCTTTTGTGTGTGGCCAACCAGCGTCAGAAAAAATCATCCCAAGGAAAGTGAATGTTTACATCTTCACTATATTTATAAATTTCGTTATTTCATAAAACTTTTCTGAATCAGTGTATAGTAAGCTAGTGCTAGAGCTTTTATTTTATGCAGGAATTTAGTGCAAGAACTTGGAAAGATCTGGAATTTTGAAAACAAGTGTCCACAGATTATATCCTTATCTTTTGCAGAGGAGGTTAGATACTTTCTTGCAAAGTAGACTGCGTCTGAAGAAGAGAGACTACTCCAGCGCCATTCCATGGGTCCTAAATAAATTAACTCAAGAAGCAGACCTGGCTTATCACTGTAATGATCTCAAGGAGAACCTTGCAGTTAAAATGGCAAACAAGATATTAGATTGCCTGAGGAATGAGACTGTAAATAGTACAAAGAAAGTTTAAATGCCCTTAGCAGTTTGACCCATTATGAGTATCTTGTGCAATCACAGTTGGTCACCTGTGAAGTATCTTGTACTTCAAAAAGAATTTAGTTGTCTAGTTATTTTGTGTTCATCTTAAGGTATGGCTCTACCCCAGGTTCTTCAAAGGGAAATTGCATTTGATGCTTTGGAAGCTGAGACTGTGTAACTTAAACCTCAACATAAAATAGCTTAAGAAATAAAGAAGCCCTGTGAGGGGGATGGAGTTTTCTTTTGGCCACATGGGTGCTGTGTTTTTACCTGTTCATTTGAAGCACCTGATGCTTGTGGGGAAGTGAACTTGGTTCAGTTACCCAATCCTTACATAATCCTGGAATGCGAGTGTAGTACTGGTCACATGAATGCCAAGTACATTTGTAGGTGTGCAAAAAAAACACAGCGTAAAATTGTTGCTCTTCAAGCTCAAGGGAACCAAGTAGTCCTAAGGAGTTACTTCGGAGTTTTTCCTTTTCAATACTGCAGGTTGGTACGTACCTTTGAATAGCTCAGAACTGATTCCATTGGAAATGAAAATGTCTGACAGTTGGATTTTTAGACTCATAATGTGTTTTACTTGCAAGTCTGTTGTCTAAAGGCTGGATATATGTGCAGCCTTTTTTGCAAAGAGTTGCATCCTTGTGAGAGATCTGTCTCACAGGAGCAAAAGTTACGATGTGTGTCTCATTGTTTCTAATCAATTTCATTTCTCCCTCTGAGGGACACTGTCAGCTGCCTGTTTAGTGGGGATAAATGAACATATAGAAGACTGAAACAGTTGCAGATGTTGTATACCAAGCTACAGTGTTCTGGAAAAGAAAACCTAGATGTCTATGGAAAAGAAAACGTAGTTGTCTATTTGGTACTCATCTACAAAAGGACAGTTTTATTATCAGAATAAAAATACCACGCCAAAGATGTATGTGTCAGAACACCAGTCTCTATTAACCCACATTTCTTCTTTTTTATGCACATCGCTGAAATGAGCATTAAGGTAGAAGACTGGCATAAAAGAGCGAATAAGAGTACATGTGTTGGGGTAAGAAGTCCAGCTACTTCACAACAGTTATGAGTCTTCAGATCACTCTCAGGGTGTGGTTTCACATTGCAGCTGACAAAAATCTAATGGTGAGTTGGCACTGAAGAAGGTGCTCCTGTCTGCCCTCAGCTGTGTGTTCCATCTTGCAAAGACACTCTTGCCTGTCCAATGCTGTTGTATGCTGGCATCAGGGTCTATGTAGGCAGAAAATTAATCACAGCTTTTTGTTGGTTATAACTCTGTATCAGGTGACAGTGGGGTTGAATGAATGTCAATGCTAGCACAAGAAAGGAGGCAGGAAAACTCTTTGACAGAGGGAAAGTAGAGAAGTTTCTTTGTTCTAGAGCAATTGGATATTTTAGCTGTTACCTGGCATGGGGTTAGCTTAAACCACTGGAAGATGGAGCTGGCTCTGACTTTCCTTTGAACAGTCAGTGGGCTGATCCAGGGATCTTGTTCGGTCAAAAGTTAGAAGGTTTTGTCAAATGTAATTGTCACTTGCCTCAGCTTGTGGCTCAGTTGCATGCGCATTGGTGTTTGTGTGTGCAGGCAATGTGACACAACACGAGTGACCCTGAGGAGCTGTTATCCACCGTATTTATGCACTTCAGGAGCTTCCCTTTACTAGGTCCTGTGCACTGAATGCCAGCTGGGATTCATTTTGTGCTGTCCTAGGGTGTATCTTCTAGGTTAGCTTGATACAAAAGAAACATAGTTGCCCGTTCTAGAGTGGCTGCATGGAGGAGTGTGCTCGGGAAAATTGGCTTCAGAGGCATGTTTCACATCTGACCTAAAATGCTCATGTATGTATGCTAATGAGTCAGGTTTTGGGGTCTCTGCAGTGGTGGGGAAATTGCTTGTAAAAGCTACAATTAGCCAAAAAATGTGTTGTGAAACTCATTACTTGTGCATGGAATGAATATTGCAGCTGTTCCATTTGTTTGATTTGTAGAGTTCTTACTTAGGTGAGTTAATCATAGAATGTTTTCTGAATTTGTACTCTTGATTATGAATCACAGAAACTTCACCAGACAAGAAGCAAGTCAGTGGTGCATACGATACTCATCTGAAATTAATGAGTCAAATCATCTTGCTTTAAAATACATTACTATAAAACTACAAATATGTGAGTATTGGCATGTATTTTCTCTAAAATGAATGAACTGTCATCTTCAGTGCTGGCATTGTACGGCAGTGTTACGTGACTTCTAATTTAGTGTTAGAAAGTCTTTGACAGGTGAATCAAACAACTACGCCCAGTTACTTCAATTATGGTAGGCTTCCATTAGTCCAGTAAAAACTTAGTGTAAAGCTATTTTTGGCTCTTGTTACCCACCTTCAGGCTTTTTGTTGTTTTGGGTTTTTTTTAAGGAGTCTTTACAGACAGATTAGTTTTGCTTGTTCTTGTTTCATTGATGGAAAAAATTATGCTCTGGTTGTCTGCCTCAACTCTCTGTCAGAGTTTGCTGCCCTCACATCAGAAGTTTCGAGAAAGTGTGTACCCCTAAGAAAGTGCATATCTATGATGCAGCTGCTTCATTGGGAAGTCCAGACTCTGAGGTGCAGGCATATGCTGCCTTCTCTTGTTCCTGAGGTGGTAGTTTTTGGCAGATAGAGGGAACAGAAGATGCAGTGGTGGTTTTCTCAAATGCCAGAGCTCATCTGCTGACAGGCAGCACAGTTATAAATGGAATTACAATCTATAGGCAGAACATGGCAAAATGAAATTGCAGGTTCTTGATTTAAAATGTTGGCTTCTTTGTTGGAAAATGGATGTAGAGAGAAAGAGGTCTAGGAAAATAACAGCTTGTTCGCAATTGTTGGGTTGTTGCAGTTACTGCTTCAGTGACTTTTCCTAAGAAATACTACCTGTGAAATCAGAGTCTTCTAAATGCCAACTTTTAATGGAAGCTGAGCCAGGGCATGCTTAGGATTGCCTGTGTGGTAGAGACATGCAAAAGACCCAAACTCATTCTAGTTAATTTCCTGAATTTATTATTCTTTCAGAACTGATGGGGTAAGAAGTTAGAATTCCTTATATATGGCAAATTTCATGCCTTCTTTTCAGTCATATGAATTTGGAGTATATTTAAAATAATAGCACTTTTAGATCTTTAAAAAATGAATGCTATGTAGAAAGCTTTCTGAACTTTCTTCTTTAATACTCACCTATAACTAGTCTGTAACAAGCCCAAATGAAAACAAAAAATCACTTTATTTCATCAAACTCATACATTTTGGTGGGGTTTTTTGTTTGTTTGTTTTTGTTGTTGTTTTGTGTTTTTTAAAATAATTTTTAATCTTATATTAAAATGTCACATAGAAAAGGTTTAAAATTAGTTTCGATTTCTTCTGAGGCAATATTTGCAACAGGTCATTGTCAAGTGTAGATACCTCTAGTGTCTACATTATCAAGTGTAGATACCAGTGTAGATACCTCTAACTGTGGCAGTTTTCTTACTAATCTGTAGTCTTTTCTTAGCCTAAGCACCATAAAATTTATGAATCTATAGACTTATGATTATGATGTTCCCTGATTTACATATATTTTTACACGTTTCTATATTTTCATATACAAGATGTTTGCACACATGTATTATGCTGTATCCCAGTCCTCATTTAGTAAACAAGAGCTGTTAAAAACCTGTTGTAAGTGCCTGGATCTGCAGTTAAAAGTATCTGATTTGTGGATCACCCATTTTTCCCTCCAAATGTCACTGTAATAGAGTATTCTCCTTTCAGCTGAGCAGTAGGTAGGCTTTGGTTCCCTGTATTGATGAGATGCATAAGAGTGTACTTTCTGTTAGTGCCAGGAATGGCTTTTAATCTGCTGTTTATCCTGTGAATTATGCTTTGAATCTCTGCAGAATTCTGGTAAAATGTTTATTTAAGTAATGTTACTTTCACAGAGACTATAGTGGGCTGGAAATTAATTTCTTTTTACAGTTAATTAGTTGGAGTGGTCTCATATCTCAGCAGCATTTAGGAAGAGAATAGTCGTTTTTTGAAACAAAAGGCAGGAATTTAGTGGCAAAACTTTAGGACTTAATCTAAAGTCTGTTAGACTTGTATTTGTTTTTAGTGGATTTCTTGGTGGTAATTGGTTTTGAGCCTTTGAAATTAGTTTCGATGTTGTACAGTCACTTACATAGTAAATAATTCCTTCATAATTCTGTATGCCAACACAGCACTCAGATAATTTCAAGTATCACAGCTCAGCTTAGTTTAAAAACAGTTTATTCTTTTTTTTTTTTTAAACATGCTGTCAGATGACAACAGGGGTGATTAATATCCTTTCTGACATAGCTGGATAGAATTCTAGAATTGGAAATATCAGGGCCTTTGGCAAATGCAGCTGTCTTAGAATCAAGTTGGCTGTACAAGATTATGGTTTGTAAATTTGATCTTTTACCGGTTGAAGTGATCTTTTTGTGTTAGAAGTTTTAAGTACTTCACTGGCTGTGAAAAATGGCAAACATGCCTTCTTCTTTGTCTAATCTTCAGTAAATGTTACTGTAGATACTGTGAAATTATAGGACTTTGCTGGCAATCTCTATGACTTTTCATTTGTATTTTCTAGCTTTCAAAATAATAGTCCTTGCAGACAAGTTTGCAATCTATTTGGTCATAAATATTTGCTGTTTTAGGTTAGTCCTTCTTGCAGAATTCCTAGATGTCAGGTTGGAGTTCAGCTGTTTAAGTGAGTTTGAAGTCAGAAGTGGGAGTGTGGGAGAATTACAGTGACTGTCAGATTTTTTTCACTGGAGTTCCAATAATGATTAATGTAAGAATATATTTCCCTCTTATTCTCTTTTGTTTACCATTTCTGTTGACCATAAGAATATTCTTAACCCAGCAATGTCATTCTTTCAAAATTAATGTACCAAGTTGCTGCTTGTGTTCATGACTTGCTTGTTTTTCTACCTGGGGTTAGTGTCTGAAAAGTTAAATTATCCCTACACCTGTTATACAAAAAATACAAGATAACTTAGGCATGTCTGACTGTGTATAGGAACTGTGTTTTGAGAGGTTAAAAGACTTGGAAAAGATGACAGTCTGACTTGAAATTCTGGAATGATTGACTTCTGATGTCTAAAATGCTTCTGAAGTATGGTTATAGAGCTGTGAGTAGGCTCAGTTTTGAATATATCTTTCAACTTTAATCCCATAAAAGGGTGACCAGGACTGAGCTGTGTAAAATTTAGCATCAGGTGCTGACATACTCCTGCTGCAGACTAGTAGTTGGGGATTTTGTAGAAAAGTCTGTTATTATTATTACAGTAGTGTGAAGGACTTGTTTTTTCTGATTTGAAGCATCTTAAATAATTTAAGACCTAGTGTTAACAGTGGAGTCTCAAGTGTAGTTCTGTAAATGTGCAGTTTTTAGAACTTTTACCAAGATTTGTTTAAACTTTGATAGACGCATTGTTAAGGCGTCTTAGCCTCAGTGGGAGAAAGAGAGCAATGCAAAGCTGAGTAACTAATTAACAGTGCTCAGATTGATACTCAGAGGAAAAGAGACTGGGGATGGGAAAGGAGTATAAAGTAATGGACACGGTAGCTTCAGGTAAACTTAACATGGATGTGCTCAGGAATAACAGGAACAGACCAGGACAGTCATATGTGTCCAGGCTACAGCATAACCACTAAATCTAGGATCAGAGAATGCCTTAATCTTCATTTTACACTAGCAAAATCCCCAGAAGCTTGTGCTCATTCTTTGGGGGTTTTCACTGTTAGTATTGTTCTGGCATAATAATGGAACATGATGTGTGCGGAAAACGTTAAAACTGAAAAAGAAAGAAAATAATTATTAGCAAAGAATCACTGGAATGATTCAATTATAGAGAAGGTCTGAAAAGAATGAAAATGTCTGTATAAATGCTCCTCTCTTCAGCTTTTAGTATTACAGGAAAAATATTCAACTTCATGCTGCGTGGTAGGAGTATCCACAATTAGAATATCTGTGAAGTGCCTGTTGAAGCTAGATGCTTTCTTGATAATTATATGCAAGTAGTTCCATTCATTTGTTTATGCTAAGAGAGCTAAATTACATTTCGAAGATCGGTAGAGCTTCAGAAGTTATTTACTCACATAGACTTCAACCAAAAGAACAAGCAAACAACACATAAAGTTAGGGCAAACTTGGTTAGTCTTCATAAGTGTTCAGTTGGACTTTTAATTACTGCAAGAATAAGACCAAGTGCCTCAAAAGATTACAGACGAAGAATGTTGTTCCGTGTGTGCCAGCTGGGGCTTGTTTGCCATTTCTACTTCAGGCTTTGCTTGTCAAAAACATAAACTGCAAACCTAAAAACAAGTTCTAGCTATCTGATGTTGACCAGTGAGAGATGTATGCTGTAAGATTCATTGCAGTTTGTTCATTAAAACTTGTACTTTTTCAATTGTAAATAAAGCTTCAGAGTGATAACTTCTGAAGCTCTGCTGAGGTATTTGTTGGTTGTACAGTAGACAGATTCAGTTTAATAAAAGAGAAAATAACTAACACAGTAACTTTTGTTGGCTTGCTGAGTGGAGTAATCACATTGTGTGACCAGACAGAT
Source organism: Cyanoderma ruficeps (assembly GCA_008694505.1). Classification (NCBI taxonomy): domain Eukaryota; kingdom Metazoa; phylum Chordata; class Aves; order Passeriformes; family Timaliidae; genus Cyanoderma; species Cyanoderma ruficeps. Next base: position 38,163,554 of record VZDJ01007749.1, on the reverse strand, counting down.
AAGCAGCAGTTATTGCTCAGGAATGGTGAACTGCAGCTGAGAGCAGAGGAGGGAGGAGCTATTTAGGTTAAGCAGTAATGTAAAATTACATAGTAACAGAACACAGGTACATGAAATATCTCACTTTAAAAGAGCCTCTCTTTATGCATCAAAAATGAGAAATGGTTCTTGTAGTTCCCCAGGCTGTCTTTTGCTGTTTCAGATTTTTTTTTTTTAGATTTCAAGTTCTTCTGTCTGCTTTATTACCATTTCTGCTTGTAAAGTGTCTTTCTCATGAACACCTACTCTGCCAAAAAACAGAAGTAGAGTATTAATACAAGCAAAAAGCAACTCTGTCTTGAGGTCTTCCAGGTGTGACTTTTTACTTGGGATGATGGTAGTCACTTTCTAAGTGAGTGTTCATCTGGCTATGTGTATTTTCAAAAGGGTATACAGTTCTTTATTCTGCCCTGGTTTTGAGGGTATATGACAATATTTTCATTGAGTTGTAGTCAAGTAGGGCAGGGTATTACTCTAGATATTTGGAAAAGCGGCCCCTTTAAATCAGGGTCGTGTAGCTGCGTGTAGAGTGCATCTGCCTCATCTTTGTGGATTGATGGGTGGTGGTTGCCACGTAGTGCCCCATCAAAAGGGAATTGCTGACCTCTGGAGAGCCATGGAGCTCTGCATGAGAGACTCTGTGGGTCGGATTCATGTGTAGAGTTTGTAACAGCTTTTGCAGAAGCTGTTAGTAAGACAACCAATTTTTATTGCAAACGGAAAAATCAAAAAAGCTGCTACTGCATTAGGAAGTGTCTTGAATGAATGAGGCTAATGCACTGTGAATTTGCATGCTACCAGGAACAGCAAGAGGTGTTGCAGACCCTTTTCGGAGTGGGTCAAGTTCAGGAATTACCTAAAGTATAACTTTTTCAAAAAGCACCACCAGTAATAAAAGTTCTGTGAGGTTTTTGTGTGTGCATGGTGTTCAGCATATTCTCTTGTTAAGAATTTATTATCTGTCATAAATTAGAGTTTTAAATTTCCAGTGCTTTTCGCTGCTTTTCTATTAACAAAGTGAAAGCATGACTCCAGGTCTGGCAAGCTCTACTCAGGGAGTGGGCATGCTTGTAAAACACATCTGAAAGTACAGGGTCCGAGTAATTCCTCTGAGCCTGAAAATACTGGGTCGTTTTTTGAACAGCTAATTATTTCTGATGTGATTAATTCTGAAATTTCATTTAACTGAAGCAGATGTATGTCTGACCCTGAAACGACCTGTGGAATGGGAAATCTTTGTTCTAAATATCTATAGAGAATTAATTGTCCAAGCTGATGAGTAGCTTTTTCTTCCCGATAGCATTTTAGCAGTCTGCTTCCACTGTGGATCTATGCAGTGTGAAAATCAAGGGTGGAGAAGTATTAGGAGAAGCTCAGACAGTAAGAGACTCTAAATAGTTCACTCCCAGAGAGCATGTGTTGTCTTGGAAGTCCTCCAGCACTATTGGTTTTATTTCTTCCAAAGCTTGTGTTCTGAAGCCAGGTTTGTGGAATTGACTGAGACACATCTTCATGGAACAGTCAGTAAAACCTTACTATTTGTTATGCAACAGAGAATAGCAATGTCCTAAATATACTCTGTGCCTTGGAATTCTTAGTATGAACTGATTAACTGTATTTACTACAATGCCTAAGTACCTAATAAGATAAATGTATATATTAGAGGTAATTTTACACTTGCTGTTCAGCAGCACATGAACATTTTCTGCTTCACACTGACTGAATGTTAAATACAGCAGTATTCATTATCTTTCATAGATGCATTTTGCAAATGATCTTTGGATAGGTGTAAGACTTTAAATGTTTGCATTGTGCTGAAACATAGAATTCAGAGCAATGCTTTGACTGTTTCTTTTAGTGGCAATTTTTTTTATCTGTCTACAATTGTTTTGGGTTTTTTTGTGACCCACCTTGTGCCAAGCTTTGTGGAGCCATGTGAAGAACTGGGTCAGAGACTTGACTTGGTTAAAAATAACTCATCAAAAGAAGGATCTTTGTCAGTGCTCTGTCTTGTTCCTGTTGCGCAGTGTTAACAACTGTTGCATCTGTGAAGGTACCCGACAAGAGAGATTTTTGAAGAGAAACTCAAAATTCTAACTAATGTTATCAGACTAATCAATATTGCTTCGTCCAGTTGACAATAGGTGAAAGACTGTAGTTGGAAAACTGTGCCAGGCTTCGGTCAGTAATTAGTGAGGTAGATTGAGATAAATGAAGTGACAGGAATTGATCTAACAGCAGTTGCAGGATAATGTGATTAGAAGATAAGGAATTGGGAGGAAAGAAATGTATTCAAGCTAGGAAAAAAATCTAGTGAAGAAGATTTTCTTAGTTCTTCAGTGTGTAGGGGTGGTCAGGGTTTTTTTTCTGCTACAATAGCAATGATTAGGAAACATTTTTTCAACTTACATTACACATCCCTGAATTACATTAGTGATGTGGCTAGTTTTTGTCGTAGCTGAGGTGAGTGGAGTATATAACTTCAGGAGAGCATCGTTGTAGGACAGTGTGTTCTAGAACCCAATTTGAAGTTGTATTCCATTAAACTTTTAAATTGGAAAACATTCTGTCATATGTTTTCAGTTTGCAGAGAGGTTTGGAATTTTCATCAATGAACTACTGCATATGAGATACAGAAATAACATTGTTGATATGACACATTTTTAAATTTTAAACTGTGAATTGAAATCAATCCATTATCAGTTACATTTTAATTAACTAACAAAACTGAGTCAAGTTATTATATTTAAATTTTTGTCTCTTGTATCTAAAGTAAACAACCTCTGTAATGTAATGCTTGGTTTTCATTTGAAGGTTATTGTTAATGTGCACAGTAAAACTCAAAATAGTTTTCTAAATATTGAAGCACAAGTGTATTCATACGGTTTGGTTTAACTCAAGTTTGTGTCAAATATATTGTATAATGAATGTGAAAACCTGTTTTGTATTTTTGGTGCGTGGTTTATGTGGTATTGTTCATGGTCTTCATTGAATTTAAACATAAGAGAAAACTTTGTTACTGTAGAGGTGATCATTCAAAGAGGTTGTCTTGAGAGGTTGTAGAGCTTCCCTGCTTGAATATATATACTCAAAATCCAACTGGACACAGTCCAAGGCAACCTGCTGAGCCTGCTTTGAGCAGGGGGAGTGGAGCAAATGATCTCCAGAGAACCTTTCCAAGTTCAACTATTCTGTGATTCTGTGCAAGGTTTCTTCGTGTTTAACAATTTTCATGTTTATATTCTTGGTGTAAGGCTTCTTTTTTAATCAACATTGTTCTAGTTTGGATGAGATGATACAAAAGGTCCTCCTCTAAATTTGTTCACTCCCCCTCCCATTAGCACACGGCGTGTGTGTTGTAACTTCCAGCCTACTAAAGTTGTCTTCAGGTCTTGCCTCTTGCCACCCTCTGGTATGGAACAGTAGGTACTTAAGTAACTCTCTTCAAGTAGATGAAATATTTTTATCTCTACTGTGTAGGTGGCATGCATGTTGCTTCATTTATTGTTTTAGCATTGAAGTCATCCCTGTTTAAATACTGTTGTACTTTTGCATGAATAATATTTACAGATAATAGGCTTCATTTGCCTTGTAGAAGAACCTGGGGGCAGGGAGACTGTTACATTCTGGAAGACTCTCCCAGAGAGATTTCCTGAGTTCTGGGAAGTGTGTTCACTGCATTTGATACAGAAATGATTTTTCCACTTCACCTGGAATTTGTAGAGGTTCACAAACCTCTCCAAGTTCAAGGGCCTCTTATTTGAACCTGTAAGGGCTCTAGAAGGTATCTGCTTGAAACAGTGCCCTTGGCCAGCATACTGCTTCCCAGCCATGTCTGGTTCCTGCCAGCTCCTGGTATTTCTGATGCTCTTGTTATGTCTTTGCTGTATGATGACTGAGCGTGCAATTTAATAATTCACAGCTACTGCACAGAGGTGTGGTTTTGTGGGTTGTTTGTTTGGGCTTTTTTTGGTTGTTTTTTATTTGTATCAAGGCTTTCAACAATTCTGGAGCTTCACAGAGTTGTTTGCCTCACTCTAATAAATTGTGGTAATGTGACCTCAGGTTCTTCATATCTAAGGAGATTAAAACAATTGTGAAGCATTTTGTCTTGAAGGTGGCTCTGCTTTCCTTGAAGAGTTTAGGGAAATTCCTTATCCTCTCTCTTCTTAAGCAGATGAAAGCCCTAAACCTATATTTCAGAGAAGCAATCCTTTGATAATTTTTTATTATTATTCCCCCATTCAGTATAACTTAATACCTGTTTCATGTTTAAACCCTGCTTCAGGGAATTTCCAGGTACACTGTTTTGAGTATGTTTGGGCATGATGTCACTCAGCAGAGGAGTTTCCACTAGATGTTTGCATCTAATGATTTTATTCAACCTTCATTCGTGTTTCTAATTAGGTTATATTATGTATTTGAAATAGAAGGCTCCTTTAGCTAGCTATGAGTGGTTTTGGCACCTCTTGTTCAGCAGCAGAAGAGCATTCTTTTTTTGGGGGAGGATTAGGTAGGTTTTTTGGGTTTTGGTTTTGCTTTTTTTTATCCTTAGCTTTTTGCTTTTCTTGATACTTACATTGGGTGTATTTATATATTTGTACTTTGAATCCATGCTTGACTTTCCTTTCTCATACTTACCTGTCACAGTAGCTTAGTTATTAATTTTTAGTTTATTTATTAACTGAATTTATTCAATTTTGAACTGAGTTTTTTTTTCTATCTGGCAGTACTTACAAGCTCCAACAAAAGGCAATTTGTAGTTCAGCAGTGGCTTTGAAATTGCATAAAGCCATTACTGCCTAATGATTCCATAAGCTCAAAATGCTTCTATCATTGCTTTTCCTGAGACTCATGAAAGTCTGGTTAACTTATCTGTTGGTGCTAGGCCATTGAATCCACAAGATTTTTCTATTCTGCTTGTAGTCAAGTTGTGGATGTTCCGTCAGTCTTCCAACATACAGTGCTTCAAAAAAATTGCTTTTTTTTGTCACACTGGTTTTGATTCCTAGCTGTCTCTTGAATCTCCACTGCTTAAGTTCTGCTAGTTATTTAAACTCTGTATAATTATTTTTGGCATTAGGTTGAGTCAAGGTTTAGGTGTCGGTGCCTCAGTTTTTATTTTAATTGTCATCTGTCAATTTACACTCTCACTTCTTTCCTGGTGGCACTTTTTGTAGTCCAACCAACCTGTTGAAATTAGTGTGTTGCATTCAACTGTATTAAATTGTTTTTTTATTCAATGGATTTTGGAAGATGCCATGATCTCCTGACTTCTCTCCAGACATCAGGCGGCAGAAATATTACAATGGGAAAATACAAATAACGGAGGAGCTGTGGAACAATGTGTGAAGTGTGATGCAGGCACGGACAATTGAGTTAATGCAGTAGCTTTTGTTCAGCAGGATTTGAGCTGCATGTACAGCCCTAAACCTGCTGATCCTCTTGTGGCTTCTTTGGAACTAGTTGTTTGTCAACTTCCTGCACCATCCTGTGACGGGTTTTACAGCACCTTATTTTCATGAAGTTCCAGAATCCTGGTGCATGGCAAGGAGATAACAAAGTAGTTTTTTGTTGAACTGTATCTGGCTCATTTGTGGTTGATAAACTCATCTGATTCATTGGGTGGAGCTACTGAAGTCTGTTTTCTGATCTAGTGGTGCTGAAGCACACAGGCTAAGAGTTTGTGCATTGGGCGGCTCAGTTATTGCTGTGTGAAAATGTAGTTCATTTCTTCAGCTGGAACTTGCCTGCAAATAGGGCTCATCTGCTCTCAGAACTGTGTCCTCCGAAAGCTGAGGACAGCTTTCCCTAAGTCCAGTAATAGTACGTCCCAGCGGTTAGGAGAATGAGCAGATATGACAAGAGACCAGGTTTGCCAACAAGGGAAAATGACTGAGCTCAGGTGGGAAGGGTGAAGACAGAAATTAATGCCCATGGATGTAAATTAGTCTGAGATTTTCTGCACTGATGGTCACAGGCAAAGTTTCGTGGACTTCTGTCCCTGAGATGAGATTGAAGGAGAGAAACTAGTAGCATTACAAAAAGATGATGAGTCTCTAGAGAAATATCAAATCCATGGGATTAGATCTTTCTGAGCATGTTGAGAGAGCTAGCTAATGTTGTTGCAAGCCATCTTTCTCTTTGAATAGTCGTGGAGATCAGGGTTGAATCTCAATGACTGGAGAAAGATGTTACAGTCATCTTCAGGACTGTAAAGGAAGATTTATTTGGAGAACTGCATGCTGGTCAGCTGCGGTTTGGACCCTGAGGAATTGTGGAGCCGGTCTGTTTAGAAGCCATTTCTAGGCATATGAAGGTAAAAACAGTAATTAGGATTTCCAAGAGTACTTGTCCACCAGGTTGTCTGGAACTGCAGTTGAGGAGAGAGAAGCAGTGGTGCCATCTACATTGACTTCAACAAGTGTTTCACCGTGGTATTTCAGGAGCATCCTTGTGTCTCATTTGGAACATTGCAGTCTAGATGAGACTGTTCAGTAGATAAAAAGGCAGTCTGGATCATTTAGCTCAGAGTCTGATTTGGAATGTGTCGTGCTTAGTACCTTATCAGTGACCTGGCACAAGCTGGAATGCCCTTCAATAAGATTGCAGGTCATGAGTGGGATGCAGTCAGTATGTTTGAAAACATGGCATGCTACTCTGAAATGTATGAAATCTGTATAGCAGTTGTGTTTAAAATTTCTTTCTATAAGTAACTGTATTTCATTTCAGATTATGGAGCTCTGTGGTGCAACAAGACTTGGATATTTTGGAAGAAGTCAATTTTACATTGCTTTGAAACTTGTTGCTGTGGCCCAGTCTGGTCTCCCTCTAAGAGTGGAAAGCTTAAATACAGGTAAATCACAGGATCAGGGGAGTGGGGATTGAGTTGCTGAGTGCTGTTATTGGTAGTTGGCTCACATATTCTTACAGAGTAACCTTGTAAATTAGTGTGATATGTCTTTATACATGTTGCTAATTTAAAAATATGGAGAGACTTGAGAGAGTTTTCTTACTCTGCAGTAAATGTGAGTTGAAATACCCTACTCATTGAGTAAGTATGGCATTCACCATAGGATAAGTGAACAACTTGTACTTACTATATAGGAGCAAATTAATTCTATAAATTACTGATGTGAGAAACTGTGTGCTGTGTCCTCTGAGTAAAGTATTAAGAGGAGTAATGTACACTGGAAGGAGAAGAAAAATGGGGCATTTGCAGGCTTTTGTAGCTGCTGGGTTTCCAAAACCTTGATTGTGACAAACAGAAGGTTATCTTTTCTAACATTGCATTTCTCTGCACTTGGTTTGACAGTTTTTGCCCTTCTAAGAGCAGATATGAAGATTAGTTTAAGATTTTTCCTAGTGAAAAACCTGACCTGTAAAAGATCTTTGAAGTCTGTTATCAGCCAAATCACCGGTTACCCTACTTTTCAAAGGTCAGCTGTGATGTGGGTGGTGAAATAGGTGAAACAGGAGGAAGACTAATTCTAGGAAGATGGTTTAGAGCCACAGGAACAGCTTTGATGTGAGGCTCTCCTGTAGCCTTCTGAGTGAGTGGATCCATGTCTTTGTTCCTCTGTAAGATGAAAAGAGGTTTAGGAAGGTGAAGTAATGAGTTTTAAGGCACTATAGCCCTTGCATTGTAGTACACAATTCACAAGTTAAAAATATCTTTGGAGCACAGTTTTGCCTTAAAGTGACTTTCCTAGTAGATTTCATGTCTGTAGAATTAATGTTATGATTTTTATATGCTAGTAAATAGAAAAGTCTTAGGAGGGTTTTGTGTATAAAGGATATAAATTAAACAGCAGTTAAGGAGACTGTTAACAACCTAATATGACTGAAGTATTTGACAAAGCTAGAGAAAATAAAGGAATCACTGTGTATACTTTCACAGTTATGTTTATTCTAGGCTCATACAAACTGTTTATACTGCTTTCATGGGGTTTTGTAGCTTTTTGGAAAAGTGCATTGTTTTAGTCAACGTTTTGCTAGTATTCAAGTTCCTTTCTGTTTATAAGCCACTGTGTGTTTATAAACCATTTCCCTAGTTTTTCCTGATGTGTTCCCTAATCTAAAGCTTTAGCAAGTTTTAGCAGAATGCCCTAAAATTAGAAAGCTGGAAAAAGAACCTTCAACTCCTAATACTGATAAAATGGGAACTTGATCAAACAATTGTGGAATTTCTCATCAAATGCCTGTTGGAGAAGGGAAAGACAAATCTGTATGTAGGCTTTTTAGAGGGATTTTATAACCTTGGTTTTATTTTAATGTGAGGCACCTTAACCAGAAGGAGCTTTTCCATTAAAAAAAAAAAAAAGAGCAATCACAAGAATTTTGAAGGAAAGAATTAAATAAAGATACAGAGTTAATTTCAAAATAGAAAATATATAGCTATAAAGTTAACAGCGATTGAAACTTTAATTTCACATTGATAATTCCCTTGATTCATGACAATATTAGAAATACTTGTAAGATTTCTGAACTTCTAGGAATAATTTTCTGTAACTGGTTCCAAGCCTACAAAATACACCAAGTACAATAGAGACAACATTTATTTTTACCCTAACTGTTTTTAGCTATGGCCTGTTGCCTTGGTTGCAGTGGTTCCAGTCCTATCTATGAATTTCCTGCTTCTAGAATGATTCAAGCATTGTTGTAACAGCTACCTCAACAACTAAAATGTAGCAGGCTGATAAAATTATTCTGAGCTTAGCAAACTTAGTTTTCCCCACGTTCCATCTCCAAGATGTCTTGAGGATGAAATGTTAGAGCCATCCCGAACTAAGCTGTATACTCTTTCTCTCTTCAGACATTTTAAATTAGTTAAAGCTTATACTTTTGGACATCTACTTTTTAGCTCTCCATTTCATGCATGTTTCATTGATTTTCTGAATTTTTTAAAATTCTTTTATCTTGGGAATTTGTTTCACCTTACTGCTTGTTCCTGTTGCTTTTTGGTGTGTGTCTTGTCAGTAGACAAAAAATTTGCTTTATCTGAGTTGCTGAGTGGAAACTCAGTCAAATTTTAAATGCTATGTCTAACATAAGTGTGGTCCAACTGATTCTCCAGTGCTCTTTCAATTACTCAGATGGGCAGTAGAGTTAGAATACTGGCATTAGTTATTATACTGCAAGCCTCCAAACCTGTTGTTCCTTTGTCCCAGAAAATTTTCCTTTCAGGAAGCTAAAAATTGAGACAAGAATAAGCAGTGTCTATTTCAAAGCAATATTTATTTTTTAAGTATGGAATGCAGGTTTTGGTGGAAGAAAATATTAGAAAGGTATGGACATAAAAAGTATGGCGAACTCTAATATATTCAATGTCAAGGTTTAATTCCATTCATGACACCTCTCACATTTATAATTGAGAATGGTAACAAATGTTGTAGTGTTGAAATGAGATTTTTCTGCTGTTATTGGAAAAAGTCACAGAGGAGAGAGTTAAAAATAGCAGGTTAGTCACATAGGGACTTAGTACAGCTAAACAAACCTATATTTATCTAGTCTTGCTTTTAAAGAAGACAGTAGAGTATTTTGTGTTTCTTTTGAGTCCTCTATTATTTTGTGACTCGTGCTGGCACAGCTGATTGCACAGACTTCCCCTGTGTCAGTTGGATAATCTGGTGTCTGTATTTTCCTGGTTTTGCAGACATACACATTTTCACTGGTATGCTGTGGCTTTTTCACTTCTTGGCTGGCTGTGGTTTGCTGTTTAGTTATGTTACTTTCCTGCTGCAGCATGGGGTACAATGCTCATGTAATAAACAGTATGCAATTTCATCTTTTATTTTAATATAGTTGTAGTACCACTGACTCATTCTCAGTACCAGAAGTAATTTACGTAAGCAGTCAGCAAGAGAAATTAAATTTGAGCCATGCTTGTAATTTTGTTTTGTGTTGGAGACATAATTTCCAAGTGAGCTGTACAGCAAATTTACAATTTATGTTTATTCAGAGTGGAGCACTGAGAAGATTGCAGTTGGGAGAAAAATGGTAGGAGTCTTGCAGTGGGAAATTGAAGGTTTACATAGTCTCATTTCTATGTTGGGCTGCTCTGATCCATGTTACATAAAGCTAATGGGCTTCCTAGCATTTTGTAGAAACTTTGCATTTTAGTTGCACATATCAAAGTGAGGTGACATTGGAATATTCCAGTTGTATTTCCAATATTCCCAATTAGCTAATTAGCTTTTGTTGTAGAAAAAGTATGCATACATAGATGTTTAAGCAATAGTCACACTCTGTGATACAACTAGATTATATTATCTGTTGTAAACGTGCACATGACATTAGCTGACCAAAAGATGATGCTGAGTATACTGCAGTGTTTTAGCATTTGTTATGCTGATGAACCATTCTATATGAAGACTCTAATTCTTTATATGTTCTAGAAATGGTAGATAAAGTTTGAAAATCACACTTCATTAATGTTGACAAAACTAAGAAAAAATTAGCTAAATCCAGGTTGTCTGGTGGCTGCTGCATTTAATGCACAGTTGTGGTGCAAAGCTGTAATGGAGCAATGTGAAGTCATCTTTGTGTACCAAAGTCAGAACTTGGGTAGCAGAATTGTGAAGTCTGATGCAGAATAGGTATTTGCTTTTTTCAGCTGCCAGGTGTTGACAATAGCAGCAGTCTCAGTGTGTGAAGAATTGAGTCACCTGTGGAATTTTAGCTTCAAAATAGAACAGTGTTTTTATTTTTAATCATCATACTTATGTATAGTAAATGTCCTGCTTTGTTTTTTTTTAACAGTAAAGGACCTCCCTCTTCCCAGATTTGTTGTGTCAAAGAATGAACAAGAATCAAGACACACAGCCTTGTATTCTTCAGATGCTGATAACCCAGCTTCATATTCAGGTGTGATTCCTCCTCCTCCACCTGGCAGGATACAAGTTAAAAAAGGCTCTGTGAGCCATGATGCAGTTCAGCCACGTACATCAACTGATCAACAGGTAAATTAACCTAAAAGATTAAATGGGATTCTTAATCACTACTTTGCTGTGTAGTTATCAATTTGATAGGGCTTCTAAGCTAGGTTACTTTCAATGTAGTTTCTTTTAAAAATTATACTGATATATATTATATACAAAGACCATGTCTGTCCCTGAAATACTTGCATGTAGGAGACATTTTTTAATGAAGTCCTAAAATCTGTGTTTAAAATATTGGCAGTAATGGAGAAAGAATAGACAAAAAAGAAATTCAGTGTGTAAGTTAGGATGGCAAATATATAGTTGTAGTCATTATGGTATTAATAGTTCCCATCAGCTTCATGGTCATTAGAACAGTGGTACTGAGTGCCATGGAAGACTGAATTTCTTGTCCTTCAATATGTGCAAATCTGAAATACTGTATTTAGAAAAAAATGTGTAAATTTTCACCATTGCTTTTCTCTGCCTCACATTTTATTGTTCAGCATGTTTAAATGTTAAGGAGAGACAATGAATACCAGAAAAACAGACTGAAGTTTTCAACCAGCTTTTTCTTATGTTTTAATAATGAGAAAACTGATTATTTTTTGTTTACTTGTTCTTTCATCTTCAGTGGCAAGATGTCTGAATTAATGAAAACTGTAACAACTTACAACTCTCTGCCTTCTCATACATAATTCCTTGGGTTTACAGTCTTGATACTCTTTTTCCATGGGGAAATCCTTTCTAATTGTCTTTTCTACAAACAAGAGCTGAGTACAAATGCTGAATTTTGCTGGGTACACGTATTGAATGATCTCTTTTCTTCCCCGTGGTATGCTTATTTTCTGGGCTTATTTTGTAAAGAATCGAGGAACTTGCAAATGTTCCATAGTCACTGTGGGAATCGAGGAATCACTCATAAACATTTATTAGTGTCTATGGAAATAGCCCGGACTGATCCAATGTAAAAAAGTAAATTAGTAGAGGAAATCCATAATCAGTGTTTGACTGCCACTTCCTTTCTTTCGAAGAGAACATGGGGAATATCATGAAAATGGAGCTAACAGCAGGTCTCAAGATAGCTTTTTGCTGTCTAGTTTTGGGTAGGTGTTTTGAGAGAGCTGCCAAGTACTTTGCACATTGCAGATTTCCTAAATCTGATTGTGAGGTTTTTGTTGGGTTGAAACTATGTTTTATATGCTTCCATCGTGATATGGAGTTTATTTAGTGAACAGATGTAATTTGATACAGGAATCTGTAGTGGCACAATGTTAAACTAACAAAAAGAAAAATAAATCTGATGTTTGAGGTCTTCCAAGTTCAGAATAAAGAAGCCACATATTCACAAAAGTGTATGTGCATTCCAATTTCATTTCTCCTCTTGGCTGATGAAAGCAACTTGGTATCTATCTGTCATTTACACAAGTCTGTCTGGGATCATCACAATAAAGAAACTGCATCTAAGTCCTTTGAGAGTTCTGGCCCAGAAAACAGACTTGGAACAAATGTAACAGACAACACAGCCGGCAACAACAGTCCGGCAGTTATAAGTTGTATTCCTGATCTAGAACATTGGGGAAGTGTTGTCTAAATTTGCACCCTGTTGTAAAACTGAACATTCTATGGCTGATGCTACACATCTGACTGCACAATGAACCCATTCTAGCAGCCTTCTTATCCCAATCTAATTCTTAGTGATTCAGATACCAGCTTAGAAATAAACTGAGAAAGGGGCTTGATCCTAGGTTTCTCACTTAACCATATAAATACTCTATTTGGGTTATTTTATAAAAGATGGGTACAGCTTTTATCCATGTTTTCATGGAAACTGCGGATTTAGTTGTCTTCACTTGGAGATACCATTCAGATTTATAAAATCTAGAGTTTCAGATTTTGAATTCTGATGCCACCTTTTTGAGTGATGAGTATTCGAAGAGATGAAGTCTGACAAGTAAATCAAAACGTGTCATCTTCCCAGGGATCTTCCTGTCACTCTTCTTTCTGAAGGAATGTGTCACTTAAGCTTGGATATTTCACTCATGGAGCTTATAATGTACTTTTTAGATACTCCATTAGCAAATTTGGGCTTTTGTTTTTTCTTACACTGTTGGTGGCTTTGAGAATTTGACCAGCACTTGAAAATACATTGATTTCTTAAAATGCTGTGGCTGAAATACTATTTGTATGAAATCATAAGGTATCTTAATCTTCATCTTTAAAAACTGGTTCATTTATATGCAGCTTTCCATATTGGTGAGATTTGTCGTACGTAGTATAATATCTCATAATCATAAATAATTTGCATAGAAGAATTTTACTCAGTATATTGTCTACTGAAATGTTCAAGCTAAAACTATTTCTTTATCAATGCATTATTTCAGCAGTTCCCTCAGTGAACTTTACTTGGTGGCAGGGAGTCAGGAAATAGCAGTCAGGTTGTGTTTCCAAAGAGTAGCCGTAAATGATTTTGTGGTAGCTTTTGTAGTTTATAAATATAGCACTGGGCAGAAGTTTATATCTTTTTAATATTGTTAAAAGATGACTGAAGTCATGCCCAGCTGTCATGGAAGCTGCAGAACTGATTTTAGGAGTCTAGCTGAGTAATGAAAGATGCTGTCACTCATTGGATAGCATGTTACTGGCAGATCCTAGTGGAGATAAAACACTGGGTGAAAATTTTTTTTTTTTCTTCTGGCAGAATTTCTTTTTCCTATAAAATAGAGGCTAAGTAGATTTGAGCACTTCTGCTGGCAGTGTGGCATCTATACAGGCACTTAGGTGACTTAGGTATGCTACCACAGTGTATATCCAGATCTATACCTTGACAGTAGGAGCTATGTTATTAAAAATGCTGGTGTGCTGAAAACTTTTCTAAGAAGAAGCAGCAACGTAGAGATTAGGAAGAAATTTGTGTCTTGTGAAAGTAGCTCACGAGTGACTAAATGTTCTCAGTGCTGGAGACGTTTTGCGTTTTGCTGTCAAAGCCGGAAAACAAATACTTTTTCAGTTTTGTTAAGTATGATCTGATGTTGATCAGGTACTGCTTTAGGATACTTTTAACTCTTTTCCAGGAAAGGGGGTGTCTATCTTCAGTAGATATTGGGACTTTAACATCTGAAAAACATGTATCTGGCAATCCAGATGAAAATAAAAGGTAAAGCTGAAGGTACTCTTCTGCCTGTGGGTGCATTAAGCATGTTACTGGCACTCCAGATCATATTGATTTAGTGCTATATCAGTGCAGCCTTAGGAGGAGAAGAAATTTGGTACCTGTAGCAGACAGAATTTGATCATTTCGATTCTTTCAACTGTTTGAAAACTAGTGTGACTTTAAGGTTTTGCCAATAGTTCATTTCTGTGCACTTCTATTTTGTAGATTGAACAGGTAATTTCAGATAAAATATACCTGGTATTAAATTGTTTACAAGCACAGAACTGGAAGAGGTTTTTTATGTCATTTGCATCTAACATTTTTTATTATAAGAAGCTTTATTGAATGACTTTTAAAAAATATCAGGGTTCTCTCTTGAAATTGCAGAGCCTTTTATTCCACACTGGCTTTGTTGGGGAAAACTATTCCAGGGCCTTAGTAGGAATATTTATGGGAATGTGATGGGAATTCCCACTTAGCTCAGCCTGTTCATTTAACAACCTGGTCATTAATATTTGCTGCAGGGCACTTCCAGTATTTACTGGAAAAGTATTGCATTCCATTTTAGCTCTGTTTTGCTTAACAAGACAATCTATAGTCTCAGTTTCATTTCATAGAGTAGTTACCAGTAATCCTTAATCCTTCTCTGCCTGTGATCCAATTTGAATTCGCATTTATTGAAAATATTTTGCTACATTTGTTTCTTGTTCCAAGTGATATTTCACCAGGATTAATACTATTTTGTAGAGTTTTTTCCTGATTTTGCTTGATATCTCACCTCAGATAGCTTGGCAGCTGTGAATAAAGCAAATCTGTCATACTTGACATACTGCAGCGGTCTGATAGTTGACCTGTGCATCCAGTCTTCTCTTTATGGCCTTTGGTATTAACATTCATTATGCAAAAACCCTGTACTTTACATTTTAAAATTTGATAGCTGACTATTCCCTATATCCTGAAAGGGATCCATCTGTCTGCTGCCTTACATTTGTTGTCAGAATTGGTAAGCATGCTATGTAGTGTGCATAATCAGTTACCTAAAGTATTAAATTCAAGTCCAAATCAGTAATTCATGAGCATTATTAGAAACTTCCCTTCACTCTTGTAATTTCCATTCTAATACAATACAGCTTTTTTCCTTCTATAGCCAGATCTTTTACACCTTAGATCCTTGTATTAATCTCCACATTGCTGGAACTATCTTGTATGACACCCTGCTGAGGTATGCTCAGCTTCAGGTTAAATGTAGTGCAGTTCCTTTGTTGAGGAAGCCACAAAAATCCAGTATAATTTCTCATGCTGTGTTTGATCCCTTTTTCATTTGTCTCTGGTTCAATTATTATTTTCCTCAATTGGCTGAACCACACATCCCACCTTGAAAAATGTGTAGTGCTGCAAGTGGAGAAGTTCTTGTTATTTTTCCTTTGTATTTTATTTGAAGTGAAATAAAGTGGTAATCTGAATGTCTTATGAGAACTGATTCCATGTAGAAATTGCACATGTGATTCTCTTTTTTCCCACCTGTTCAGGAAGAATATAGTACAGTATGGGATAAAAGAGAAGCGTGAGCCTTAGCATCATGGCAACATTACTTTGTATAGCTGAGAAGTATATCCTAGCTGGCATCGTTCTTTTTTAAAAACTGCATTTTGTTTTTGCATATTAAAAAACCAAACGTCCTATTTGTGAAATTTTTTTTCACCAATCCTTAATTCTGGTTTGTTTTAAAGGAAAGTAAATAACTGTAAATCATTTGATTCACATTTGGTATGATAATAAATGGCACAGTAAGTATTTCTTTAGAAACCTGGTTTCAAATGTAACTTTCATCACAAGTGAAAGTGAGTCTAATAATTTAGTTTCCTTTGTAGCTGAGTCACTTAACTCAGCATTGCTGTTGTTTTAATAATGCCAAGTTAAAAATGTATTCAATTACATTGTTTGATAGAAATGTGTTCACTCCTAGTTACACTGTGCTTGACTTCTGTTCCCTCATTTAAAAATTTTCATTCTCTGAAATGAGAGTTTAACTGCCGTGATCATTGTTTCTAGAAATACTGGTTTTAGATAGGCTTTCATGTATTTAGTTATGTAGTAAGAAACTTTAAAAATTCCTTTGTTTTATTAGGAGTCCACATCTCCAGTTGTTTCACCTCAGCAGTCCCCACCAACCTCTCCACATACATGGAGGAAGCACAACCGCCATCCCAGCGGAGGGAATAATGAGCGACCTCTTGCTGGACCTGGGCCTTTTTGGGCTCCATTTAGTGAAGTACAACCAGGTATAAATGTCTTTTTATGCTTCAGAAGTAACCCAAAGTTGTGGAATTCTTAAATAAGTATAATAAATGAGCTTAAGGCAATTTATCTTTGTGTTTTCCAGTCCTGGAAATTTTTTTGCAGATTCAAGTTCTGTGTTGATAGCAGCACTGTAGAATCTGTGGTCTTGCGTATGGCAGAGCCACTTATTAGTGTCACGTGGGAAATGCTAAGGGTTTGGAGGAGGGCAAAGAGAGTGTTTTAAGTTTTCCAGTGGAAAGTTTTTAAAACAAAACTGATAATCCTGTTGAAATTGTGCAGAAGCTGTCACTATAGCTGAAAATGTGGGGACCCCAAGGGAAAGCAGCAGATAACACATTGTTTGCCTGAATTTTATTTCTGGTAGATTAGCTGGATTGCCAGAACAATTAATTTGATTTCTTTAAAATTTATGTAAACAACTGAAGCTTCTGCATTTCCAATCTGTCAAGGTAGAATCACTTGTTTCAGTGAAGCTTTTCATCCTTTCATGCTCTTCATTTAACATGAAGATCCTCCCTGTTATTGTATCACTGTATTCAGATTTAAAAGCTTTCCCCCTTAATATGTCTTACATGGAAAAGTTCTGTTTTCTTTTCTGATACTTGGTAGTCTTAATAAATTTGGGAGCAATTGTAATTCAGGTTTTGATTTTGGTGGTACTGCTAAATAATATGTTGCATTTGTAGGCTGTAGTTCGAGATTGAGCTGTGATTGCTTGGTTTATTTCAGTTATGATATCCCAAAATCGGTCTGTTACCTTTCAGTTATTGCCATTTTGTAATTCTAAGCATCCATGGAGGAAGAGGGGTTCTATTAGAATTGGTTGGATAAGAAAATAAAACTTTAGAAGTGAAGTAGGTTGTATGCAGAGGTTCATGCCAGTGTCCTGAATGTTGTCTGCTAGTAAGTCCCAGTCAATTTACAATTTAAAAAAAAAATTAGTTTGCTCATTGCTTATATACTCCCTTCTAAGGGTTCAGTCCAAGCACTGTCAGCACTCAACTTTTCAATGTTTTTCTCCTGTAGTTCAGTTGACTTGTGTTTCTGTAAAGCTGAAATACAAGTATGTTTGATTTCTAACTTGTGAAGTTTTTCTAACTTAAGTCTCAGACTCCAGGACAATATACCGACTCCTCCTAGTGTTAAAAAGTTCAATATTGTTATCTTAAAAATGAAGTTGTAATACCATGTTAATATTTCGGTTTGGTAATGGTTTCCCTGTGATGTTTAATGGGTAAATTTTTCAGAAGTTGTCTGAGTATATTTCTAAACATTCGTAGTTTATTTAAAGTAATTCAAAGATGCTTTTATAGAAGGATTGTCTGTTCTGGCAATGCTAAAGTGGTTTTTCATATATTACTTTAAGAAAAATTGTCTGTATTATTTACTGTGGATGATCCTTTTGCACTGCAGATGATTAATTATTGCTTTGAATTTCAGCTGTTGTAGGCAGTTCATAGTTTCCCCCCCTGCCCTTGATCATTTTAAGGATAGTGTTTATAGAAAAATTAATGTTCTCATGAGGTTTAGTTAGAATCAGGTAGACTGTTGATTAGTTTTCTTAAAATCAGTACTACAACCCCATCTTGATTCAGTGCAAGATGTTTTTGAGAAACCAAGTGATGTGTTATAGTTTCAGTAGGGCTGTGCCATTTCACTTGTGATCCAAGCAAAATGAGAACCCAGGTCTTTCTGCTTGTATTTCACTTTCTTCTCAATATAATAAACATTTAAGAGGTTGTCACCTCTAATCATGGAACCTCAAATGTGAAAATGTTTCTGGTGGGTCAGATAATAAACAACATGTTGCTTAGCCCAGAAGGGCAAAAGTCAAATCTATTTTTTTGTTGGAAAAAGATGTATTTAAACAGGAAGGTTCTGACTTATGCATAGTACACCTTCCATTGCATCCTCATACTCCCACTATAAACAAAGTTAAACAGTGCTTTCTCTATTGAATTGGACTGTAGAATAATTTAGATAATAACTCACTTGTTGGGTTTAAAAATCTTACACTTTCTCTTGCATTAGAAATCTAAAGCATAACTTATAGCTGTAGTTATCAATTTCTTGGAAGAAAATGAAGAAAACCTGTTCTCATCTCGACAGAGCAAAAGAAATTGGTTTTTACAATTTTTTGTTACTGTGTTGTCCAGTAATTCAGTTAGGACAGTGTTAATGCTTCGAATGTACATTACTGGTTTCTGAGGCACTGTCACACTAGCTCAGTGTGCTTACAAATAGGAAATCAGCAGCAAAGGCTTGTTACCATCACTCTTCAAGAATTTTTGTAAAAAGAGCCCCAAAGGATGCATATATTTTACTTTAATATGAGGAATTAAAATTCAGTGACAGACATTGATTACCTGTGCAGCATATTTATAGTTAGCTCAGGTCTCATGCTGAAATGTCAGTGTGAAGTCTGTTAAAACCTGAATCTCTCAAGTCTTCCAGGTGCCTTTGTAATTTTTTAACAGTTTTGTCCTTGCTCTGACTTGCATCTCCAGTCTGGAAAAGTCTTCACAGAATAATCCAGTGGATGACTGAACACATTGTAGGAAACAGAATTGTATATGAGATGTGAAATTCCTGTTCCTATAGTTACAAGAGAGCAAAAACTAAAAGTCCATACTTTTACCTTTTCATCTCATTTTGCAGTACAGCTCCAGCTGCTAGAATGTTGCTGATGTTGACAAATTTGGGAGAAAGAACCCTTTCCTACTTCAAATGATAGCTGAGTGGCATGTCAGAATATGAAAATTATTTTTTATTGCCTTGTAGTTTGTTGGGCCTGGAAGCAAAGCAGAATATTTCTGTTGGTAATATCCAAATAATGATCTAAAACAAGTTAAAAAAATCTGATATCTTCTCTTCTGTCCTAGGATATTTGTTAGCTTTCTTTGGCATGACATCAGAGTTTTGGGTTAATGTCCGAATATGTATGAGGAATTGCAGCACTAAGCCACACTTCTTTCTTTTCTCTTTGGGAGGGATTTTGCAGCAGTTTGTGAACACTTCAGGGACAGAAGTGGCACAAATGTACTGTGCTAACAGCTCCCTTGCGTATTCAGGGCCCTAAGATATTTACTGGGCTTGCAGGGGATTGAATCGTCCTTTGTCCCCCAGTTAATGCTTCAATAACTGATGGTAACTGGCCTTGTTACAAGCTATGGAATACTCTTACCTGGCCATAAGAGCTCTCCAGCATTTTATCTTACTGTCAGAATTATATTCAGCTGCTGGTTTTGTTTCACCACAGATTGATGATAAGAAAACTGCTTCTTAGTTTACAGAGTTCGTTGAAAATTTAGTTCTAGTAAACTCATATTTGTCTGGTTATTGAAAAATACAGGTTAACTAGATAGAGCATTTCCATTACACATTTCTATTTATATCTCAAAGTAAAGGGGCTAGCTTTTATTCCACAGGAAATAATTTTCCATAAGTTATCAATGTGTTGGTAAGATATTCAAGCTAGAGGAAAATATAGAGTAGCTACAGGAATTTGTTATGTCTTCGTACTAAACTTAGAGCATTAGACTTCACCAGCTTGTTCAAATCTGATAATTGGTCTTGGGTCTGTTCACCATTTAGTGGTGTTGCAGGTGTTCTCACTGATGAAGATGCACAGAGACCAATGGAGGTTTTCTTCATTGGGTTACAAATCATAAAATAAAAATAGACTGATGGCTCTGAGTCTTCTCTGTGACCCAGTTTTCTTCCAATTTCTCTTCCACCTCTCTGTTTCTGATTTGGTTTTGTCAAATTGAGTTACTGGCTGGTGGTAGTCCAGTATATGTGTAGATCCAGGTCTCCATGGTTACTAATAATCTTTCTCCAGTGTTCTCCAGCCATCCCATCCTGGGTCCTAAAACATTGCACTGCAGAGTAAATAACAAGAGCAGTAAAGCAAGAATATTCTTGCTTCTGAACAAGGGAGAAAATAAACAGTTCTTGCAATACTTGTAAAGTACTCTGAAGGTATCACAGTTTGGTGCTACTGGCATTTCCTTTGCTGTCAAAGTACTGCTTTGGAACAGATCCTGTGCTGAGCGGGATATGAATTGATTTGTACCAGGATCTGTTGTTGAAAGAAGTGAAGGAGGAGTACCTCAGAGGCAAAGAAGGGGAAAGTCAGTGTATCAAAAATAAAATTTGAGTGTTGCATATCAAAAGGACTGATGGGAAAGTCTTGTCTGCCTCTGTCTGTTAGTCCTGAAAGAGAGAAAGTGATCAGAGACTGAGCTTTTCTCTTGAGTTTCTTTCTAGTGTTTGAGAGTTAGGTGAACTACTGAAAAAGAACCTCAAAGCAAATAAAGCATTGTCAGATGCCTTTCCTTTACTCTCAGCACTTTTGGATAAAGTCACTAGAAGCTCCAGGCCACATCAGGAGCTTTCAAAAGTGGAGGATGAATTTCAGACAAAACGGATAGTTAATAGTGCCTCTTCATCTTGGTAAAGCTAANAAAAAAAAAAAAAAGCCCCCCCCAAAAAAAAAACAAAAAAAAACCAAAACAAAAACTACCCACAAAACCCAAAAAAACACCTCCTCCTACAAATCCTAATTTTTACTCAATGTAATGCAAGATCAAATGTGTTCTGCACAATTATGACTACTGTATATAGGAAAAGGGCAAAGATAAACCAGTTCTAAGCATTTTTCTTATTTTTCATTTATGGAATGAAGGAGTAATTGCATGTTGCCAGGCATTAGATAACAATATTTTATACTAACAATCATACTGTCACTTAAGATGTTAGTCCTCAATGTGCCTCACAGATTCTCAGATTTCCTTCATCCTGTTTGCTGCAGTGTAGTATCATAAAGTCTTCAGGAACTTGAAATTGTTGGTGTTTGTCAGCTTCATAAATTGATTACCTCTATATAAATGCACTTACCATAGCAGGTTTTTTTAGTCATCATCATGAGAAGAAATTCTTGGTGTTTATTGCTTTAAATTAAATCTTACTAGCAGGATTAAATTTATGACATTAGTGTACTGTTTCTTGTTGTATGAAGGGCTTACAGGAACTCACAAGAACCTGACCTGTCTTTTAAAAGGAAGTCTGTTTCTGCATACGAGGCAAAAATTCTCGTCTAAGTATGACTTTTTTTGGCATACTTCAGGAGAAGGCATTTAGTTGTGCAAGAAGAGTAGATTCATCAGTTTTACAAATGTTTTTTAGATTTAAAGAGTAGAATGTAGTCCTTGCATTCTTCCAGACTTGTTCTAAATGTTTTTTCTGTCTGATCTGGGTTCCCTAAATATTTAATTTGCAACTGCAGTTTTAAAGAATTTTGATGTTTTTGCATGTAGAGCAGCAGATGGCCGTATCTTTCTATAGTTGCTTCACCGTTATTTTAATATTAAGATATTGAACATTGGCACTTCTTCAGAAGTAGATTACAGCAGGGAATTGGGTGAATCTCAACAGTTGTGTTCCAGATAGTTAATAGATAGCAGATATCAGCATTCTATATGGATGCTTTTTATTTATGCTTGGCCTGTTTTAAGCAGCTGATTAAAGTTAGTGTAGAAATGATGTAGAGGAAAAGGATTGTCTGTGCCAAACCCCCGATTCTTAAAAGTTATTTCCAAGACTTTGTTCTTTGAATGGGAAACTAAAACGTAAAAAAAAAAAAGAAAGTTTAATGTTGATAATGAGGTTGAATGGTAATTTCATATGCCACTTTTAAATAGTATTTATCCATAGAAGTGTTGCTTATTTCAATTAAATGAAAATGTGGAGTGTTTATTAACTCATTCAAACCCCATTAAAGGGGTAAAATCCAATTTACATTTTACATGTGTTGCAATAAGCCCATTCCTCAGTTGTCTTTAGTGCAGATTGAAGCTAACATAATGTGAAAATCTACAGGAGATGTCAGGAAGTGAACTTTGTCACCTTGGTGCACTTTGGTTTTCATTTTTCTCATCATTCTATAGTATATCTCCCTGATGGGAGATATTTCCATATCCGCAGTTCTTTCTCAGTTTTCAAGGTTGTCTTTTGAACAGGAAATGTTTCTTCTAATTTCAGGCTCATCTACTTCTAGTGATCCCATATGGTCTGGCCATTCACCACCACCCCATCAAGAAAACTGGGTCAGTTTTGCAGATACCCCACCAACCAGTGCTCTTTTAGCCATGCATCCTGCTTCTGTCCAGGTGTGACACTTTATTGGTATTTGATTTGCCTCATTCAGATTGATGTTGCAATCCTTGGGGTTTTTTTTCTTTCATAATTTTCATTGCAGATGTTTACTGTGTATCTGTGCTGTAGTCTATTCAGTGCTATTTGCCCAACAGATACTTGTTCCGTTGAGTTGCCTTAATTCGGAATGATTAAATGAACGCTACTAATTTTAAAAATGTCAACAATGTTTTATGACTTTAAAACATTTGTATTTAGCTTTTTATGCATATGTGCCATACTTTTTTTTTTCTGCTTACATACCTGCGGTCATTCCATATTGTATCAGTGTGCAAAAATACCCTGTCATTATCCTGGAGATGCCATCTGCCGATGGTTTCCTGCAGTTTTTAAACTACTGTGAGTTTGAAGTATGCTTTGTATTTTGAAGGCAAAAAGTTGAGAATTCATAGAAGCATTTTAGGTAGATAATACTGAGGAAAAATATTTCATTTCAGGACCAGACAACAGTACGAACTGTAGCATCAGCTACAACAGCAAATGAAATTCGTAGGCAATCAAGTAGTTATGATGACCCCTGGAAAATAACTGATGAACAAAGGCAGTATTATGTTAATCAGTTTAAAACCATTCAACCCGATCTAAATGGATTTATACCAGGTAAGTTATTCTTTACAAAATATAATTGTGGGTGCATCAGTTCTGTTACAAAGACTTTGGTTTGTACTTAGGCTTGCATACTATTTTGAAGGAAATTCTGCATTTTGCTGGTAATATTCTACTATAGTTCAGTGTAATTCAAGAAAGACTAGAAACTAATTTGCCTTTTTCCTTCATTTAACCCTAGAAATTAGTGCCATTTTTCCCAGAACCTTTGCTAAATAACTCATCACCTTTACAGTAGGTCTGAGTCTTGTAATGATTTTAGTTGCCCTAAATATTAAGAATGATTGTTGCAATTTTTTAGGATCTGCAGCTAAAGAATTTTTCACTAAGTCAAAACTACCTATTCTTGAACTTTCTCATATTTGGTAAGTGTGATGATTATTTAAAATAATTATTAATGATAAATGTTTAGAAGGATGACAGCTATCTGATAGACATCTAATAATTGCTTACTAGAAAGTGTTAAATAAAATTTCACTACTACAGTAGTATGTTCAGTCCTGCTCATATTTATGCCAGTATTACTTCAGTGGGTTTTAATGGGTCTGGGGCTGGTACTATTTACAAGACACTTGGTGAAAATTTTAAACTCTTCAGAGTTAAAGCAATTTATTTGAAGTTTTTGTTATTAAAAATGCATTTAAATTTAATTAATTATTTCCTTATCTGTATTTATTTATTCATTTATGTCCAAGTAAATTTAAATGAAATGTACACATTCACATTTTTAAATACAGTTTGTGGTACATAATGACAAATTCAGCTTTGAGTTTGTGCAAATTTTCTCTTTTGTTGTATTCTGGAATTTGTACTGCATCATTGCATGCTATCATTAAAGGGCCTACCTTGGCAGGTGCTATCTTTCTTTCAGTGTAATGATTTCTATTTCAGATATTTTCCCATTTAAAATAAATGATGTTGCTTCAGCACTATAATTTCAGTAGTATACTTTGTCAAAAATCTGAGGCCAATAATATTGTGTAGTACTGTCTTAAATGGGTTAAAACCCGGGAGAGATAAAAGTGGCTTTAAATGATCTGTAAGCTGTTATTAATGAATCATCTTGAAGAGTAAAGCATGTAGTGCTAATATGAAGTATTTAGTAGCATAAAGTGAACTATAAATTTTGCTCATCCAAGTAGCAACATGGAAGCCTGTCTTTTGAAAATAAAATAGCCTTTAGAAATTTTGCTTACACTGAGTTTTCCTTCTTAGGGAACTGTCAGATTTTGATAAAGATGGTGCACTGACATTGGACGAGTTCTGTGCTGCATTTCATCTGGTAGTTGCTAGGAAGAATGGGTATGATTTGCCAGAAAAGTTACCTGAAAGTTTAATGCCCAAACTGATTGATTTGGAAGACTCAACGGGTAAGATATGGGTTCAGCAAGAATGTCAGTACTTTAAAATTATGGTCTAATTGTTACAGCAGATACTTGTTTATATGAGCAGGAAGCATTTGTCAATATGAACTAAAGCATTGTGCAATTTTTAGAAGTCTTATTGCTTAAAGCTAATTTGAGCATGTGCATATTTCTGTAGAGGGCAGTTATTTAGGAGCAGTACACATACACTATTACATTTGGAAGTACTGCCTGCGTCCTTTAAAGCTTAAGGAGAATAAAATTGTCACAGTATGGATTTTATTCGTGACCCGTTACTGTATTTTAATTTCCCAATCCAGCTATACTTTAGATTTGCTTTCAAATGAGGATGCTTTCTGTTCACCCTCATTTGTGAAAATATGGCATGAGTTTCTAAGTATCAAAGGTACTTGAAAAATGTTCCCAGATTCAATGCTAAGGACAGGATAGGTGCTTAAAAATGCGGGATCAATACCACAGACCTTTTTTCTTGAAATTCACCTCCTGACTTGAAAGCAGATTTATCCTTCGTTGTGTTGGCACCTAGTTGTTCTGTGCATTGCCTTTTACCTTTTGGTATTCCCAGAAAAGCCACTGAATGTAAAAGTTCTGCTTGTTAATATGTGCCAAAAACTCAGTCCCATAACTGAAAAACAAGCTACTGTTCCATGTTGAAGTGGTGTTTAAAAACAGGATGTCTGTGGCCATCATATTTTTTCTATTTTAAAACAGATAAAGGAAACTGAGTATTTTAAAGCTGCTTTAGATTACTTAACTTTCAAAACAGTCTTTGCTTGGAAAGTCAGGTTGTATTCTGAGTGCACACGTACTATGATTTGCTAGAATTTTATTTATTTTCACTGAACGTTTCAAGGGGACTCTCTTCATAATGTGTTTGTAGGTTGTCAGAGACTTTAATCTCAAGATTATTGATGAGTTCTTAAAGCAAAGGCTGTATTTCTTATCTCTGCTTTAACAATGGACCTATTTTCTGTGGGAGTAGGTTGGCTCTTCAAAGAGCTCCTGCTGAAGTGTTTTCAGTATGAGTAAGCATTTTGCTGTGATGAAGACATTCACAAGAAATAGCTGCAGTTAATTGGGCTGATACCTAGCAAATGTCTAAAACCTTCCCATTCTCTCCATTTTTGTGTTAAAGTGATGATGAAGCAAAAATCTTGGTAGGAAGTGAAATAATATTTATTTGTATAAACTGTTGTTACTAAAAAAATCCACCAAAAAGCCCCCAAAAACTCAACATCCAACAGCTATATTTGCTTTGGCCTTCTATTGCCATTATTGGTAGTAGAGTTCAGCTAAAGTTTTGCAAATTTATGCATCAGACACTAAACCAAAAAGTGTTGTGTGTATGTTTATTGCTCTCATTTTACAGGGAACGTGGTCAATATAAAGCTTCTGACTTATTTTCATGAGGTACAAAGGGGAAATTGCTTTTTAAAGTTTTCTCCCTCTGGTATTAAAGGGAAGTTCCCCTGTTTTAGTGAATGTTAAAAGGTTACCTTGCTATGTAAGCCGTGCTTAAAAATAGGAAAATCTGATTGATACTTTATTCTGCAGTTATTAAGTGTTACAATGAAATATTAAAGTTCCTGCAAACTTGTGGGGTTTTATCCAATTAGCGTTATTTTATTTATATATTTATTTATTTGGGTCCGCAGCATTGGAAATAGCTAATCTTATCTAGCACATGACATTATTTATTGCCAAAACTTCTATGTTGAATAAAATACTTTAGATGAAGTTATTGGTGTGGCTATAGTTTTATGTTTAGTTACAACAGTCTAAATCTCCAGAATACATTTACTAATTTAAAAGTTAGTCACAGGTTTGTCTGCTGGACATGGTGAATTACAGGAGTTCATCTCAAGAACTGTAAATCAGCCTAGAAAGATGAACCAGTTACATTTTGGTAATAAGTTTTCATTTCAGTTTCTGTAAAAGTTGTATTACAAAGAAGCTTTCTTCCAAAATTGTCTTAGAAATAGAAACTATATAGTATGACACTAGAGTGTTTTTTTTGAGTGCACTTTTTGCATGGGATAAAACTTTCTCAAAGAAAGAAACGGTTGATGATCTTCTGCTGACATGCCTTAGTATAAATAATGTACAAACTGTTGAAGAAGATGAGTAGCTTGAATGTCTTTTAAACCAACCTGCAAGATGGCAAACTTTATTTTAAAAACATGAACAATGCTATTATTAATCCTGTTCCTTTGTTAGAAAGTTTCCCATTAATCTTCTGCACTTCTCTGCACTTGAAAAGTGGTGCTTTTTTCCATTTTGACTTCTAAACTAGTGGCCAGCAGAAGGAGTAACAGGGGGCTCCTTGCACCCTCTGGCTGTGTTCAGACAGGAAAGGAAGAAGTCTCGTGAGCTTTTCTGTCAGCCTCTCCCTCACCAGCCCTTGTGAATCCAGTATGTGACCAGCTGCAGGTGCTCCAAACCTCTTTGAGATATGGTCTTGCTTTACATCTGGTTTCATAACTAGAGATAATTTTGCCTCTCACATGGCACAGACTTACTGCATAATTGAACATGTGTATAGTTGGTCATTTTTCTAGTACAGCAGTACATCTTTACAAAATTGTAATTCCTTCAAATTCAGTTTTATCTCAGTAAAAGATACCAACCTTTACAAAAGTTGAAAAGCAAGTTTTGTTTTTCTGTGAATTTTTGTTTGGGTTGGTGCCACAATGCCATTTCTTTGTAAGAAAAAAAAAAATCTGGCATGCCTTATGTCTTACACAATTACTGTAACCCTTAGAATTTTCCGTAGAATATCGTATGCATGTTTTGTGTAGGTATTTGTAGAATTCTTTGAAATACAGGTAGCTGTGTAGTCTATCCATAATAATTTTCAGCCTTAACTTTTGACTTTGTGTTTAACACTGGAAGTTAGTTCAGTTATCTAGCATACCATCAGTGAAATGAGAATTTTGATTTTTTTAACTTAATAGGAATTTTTTATTCTTATTACACTTCAGAACAATTAACATCCAGTATGTATTTCCAAAATATTGCCACTAGCATATTTTGGACTTAGTAAATTATTTTGTTTACAATGTGTAAACACGAGCATGTCAGCTTGACTACTTGGTGGCACTGACACCTCAATGTAACTTGTTTTTATTGCTTTCCCTAAAGGAAAACAATTCAAGATGCTAGATGCTGGGCATAATTTTGGAAACATGGAAACAGCCTCCTGTCTAGCTCTTTAAAGGAAGTTTACATGACCTTTGAAACTCTGACCAGTTACTGGTTTCCCTGTGTGTGGTTTTTTTCATGTTAGTAACACCTCAGTTGCCCCTGACCTCAAGGTGCCACAATTAATTTCTCTTTGGACTTCAGTGTTTTGTCCCTGCCTTTTGCTGTCCCTGGCAGCTCTTTGGAGACAATGATCTGGTTGTTACTTTTCAGAGGTACAGGTGATCACCACTGACTATTCAAGGGTTTTCACAGTTTGACATTGGATTTGTTATTAGCTTCTTCTGAATGAAAATTAGCAGGCAGAATATTGACTTGTCTTAGCAGAAGAGCTGCAG
This sequence comes from Cyanoderma ruficeps, assembly GCA_008694505.1. Classification (NCBI taxonomy): domain Eukaryota; kingdom Metazoa; phylum Chordata; class Aves; order Passeriformes; family Timaliidae; genus Cyanoderma; species Cyanoderma ruficeps. Next base: position 38,135,395 of record VZDJ01007749.1, on the reverse strand, counting down.
AGTTCAGCTCTTTAGGAACCTGAAACCAGTTAATTTTATAAATTTCAAACAAATTTTGGTACTACATACTCTTGTGGCAGTCATCTTCAGTCACATACCCGTGAAGCAGTCCTTTTTAAAGGTAATTTAATTAAACCTTTTTGTTGTTGTTTTTTGGGGTTTTTTTGTTTAGTATTTTGTCTTGTTTACAGTTTTAATTCTGTGGACTGCTGACATCATGTTACTATGTCTAGCTACTTTTCAGGGGTTTTTTCAACTGTTCCTTTTAAACGCTGTACAGTTGTAATCTGAACTTTCAGGTTTTTTGAGGCTTTTAATGCCTGGCTCTAGCTTGCATTGTGATATCTAGAATAGGAGACATTGTAGGCAGGATTTTACTGTGTTACACAGAATGTTTGATCTGCTGTTCACATTTACTTCAGAAGAAAACTAAACAGTGCCAAAGGACAGTTGCAATGTGATAGCTACTAGACTTACTCAATTTGCAAAATGTGAATGGAAACACCACTGTTTTAGTAAAGAGGCTTGAAACTAATATGCTTTGGGGACTAATCTAAGGAAATGGTTTTCTTAATCTTGTCATTTTTTTTGTGTTTGCATTGAGATACTGCTTTTGCTCTGGCCTTTTGTACAAGGAAGTATTTATTCTGTAAGATGAAATGCTCAGTGCAGGATATGATGTAATAAATGCTAGTGTGGAAATTTTCTTATACTGTAAGAAAAACTGTTTAATTCTATATGTAATCAAAATCTGAAAAAGCTACTTAAAGGCTAAGTACTGGGAGGGTAGGATGGTACAGAGTTATTTCAAAGTCTGATTTTCAGAAACTTTGTTAAAATAAGAGTAGTACATGATAAACAGTGTATTTAATTTAATGAGAGTTCTTGGGTTTTTGGGGGTTTTGTCTGCTGCTAAGTATTTACTTGAAAAAGATGAAAAGAAAGGGTACTTTGCACTTTCCATGAGATGTAAGCAACTCTTCTAAAAATAAACTGAATGCAGTGTATGATTTTTGTTCATAGTGATTCCTGTCATTTCAGAAGTTGGGGAACAGACTGGTGAGGTAGGTTATTCCGGCTCTCCAGCAGAAGCACCTCCAAGCAAGTCTCCATCAATGCCATCCCTAAACCAGACCTGGCCCGAATTGAATCAGAGCAGTGAGGTTAGCACTTTTATCTAAGAGTTATTTCACTGCCAGTCAATAAGTAAATTGTGTATGCATCCATAATTTGTCATAAGTGAATTGCTGATGGCAAATCATGAAGCAGTTAGCAGGAGAATAGACACACGAGGGTTCTGTGTTCAAATGCAAAAAAAAAAGTTTTCATTCTGGTTTTTCTATCTCATTGTGAGATATTATTTAAAATGTTGTCATTAATGGTAATTAAGATTTATATTAATCACAGAATTTATCTCATAGTGAGTGTGTTTTGGAAAAGTTGAATTAATTCCTGATTTTTTTCATTTAGGGCATGTTTTGGATTGGAGTTTTTGTTATCTCTGTAGAACTTTTTTTGCAGACACTTCTGCTAAACTACAGAATAAGTTTCTGACAGATCTGGACATTGAAATTTATTTATGGAGGTGATTTTAGCCTGAAATATCACCAATAACATAGAAAAGTCACGACCCTGTTTCACAGAGACTCAGAGTTGAATATGAAGCCAGCAATTGGCTAAATTTGTTTAAATCTTAAATTTTTGCTGTTATGTACTTCTGCCTCATCATCCTTAAGCATATGTATTTGCTGTATAAGCAGTCTTCTACAGTAGAGCTGTATTTTTTCAGAATTTGAAAGTGAAGTTAGCAAGCAATATTTTTTATATATTTTTTCCCCACAAATGTCCTTTGCTTAAAACGCCTGCAAGGAATTGATTCCTAGATTTTTCTTGTTGCTGAGTTTTAACATTTTTGCCTTTTCTTGTTGCTGAGTTTTAACATTTTTGCCTGTGACTTAGAATAAACCAATGTTTTAAGAGCTACTTCAGATTCCTAAATGAGTTTCTGACTACACCCATATACAGAGATGATGTAGGCCTACTTTTCATTATGAGAGGGGGAAAAAAGGAAAAAATAATGAGATTATTTTTGGAAAACTATTTTTGATTATCTGGAACTCAATAACAATTGAAAGCTTGTTTTAACATGTAAGATAGTTCTCTCAGTAGCTGAGTATTGCCTTCTATTAAAAGAGCTTTTTGTGATTCTTTTTCTTTCTTCATTAGACTTCAAGTGAATGCAAAATTGATAGTAAAAGATTTGGACAAACCACAGGAAAGTCAGCGTGAAGCAGAAAATAAGCACATTTTTAGGATTAAAGTTAGGAGCAGCCCTTCATTTCTCAGGAGGGAAGGACTTTTTATAAAGTCTGCTGTTCCTTGTAAGGGCAAATGCTAGCCTCATAGTCACATCCTTACCAAATTAAAAAATGTTGGAAATTATTTAGTGATTCTTAGTTGTTCTGTTTGACAGAGTGACTCAGATTGCTGGTAGAAAGCTATGTTTTAAGAGGGAGGTGGAGCAGATATTCATTCAGTTGTTGCCAAAAAGCTATAAATGTCTGCATCTGTATTAAAATTTGCACAGACACATTTCGTTGTGTTTTCAATAAATATTTAATAAGCTAATCATTTGGTAACCTGCATCATAATTTAACAGATTCCTTCAGTGTCTAATACAATTCAAACCAATTGAATAGGGTAATTCCACTAGTGGAACAAAGTAAATTACAGTTCTATCAGCCAGAATCTTGACTTATGAAACTGGCTATCCTTTCACATAAGATAAGGTGGCATTTTCTTTTTGAAAGTCTACTAAAACTTACAAGGGTTGGAGAAGTTCTCACAGTAGCCATACTACTGGATACTAACTATACTAAAAAAAAAGAATTGAACTGAATGTTTAGTTTTTTGTTCTAACACAAAGCAATTTCTGATTTTTCAGATGTGTTGCTGTGCATGTTCCTTTCTTCTCAGCATTTTCTTTTCAGCATGAGTCAGGTCAAAGTCCTCAAGGTTTTAATTCCATGAAAAAAATTCTGGTATTGCTGCAGGCACCAGTCTAATTGTTTCCGCTTTCAACCTCTTATAAATGTCATCAACAAATGAATTGCTTGTAAAAGCTCTGCATCTTTGTATTATCTGTCATTCCAGGCACTCTCATCCTGTTAGTCTCAAAGCTATTGGTTATTCGGTTCTTTCTAGCTCATAGTTGATTTGTAGATTGCATAGTTGATTTATAGAATGCCAGACCCAATTACTGGAGGCTCCCAAGTATAGACCAACGCATCAGTTTAAAACTTCAGAATAAACAGCACCATGAAAATCTGCCTAACTTTGGGAATACTACATGCTTCACATTCTCATCTCTTCACTCATCACTTCTTTCTCACTTCAGATGTCTTTTCCATCCAAGTCTCAAGGCTGAGCACTTAGTTTTCAAAGCTTAAAATAATAGAAAAGCCTACTACAAATTTTACGTTGAAAACTTCTAGTGTCATGCAGTTGTCATACTGGCTTTAACACAGATATGGAGATTTGCTTTTAAGTTCACAACTGTTACACCTTGTTTCAAATGTCTTGGTATACTATTCATAATGGTTCAGGTTGCATGGAGTTTTAGTTTCTAGTAATTAACCTTTTGAAAGTAATTTGAAAACATTTTTGCAATTCTACAAGACAAATACTTCAGCTTTAGCTACCATGAGTTTTACCCTGTCAATGCTTTGAAATTTTGCAGAGTTTGAGATGCAATCCAGTAGATTCTTAATATATTTAGCTTTCTGTTAACTGGGGAATTTCAGGATGGGGCACAACAGTGTATTTCCTAGAGCAGTCAGGAGGTGTTATGGTTTATCTGTCTGTGTCTAGCTAGGGAGCCCAAGGACAAGTAATAAAGGTACCTACAGTTTAGCTTCAGAGCAGGGCAATAAGATAGATTAAGCATCCATTTGTAACAAATAATATTTTACCATTTATCTTAACTATAACCTAAGTGCTGTGTGTCCTATGGAACTTTTTTAAAAATTAACAATATTTCTGTAATCAAATAGTCTGTTTGCCAGTCTCACTAGTAACTGGGAAGCTACTGGCCAAATCAAGTTTAAAAGAGTAGTGGTAGACCTAAAATAAATATTAATATGTTTCATGAAAATGAAGAGCTGTGCAAATGCAAGAGGCCAAATCAGGAGGAAGGCTGGCAGAACTTGGCAGTTAAATTTCTGACTTAGTAAAAACTAGCTCATTAACAGGTTAGTATAGCTCCAAACAATGCTGCCTCTTCATGAAGGGGTGGAGTGACACAGAGATGAACGGTTGAACGGGAATGTTAAACAGGGACTGAGCAGTTGGGAGTCCTTACTGAAAATGTTTTGTTAGATTCTGTCCGTGAAGAGAGTAGTTTTCTGTGTTAAAAAACACATGCAACCATCAAAACCCTCAAACCAACAGAAAACCACAACAAAAAAACCCAGAGAAAATACCTACCCCCATAGGAATAGAATTCCATATTGTTTGCCTTCATTTAAAGTTTGAATTGAGGAGATAAGGCCCTTTCTCTACAAGACGTTTTACCACACATGACAGCAATTAAAAATTTAGTTAATATTTTTCTGAATTTAATTTCATCTGATTGTAAACAGTTATTTAGGAGTTTCCTTAAGAAGTTATTTCTGAAATAACTGGTTTAGACTTAGTTCACATACAGGCTGTTCACTGAATATAATTTGGTGTAGAGGAGAACACGAGATTAGGTTGACTTAACACCTCTTCTGGGATCACTTAGATTGATTTACCTATAGAGCTAGGACAACAATATCACACACAGAATATTCTGAGTTGGAAGGACCCACAAGGGTCATAGAGTCCAACACCCAAGTTGTTTTTACAACTATAGCAAACATAATTTTATCAAATTCTCTGAGCACTAAAAATTTTCTATTTTTAATTTTTGACACTTGTATTGGTAGTGTTTGAAACTTGCTTAATATTTACTTGTTATTTTACCAAAATATAACAAGTTTAGCATTTTTGTTGTGATTTTTAAATCTGGTTTCCAGATCACAAACTATTTTTATGTACTTTGATGTTGATCCAGGTGTGGCTGTAACTTGACTCAGTTTTCATGAGGATTCTTGACAGCCATATTGATACAGCATGCCCATATCTTATAAAATTGTTCCGAGATTGACTTATTTGCTCTTAGCAATCAACAGTATGTTTGAATTTAATTCTTTGCCTTATCAGTGATTTAGACTTGTGAAAATTCTCTTTTACAGCGTAGAATCACTTCTCAGGGGTTGCACTGGCAAGCTAAAGTGGTGTGATTGGAGTACTCTGCTCAGTGTTCATTTGTCTGGGATTTTGTAAGAAAATCAGCATTTACTAAATAGGTTTGCAACTTGGCAGCTACAAAGCTGAGGGACCTTTCTGTGGATTTTATGACTACAAATGCACACAACATGTCTCTGATTTTTATCTTCAAATTATATGAATGGCTTAACCAATTCTTTTACTTGTATGATGTTCATTGGCAAGCATGAACTCTGAAGGTACTTCTGGGTTGCCTGTGCACCTGTATCTTCATTATAAAATGGGAATATAAAGATTAATATTGACAGATAACAAACTTGCTTCCACAACAATCTCAGACTGAAATAGAAATACTTGATATATATTAGTGTGCTTCCCAAGTGAAGTACTCTCCTGTGCAAATAAAGTTCTTTCCAGTGCAACCTCTGAACTACTATGCTAAATCTCCTCAGTGATCTTTTACTCCCATCTTCCTCATCATGCTGACTTCTCTCCTCTGTCTGTTCAGCAGTGGGAGACATTTAGCGAACGCTCTTCAAGCTCACAAACTCTGACCCAATTTGATTCTAACATTGCACCAGCTGATCCTGTAAGTCAATCACTTAGCTTGCTTGTTTGAAATTAATTTTATTAACACTGAATTTCCATTCATTGTATTTAGCTGTTATGCATGATTCCATGGACTGCTTTTTGGGGAATGGTGGCAAATAGCTTGTTTGCTTATTTTCGGAATATAAATTTTCTAGTACTCCTCATGTTTAATCTCTGATTGCAAAGAATGCTTTTTCCTGTTGATTTTGACCTAATGCAACACTTCTGTCAAAATCTGTCATACACAAAGAATTTAAACATAATGTTTTTTTAAAAAAATATGTAAGTTGATGCAAGGGCCACTCCCTGTGATAAACAAGTTCTGTTGTAGATTTTGTCTTCGGTGTTGCTTCGGGTTTTTTGAGTTGCAGAACCTGATTTGCACAGAACCAGTGCCAACTTCTGTGAAAAAAAGCCACTGGACTTTCATGGGTGTGGTATTTCATATTCCAAATGTTTTTTCCAAGTTACTTATTAATAAGGCTTTTAGTATCTCTCCAGCTAAACCTGTGGTGTTCTACGGCTTTACTCAGTGAGGAGTGCTCTGAAAGATTATGTAGTTAAATATCTTGCCAAGTTTGGCAGCCAGAAATACACTACAGTGTTTCAAGTTCTGCTGGTTTTAAGCTTTACAGCATGTGACATCAAAGCAGTTCTGAAATGCATTAGAAATGCAGTATTTAGCTGCTGCTTTCATCCTGTTTTTTTTTTACAGACTTAACTAGCACCACATGTCCATTTTAATTTAATTAATTACAGTGTTGGTGTCCATTTGATTGTGTAACAAAACATAATAGGTGCACATAATACACATTTAACTGCTTTTAGTATTAAACCTGTCTTCTGAAAAGATATAATACATAACCATACATAGATTTTCAATACATCAGCACACCAGTCTCAATTGTAACACTGCTCATGTAGAAGTAGCATTTCTGATTCTGAAAGCTAGAATTCAAACTGCAGTGTTCCCCATGCTCAGAATTAACCTTTAATAAACATTCAGAACAAGTGAAAATGTTCTACTTAAAGGAAAAACCAGCCCTCTTTCATCTGAGATTGTTTTTGTTTTACATATACTGTATTTTTGTTTTAATGAGGTAAATATGATGTAAATTAGTTTATAGTTGTTACTTGCTGTGTATAATTGCTTGACAGTAAAGAGCTATCACTGTCATGTTTCCACAATAAGACAGTAATTTATTTTCACACATAATTAGCAGATGACAAATCTGAGATTTGAATTTTTTTATGTGTTGATAATCTAAAAAGTAGAGCAGTGACGGTATAGGAAAAACTCTTATGTAGAGTATAGGTTTGTGTGTATGTATAAAGAGAAATTCACTGGGAATGCAAAATTTTTTTATAGCTGATCACATTCTTGAGTCTTTTCTTGAAATGCTTATAGTTTAGAAAAGAATGGTGAGCATCTTTGATACTTGCTGAGGTAAGAGACTTTGGGGTTAGAGTCTTCATTTTCCATATTAAAGTAAGAACAAATGATGACAAATTTTCAGTTAGCTGAAGGCAGACTTTTTGGTTTAGCAGTTTCAGTAGTGATATATAGGAATGATTTGTGGAACAACTGGTTCCCTAGAGGAGAGGAAATCAGCTTTCTTGAGCAGTTGTTAATAACTATCTAAAGAGTAAATTCATAAACCAGGTCTTTTTTAGTTGGAAAAGCAGCTGCTTTGAAGGTAAAACAGAAGTGGAAAGAGTAAAACCAGTACATCTATCCTTTAGTATGGGAGCACAATGTGCCTTTTGTAAGTCAAAGTTGGTAACTTTTTTTTGTGTGTAAAATTAGGTTGATGATGTAAATTATTGCATTATATAAAATCCATTTAACTATTTAAGGCATGACTTCTGTACAGCTACACATTAGAGTACAGCAGAGGTCTGAAGCAGCCACAGTAAAAGTGATCTTTGCATGATAATCTCATTGCAGAGGGAAGAAAAACAGTGTATTTAAGTGGTAACTATTCCTAAAAGCTATTATGCAAAAATGCTGTTTGAGCTGTGACTAGGAAGTGGTTTTGCTTGCAGCAAGGGTAGTGAAAGTCATTGAAACAGTTTCAGAAAATACCAGTGTAGATCTATTACATCTAGTGAAACTGATCTACTTGAGCAGTCAGAACAGATCAAATTTCTGATACCAAGGTGGCTTTGAAACTTCTTGTTATTTCTAGGATAGAATATAATAAAATCTGGGGGTGTTGTTGTGCTGTCATTGGCCCACCCATTCATATATTCTGAATATGGATGACAGTAAAAAACCTCAGACAGCCATGTCCATATTTTTAGGCTGCTTTGGAGTTTTGAGATTTTTTTTTTAAACTTTCTGCAGTCAGTCTCCAAACCAAATGGAAAGGATTGTCTATAAAGTACTTTAAATGGATCCCCTTGTCTGAATGACTAATGCCCAAGTGTAAGGCCAATCCCTGTGTAGAGATGTATTCCAGAGGGCTTATTATACTGAAGTTTAGAAGATTTTTGCTATTTTAAAGACTCTAGAGAATATCTGAAATTACTACAAAGTACCTATTTCTTTAAGCATTACTCATACTATTTAGAGAGGCCATTATTTTCTGAGACATTATTAGTAAAGCTGAGGAGTCAGGGTTTAAATTGTAAGGGGGGTTTTTTTTGAAGATGTGCTCAAAGTACCAGATGTCTGATATGCCAGAAAAGGTTGAAAGCTGGTAAAATTCAGATCCTACATGCAGTTATCTATAGAAACATATTCTAGTGCCATTCTAGTACCCTTTTAAGTAGCTAAGTTAGCATTACAGAGACTACAGCCAAGAGAACTTTGGTTTTCTGGGTATATTCAATTCGCTGGAACTGCAAATAAACTCAATCTATGAAATTTTGTTTAGAATTGACATTGCACATGGCATCAGAGACTCTTTTAAGAGTGATTTGAACTACGTTAACATAACTGTGATCTCTTCCACAGGACACTGCAATTGTGCACCCAGTTCCTATAAGAATGACTCCAAGTAAAATCCACATGCAAGAAATGGAACTTAAAAGAACTGGAAGTGGTAGGATATTTTCTCTTGCTAATTTGGGAAGTTTTGTAAAGTTAGAGTTGGCCTTACTTCCTTGAACATACTTTTTTCTTCACCAAGGGTGAATGTAATGAGCATCATTACTGAGTTAAGAATTGCTATTCGGATAAGTGCAGAGCTTGAATTGGCCATTTGCTACTGTGAGGATTTTACCATCTCTAGCAGAATGTTTCTTGGAGAGTAGTTCAGGAGCATCATGATAAAGATTGAATTTGGACCTGCAGGTCAATGTCTGGGTTTCCTTGTTAAATGCTGAAGGAAACTGAACATGGAGATCATAACCTGCATTCATAAAGCTTGTTCTACTGTGGTCAGAAATACAGCATTTATTATTTGGAAACTTGAACGCATTAGGGAATATTGGCAGGCCTTTTTTTAATACTCTGGTCAATAATAAGCAAGGTGGTTTGATAAAATTTTCTTAAAGGGATAGAGAGGTCTTAGTTTTCAGTTGTGTGCCAGTATTTCCTAAAGTCATGGAACTCATGCAGAGTCTTCAGCATAGGAGAACAAATAGCGTCAACAACACATTTATTTTAAAATATCTTTGACCTTGTAAATAGCTGAAAATTTACAGCACTTAATGCTGAGAAATTGGTGTTTTACGTTGTAATAGAGTTATTTCTGAGTTAAAATACGCCAGTTTTAGTATTGAGTGCAGCACTTAGATAAGGGCAGAAAGCCAATGTAAAGCTTTGGCGCCGGAAATAAAGGCTAGTTTGAATAAGTTCATTTATCTAGATTTGTTTTTCCATTTAGATCATGCTAACCCTACTAGTCCACTACTTGTGAAACCATCAGATCTCCCAGAAGAAAATAAAATGAGTTCATCTGTAAAATTTACAGCTGGAAATACAGTTAGTAAGTATCAAAGTGCTTTCTGGTCTCATTTCTTACATTACACAAAATGTAGATCTGATACATCCCTCAATGAATGAAAACTGGCTGGATAGTAGCAGCTCTAAAATGAGATAAACTTATCCTAAGAACAGAAACATTTCTGATATAAAGTATGTATTAGAAGAAGTAATTAATGGCGTTCTGCTGATGCCAGTGGAGTTGTTTTTCTGATTTCTAAGGTTGGTGACAATCCTTCAGCACTTCTAAAATTAGGCATGTCCTACCCCTTGCTTTTTTTTCCTTGGATGTCCCTTACTCTAGTGCACTAGGTTGTTGAAGTGATGGAATGTCAAGTGTTTAAAAATGACTGTTTATAGAACTGAAGTTTGGTATTTTAAATATAACATTACTGTCACTGTTTATTCTTCAGTACATGCCACTAGTAACCAATAACTGATAGTGTTGGGTGAGTGGAATTGGTTTGTGTTGCATCCTTTGATTATTCAGACTCGAGATTTTGAATCCTGACCAGATGATACTTTACAGAGAAGCAATACGAGGACATACACCCTTTTTTTAACAAAAGAAATTGGATATTTGAAATTATTTGTTACTTCTGTCTGTTAGGATATGCTAATGATGCAAAGCAAATATGAAACTGTACTTTCTTTTCCCAGCAGATGGTTACAGCAGTTCGGACTCTTACACTTCAGATGCAGAGCAAATCGGAAATGCTGTAACACGGCAACGGTCAGTAGAGTAGCAACTGATAAAAACAACTAAAAGGTGTTTAAAGAAGCCTGTTCTCAGTTCCTGGTTGTTTGACAACTAGCTTATAAAATGGTGGCAAAATAGAATCCTAGTTTAATACTCAGGAATCTGGAAACAGTCTGTTTTCTAATGCATTAACAATGTATGGTGCTTTCATTAGTGTATAAAGTAAAAATTTAAAAAGGAAAGTTGTCTAAAAATTTGTTTGAGATTGGCCAATCAAGTGCTCCATGTGAAGCTCCATGTTCAATGGAAATCTTAATACTTTCCCCTTAAACACAAGGGAATGTAAGTACATGAAACCATGCTGTTACTTGAAACCAATTTTTTGTATTTTTAAAAATACCCATTAGGCTTTTTTGGAGAAGAACCTTATGACACTGTAGCCCAAAAGAAGAATTAAGCACAAATTAGGAATACCATGGCAGTAAATCTGTTTTAATAATGGACTTAAATAAAATAAAGGGCAGTCATAGGCCCAGCGTAAATTAAGGGATTGGAGAAAGCTATGCTAGCACAAAACCAACTATTGCATAATTTCACATAAGAGAATGTGCTGTACTAGCTGGTGCTAATGCTTCCCATTAAATCTGCCTGAAGAGGATTAAAACCAGCTATGCCATTAACCATCTTACAATCAGTTTTGGAGGTAAGTTTCAAAACAAAAATAATTAGGGAGACTTCAATAGCAAAGAAAGATTTCCATTTGCCAGTCAGTACAGCAACTTGAAAGATTTTTTCCTCCATTGTTCCTTAATGGAAACTGTGATTCTGTCATGCTTTTATGTATGTTTTTGCACTATCAGCATAATGGTTTCAACATGTTCTTTTACTCTTTGTCTTTGGGTTAGGTTCTCTTGCTGAACTTGTGTAGATGAATGAAGCTTTCTGATGAGTTCCCGCATTATGGTGCAGGGAACTTCTGTCCTGACCTGGTAGTTGAGCCAGTATGCACACAGGAAATTTGTTGTCCCACTTGCTCTTGTACTTCCTTCCACTGGCATCTCTTCTACCAATAGCAATTTTGTATAGAGATCCTACCATTAGTGAAGACTACTTATTTGTATTTTCAAAAGGCAAAAATTGACAAGGCTGTGTCAGATAATGATACTTCGGAATTCTCCTTAAACCACTTTCTCCCATTTTTAATTCTGCTTGTGTTTTTTTACTATACTAGCTAGAAGGATGACCCAAGGAGTCAATATAATTAATTTCATAAGCTGGAGAGTTATGCAGTTTACAGAAGCATTGCCATAGAGAATACATTAAGAAAATAAACTTTTCTATTTTGATAATTTAGTTTTCTGTCTGGACTTAAACATTCAGAAATTCCAGGTTTTGTATGAAACTTGGGTACTCTTTACCTTTGCTTGTTTACATCTTACAGTAGTTATAGAAGAATGTTGCAGAGGTCAGTCATAGAAAAGATTTTTATCATGAGTTGAATAAAAAAGCTGCTGTATTCATGCCACTGAATGCCAGTAAATCTGTCTTGTTCAAATTAGACTAGTTAGGAAGCTTCTGCAAACCGATTTTAAAAAGAAGTTGTACAAAAATTCTATATACAATAAATCCCACTTAAATGGCACTTAATGCAGTAATTTATCCTTCTATCCTTTCTGCATTTATTCTCCATGAATTTGCAACAGGTATCCACTAGATGGTGATCCTACCTAAGAATTAGTCAAAATTTCCGAAGATTCTGCCAAGTGTGTAGATTTGGAAAATTTCAGGCAGAGAATTAAATTGCTATCTCCTACAGTAAGGTGCTTCTTGAGCTCGATATACAGGGAGGCAGGTCCTACAGAAACTGAATATTCTTCTTTAATGAAATTGGACTTAGCCAATTTAACCTGAACAGGATGTTGATTACATCTTAAAAATTATAGTGACTACCATCTGGATGGAATTGCCATATTTAGCATTCTCTGTTCCTGAACTATCAGTGTTTGGGGTATGCATCAAGCTGGTGGTTTCTCAAAGATAAATTACATGTGATAATATGAGAATAATTTTAATAAGGGATACTTAAGTAAATGGAAATACATGAATGAATGTAAAATCAAAGAATACTGGAAGTTTAAAACTAACTTGACAGTCTTGAAAATCAGTTTTTAATTGCATGCTTTGAGGAACTTTTGATTTTTCGTTCTGTTGTAGCCACCTAAAATGACTACAGAAGCTTATGTATTTTGCAGGTCACATTCAGGAACATCTCCAGATAACACTGCACCACCACCACCCCCTCCAAGGCCTCCTGCTTCTCATTCTCGGTCGTCATCTTTAGATATGAACAGATCCTTTTCAGTTACCCCAGGTAGATATGCCGTGTTCTGAGTGTATATTATTTTTCAGCACATGTATTCCGGAAGCAGACAAGGCTTTTTTCTCTGAGGAACGATTTAGAGTGTTGGTTTTTAAAGCACAACTTCTGAATAAAAAAGTTGCAAATGTTGTCATTCTTACTGTATTGTTTGTATTAAAATTTATATTGCACTTTACTTAAGTAGCTAATTTGAAAGTCAGTTCTGAATTCTGGCATTGTAGTCTTTTGGATGAATGTGGGAAGCAAAGTCAGGAAAAAATATTCTTCTGGTTGTGTACCCACATCCAATGAATTGCATGTGCCAGTGAATTTTCAAGGGGAGTCTTTATGGAATCACATGTATTAAAGATGGGTATTTAGTATTTGACTTCAGAGGAAACCATTAAAGGTCACTTCTGCTGCTCTGCTTAAGGAGTTTTATTGGACTTCTGACTTTTCAGTACTTTTAAATTCAGGATCACAAACTATGAGAAAGTACTAAGAGCTTATAATGAGGGTAAAAAAACCCCAAAGACTAAGATACTAAAATCAGAAGAGCAGGACCATGTCTGTACAAGATCCTTGTTCTGATTAATCCTGGTTTTGTCTGTTTGCCAGTTTGAAAGGAGGTGACATTACAATTATGAGCTCAAATATGACAGGTTAATATGTGGCAAAATGCAGCTTTTCTTCATGTTGACAGTTAAAAAAGTTTGATAGCACCGTAATGTACAAAGTAATAATCTTGGCCAAATGTGGTTCCTCTTTTACAGGACAGCAACAGGCTGGAGTTGTTGCCTATCCCCCTGCAGTGCCTCCAAGACCACAGCCTTCACAGGTGATGTCACTTCTGAAAAATCATACTCTAACTCAGTGCATTATTTTTATATAACTGAATTTTAATATATCTCTAAAATTAGTACCATTGCTTGATATATTTTTGAAAGCACCAGGATGTGAATGATGGCAAAACCTAGACTATAGCCAAATGTTAGTATTTCCTGAAAAAAAAAATGCTTCTAGTGGAATCATGGGTAGTGATTAAAGAAGATATTGAAGAGGAATGAGTGGCTCTGGAGTTCTAAATTGTGGGAAAGAGAAAAAAGTTATCCTTTCACATTTCATTATATATTCCTGTATAGTGCATAGTATGAAAGCCATTTTCCAAAGTTTTGCAAAATAAGGGATGTCTTCCATTTGCCTGGCACAGGGTGGAGCTTTACATAATATGCCTGCCCCCAGAAGGAGTGATTCCACTTCTTTACTTGTCACAGACTTGGTCATCTTTGCAGTTGCAGTCTGAATGATAGCAGTTAGCTGATTTGGTAGAAAGCACATCTTGAAAACGTTTTTTCTTTGTCTCAGCCAGCTGAATCCTTCAACTGCTCCTTTAACTGTGCAAATCTGACATGGGACAAATAAAATTGCTTTTCAGTTGTTTCTCACCAGCAGCCACTTGGTAGAATCTGAGTTACCAGCAATTGAAATCAGTCAGTGATTCAGAAATCATCTACACAGATTCAGAAATTATCTCAAGGGATGACGAGAGCGTACAAGGACAGACATATTCCACACAGTGATTACATAAGCATGTTTCCCTGTGAAACTAGACTAAAAGTCTGTACCAAGCCCCCAGAGCCCAAGTGGCTCTGTCACAGCGGAAATATCTGTTGTTCAATGAGTCTAGCTAGTGCTGCATTACATCCCTCTTTGGTCTTATACCCTGGATAATAGCCTTTCCTTTTTCTTAAATATTTTTGCCTGCATGAGATGCATGTTGTCCTACTGATAGGGCATAAATTTTTATCCACTAAAAAGGCAAATAATTCTTAACATTCTGTCCCTAAATATTTTTGTTACTTTATTGCAGGGCACAGGTCCTCATGTGCATCGCTCAGTGGATGCTGATGGCCTAATAGCTCATACCAGTACCTCACCTCAACAAATACCAGAACAGCCAAATTTTGCAGACTTCAGCCAGTTTGAGGCTTTTGCTGTTTCAGGTGTAAACAAAGAGGAAGAAGATGAAATTGAAACACACTCAGAAGTCTTGCAGGTGAGTAGAAAGGAAGATCTTGTCAATTGCTTTAACACTACCAACAGTTATGAGACTTTGTTAAAACCTATTTCTGCTGTTCTCTGTCAGTGGTCTGTTGTTTGTTGGGTTTCTTGTTCTGTTTTGGTTTTTTTATGATGTCTCAATCCATTGCTAGAAAGCAATTACACTGCACACTGCTGCACTTATTTAGTAATTGCCAAACACCTAGGCAGAAGGAATTCTTCTCCTCTCAGCTCTTGATTGTAATTTAAAATATTTTTGTGCTTATTAGCATGTGTGGGCACAAACATAATTGTGTTGGTGCTTTTGAGCCTTAGCACAGGCAAAACCTTTCTTCTGCTCATTCTTGCCAGCTTTCCAAATGACTTGCTGGTAATTTTAAAATCATGTCTTAAAAAAGACATGCCTTAGCAAAGGAGATGACTGTAATGTATTTTAAACATTTGCTGAAATTCCATTAATATGCTTTTCTTCAAAGGCATTGGACAAAGAGCTAAAGTGAATAGACCTCTGGCATCCTACTATTTTTAAAGATGTTTGCAAAAACTTGTTTCCTACTACAGACATAGGACTTGAAAGTTTGGAAGCCTTAGTATTAATATCATAGCTAGCTGCTATTGCAGAAACTACTTCATGTTCTCCTTTGATAATTTGTAGCTTTTAGCCCCATTTAAGTTCTCTGGGACACTTCTGCCTCCTGGCTTGCAAAAGTCCCTGTGGTGCTTTAAAGTTCTCCCAGCTGTCAGCAGCATGGTCTCGCTTCACTTGTTCACGAAGGTCAGTGACATGGACCCATTTGAGCACTCTCCATGTACCTCATTGCAAAACCAGCTATGGAAGCTTAAGCTGCCACTGAAAACTGCTTAAGTTAAGCTTGCTGATCATTTTGCATTGAGGTGGATGGGGAACAGTCACATTGTGTTCCATTGGAGGGATTAACCTTTGGCAGTGACAGATAGATAATGGTGGTACTGTAATAGCGAAAACAGCTACAGCAGTTTGTGATCAGGCCACGGCCTCTTTTGTGCTGTACAGTGCCTCATGACATTGGACTTGTGTTTCTAAATGAGAATTGAACTAGAATTTTAGGTGCTAACTGTATTTGTTTATCAGAACACAGCATACTTGTTTTTATTCCAATTGTTTCCAGATGAAGTATATGTTAAGAAGTGGATTTCTAAATACAGTTTATATTCCTTTAGGTTGAAAAGCCCTCTGATTCTGCAAGTTCTCTTAGAGTTGCCAAAGCAGATGGAAGAGCTGAAGACAAAGCACCTGCAAATGTGCCCAGTAGTGCGGTATGCCAAGTACCTTTGGAACAAAGCACAGTTGTCTGATGTATATGAAATTAAATCTTTGTTTTGATTTGCAGCAGCAGCTTTATAGCTGTCCACTTGAACCCGGTTTTCTTAGGCCTGATAGGTGCTTTGAATAGGCATGTGTGTGGTGAATTTTTGCAGCAGCCGATGATGATTAGATTTATTCTTGAGACAGCATAAAAGATACTTGTAAGTTTTCAAATTTCTGAAACAGATCAAAATGTTTAGTGCAGAACTTGATTAACAGTAGCTTTTGTTTTGGTTACAGACATGTAATTACTGGGGGGAAAGTATTCTGCATTGCTGTGTGTTTATAGTACTCAGTTGTTCTGTGGTTCTGCTTGCACAGTTCTTTGTCAGTGTGTAGCAGCTTACTAGCCTTTCACCACGTAGAAGGATTTAGTACTTCAGGTTTTTTCCAGACCAAATGAGAATGCAGCTAGATGTCCATCAGAAAATACCTGATGGGTTGTAAATTCAGTTGCTTCAGTACTTGAATATGAAACACAAGCTACCAGGTTATAATCCAAATAAAATGTAGTTTCAGAGAATTAAAGGGCTGTGTTTTTCTCTTCAGGGTAAAGGCACTACCCCACTTGCTCCACCACCGAAGCCTATTCGTAGAAGATTAAAATCAGAAGATGAGCTAAGACCTGAAGTTGAGGAACATACACAGAAAACAGGTGTCATAGCTGCTGTTCTTGCTTCACAGCCATCTATTCCTAGGTAACCCAAGAAGCATATAAATACATCTGTTACTGGAAAGTTTACATTTAAACAGCATACACACTTTCTGTTCCAGGAGTTGCAAACAATTTCAGTGTGTTTAATGTAGATTAATTCAACAATTTAAGAAGGTTTTGGTTTTTAAAGAAGGTCAGCCCAAAGCCTCGGCTACTGGGGGACTTTCAAGAGATTGTGAATTTTGGAGTGTGAACTCTTTTTAGCTTTTGCAAATATGTTGGAAATAAGCAGTGGAAGTATTAAGATGTAGAATTTAACTTTAAATGGTTACTATGAACAGTCCAAAATGTGCAGTCTCTGTCCTAGCATGAAAATAGTCTATTGCAATAGTCACTTTGAGGTAAATTAAAGTGGTTTGCTGTGTTGGGCCTTCAGAAAGTTGATAATGACAAGTTTTTTAAAGTGTGTTGCATGGTCTTTGATTGAAACCAACTGTGCATATATGAAATGTATCTATCTGTGTTTCCATGCAAACAAATGTGCTTAGTCAAGCCAGAGAGAAATGGGAAAATTTAACAGTATAACAAGTAAAAAAATTTTTGAAAAGAGGATTCCACTCACTTAAAGAAGGGGGACTATAAGTGAGATGTTCAGCTAAGTGGCAAAATTACTTATTACAGTACTTCTAATATATTCTCAGATCAGTGGGGAAGGACAAGAAGGCAATTCAGGCATCAATCAGACGTAACAAGGAAACCAACACTGTTTTGGCCAGATTGAACAGTGAACTACAGCAGCAACTAAAGGTAATTCCTTAGTCTTTGTCTATGTAAGAGAAGAGCTTCAGAGAGCAAGATGTTAGTGATGCACAATAACAGGCATCTGTGCAATCCAACAATAAATGTAGCAGAGGGTATTGATATGAAATATTTAGCTATTTTTGTAGATCATAGAATATACCTATTTGTGACAAGCATTGTGAAATTACAAATCACACTTTTGCTGCTACAATGCGTATTTTTCAATGTATTGATTTGCTTTTAGCTACACTAGAATTTTACCTCATGTTATTAATACTATGTTACCTGTTGTCATCGAATACTTTAAAAGCAGTACTACGAAGAGCAGCTGAAGTGGTTTGTGTTCTTTTGAAGAAAAAAGCAAGCCCTAAAGTCTCAAAATTATAAATTATAAATATTTTTAAACAGATACAATAATCTGAAATACAAAACTTGCAGTTTAATAATTAATGCACCAATAGTCATTTGTTTATCTAGGTCAGCTACCATGGTTTTGGAGCTATCTGTAGGCATCAGCTTAATGTTTTTCACCTGCCATGTTTCTTACCTAAGATACCTAATTTTAACTATCAAGATAATTTTAAATGAAAACATGGAATGGTCTTTAAATGAAATTCATGGAATGGAAGTTAGGTTATTTTAAAAAATCAAGCCTGAATTTCACTTGTTACTGTTTATGAGTCAAGGTGCATAAAATTCACATAAAAGGAAAACTGGGGAAGAAAATTGTGAGTTTCCAATACTCTCAATTCAGGTGAGACCTTACCCCCTTAACATTTTCGACTTAATTTGAAAATATCATAGTTGGGTTTGCATTTGGTTACAAATTTGGAATTGGGTGATTTGAAAGAAAGGTAAAAATACTAAATGGCATCACCTTGGAGCAAAGTACTGATTTTCAATGATGAGTAATTACCAGCCAGCCAATCTTCTATTCAGTTTCTGGAAGAAGTTTCCAAGATTCTAGACTATAAGTTAGTTCTCAAACTGAAGCAGATTTTGACTGCATGAGGAAATTTTCAGTGTTCATCCTCTGTGGACTGTCAGTAGAAAATCTTTCTTTTGTAGGATGTTCTTGAAGAGAGAATCTCCCTGGAAGTTCAACTGGAACAACTTCGACCCTTCTCTCACCTCTAAGCCTACTGCCGTTAACTGTGAATTTACTAATTTTGAAAGGGGTATTGGTTTCAAGGCCTATTTAAATATCCATGCATCTAGCTCAGTGCACTCTATTCTACATTAAATGTTGTGGTTCTGTTTTGTCAATTTGTCCACTTTTGTATTTTAAATATTTTACTTTCAGTACAGAGAGAAAAAAAAAAACAAACTAAGTTTTCCTTGAATGTGACACTGCCTCTCACATCTTTTTATAAGGGCATCCGTGATCTTTGTTGGACTTGAGTTTGCAGAATTTGTCGCCAAAGTTTCCAACTGGAATTTTTTCGTGGGTTTTTTTTTTCCTGTTGAAACATCTTTGCAGAAGAGGGTTGCTAATCAGTTGATTTTAACCTTTAAGCACATAAACTTTTCCTTCACTATGGCATTTATTTTATTGTGCCAGAAAAGAGACAAACTACTAATCTGTCATCAGCCAATGTTACTTCCCAAGCTGCCTTTCACAATTGGAAAGTTGTTCACGATTCTAGAAAGCCTGCCTCTTTGCAATTCCCCAGCTTACTCAGGTTGGGAAAGTTCTTGCAGGCTGTTTGCCATATCGACTGGATTGGATTTTTGTTGCATACATTATAGAGTATGTAACCACAGATTGCCAGGTGTTCACATTTTATCCATTCATGATCCTGATTCAGCCACATGTGTAGAAACATTTATGGCACAATTGGTAGTTTATCAAACAGGTCTTCTTTAGTTCTCCCTTCCATGAAAAGAGTTGGGTGTAGGTCCCAAACATTAATTGCACATTATCTAAGCACCACCTGTAATTGCATGTCTCACATGTTACCTTTTAATAGCAGATCACATCCACCAGTCTTCACGATAACAAATTGTATTGTCAAGTAATGTGTCAATACCTCTATAAACTTCTACTTCCCAGCAAAAAAAAATAAAAAAATAAAATATGAACAATTTTGCTTGTTAGGAATTCTGGGGTACCTTCTGTCATCTTGTTTCCAGGCCTTACTACTCTGGCATATAGACAGGCTTCACTATTAACAGAGTTCCTTGAGTGTATCTTGCTCTTCAGGTTGATGTACTGTATTAGGATTTGTTGTATATTGTACGATACACACATTTTGATCTCATATGTAAATTTGCATTAATTGCTGACTAACAGCAGATATTCTATTTAATGGCTTCTTCTGGCTGTGGGATCATAGATGTTTAACTGCATGGATGTATCTCTGCAGAATCAGAACTAGCAATTGTGTGATTTTTACACCAATAAAACAGCACAATATTTTAATTTTGTTGATTCATCTTTACCTGGGAATTGAAATTCATTCAAATAAGGGGGAGGGTTTTATTACAGGTTTGCAGGTAACTTTTTGTAATTTTGTGGCATGTACAAGAAGTGATTGATCGTAATCTTTTGGCCATTTTCTTCCCTCATTTTTAGCTGTTGATCAGAAGTGATTCTCTTGGTAATCTGTGGCTATACTCCTTTTGTATCCTCCTATAAGAAAATTTAATACAAATGTAATTTCTAAAAAGTAAATGTTAGTATTGACTTGGATCAAATATATTTATAGTTCTTTAGGCTTAATATCTGGTTTGATTTCCTTGAAAGACAAATCATCCTCCGTTAGCAGTCATTAACATCACTGTCTCACTTCTGTGCATAAATGAAATTTTCTTAACATCTGTTTCCCTTCCAAAAGGATAGGTCAAGTCAGATTTACCACTGGTTATGCTGTTACAGTGAAGTATTTCTCTTTTTGGTTATCATAAACAGACTGGATAATTATGGTGAATTTTTACTACTGTAACTATTCCAACATTTTTTCAAATGTCATGAAAGTGTTGCAGACGGTTTATGTATATAATCCAAAGCAAAATTCTCTGGTGTGAAAGGATGTCATAATTGCATGAAAGATGGTAGTTTTTATTTGCATGTAAAGGGATTAAGAAATGATAGGTAAATGGGCACAAAGGTGACATATAAATTATATATAAAGTGCAAGGCTTTGACTTCAGAAAACTATATATGAATAGGGAAATGTGAAGAAAAACCCAGCAAAACAAATAAACCTCCCCAAAGCAAAATAAAACACTTTAAAGTTGATGGACCGATCACTTCTATCATAACTGACAAGTAGCAGGAACAGAGTGGGAAAAAGTTTTTCCCTTTTTTAAAAAGTGGGAAAAGTGAGTCACTGCAGTTAAAGAATGTTGATCTTTTGAACCAACTGTATCTTGTCCATAGTTTATTTTGAAGTTTAAAATACATTTTTAAAATAGCACTATTTTCATATTAATATTTAAGTATTAAGCCTATGTTTATAGCAACAGGATTCTTAAATCAGAATTTAACATTTTAAGCTTAAATGTAAAAAGTCTTTTACATTCAAATGTTACATGTACATATGAATTTCTCTAATATCCATATCTTCCTAAAAAATGACAAGTTAGCGTCTCAAGCGAAGAACTTCGGCAATCTGAACCTTTTTGTGTCTTGCCAACAAGTCTGTTTTTAAGAATTTTTGTGGATTACTTTAAATACATTGTTCTGTACATTTTAAACCAGTTTTTCATGATCAGAAAACCTTCTAACTGAAAAACTACTTAATGTCTTAAGAACATCACTGCCAATGATGTTCAGAAGTTACCTCACTTAGTAATGTACCCCCACTTTAATCCCTTATAAAATTATCTCCCTGTCTTCTCCATTTCTTTGATCTTGATCCAGCTACTTGATGCATTCTTTTTTATGAACTTAGATTGTAAGCTCTTTGGGGTGAGGAATTCTGTACAGTATAAAAGAGGTGCTTCTCTATTGCAAATATAAATGTAGACTACTAAATGGTATGGAGTGTGATTCATGTACCCAGCTGGGATGGATGGATGGATGGACAGCAGCAGGCCTTTCTGAAACACCTGGAAAATGTTTTTCTCTGGACTTTGTCGTTGGAAAAGTGTCTCTTCTCGTTTGATTTGCGGTTCTTTTGTGTCTCCTAATAATGTGCCTCTTTCTTCATTCCACCTGCTTTGGAGTTGCTTTTTTCTCCATTAACTGCCTATCTTTGGACTGCAGAGAAGATTTCCAAAATGCAAAGGTAAAAAGCTGAAAAGCCGCTTTGTTTTGAACAGTATTCTAGGTCTATCCAATGTAAGCAAGTATTTTCAATTTTTTTTGTACTTCACATGCACCTCATTTTCCTTGCAATTGTGATGAACTAGATGATCTCGTATTACTGAAAATGTCTTATGTGGGATAAACAAAGTTGAGGTTATAAAAACTTTAAAACTAAAGAAAATAAATTTGCAGCATTGTTTCTTGTGTGACATGTCTCTGTCCCTTATGGATGGGGTGTGCTTTGTTTCTCTACATTTAGGGCAGACTTGAGAATTACTCTTCTGATTTCAGCTGTGCACTTTGTCTCTAAATGTCACTTTATGGGTGGCCAAGCCTTAATCACTTTTTCCTAAAACGGTAAAAAATAGTAACTCATTGTCTCCTGACTCCCAGCTCATTCTAGTCCTAGTTTCTAGTGGAATGTAATTTCATGAAATTGTAATGTGTTGCAAAAGCACATTACTTCCAACTGAGTAATAACAATGCAGTTCTTACTCTGTGGGGAAGATAGAAAAATAACTTCTGTATTTTGAATATATTTGGATGCTTATGCAGCATGCTTCTCTTGCCCTGTATATTGATGTACCAGTCATTTATCATACAGCTATCTAGAGGGAAACACATGAAAGCCAAGCACTTTACTATCTAATAACAAAAAAAAAAAATTAAATGCTATGTTCTCTTAATGGTCCTAACAAGGAACTAGGGATTGTAAAGGAAAGATGTTAATAATGTCTTGATACCAATAACCAAATGAGACAATACAGGGTTGTCCTCACAGTTAGAACACAAGCAAACTATAAACTTCACAGGAGTCTTTGAATTAATTGCTTTTGTCTGGGGACGTGGAGGGGGGATGTTGAATACTGTGTAGTTTCCTTTCAGTAATATTTCTTTAAACTGGCAAAAAGAGCTTTAAAGGTGCAATTTCTGTTTTAATGGTAGATTGTACACTTTTACCTGAAGTATATACTGACTGTACACTAGTTGCACCTGGTTGTACACTATTAGTATGCTTCAAAGTGATTTCATAGTACTTTTTTCCAGCCTACTAGTATATAGGTATTCAATGTCTTGCATTTATATTATTGTCCATTACAGCCTTTGTTTAGTTATAATACAAAAAAAAATTGTAATTGTGACTCTATGAAATGCGAAGTTTGTGATCTCACAGCTTAAATCCAAAGCTTTAAGAAGAATTTTAGAAGACTTCATCAGCACACTGGGTAACAGAAAGCTAGATGAATTCTATTTCATCTCTGGTAGAATATATTCTTGATATTTTCACTCTTAAAGATACTGATCCATTTAATCTGGAAACAAATTAGTCTGTTTTGACTCTGATCTTGTTTATGAGAGGCCTACGAAATTAACAAAACATAAATAGTAAAAGCAATTTAGGCTGACTTTCAATGGTATGTTGATGGAAACCCAAATTTTGACAATACTGCTGTTGAACCATATGTGGCTGTATTGTTTCCCAGTCTGTGGAGGAGCTCATGGAGATGGGAGATAGATCATACTCTGCAGTGCATGTAAACTCCTTGGTGTGTCCCTTACAGCTGCAGTGGCAGTGGTGCCTTTGCTTTCTATCACTTAACCTCAGAGGTGTGAATGCTTTTCTTTCTTTGGCTCAAGTAAGGCTGCATTTAAAGTGACAGAAGAGGGGATGGTCCGTGTGGTGGAACACGTTCATGGTAAGAAACTGCACTCTGGATCAGGACTCTTCTGCAAGGAGCATGTGGTTTTTGGTATCCAGCCAAAAGACAAGTAAGGAACACTGGCATTTGAAAGACTGGTTCCACATTGAGAAAATAAATTGATTTCATATTGAAAATCAGTTATTTTCCTGATAGCTGGGGAAGCAGGAAGTGGAATAAGCATTACAACAGCTGCTGTGAGCACTCACCCTAAGGGTTTCTGAAGGCCTAGCATCCCTGACTGG
This sequence comes from Cyanoderma ruficeps, assembly GCA_008694505.1. Lineage (NCBI taxonomy): Eukaryota > Metazoa > Chordata > Aves > Passeriformes > Timaliidae > Cyanoderma > Cyanoderma ruficeps. The sequence continues at coordinate 38,111,445 of VZDJ01007749.1, read as the reverse complement.
CTATGTCAGACTTAGCAAAAAATTCATACATAGTAAGGAGCTTCAGCAATATATGATTGCTATGCAACAGTCAAAGGAAATACTTTGGGAATCCCTATATTAACTTTGGTATGTGTTTCATTAAAATGCTGTGAAATTCAGCACTCTACTAAGTGCTTTTGTGCCTTATTTTGCATAGCTTGAGCTGACAGAAAGCTTGAGTTAGTCATGGTATGGAAATACAGAGTATATTTCAAGAAAAAGATGAAAGGAATTTTGTAGGAAGTTGTAATTCATTGTAATCAAGAAAATGCAGAAGTGCCATGCCTCGAGCATGTCACTTGTTTTTTCTGTTACGTATCCTGCCTTTGGAAGATGAATGGTTCAGTTTATAACAAACCTTTCTTTTAGAGCTTCAATCCATTGTCTTTCACTGCCCTCATGAAGGAATTTGACTTGAATTGTCACCTGCCTTCTCATCAGAAGGAACCAAGAGATCATAGAAGAATCGAGAAGTCCTTTTGCTGTAGAAGGGTACCTAAAAGGAACATGTTCCCTGGTTTATTCTGCACTTGCCTTTCGGAATAAAATAGCATAAAAGCAAGAACGTTCCTGTGGAAAAGCAATAATTATTCATATGTCATTGTTTCTTTCAAAATTAAGAGGATGGTAATTTTGACAGATTCTATGTTTTTCACCATATTGCTTCCAAAGTGAACTTGCTAACCAAAAAAAGTGCTAAAGTTGATAATATCCTAGAACTTTTTATGTCAAAAGTACCAATTTTGTCAGGGTTTTTTGTCTTTTTTTCCTGTAGCTTTTTAGAACACTGGTTTCCTTTTAGGTTTTAAAACTTCCTTTTTGCAAATACCTCTTCATGTAGATTGTTTTCTTTCCTCTTGTGGAAAAGAATTTTACATATTTATTTGAGGGAGTTTCATTTCAACTGTCACAGCTCAAAACTATCCTGCTCTGCCTTAATCCAAAGTGAGTACTCTAAAATTGAAAGTAGGTGTCATTTGGATGGTAAGGTAGGACTTTGGGTTTAAAATTTTCATGAAGATGGCACAGATTTTTGTTCTAACATACACGTATTTTCTTTCATATATGCATTGCAATTTTTAGAGTTCTGTACAAATATTTCTTGTATTAGCACTTACTTAAGACTGTACCTGTTCTAGTATTTAGGCATGATGCTGCAATATTGTATTGATCAGGGTGATCATAATTTGCAGACTGCTCATTAATTTGCCCAGGTCCCAGCCTGTCAGTTAGTGTGGAATTGTTCTTGGTTATTTGATGTTCTGGTTTTTGTTGGTTTAATATAATTAAAGAGCTCTAAGTTGGAGGTCTCATATTAATCTTAGTATTTCTAAATAGTGGGAAAATTATGGTCTATTACAATGACTAATTTTTAAGATTCAAAATTTATATCTAACTACTAAAAATGTGGATTTCTTTAAAAAGAAAACAACTTGGGAGAGAGAGAGATGTACAGCTTTTGTGGATGTGTGCCACAAGCCTCTTTGTAAAGCTTTATTTCAGCAAAGTTCTGTTCAGCGTCTGGTCTCATTGCAGAATCAATCCTTCCCAAAGGAGTATTCCTTAATTTCTTTGACATGTTTCCTCCTTGGTGTTTTCCTGTTGGCTTCTGCTACCAGACAAGTCCCTGGGACTGCAGGTGTGCTCCAGTGTGGCCAGCACAGCTGAGAGCAGCAGAGGCCCTATGCCACCACTCTGTCCCTCTGACTTTTGTATCTCATCCCACATCTTGCCAGGGACAAGCCTGGTCCTGTCCCACTCCACATCTATTGTAAAGCTCTGCCAGTGAGCCCTGCTACTTCCTGAGCAGACTCTCCTCCCTCACTGAGAAGGATGAATCTCATCCTGATGCCAGCAGGCCTGGTGCTGCATAGGCCATTACTTTGTCAAAAAACCCCAAAATTTTGGCAGTGACGCCAGCCATGAAGCCATGTATTAATAGATTCAGCCCATCTGTTTCTTCCAGTGTTGCTGCCTTCAACTGGAAGTATAGAAGAGAATGTAACTTGTGCCCCAGATTTCACAGTGATGCAGCAAAGAGCACCTTCCAAACACCAAACCCATTTATCAGTGTGAGTTTTAAAACCACAACGCTGGCCTAAACTCACACTGGTAAATATATTAAACATTTAATGTTAATACACTTCAGTCTCCATAAACAACTCTTCAGGAAACAACAGAACAGAAAAGGAGCTCATTTTCTGCAGCCACTTACATGTTTTTCTAATTACAAAAGACTTTCCACAAATATGTTACAGTAGATTTTTTTTTTCTTTTCCTGCAGGAGCCCAGAAATGTGATTAGTTCATTACCACATAAAAGAGTTCAGTATCTCAGAAGTCTTGCTACAAAATTTTCTTGTATGAATCCAGAAGTTAATAAGCACCCACCATTAATAGACTGTGTCAAAGACATAAAGTTATATCCAGGAGGAGGTAAGGGAAAAGAGTTTCTTAATTGCTCAATTATTTGCAATTAATGCATCCTTTGTGACTTGTAATTGCCCATGGGCTTAAAGCATTGAAGAAAAAGGGGCTAATTCTTGTGTAATTCTAGAGCTTGCTTGAGAAAGGTATTTGTTTATGTCTGTATCTCAAATTACACACCCTGTCCTTGCATAAATTGCTACAGAAACGAGCTCAAGACATCCAACACGTTTGTAATTTGAAATAGTAAGTCAAAGCAGTTTGATGTCAGAGCCCAAAAATGGAAAAGAGCTGCCTCTAATACAGAATACTTAAACTCTGAGATTAAAAGTGTGGTTTGGGATGAGTGTGCATTACAATGCTGCAATACACTGCACTTGCTGGCAATAAGCTGCTAGTGAGTACAGAGCTCTGCTCCTGCATCCAAGTAAGCTGCAAGGATACACTTTTTTTTGTATAACTGCAGCTTTGCTAGTGACTTTTGCCACACCTCATATGAGGCAGGAGGCTAAAAGATGCTACTTTTTTGCTTGTTGTTCAGAAGCCTGCCCAGAAACAAGGGCGTAGTGCTGACGTGAAAAGGTGCTGTGCAGAAATGGTAATTGCCCCGTTACAGGTCAGAGCTGTGTGTGCAGAGAATAAACTTCAACCTCGGCTTCACTCTGTGACAAGCTTCGCACATTCTCGTTCCCTTAAGCTGACTTTGGATTTCACAACATGACAGGTACGTACCCAGCTGCAGGCAGGGACTCCCAGGTACATTTACCAGCATGCAAACTCCTAGAGAATCTTGGCAAAGAAGGAGATAAATTGCATAAAGAACAAGGACAACCACTGGGATCCCTGCTGGTTTGTAAATCATGGAGATTTGTGTGATAGCTGAGGCAGGGAATTTGAGGCTAAATGTGTAGCCAGAGCACTCAGTGGTTAAATGATCCTTCTGTCCCCAGTGTGCTGCAGGTTTGGTGCTGCAGAATTCAAAACTACCTCTTGTGGCTGAAGGAGCCTCTTCTCCAAAGGTGCCAGACAAAAGGAATCTTCTATTCCCTGGCCACACGCCCACTCTGGGCTGTTGAAAGCTTTGTATTCAGGTAGAAGGATAAAGGATTCCATTCCTTGTTCAGTAAGTGTAGAATCAGTGTGGAATCTAAATATGTTACCTAAAAACTACAATACAGAATACAAAAAATCTAGAACAAAAGGCAGGTTTGATGGACCGAGATAGAAATTTTGGATCTAAAACCAGCCTGACTTTGCACTAATTCAGATTTTTTTTTTCCTCTGGCTGTGCACATAAAGATGATACAATTAATAGCAGCCTATTTACAACATCAGAGTAACTACAAAATTGAATATGCTGGATTTATTGAACAGTAACTATTTACCCAATTTTGGAATTTCACAATGCTTAATTTATGTAGACTGCTAGCATGCATGCTAGTTTTAATTTGGTGACATTTTATAATTATTCATAGTAATGGAAAAACATAAACTCTGCAAACATTCAGACAATGCTAAAACTCATCTTCCTAACACAGCCAAACCAATAGCAGCTTCTGCAAGTGAAACATCATATATTTAAAACTTTTCACTTTATTAACAATAAATTAATCTCTGGCATTACCAGTCAACAAAACACTAAAGATACAGTGAGCAGATTGTCTATGTAATGATCTGAAAGGCAACATTATCACTACCTTCATAAAAACTGGAGAAATGCCAATAAACTTAAATACATGTACCATTTGTAACCATATGAACATTAAGCAGAAGAAATATATTTCCAAGTTTCTCCAATTTTTTTTTGTTCAGTAAGGCAATAATAAAAAGCACAGCATCACAATTAACTACAACTAGGTACTGAGCCCTGACATAATGCAGTGCTTAGAGGAATGTGCAAAATAAACACCTGAATTTGCGTTTTGATTCTTTGTTGTATAAAATTAAAAAACAAACAACACAAAGTCACAACTCTTCTTGATTCCATTGTCCAGAAAAACAAAAGCGAAGCCGGGAGAATCCAGATTGACAAAAATCTCATCTCTCAGCCTGTAGTACCATTTGGAATATCTTGAGCATCTGCTAAATGTAGTTTTTGGCTGAAGCAATTCATTAAGGAATAACACCTTCACACAGAGATAAGGCATAAACAAGACAGCAGTGTTATATGGAACTCTGTTTACTCTGTTCTGGTGAGTCCTATGGTAGGTCCCCACCAGTAGATCAGTATTTCTCAATGAGACTTGAGCATTACATACCTCCAGCATTAACCTGTGGATCAAGGGTGATGGCAGATTATTTTTATCTCTATTACATATCATTATCACATTCCACTTGTCCTCTTTATGAAGTCTGTCTTAAACAGCTTTCCACGGATATGCAGGGAATGTAGATACCAGTGTAGTATCTTAAGCCCCAAAAACTACAGCCTCACCTCCTCAATGCATGCATAGTGTGTAAGAACAGAAATAACCAGGCTGCAGAGTAAACTGAGTGCTACACCCCTCCACTGTCATCCAGGCATTATCAAATGCACAGTGTAAAAGACAAGGCGAGACATTCAGCTTTATCTTCTCTGTGGGCTAAGAGCACACATTTGTTCAGTTACCTAAGCTCTGCCGAAGTACCTGACCCTAGAAATAAAAAATTAGGTCAGTTCACTCTCCACAGTCAATCAATGATAAACAACCACACATTTCTAGAGAAAAACTAAAAGGTATTAGAATTCACTTATCAGTGGGACAGATGCCTCTAAATATTGTTGAAGGAATATTACTGTGGATGTTGGTTCCAGAATGTCTCAATAACATGCATGTAGAAAGACCCTGCTGCTGGGCTTTGCCACTGACAACACACACTGTGGTACACAGAAGCTAAATAAATCACCACATGAAAAAAAACAACCTGTAATTAGATGTGTTAAGATACAGTCACTTAGGTACTGGAAGAACCTAAAAATCGATGCTGTATTACAGCACTAATTTAAAAGCACAGCATCACAATTAACTACAACTCTAAGTACTGAGCCCTGACATAATGCAGTGCTCAGAGGAATGTACAAAATAAACACCTGGATTTGCACTTTGATTCTTTGTTGTGTAAAATTAAAAAACAAACAACACAAAGGCATTATTGAAGCCATTTGACTCTTGTGAAAACAACAGTTACTAGGGAAACACTGCAATTTGACTACAGTTAGTAATTACGATGTAAAGGATACATAGATGAATTTAGTTCTTCTAGCTGCAATATAAATGTAAAAATTATGAGAAAGAGCACTTCTGTTAGTCAAAGAAATGCAACAATTCTGCTGATATGCTGAAATAAATACATTGAGACAATGAAGGAAATAACTAATAGTTTGGGCTGAAATGTATGATTCATTACAAAAATCAAATCAAACCTACACTGAATTCTATACAATGAGCTAAATTCTAAATTAAGTTTAAATCCGCTGATCTCAAGAAATTTAAAGAAATTTTAACAGTTCTGGGTTTTATGGAAATACACTAGACACAGTCTAGAGTATACAGATCTATATTCCTTGTTATGTGTCGTCTTCCCCAGATGTAGGAGGCTGGACCACAGGGAAAGTGGGTGTAGTTCCCTGGTACCTGGGCTGTCCCTGAGGCTGACATGCTCAGGCAGCTTGCAGCCAGCCTGCTCCTCTCCCCAAAGCAACCAGCTGCTATAACAAATGAAAACAACTGTGTTTTCTCAAAACCAAGAAGAGAGCAGGGAACATCTTGGTTCACTGAAGAGCTGCGTTCTCCCCAGCTGTAAATCACTGCACATACAGGAGAGGTATTTGCTTGAACCAAGCTGTGCTGTGGGTCAAGTTCCATGATTTCTGCCCTCCCAGTACTTACATCTGACAGCAGTCTATCCAGGTTGGAATCACTGGCCAGTTTTCTTTTATCTTCAGGGAGTTCTTCCATCTCCCCATAGAGCTCCAGATTGAGGCGAGCGAGTTTCTCCTGCATACTCCGCACGTGCTCCATCTGCTCTATGGAACATTCATTTCCTAAAAGGACAAGGAAAAACTTTATATAAAGAAACCCGAGAGAGAAAATGGAGGTGTGAAGATCCAGCTTTTTACATCAGAGAATTTAGATATCAAATTTACAAGTAAATTTGCTTTCTCAATGATTTCTCACTGTTTCAGTATTGAAGTTTCTGTCATCCCATTTGATGTTGTGTCATGCTGAATTTACAATGGCTATCATCCCATGTCCTACGAGCTTTTTAGAATGCACCTGGTTTTTCTATACTCTTGAATTTTTCTCTGATTCAGAAAGGCCCAGGTTTTTAACTTAAAATATGATCAAAATAAACCTTCTTTCCAATTCCGGTTTACCTGAGGGTTGCTTTCTTGGAACAGATGGTTTATGGAATACAAACTTCTCAGGTTCTTTTGTAAAATCAGTGTGGAATTGACACGCTGACCTAACACTAAACTTGCAAAAGTACACATGCATTTTTCTATTTAGTACAGGGGAGAAAAGAAAACAAAAATCTGTAATGTTTCTTCTAAAACCTCCATCAACTCCGAGGCTGTAAAAACACTAAGAAGCTAAGACAGAAGAGTAACTTGAGTAAAATGCAGCTTGCATTGAATTTCACAGAAGTTGTTACCAATAGTCTTAAATGTTCCTATGCAACAAAACTGGGTGCTAAATACAGTTACGTCTTCCTACACTATCATGAATAAGTGGCTTTAAACTTGGTATCTTAAGGAAAGGTGCTTCCGTGCTGGAAGGAATAATGAAATGGCTTATGAATAATCTCACAACACAGACAACCTTACAATGGGACTGTAATTTAAAAATGCAGTAAGATGTATAAATTATGTTGAGTTCATGTGGCAGAGTCCAACTGACAGCCGGCAGTCTGTCCATGCAGCACACTTGTTTGCAAATGTTACCACTGTACAGCTATAAAAAACAACTGTTGTACACACACAGTTCACGCACTTACCAAATGCTTGAAGTTTGCCAGAGTGGAAGTCATTCAAGAGACTCAGAAGTCCCCTTTCCATTTCCTGGACATCTGATACATCTGTGAGAAAAGAATGCTGGATTGGTGCTGCCTGTGCCCCTTTTGTTTCACCTCCTGGAGGTTTGGCTTTCTCTTTGATTATGCTAAAACAAAAAATTGAACAAAACAAATATTACTTTCTGCTTTCAATTTCACTGTAAATTTGAAATGTAAGGAAGTGTACATATGAGCTTTGAAAATTAAATGGGAAATACACAGTGTATATTTCAGTTACTGCTCTGAAGATGAAACGCTGGACCACCAGCTTTTAGCACCACAGCTAAAAAATAGACATCAGAAAACTTTTTACAAGTCTGAAACTCTTCTGTCACAGCCAATCTAAAAAACCTTTAGAATGTCTTGGCATTGCCAAGTTTCTGGCTCTCACTCCCTCTAAGTCTGCAAATGCCCCAAGCTTACCGTTTTAACTTTGGTTTTTGTACGGCAGGCTGTGGGGCAGGGTTGGAAAAGGCTGTACTTTTACTGACTGGCACTGAGCTTTTTTTGGAGTTAGCAACCTGAGCAGAGTGACTGGAAGATGATTTGGGGCTCCTCCTCTTGATCTTCCTTTCTTCCATTTCTTCCAATTTACTGCATCTAGACTAATGTCTTGTCCTTCATAGTGAAGAAAAGAAAGTGAGAAACATCCATTAACACTGGCATTCACAATAAAAGCAAATGGAAAGACAGCTCGTGGAAATGAAACTTCCTTCAGAGAAAGTTCCTTCAGAGATGAGCAGTCACTCATTTCTGCAAGAGAATCCAATTTTTAGGAGAAGCTGCCTGGCCTGCTTGATCAGCAGAAGGCGCAGGAATTAAAACCTCCATCAGCCAACAGATACCTTCAAATGATCTCAAGCATTGTGTCCCATGGATTACGGCTAGGAAACACCACGACTGCTCGAGCCCAGGGCAGGCAAAACAGTGACAAGTGCTGTGGCACAGCGATGCTGTGACCCATCCATGCCAAAGAACCTCCTCTGCTGTGGGGAAAACTCAGCCGGTGCTGAGTTATTGCTGTGACACAGCTGTTGTTGTTACTGCTGCTCCACACTTGTTATTACTATTACAGTATTACTATTGTTATTACTATTACAGCTGTTGGTGTCACACTTGTTGTTACTGCCCTGACACGCTTGTTGTGACTCCGACAGCTACCGCTACCGCCGGGCCCTGCCCGGCTCCGCTCCCACAGCCCACGCCGTGCGCGGTTACCGGGCGCCACCTCCTCGCTGGGCAAACGCCTCTGACACCCGCCACACCCCGCAGGCGGCCGAGGGCGCCGCGGGTACGACGACGTGACCCCCGGGCGCCATCGCGGATCCGCCGCCGCCTCCCGGGACGAGGAGACGCCTGCGCGCAGCACGGGCAGCCCCAGCCGTGTGCCGCCGCGTCACTACCGCGGAGGCTCGGGACGCGGGCGGTGGCCGGGAGCGGTAGGAAGACAATTGAGCCTCCCGGCCGGACCGCGGCCCCCCACCCGCGCCCCCAGCGGCGCGCAGGCCCCGCCCCCTACCTGAGGGAAGCCCCGCCCCCGGAGCGCGCGCGGACCCCCGCGGAAGCGGCCGGCAAGTCCCGACGCACGGATCACGTGAAGGCGGGGCGGCCCGGCTGCGCCGCGAGGTGCATTGTGGGAGTTCCGCCCCAAGCCACCCCCCCTCCCCCGCGGGCGGACTACAGCTCCCAGAGCCCCTCGCGGCGTGGGGCGTGGCTGTGTGCGGGCGTTCCATGGCAGTCATGGCCCAGGGTTTGTCCCGGAATATCTGATCCAAGTCCACACGTGTTAAAACACACAGGGAAAACCACCTCACTGCCGACCTGGTCCTTTTCCCAGCTGAGGCCGTGCGGTAGCGCTCTGCCTTCTCCCCATGCTCACTACATCTCCTGCCTGTAATTACACTCCAGCCACAACCCACTCGATACTGAATAGGCCTCAGCTGCTTTTGCTTTTTAGGACTTCAATGAGCACTGGGCACCTGAAATTAATGTTTTACACTGTATAGAAAATCAGAGTCGTTAGGGTTGGAAGGGACTTCTGGAGATCATCCAGTTCCACCCCAGTGCCGAGGCAGGGTCACCTAGAGCAGGTGACACAGGAACGCGTCCAGGTGGGGTTGGAGTGTCTGCAGAGAGGGAAACTCCGCGACCTCCCTGGGCAGCCTCCTCCAGTGCTCTGCCCTCCTCAGTGTAAGGAGGCTCTGTCTTGTGTTGAGGTGGAACTTCTTGCTTTACTTTGTGGAGCCTGATCCAGGGACCTGACTCATTTGTAGTCTCTGTTACCTGCGTTTATCAGCAAAAGTTTACACCAGTTGAACTGTGCTGATACAGGCGGTAACTGAGCCCGCCGGGAAATGATCCTCCGGTGTTGCAAGGCGTCGCTATCTCCAGATAGGGTCAGCAATAGGAATTCTCCCCAAGGGGACATGCTGGAAGAACTCAATGTATTCACATGGAGCTATATGGGCTAGGAATGCTGCCGGTGGAACAGCAAGTTCCAGACGACAAGAGGACATAGTATTAAGGTGAGCCAGGGCAAGTTTAGATTGGACATTAGGAGGAATTTCTTCACAGAAAGGGTGACTAGACATTGGAATGGGCTGCCTTGGAAGGCGGTGGAGTCCCCGTCCCTGGAGGTTGTAAAGGCGAGACTGGACAGGGCACTGAGTGCCATGGTCTGGTTGTCAAGGCAGTGTTCGGTCACAGGTTGAGCTCGATGATCTCAGAGGTGTTTACCAACCTCATTGTTTCTGTGATCCCGTAGCCCTGGAGGGTGAAGGCTGTGAGGAGAGCGGAGCGGTCGGCAGAGGGGCCGTCAGCCCCCGGCGGCAGCGCGGGCCATGCCCGGGGCACTCGGGGTCGTGTCGGGGACACCCGCAGTGCCCCGGGCGGGACGGCCGCCGGCAGTGCCGGTCCCCGCCCGCAGGGGGCAGCGCCTCCCCGCGCTCCAGGGCTTCTTTCCCGGCTCCGCAGCGCTCCCTGCCGAGGCACCGGAACGGGTCCATGGACAGGGAGGGCCCATCCTCATCCCGCGACACGTGTGCCCGAAACGGCTATCGTCCCAGCTAAACGAGGAACCCTGCTGCCACGCTGAGTTGAATGTAGCTCTCAGTGTCATTTCCGACCTGGATTTCAGTCCCGGGCCCTTGGCTTGCAGGAACGTAATTTTCAAGGCAGGCAGTATAATTAGCAGGGTGTGCCTACCTGGCCTGAGTAATTAATGAGTTCAGCCCCACCAAGTCTATTTCCTGGTGCTGTCGCTATTGCATTTCTGGTCATCACACCTCACCTCAGTGCTCACTGTCAGTCATGGCTTCGTGGACTGGAATGGCTGGCACACCTTTCCTACCTGTGGCTGGTTGCCTGAGCTGTTTTCCCCCCATGTGACAGTAGTTTGTGGCATAGAGAAATTAACTTATCAACTGTTTCCATAACTTGTCAGCTTGAATTTCTTAAACCTGCAATTTCTTACTTGAGAAGCATGTTGTTCATTACAGTATGTTTTGTGATGAAGACTCTCAGACATTATTCACACACCAGCTGTGAGGGGTTGTATAATGCACATCATCCACAGTGAAAACATTGACCAGAACCTTTACTGGTGTTTGCAAGTGTGTATGCAAGTGTAACTTCTCAGTATGAAGCTACCTCATGACTTAACAGGTGTGCAGCACCTAGGATGCATCCCTACCTCTGTCTAAACTGTCCATGATACCAAGAGAATGATTCTCCAGTCATACCCTGATACTGAACCTTCTTATGGACCTTGAATTAGACCTGAGGAGCTATTAAATAGCAGCATCTCATTGAGACTTGGATGGGATGTTACAGTTGTGAGACTCAGCGGCCACTTTGAGACCCAAAAGAAGAGATTGTCAAAGGGAGATTGCATTTCAAGTGATTCTCAGATGGATGACAGGGACCAAATGTCCACTGAAGGTCATCCTATAGTCACAGTTATTCCTTGCTGCAGGGCACAGTTTGGGTCTGAGGAGCTGGATCGGTTCTGATTCATTATGACCAGTGTTGTTGCAAGAGGTGTGTGATAGACCAGTGATACACTGACTGCTCACTTGTGGGAGCAAACAGCTAAGAGTGTTTGCATGTAAGCAACTGAGAAGAAAGAAATTAATCTTTGTAACGCTGGAGATGCATTACACAAAAAGGCAGTTGTACAAGACTTAAGGGACAGGTAGAGAAGCTGAAACGGTTGATTCTGTAATACAAAGGGCTTCTGATACCTGGTTTGGCATGTGTTATAGGGAAACAAGGGCTAGCAGAAGTCACACAGGCTGTGAGCCAGACACAAATTCTCAGTCACAGGGCTGCTCAAGTAGAATCCCGATTCGCACACATACATATATGTGTATGCATAAATATATAGGGGGCTACAAAAAGTGGACAAATTGAAACTTACAGGCAGATTTCTGCAGCCATTTGGGAAATTTGTATAGGATAAATACTGCTTTCTCCATGGCAACTTTAGAAATGTTTGCGTTCGTTCAGCTCATTGCTCACATGCTATATGAGCAAGTAAATGTACCTGCCTTGCAGTTGGTATATAGAGGTGTGGTTTGTTTTTCCCTGTGTGATTAAAGGTGTTCTGTTTGACAGTTTGGGTGGAAGGTGACTGAGTGTCCTTTGTTTCTACCAAAGCAGTTGAAATAAAATGACTGATGGTCTGTTTTTAAATAAAGGGGAAATGCTTCCATCACTAAGCAATTTTAAAATAAAATTACTTTCATATTCAGGAAGCAGTTGGATTCCACATTTAACCCTGCTTTACTTTAGTGTCTCAGTAGGAGGGATCAAATACTACAGAAAAGACAATCAGTTTTAGCATGAAGCAATATTTTGCTCCAAGTGCATTTCTTATCCCTGCACACTAGACCACATTAGAATTATTATTAAGGTGCCTCTGCTATTTTTGTATCTGATTTAGCAGAGCATACAAGGGCAGATAATTGGAAAACATCAGACTTTATGTTTTCATAGAGAAAGTAATTTTATAATGAATAATTAAATTCTTTTAAAAGACAATAGTAATTTAAGAACAAAGAATCAAAGGTAGTATGGTCTTGATTCGATACAAGAAATCCTATTGCAGATAACACTGTTGCCTAGAATCAAATTAAGTTTGAGGGAGGAAAAAAGCGTGTTTTGGACTATCTCTATCTGAGCTTTTGCATAATTTTGTGTTGTGATAATGATTCATGGTCCAGAAAAGGCTTTTTTCTTCTTTTAAAAGTCTTTTTTTCTGACAAGTCCACCATGCATTACAGTGGTAGCATTTGTATATACTTGTTGACTGAAATGCTCCAAGGATAACAGTATCTTAATGGCAACAATGTTATTGTTTAAGCAGCAAATTAAAAAGTTAATTGAATCTGATTTTATTTACATATATATTTCCTTACAAACTAGAGGCCCACCTTTGAAGATGCTTTGAAGAAGAACTTCAAAGAAGTTAAGTCTGTACTTTGTATTGAGATATGCATGCAAATAAAATCAGATTCTTCTTTCTGAAAATCCTATTCAGTTAACATGAGATGGCAAGTTGGTTCTAAAGGCTTCCAAGACAGTGATGAAAGCACTGGGTTCTTTAGCTTCTATAATTAATTTCAGATGGATTTCACAAGTTGGCACCTTGTACTCATGGAATCCTGATGTTGCTGTAGCATCACCTTCTGAAAAACAGCATGGTCTGGGACATACCTGTTCACAGGAAGAAAAGTATGTATTTCTGTGGATATTATTGTGAGGAGTAGCATAACAAGGTGTGTATGTATCTATCAGCCAGATAAATGTGCAGAACAAAGCAGCAAAGTTGAAATTATATATATAACTAATTACCACTAGATTAATACAGATGTAGAATTGCGTGGGTTAGGCACGTGTATTCTTTACAGATTGGTGATGGATATATCCTCAAGAAATGTGATGAAAATGTGTCAACATGTATACTCACATTGTATCTCTCTCTCCCCCCACTATCATTATGCTAAGTGAAGGAATATGATCATATATAAGTATTCAGACTTATGTATTATTACTGATCATTTTCCACATCTCTAGCGTGAATAGTCCATTGAAGTCAGTGCTGTTACACAAGAACAAGAAGTTTAAAACCTCCACCAGTATTGTCTGTTTATAAAATGTTCTGATTGCAAAAAATCAATACTTGATCAGACATTAAATACATGACCTGCTTAAGAACTGAACAAATCTCTTACCTGAATGTGGATGAAGAATAAACCACCTCCTTGGGGCAGCAGTATGGTGATTCAGGCACCTGGGACACAGTGATGAGGGAGGAAGGAGGGAGAACAGAAGGGGGTGGCTGAATCCCTTGGAAAGCAGCAGTCACCCCAAGAGCTGGGCCTCTAGGGCCCAAATGTCCCCCATCCCACTGCCCAGGAGTCCAGGAACCCCACTTCAGCTCAGCCCGGAGACTTCAATTCCTGCCTAAGCTAAGCATCTCCAACTCTCTCTTCAGCTTCTGGAACACCTGGAAAATTATTTTTAAAGCATGTTATTGATATATCCTATATATACTATCTATACTATAGGTAGTCTGGATTTGACATTCACAGTATCATGGAAGCAATAGTGGTTGGAAAGCACTTCTCGAGGTCATAGCGTCATGGGCTAACTCAGTTTGTAAGAGACATCATGAGGCCCAAGTTAAAGTAGGTCAACTGTGTGCACAGACCAGGTTCCTGGGTTTTATCAGCCTCTCTTGAAAAACTTCCAGGATGAAATCTACACCAATGTTCTCTAGCACAGCCTCCTCTTCAGAGCAGGGCTCCTGCCTCATCAGGTCAGCTGTGTCTTTGTCTGGCCAGGCCTGAAACCTTCAAGAATGGAGACTCTACAACCCCTGCAGACAATTTGTTCCTGTAGTGCATTACTGTCCTAGTGAAGAAGTTTTTCCTTATATAATTTTTAGTTGTTTAAAAATGTGCTGATATCCTGTATGTGTTCAGTAGATATAGAAGCTATTGTACAGTTACATTTACCTTCCTCTAAATATTTAAATATTTGTAATATGCATTAAGATCCCCAATGAAAAAGCATTTTAGAACTGTATTCTGGTTGTTTTAGCAATCCCAATACTCCAGCTGGAAGAAGTCTGTCATTGGCTCTGCTGGTACAACCAGTATTTTAGGTACAGTCCCAAACCTAATACAAATTTTCAGACTCTGTCAAGGATGTAAAACTAAGATTATCCATAAATGCAATGGTGGTTCCCTAGTGCTTAACCTGTTCACCTTTAGAATAATTTCAAAATGGTTTCCACAGTTTTAGATGTTGGCATGTTGTAAAAAGAGTAGGGTTTTCTGAAGGATAAGGATGATAGCTGATTTCCGTCTCACACCACTGTCTTGCTTGGACAATGCTTGTTTACATGCTAAAATACATTAGAATAAAATAATTCCATCTACATTATAATCAAATAATTTCATTTCACTAATTTTATAGTAAAAAAACCTTTTTCACAGGACTCAACCCATCGATAGACAAAAGATGTTCATGCAAAAGATGGTTTCTGATGTATATTATACAAGTAATATGTGGAAAGGATTGTTGGATTTTATTTAAGCTAAAATTGGTAACACCTGTTCTCAGCTGGCACCTGCTCTTTTCCCCTTTTAAATATTGAAGAATGTTTATGATTAATTTAGTACAACAAGATAGAACATGCAGCTCATATCACAAAGAACCAACGTGCATCCTTTGTTTTCTGTAGCCTGTTTTCTAAGCTGTTCAGTAATTTATCACAAGGGGATCGTAATGGAGTAAGACCTTGCAGGAGAAAAACCCCAGTAGTCTTAAGGTCACAATTAAAATAAAATACTTGCTCAGTTGTTTTAATAGTTTGGCTAAGTGCCTACAAAAATGGGTTTATTTTCTTTGCTGGTGTTTATACTTCGTGTCAGTAAGGAGAAACTATTATTCATATTGTCTCTATGAGATGCCACTGAACAGTATTACTAGTACAGAGTAACCCAGGCATGCCAGGGAAGGTTGAGTAAATAAAGTTTAACTTTTCAAAGCAATTTCAGCCTCACCTCCACTGTGGACAAACATAGGCTTGAGGACAATCACCTGTACACACGTCTGAATGTCATGGGCAAGAATCCCAATGGTGTGAGACTCTGTACAAACTCAGGGAGCAAATAAACACAATTCCTATCACACAAGCCATAAATTAGATGGATACAACACAAAAGAGGAAAAAAGAGGAAACTATTAGATAACCTGTATGTACATGATCCACTGTGTGAAAGGTCCTGCTGGCATCAAGGGCAATGACGAATGCATAGCTTACAGGAAAGAATGTGTAGGTGATTTTTTTGTTGGATCATTTGGCTTAAAAGAAAACTGATCAAACTTACCATTTTCTTTTTAAGCCACACAATACAAAACTATCTCAAATATGGGGGGTTGGGGTTGTTTTGTTTTAGTTTTTGTTTGTTTGTTTGTTTGTTTTCCTAATAGTAAACTCCATATCCAAAATTATAAGCCTCATTTGGAAACTTCAGCTCAGGAAAATCCAGTATTATTTCCAAGTGAGATCTGTGAAGATTATGCCTCCAAGAACTGTGAAGGCAAGCAGCTAGGTTTCCTTTATTGAATGTGCTAAGAGTATGAAATACAGCTCTCACAGTTACAGTTATAGAAATAAACTTATATTCTAGAAATATAAATCAGATTATTATCTTAATATCGAAGAAGAACTGTGAGTTATTTGCAGTCTGCAATTTTTCCTGGTCAGATTTGTAGTTGGCCTTGAGTCATTTTTCTGTGTTGTTTGGAAAATTGAATTCCCTTCCCCCTGTATAGCTTGGTGGCTTAGTACAAATACAACTGCTTCGATGTTTTAAGAGCATCCAGTGACTATTTTTTCCCAGGCTAGAAGATATATTGCTGAGAAGTTCCACTGACTAAATGTCTGTTCTCTGGAAACAGACATTGGAAAGCATGTTTGTAATTTCAGACTCTGTTTTGTTAGACATATACAAATGCAGAACTAAAAACAAATGCAAATCCATTCCCTAAAGAGAATAAGTGTACACAGAAATATCTTTATAGAAAACTGTTTCCAAGCAATGCAGACACTAAACAGTATTCTAAAGTTCTCTTTTTAACATGATTTTACTCCAGTAACTCTAATTAGCAAAGGAAATATTAAGCATCTGAAGCATTTTCCTTTGCATTGGAAATACTAAAGAGGAGTAGCAGCTAGAGTTCTCAGCTCCAAACAGGACAACTGTGACAGTGGGCACCATACTGATATAGAATAAAGAGGGCCTTTGGAGAAAATTGTTTGAGGCTTAAATATAAGCTTTTAAAATAAATCAGTGATGGAATACAGTGGGCATGTGAGCAGCACTGTTTCACTGAAGGCAATTGTATATAGACTAATAGTTAATTATAGTACGGTACAGTAGATATTTGTCAGACAAATTCTATTTTAAGGTTTCCTTAATAGTAATAGAATAGTGCGTTTAAATGATACTTCCTTTTAAGGTATAAGCCCCCCAAATATTTGGAAAGCATGGTAGGGAGTTACAGACATCAGTGAAAAATGACTGATTATATGCCTTCCATGTTTTGGTTGTGGATCACAATGATTGTGTTAGTATTCAAAACTGCAGTTGCAGCTGTCATTAAATTCGAAGCACAGAAAAACTGACACAGCATAGAGACAAACTGGAATCATTGTAACATTGTTTCTTTGGTTTTGTTTGGGTTTTATTTCTTTTTTTTCTGTGTATGTAGAACCAGGGATTAAATATTCACACTTCTGGAAAGAGACCACAAGGGTGAATCCTGGAAGGAAGCTAAATATAATCAACTTTTTCTTCCTTCTTAAGAAGCTATTCCTGAAATTCTTCACACTTTCTTTCACCTCGTTTCTAAGAAAAACTAAACAGAACTTCTCTAGCTGGATTTCACTGTATTTAAAACTTGATTCCTATGCTATTAAGCAAAGAATTAATATTTTTTTCTTGAACTAAAAAATTATTTTGCTAGAAATTACTAATACTGGGCATGTTCATAGACCTCTAAGGAATGTGTACTCTGCCAAATCTGAAAACACTTGGAAGAGAAAGAAGGTTTATCTTGCATACTGTGCTACATTTTTTTTACTGATTTATGAACAAGACACTGATGCTTAGCTTGTATAGTTTGTTGGGTCCATGCAGTGAAATAAACACAGCTGCATTTATTATAGCGATTGCATAATCACATATTTGGTACTCCCAAACTTCTGGGAATATTCAAAGAGTAGTATGTGCTAAAAATCCTAATTTCCTTTACCCTCTCTGTTACTCTCAATTTATTTTATATTTAATGTAAAGATTTTGTTTGTGTAAGTTAGATATTTTAGTAGTAATGATTCTGCAATGACAGTCATTTAGATCATTTGCACCAGTTGTACAGAGTGGTACTGCCATTGCACAGTGCATAGAAAATACAAAGGTGCCACTTGTCACAAGTATTGCTTTGAGTGATCCTCAGCTCAGCTACTCCATGTAGCATACACTTTACTACTCAGTGTAATTTCTAGATACCCATAATACCATCCATCTTTCAAATGATTATTTTGGAATATGAATATATTTTAATCTACTTTATTAGCAATATGCCAGTCTTGGAGACTGACTTTTTATATAAACAAAAACACCAAGTTTTTCAGCACAAACACATTGTGTCTCATCACAAGCAGTCACCAGGTAGATGAAATTATGCAAAGGAAAATAAACAAGACAGCAAGAGACCTTTAATGATCTACCACGGTGACAAAGTCTTCCCAAATGAATATTTAGGAAGAAAAACAAAAAGATTTTTTCTGGCATCCTGTAAATATCCAGAACATGGGTAGTATGCTAAATATATTTAGGAAATATTTTGTTGAGGTTTTTTTAAAATCTGAAAATGGAGAGGGGGGGTTTAGACAGTGGTGGACTCACAGATTTCTGCACACACACCCCCACTATAATTTCACCAGTGACTGTTTCATCCATGGTGGAGGTCCCAGGGATAAGCCATGCTCACTCACAAGGAAGAGAATGGGGAAATCTGTGCTGGTTGATAGAAGGTTCCTCATGCCCTGCGTTTTTTCAGTGACCAAACTCCGCATTTTATTTATGAGGCAGAAACTGCTGCAACTATCAAAAGTCATTAATGACTGACTGGCATACCATCTATTTGTGTTCAAAACTGAAATGAAACAGGGTGGCATATTTTAAAAAAAAGTTATACGTATAGTTTAAAGAAATACTTTGCTGTAGCTGTAGTCCCTTTTGGTGGGAGGCTAATACCTAAGGAGAAATTCAGTTCTGCTTTGGTGACCAGCACAGTCTGCATGTCTGGGATGCAATTAAGAGGCTTTTGTCCATTGGATGTATTGTTTACCCTGAGTCCTGAGGCATTCATTTGAGAAGATAATCAGCTTTGTTAAAAGAATACAATTTCGTCTTGTTTGATGGAATGTTTTTTCAAACTGTTTTGGATTTTTTTGTTACAATATTTAGTTAGTGAATCAAAATGTAAACTGTGTAATTGCTTCAAAGGAGACCAAATATAATACAATTAGAGAAGACATAAATGTGGTCAGTCTCCCAGATAAATAAAAATTATATACAGAACTTACACAAGCTTTTGACATGATCTGTTTTCACTAAAGCTAAGGACAGCAGCAAAAGACTTTGGTCAGCATTTATGAAATCCCCATATGTTTATTCTGATTTTCAGCTGATAATTCCTCCAGCCCTTGTTTTTGCAGATAAAGGTTTTCTTGCACAAGTAATGACATCCATATTCCTGTTGTACAGTCACTTGCTGTTTGCATACATGTAGCTTTGTAACTCAGAAATAATGAATAGTTATACATGACTTAGATTAGATATAAGGAAGAATTTTTTCATGGTGAGGATGCTGGGGCACTGGAACAGGTAGCCCAGAGAAGCTGTGGATGCCCCATCCCCTGAAGTGGTGAAGGTCAGGGTGGAGAAACCTGGTCTAATGGAAAGTGTTTCCACTTTATCAATGAAAATAATATAGCAGAGGTTTTTCTGCTGTGGAGGAAGTGGAAGTGCAAAATGCACTTTGTTAGGAGACAGAAATGCCTCTACCAAATGAAGAAAGTTAGTATGGCAACTCCGGGAGTACTATTATTGACCCATTGAGATAATTTCTCAGCAACCTGGTTTCTCTTTAGGGAGATATAGTTAGGGATTGCTTCCATTTTCCAAGAATTGGAGTTTGAAAGGCAGGTTGTCTCTGAATTCCACACAACCATGGTGACTGGCAGTCTTTGTTTTGCACTCTACTCAATTGAACACCAGGACCAAAAACCTCTGATGATCTGAAGGGTCTAGATGGAATTCTGGAGAGGCTGTTATGCTGTAGTTGTATTTTCCTAGGCTCCATGATCTCTTGCATGTGTTTCTATTCACAGTCTTGTTTGCCTCCACTGTTCAGCTTCCCTGAGAATGATCCAACATAGTGCTGTGTCTCGAAGTGCAAAGGATACATTTTCCTGCAATTTTTTCCCAGTATGTCAGCTGCCTCTTTTTATGCAGCAGAGATGAAGCTGTTCTACACTGATGACTTCAGATGCTTGCAGAGTAAGCTTCAGAGCATGCATCTGTGAGCAGGAATGGAAGGAAGGAAGCAGGGGTGGGAGAGCTCCTCTTTTAGAGGCAAAGAGCTGTTACATGTTGGTGTGCAGTTGAATCATATCCTCAGGCCATCACGACTACCACTTCCTCCATGGTGTCATTCCCACTGCAGTTCGCTTTGATTGTTCCATTGCACCACTAGTAGCATGGCTTTTATCCAAAGACAACTCTGTATAGATAGAAAAATGAGAAAGGGTTTGAGAGGTTATAGGCTGGCTGAACACAGCGTGCTGACTCTCACACTTGTGTAGACAGGCAGAGAGCTGTAGCTCAGAAAAGCTCGGGCCAGCTAAGCAGAACAACCCAAGGTCTAAACCACAAGCTGGGCAGACTTGAAGAAAAAGTTCCAGCTCAATGTTAGGACTGAGAAAAGGGAAAATATCACTGGGACTGGTGCAACAAACCACTAACTTGTAAGAGAGTGCTCAAGAAAATACTGAACTCATCTACCTTGAAAATGTGACTACATCTACTCAGTTCTTTGAATAACAGGGATGAAGGTGTTGGAATTACATTACTGCCTTTGTTTAATGTTGACATTAACATGGTGAAGAAAATCAGAAAGAAGTACTGCAGAATGAAATAGAAAATGCAGCTCAGTTCCAGGCTTCATGTAGGTACGTGATCGGGGGATATGCCAGACAAGGAGAGCTTGGGGTTCACAAAAGTTGGAAATGATTAATGTTCAGGGAAACAGAACCTTGTAAGTAACCTGTGTCAGAGAGAAACCTGTCATCATCAGAGAAGTTCTGCTATTAGTTTTAAAAGAATACCCACAAGATTCCTTTCCTGAACAAAGAAGGTCTTTTGGGCCATGCTGGGTATGAACTCAAGCTCACAAAAATACCAGTTCCTGATATTGGTAAGCTGGAAGAAAAGTAAGGATTGAATAGTCAGGCAAAGGTGATCTATGGCCTAATGTAGTAGTGTAGAAGTTCAGAGAAACCCAGCAAAACAGCTATGATTTTTTTAGTCATTTTAGTAATTTTTAGTAATTAATTTTATAATTTGATATTTATATAATGCACAAGAAGTATGTAGTTATGAGGGACAGAAAAAATTCTGGTGCCATTTGACTTTCTTGAGAGTCATATCTACTCCCATTTGTTGCCTGTCTTATGCAGGTTTCCTTAAAAAAGGTTTTCTACTAAGACAAATTAACTACATGATGATTAAAGAGTCCAGTGACCCAGTAAGATTGAAAGCATCCACATACTTTTGGTTAACCAAGAAAGAATAAAATGTCAGAACTTTTCTTGCAGAATTGTCTCTGTTCTAAGTTTACACCAAACTTCTACAGCTTGACAGCTAAAGTCAGTATAAAGTGCATAAGCTGGCTATGTGTCCAGGAAATTGAGCTTGCTTTCTCCACTACAAACAAGAGCTCATTAGAGCTGCTCTGAGAGTGACCAAGAAATGTCCTCCTCCATCTCTACAAGTTACATTGTTATGTCTGCTTATTCATTTTGGTTGGGTTTTCCTAGCCTACACAGGCAAATAGCTTCAATCTGTGGGCTAAAATATAATGGATGAGCTTGGTGATCCCAGCTGACTGCGTCTAAACTACCTTCTTGGCACAAAAGTACAATTTCAGGCAGAGCTGCCTGAAGTCTCATGGTTGACCATGGGGCTTTGGTACTACTGCTCACCACTTGTTTCTGAGAGCCCAAAAGGATTGCAGAAGCAAGGCGAGGGAAGAGCAATGGTCATTCTGCAGGGGGTGATGAGTAAGTCCCACAAGACTTTTCTTCTGTTTTTTGAAGCAGAACATGAAAGTTATTAGGTCTTTAATTTAGTAATTTAACTTGAGGCTTAAAATGCTGAAGGATGAAAGCTACAATTCAGACATAATGAACTTTCCAGTGAAGTCAAGCTTTGATTAAAAATGCAATAAATATTGGCTTGAAATATTTAGTGGAGCCTCTGCTGTCCTTTTGTCTACCTTTCTCCTTTGTCTCTCATTTCTCTATGCTCTGTTCATCTTCTGAGAGGATCTCCCACTCCTGACTGCGGGTATTTGGAGGTGTGAGACCCAGAACACCGGGTCACAGCTCTGCCAGGCCTAGCTGTGCAAGTGAAAGTGACTGCTGCCCACTGAGCTCACAGTCCTTCTTCTCCAGTGGATGCAGCTACATGGAAAGCAGCCTCTTGCTCCCACCAGTTACACAACACAATTGCCAGAAACTGCACTGTGTGAGTACACAGGGTCATGATGAGCTCACCCAAGGGCAGGGATGGCTCACCTGAGGGCAGTGTCCTGCCAGACAGCAGGGAGAGCACCGGGTCTGGCACCTGCCAGCCAGTGGTGTCTGCCTTGAGTCAGTGTCCCCCTGGACCTGCAGGAGTATTTAAAAGGGTCAGGAACATCCTTGCAGCTCTGCCAGAAGAGGAAACATTTTCCAGTTATAACCTCTGGAAACAGACAATGTGCGCAGCTACCTGAGGGAGACGGGGTGTCCCTAAGAAAGTCTGCACTTTGCTGAATGTAGAAATTATAAATGCTTCCTCTTCAGCATGATGAATACTTTAAATCTCCAACTTTGTAAGTATTTAAGCTTTGCTTTCTTTCCTATGTCCCTTCCTTTAGCACAGAAAAAACAAGCTTTGAGACCAACCTTTACTGGTTTCAGTTAACCAATCTTCACATTTCAGTCATTCAATATTTACATTTTTTATACTTGTTTTCTTTTCTGAGTATTCCATGTGGTAACAACCCATCCCAGAAAAACCAACGATATAAATTAATGAGAAAAAAAGTATTGTTCTGAAATAAACACAGACTCTGAATATTTCAAAAACATCACTGCATTTAAAATTCAGATTTATTTCTTAACTTGGTTTAACTGGCAGTCCTAAAAACACCTTATTTTTTATGATACATTATTCCCACCAGAAGTATTCAAGCTGTCACAGTAGTTTATTTTACAGTTTGCAAACATACAAACCAGTGAAATAGGTAGACTTCATTAGCAGTGAAATCCCATTCACTCACAGTAGCTAAAGCTCTTTACTGCATTTAGGTGTTGTCTAAAGCTTTGATTTCTGATTCTCCCTGTGCTCAGATCTGTTCTAAGTACCATTTCCTGCCTACAGATAAGAACATGCAAAAATATTTGCAATATCAGGATGTGATCTGCATTTTCAGGAAAAAAAAAGACTGGTAATTGTGCCTATTTGAAAGTACCTGTTACTAAACTTAGAAATTAGTGACCTCCAATCAAACAAACACACCCTGGCAGAGGTGTTGCTGTGGGTTCTTTTCAGCTGACACCTGAACTGACCCCTTTGCTCTCTTTCTTCCTACTGTGTTTTATATTGAAGTCCAGCTCATTCATGGTACTCCTGTAGTTTAAACAAAACATACAAAGAATCACTCCTCTCCCTTCAAACATGCCAGTGAACGGGACGCATTTTTTATCAAACAACTACCCCAAACAAACATGTCTAAGAATTAATGAAGACATTACATCCCAAAATAAAACCAGGAGAGTTCCATATGACAAAATTACTGCTTCCCATCCTCTGATAATCAATTCTGACAGCTTCCCCATTGCAAAACTATTTCTTTGGATTCCTTATGTGTTTAAACTCCTGATTAAACACCATTTTGCCCGTTTGCACCACGTTCTTCTCATCAGTTTCTATAAATATTGCACACGTGCACTCAGTGGTACTGTCTGTAACACAAAACCAGTGGGAGCATTCCAAGCTGCAGTTATCCATTGGTAACCTGTTTGGACAGAGGTGTTAAGAAAGGAGGCTTTGTTCTTTATTTTTTTAACACTAGATGGCATTGCTTCCTACCCCCGCCCCCCAGGGAAAACTTGAAGACGAATCTTGCCTTGATTAATGTAAGAGAAGAACTAGTGACTTGCAAGTTTTGCTCTGACTATCACCCTTACAAGCATTTCCTGTAAATCTTAACTCTCGAGTGTCCCACCAAGCCTTTGGTTTGTATTCCTCTGCCTGCAGGCCCCATACTTCTCCATGCACCAAGGAATTTCTGAAACACTACTGGTAGAACGGTTTTCTTCAGGTTTCCTTTAAGTAACGAATGCTAAAGCTATGGATGATGCATACTATAATGCAGAATATTTTGCTACACAAACTGTGTGACCTCAAGATGCTAATGAACGAGGATACCTCCCTGGACCTTTCCCTCTCCAGCTGATTTTCTTTCTTTCATCAAATATATTCAGCTGCAGCAGGAGCCAGAACAAGCTATGAGGCAGGAAGAAACTATACAACCACTTTTCCCCAGGGCCCTTTCCCACAAGAAGAGAGGGATTGGGTTCCTCTCTTTATCATATAGCAGGAGCCAGAGCCAGTAGGGCATTGTCCAATTAAAATTAAATAGCAGCTGTTGACAGTTGCTTGTGGGCTAAATTGGTTCTGTGGGGAATAGCTCATTAGAGCCGTCATCTCCATCAAGAGCTGATTGTGTCCTACGCGGGCAAAGCGCGGGGACTTCTAAGGCTGGAACCTGCCTTCGGTCCCCGCCGGCCTTATGTGCAACGTTCGGTGCTGCCACACTCGATGTCATGGGCCAGGCTTTGCTTCTCCTACCTTAGTGTCAATCTTACTAAAAATTAACCACAGAGAACACGCCGTTCCCAGACAGGCTGCTCTTCTTCCCCTGCCCTGGAGCAGCATCTCTGGCCTGACCCGCAGCACGGCAGGGGAAAGGGCTGAGGCGAGACGTGCTCCCTCTCTTGCTTGGCCCCCTTCGCCGAGCAGAGGCGGCCGGACGGGCTGGCTTCTCCCTGGGGAATCCCGCTGGACCAAGCGCCGCCGGGCCCGGCCGGGAGCAGCTACCTTGGCTAGCCGGGAAGGGTGAGGCTCCAGTTCGGGGAGCTACAGGTAGGCGGCGGCCTCCTACTTTCCCAGGTTCGTGGAGGTTGTTTTTTTTCCTCCCCGCTCCTTTCCCTCCTCCTCTTTTTCCAGCTCTCGCTTTCCGGGTTGGGAGTTTGGTGCGTTCAGAAAAGTGCCTGCAACGGCGCGGGGTTCCCCAGGTGGAGCTGGTCCGGGCTTTCTCTCCCCTCCTCCTCTGGCTGGCTTTCCTCCTTTGTGGCCGCATCCAGGGCGCTTCAGTCCCCCTCCCACGCTTCCTCTTTCCCTCCCTCCCCGCCTCATCCTCACTTCGGGGAGAGAAAGCCGGGCTCTTTCCTGTCTCCCGGCCGGCCCGGGCTCTCACCGCGCCCGCCGTGCGGCGGGGCTCCGCTCCTTTCCCCCTTCTCTCCCCTCCCATCCCCTCCCCTCCCTCCTCCCGGGGCCGCTCCCGCCTCCGGGGGCCACTCCCGCACATGGGCACCGCGCGGGGCTCCCCCTGCGCCCCGGCGGCGGCGGCGGCTCCCCCCCAGCCCCGCAGCGCCTAGCCCGGCCGCCCTCCCTCCCGCCCCGATTCATTTGTTGTTGTGCTGTTCTCTCTCTCTCCCTCCCTCTCCTCTCTCTGAACTTTTGTCACCGCGGCCGCTGCGCGGATGAAGACTTTTGGCGCCGGAGACGCCTAGCTCTCCCCGCCAGCCCTGCCGCTGCCGTGCCCCGCGCTGCCCCCCGGCCGCGATGCCGTTCCCCCTGCGGACCCTGGAGCCGCTGAAGCTGTGCAGGTTGGAAGAGGCCGGCGGGGATGGCGCGGAGCGGGGCGGCCCGGCGCCGGGGGACCACGCCGGGGCGGCGGAGGTGGGCGGCGGGCGCCGCCGCGGTGCGGTGCCGCTCTTCGGGACGCTGGAGCAGGTCAGCTCGTACGCGCTGGTGTCGCTGCTGATGCAGCTCTCCGACCTCTCCCGCTGCGCCGGCGACATCTTCGGCGGGATCCTCAGCGAGGCGGACTCCCTGTGCCACCGCAACGCCCGGCTCCAGCGCCGCCTCGGCGCCCTGGAGGAGCTCCTCGCCCGCCTGGACCACCGCAAAGTCAAGATCCGTGAGTACCGCCTTTCCCCGGCGCTGCGAGCTCGACCGGGACGCTGGCGGGGCGGCTCGGGGAGCAGCGGCCGGAGGGCGGCCGCCCGGTGGCGCGGGGCTGTTGGCGCGGCAGGCTGGGCTCTAGAGTGTGATTTATTTAAAAACAAACGAAAGGAAAGAGGGAAACTTCAGCATCCCCGTCTCTCTTTTTCCGTGCTCAGGGGCGGCGGCCGCCGCCGGTCGGTCCCCGCCGGTGCCCACGGGCTGTGGCGCGGCGCCGCTCATCCCCCTCCGGGACACCCCGGCCCCAGGCTCTGTCCCGGTGGTTCCGGCCCTGGACGTCGCCGGCCCGTGCGGGAGGAGCGGTGTCAGCGTGCGGGACTGGTGGCTGCGGGTGTTTCCCCGGCGCTTCTGTGCGGCGGAACCCTCGCTCGCCGGGGAGAACGTGCGTGTCCGCAGGGCGGGCAGCAGGCCGGCCGGGGGCGGGGGCCGCCGGCACCGGGAGCTGAGAGCGCTGTGATCCCGGAGGAGTTTTTTTATGTGTTTGTGCCGGCTTTGCGCTAGACTTGGGATCAGCCGAGCTTCTGACAGTTCAGCCCCCATGCCTGATTAATTCTTTTGTATGTGCATGGAAAGACCTCAGTGAACAGAAACCTGGATGTATTTTGCAGCTGGTTTTCTGTCTCTCGGTTCTCTCCAGCTTCTGTTCTTTGTGCAGAGCTGATCTCAAACTTGAAATTTCAACTTCATAAGGAGCCCAGGCAGCAAGAT
Organism: Cyanoderma ruficeps; assembly: GCA_008694505.1. NCBI lineage: Eukaryota > Metazoa > Chordata > Aves > Passeriformes > Timaliidae > Cyanoderma > Cyanoderma ruficeps. Next base: position 38,084,597 of record VZDJ01007749.1, on the reverse strand, counting down.
GCAGATTCGGCCTCAGATTCCTGAGTAGTGGCAGCATGGGGAGGCTGTTCTTAGGTTTCTTTCAGAGCCTGTAAAGTTGGCTGTTGAAGTGACTAATTGTACACTTACATAGAGCTATAGGAAAAGGTGGTTGTTTTTTTTTTTTCCTGGGCTTGGTCCAACTCTGGAGAAAGGATGCCGTAATAATTGCATCTGATACGTGAAGTTTTGTTTATGCGTGACCAAACTCCCCACAGACAATGTGGGAGATGGCTTGCAACATCAGCTCAGCTTTCTCAATGTGCTGGAAACATTCAGGAACCCAGAGAACAGTGTTGCAACTTTTGTGGCAGCTGTATAAGGTGTAAGCCCGGCCTAAATAGGGTTGTTGCTCAGACACCACAGACAGTTTTCTTTTAAATGGAAGTAGAAGGCTTACTTTCTATATGGCACACTTATGAGCAAAATTGATAAGGAAGGCCTTTTGGAAATAAGATTTAAAGGGTACGAACCCTGTATGGATAACTTACCTGTTCCATTGCAGAATTATTCCTTATGGTATACTCGAGTATGTGATTTCTCTGAAGGAGAGCACCTTTGTCATCCATACCAAACCTTGTGGTTTTTAAGTGTGAGGCTGAAGTTTTGTGCTAACAAGCTTTACTTTTTCAGGGGTTTTATAACTGAATGATAAACTGAAGCACCATTTCTTCCTCACCAAAACAAGTATAACCTTTTCTGCCAATATAGTTATGTTAATTTGGTGTGGTATGGTGCTGTCACACTTGAAATGCCAGTGTGTTATTACTGGGGTTACCTGCAGCATAGTGGTGTATTAAATTGATTGCCTGATAGGAAGCAGTATTTATTTATCTCAGTTTAACTAGGATGCTAATGATTACCATACACTGATGCAATGTATATAGGCAAGGCTGAAATAAGGCTGTGCAAACCCTGAAATTCTTTCTATGTGTCAGACTCTTAGTGATTGTATTCTTTCTTAGTCATCCTTTTGCACAAATTATATATTCATGAATTTTTGTTGTTGTTGTTATAACTCAGTTCTTTGGGCTAAGCCTGTTATTGCTTTTTATTTGACGGTCTTTGCTGTTGTCATTGTGATGCCTAAAACTGGATACAATTCTTATGTTTGGCTTTCTCTGTTTGGTTTTAAATTCTTTGCTAAATGGCATCTTTGCTGTTCATTCAGTTTTGCTGCTTGAAGTCTCACTGCTGCTGCTGCTATATTCATTTTTCAAAGATCTCATTCATTTAAGTCTTAAGAGAATTAAGGATTATTTCATTCTATTTTTTTGTCTGGTAGTTGTTGTTGTTTGTTGGTTTGGGGGGGGTTGTTTTTGTTTTGTTTGTAAAGGAAGGTTATTTTATTTACCTATTCAGTCCCTAGGAACTGATGTGTAGGCTGAGCATATTGACATGAAGTTGCACATAAAGCCATGACAGTTCTTATAGGCTTTCTAGATACTGCAGTCTGGTCAAGGAGATCAGGTAGGATGCTCAGTTGCAGTTAGTCATGAACATCTCTGTAATACAAGCCATCCAGACTTGTCTGCAAATTTAACCACATTCCTGACATTAAAGGGTAGTATATGGAAAAGAGAGAGAACGGTTTAATAATGCTGTCTTTATTTGGGAACAACAACAAGGGGGATTTTTCCTTCCAATTTTTGAAGCCTGATAGAGAAAGCTGTTTGCTGGTGCAGGACTGTAGGAATAACAAGAATTGTATAGTTGCTTTCCCATTTACTAGATTTTTACTAATCATAAACCTTTTCTTGTGAGGCAGATATTGTAAACTACTGCACCTTTTGTGGAGCACAAGTACACACACAGCTGCAGCATGACATTGTGTCAGATGACTTAAGTAATTTGCTCTTGCATTCAGGATGAGGGAATAGGACACTGTACACCTGCCTTTAAAATTGTGGGTAATTTCTACTTGAATAAATGGCTTTTGTGCTCTTTGTGGGGTCCAGACAATAATTTCCTCTTGCAACTAAAGGTCCCAGAAAAACATTTGAGATCCCAGCATGATGTTGAATGGGAAGGACCAGAAGAGGACTAGAAAACTTCAAATCTGGGTTACAACCACTTTTTGGGAAGTAGCTGCAGACTGGCAGCTGGCAGAAGATATGCTGTGTGTGTCCATGGTGCTTGGGAAAGTACATACTTTAAAATATTGGTGTGGCTTTTTTTTAGGTTTATTTTTACCCTATCATACTTTTGTTTCAAAGTGAAGTTTGCACGCAGTACCCTGATAACAGGGGTTCATCAGTGTTTGCTCCTCACTGAGCATGGGCGGGGTGTGAGGGAGGGAAAGCAGGCAGAACAAAGCTCTTCAACTTCAGTTAGTCACTCTGCAGTCATTGACTGTGCTTGCTGGTCTGTCTGTACAGTGTGTCCTTGTGTATATGTGGGATCCATATGCTCCTAGATCTGGATATTAGAGTATGGATAGGTAAATGTGTCTGAGGTGATCTCTGATGTTCCTCTATTGTTACATACTCCCCGGTATTCTGTAGTGAATCCATGAATTCGAGGACATCCATTCACTGCTCCAGATGGGAGAGAACTTTCTGATATGGCAAACTGGCTAAGGATGTGCTGTGGTGCAGTAGGTGCTCTGTCTCTGCAACCCTTACTAGGGGTGAACTTCCCCTTGTTAGAATTCTGCCATGCCCTTCAGCTGGGAGACCTTCCTTCCAAGGGTTTTGTACTGGTGTGCCACACATACTTGGAGAGTTTGATTTCATGTCTGCTTCAGGACTCTGAAGGTAGCTTTCAGATGTACAGTCTTGGCGATGGTTGAGTTTTCAGGGGGTCACTAGAATGACTTTGCTTTGTCTGGTTTAGTTTAGCTCTCTTTAACTTTTTGTTTAGAGTGGTAGAGAAGTTTCTCGTTATATCCCTCCCAGCTGAGAAACTTGTGCTTGACTCGATTTCAATACAAGGCTATTTTTAAGACCAATTATTAAAATACTTTCCTGACATGTATTTGAGCTTTGCATAATGAGCAGGATATTGTGCCACAAGAAGGGACATCAAAATATGATGAGACATGGCCTTATGGGCTGATGACTGTTGTATAACTCATGGTGATGGGCGGCACTAATGGCTCAAGGTGGTTTATAAAATTCAAGTGTAATATGTAGTACTTGTGACCTTAGTTCGGCTGCACTAGCCACGTCTAGAGAATTAATTAGATTCAGTACTTTTCTTAACAGTCTTTCATCAGGTTTTCATTAAGCTTATGTGTGTTGCTGTTTTTGCATGATGTTTTGTCATACATTTCCAGCATCCAGCTGCCATAATGTGTTTTACACCACGGGACTTGCCTAGCAGCTTTTGGTTTTCTAGCAGCGTGCATCTGTAGCTGTGACCTACCATCAGGTGATGTAGTTTTTCGTCACTTTTGGTTCTTAAACATCAGGGTGGGTGAGGACGAGTGGCTCTGGGAATTGATCGGAGCTCATCAAAAGGCATATGATGGCTGTAGAGAAATCTTGCATGAATTACAAGGCCGGCTCTTGGGAAATGCTGTGGGGCCTTAAACAGTCATTGTTTTTGTAGGGCATGAAGAAGGACATTTTTTCCATTAATATTTGTCTTCTGCCATCTGCTGTTATTTATGCAAAAAATGTTATTGCTGTTCTTTTCTGTAAATCCCAGTGATTTGACAGTCTGGAAGGCTGTCCCCTCTTCTCTGCTATTTATTTTGAAGTCTTTCTGAAGAGATGACTTGTGTGCAATGCTGGGAGGTTAACCTAATGACAACTTCTGGTTCGGTGTCTCCACTGGCAGGATGGGGTTTGGCCAGTTGCACCTCCTCTTTTAACAAGAAGAAACCGATTCTGTGGGAGGGAGGAAATGCTACCTCCTAATTAGTGTTGCTTAAAATCCTTTAAGTGTTTGATTTTAAAGGCACAGCATAATAATTTGATTTTGATGTGTAATGTCTATGCATGCATATGTATGTTTCTCTCTTTTTTTATTTTTTCCCCCTCCAAGTTTAAGCACATTCATGCAAGAGAGCTGGGGGTGTGGGGAGTATGGCTTTCCATTTGTCTGCATGATGGAAGGACAATCCAGTTTACACTTCATCTCCTGCTATTTTGTTTAGTAAGTATTTTCCACTCTTTGTGTGCAAGGCAGTACTGGAGCACATTTCCTGCTTTAGCTGAACAGGAAGCTTTATTCAGCTTATTCCTAGGGAAACCCCTCCTCCATCCCAAGCCACCAAAAGTGAGCATTATTTGAGACAGTATCAGCAGTAGGCAGGAGATGAAGGGGCTGGCTGGCTTTCTGTAGTTTCTGGTGTAAGGACAGAGAATACAAGATATTCATCATCTTGCAGCAACAAGAAGAAACCTTCTTTAGAAAAAGGTTTAGGGATTAAAAAAAGTAAAACAACACACACCCCCACAAAAGAAAACAAAACACACCACAACCAAAATCCCCAAACTAACCACCAAAACCACAGTGTGCTCATGAGAAAGCTTTGGTGAGAAAAGACAGGCTTTTAGGTGAAGAACTCTGTTCTAGCACTATTTGGGATCTACAGTTCATCCATGATTACAGATGCTTGAGGTGACTGCACAGTGGTACTTCTCTCTGTTGCTGTGCAATACGAAGATTCAACAGCAAAGTTCAACCATGTTAAACAGTTAATTCCTAAGTTCCCCCTGGGAAAGAAAAGAAGAAATTTTCTCTTTAACCCTGTTGTAATTATTCAGTTTGCTGCTCAGAAGCAATATAACTCTTGTTTTATTTAGCTAGTGCAAGACTAATTATCTGTGGAAATTCAACCTGGTCCAAAGGAGATTTCGTTTGAAATAAGCAGGAAGAAAGTCTGAGTTAGAAAAAGATTTCCCATGGGGATGGTGGGCCAAGTCGTTGTCCTGCTGAGTGGCAAAGCTCCAGCTGAATTCAGTTTGATGAGGGTTTGGCTTGCTGTTCTGAAAACAGTTGACACTCTTTGGCTGAAGTGTAGAGCTGCTTTGTACAGTGCTTGGAACCTATTATACACTACCTACGAACATTTATTTCCGTAGAACTTATGACTGGCTTGATCATTCAGGAAAACAGTGTTTAGGAGAGGTAGTTAATGAATTAAACATACTTGTATTTAGTTGTTTTCAATTAGGATCTATTTTGAAGGTTGATAGATATTTTAGGATGCACTAAAATGCCCTTAGAAGTTTCTCTTCCTGTTGGTATTGGCACAGTCTCATATTGGTTGAGTGCAAGCTAGTAATCTTGGTCTTGTGGGCTTCTCTCTAAGCTAATATGAATCTCCTGCAGAAGAATAATTTTTTTGGATGAGCCTATTAACAAACATAAAACATCACAGTAGAAAGCCACTGAAATTCCTTAAACCCTCTGTCCTGGAATCTAAAGCAGCCTCTAATCAACAGAAAGTGGGATCAGGCTTTCAAGGGGGCTTGGGAGCAGCTTATCCCGCACATGCTTAGTGTTTCCTGCATCTTCCACTGAAGTGTTTGGTGCTAGCTGCCCTCAGCCATGCAGTACTTCATTTAATGTTGCCCAGGCCAGATTCACTGTGGTAATTCCTGGCCTTTTCCTGTGTTTCTGGGTGAAGGAGCAGCAATTTCCCTTTCCTCATCTTCCTTTTTTTTCGCCTGCATGCTCAAATAAATGATAAAATAAATGATGGCATATTCTTTGCTTCCTGTGGTAACAGGATATCCAGAGCATTGGTGCAGCAGAAACAGAAAGGGGGATTGGGAAATAGGAGGAATTAAAAGACACACATTGAAAGCTTGGCAATTATGCAAAGCCCCAGTTTCTTTTGTAGTCCTAAACTAGCTATCAGCAGGCGAGATCAAAGCTGTCCACCCTAACAGTTAACAAGATCAATTAAACATGCTAATTAAATGTTGTTCTTGGCTGTAGGTTGGATAGGAAACCTGCTGGTTGGATGGCAGTCTCCAGAAAGCCTGGATGTCATGCCACTTAAGAGACTAGAAGAAAATATTTTGCTACCTGTGGGTTTAGCACAGATTAATGTGGGTGGACTTTGCAAGTTGTTTGTACTTATATCCTACCATATTTTAGTTGGGCAGGGCTGCTTCTGGCTTCAGGCTGTCATGGTTTTTTTCTCTTTGTCATTAGTAAATTATGGTGGTTTAAGTTAGGTTGTTTTTATTTATTTATTTATTGGCCTCTTGTCCTTTAATCAGCTTTGTGCATCTGAGATTTCATTGCCCTTTAAGAACTAGGAGTAGTTAGAATATAAATGTTTAAGATCTAATGAATGTGATTGAGTTTAGGGCACTATGCAATCTGGAGACAGGGTAGTTAGCTCCTGCAGAGAGTGGCAGAACCAAGTAATTGCTTTGCTGTCACTCTTCTGGATAGTTACCCTGTTGAAGCCACTGGACTACACAGTTTTTAGGTTAAGACCTGATTAATTTTTTTATTTCCTTCCTCTTACTTTCTTCTCTTCATTTTCTTCCGTAGTTTAGACTCCTCACTGACCCCAGGTGTGCTCTGAGCTGGCTCTCCCTGTTCTGTGGTGTGACAGTTTCAGTGTGTGTTCTGCACCTCACCACCCATGTCACTTGTTAAAACTCAGCATTTCACCTTCCTCAAATGCAACACCCTCTGCAGGCCTGATAGCCGGTTGGGTTAGTGAGGAAGGAGGTGAGGAGATGGGAGGCAGAGACAGGAAAGGGTGGGATTTGATGGAGCTTCTGGCTTTCTCCTGACAGCCCCTCTCACCCCTCTATTTCATAACCCCTTGGTGTTAGGTAGCCCCAGTGTAAGGCCTTCCTGCCTGGGGTTGTGGCACAGTGGACAACACCATAATAACTGAGTATGCCCTTTTCTTCATTTTTATTGCTTCACTTCCAAAAATGACCATTGCTCTGCTACAGGAGCATAAAACAAGTGCAAAACCATTTACACTCTTACAGTGATGGAAGTGAGAATATCAAGGGATTACTTGACATAAAGAAAAACCCTCAAAAGCACTGAATTTAATGTGTGTCTGTGGCTGAGTTCTTGTAACTTTCAAACTTAGAGGACATTTTAATGTTTCAGTAAGTTTAATTTCCCTAATGTGAGTAGCAGTTCTTAATTTGAAATTTGACATCCTGATAGCAAGTAGATCTGTTAAGTTAGTTGATGGGACATTCCTTTTACTGTAATCAGACTGTAGCCTAGCTAACCAAATTTTGATTAATCTAAGATTGTGATTTTTTAATTAACTTAGCTCCTACTTTACAGAGATTAGGACTAGAACAGCTGCCTCCTGAAGTATATTGGAACTATGGATGCTATCTGAAGAACTGAGCCACTGAGTTTTTTCTATTAGCACTAAATACAAATGTTAATCATAATGGAAAAATGATAATGGATTTCAAGCATATTGAATAATAGTGACAATGGTGGGGTTTTAAATTTTTTTTGTGGTTGAACAGCCAATTGGAAAATGAAAACATGACACTTCTACAGTATGTTTTAAATGGTAACGTGTTGTACTTGAATGCTCTTCTTTATTCTTGGTCCTCCCAATTATTTTTTTTTTTTTTTAGTGTCAGAATGCTGGCTACAGAAGAGCTCTCATCAGCTTTTAAGTGGTGGGATAAATATTGTCACTCACTGGCTTATATACATCCTTTGTATCTGTTACATTCGTAGTTTCTCAAAATCTTGGGTTTGAGTAAGAAAGCAAGTCCAGTCTTCCTCCTTGCAAATGGGTGTCTGTCTTTTGTTTTCTACTTTAGCGAGTTTTAGCTTTTGGCAGCAGATGGAGTTTGCTTACAGGAAGCTCAGCAGGACCCAAGATGAGTGATTTGTGGGTTATCTCTAGTGGCACCTTTTGTTCCTGCTGTATGGCAGGGAAGAGCTTCCAAGCAAGTGGTGTTGGCTTTCCCTTCCTGTTCAGTATCTAGTTTGTGGTGAGTAACTGAATCTGCTTGGAACGACTGAGAAACCAAGTGACGCTTGGCTAATGCAGTATCATTAAAAGTTAAAAAGAAAATATCAAAATGTTGTTAGCCACATTGTCCTTAGTGATGCTTAAAGCATTGTGAAGTAGAAAAGAGAACCCAACTACCAGGAAACGGGAACAAAACTTTTCATTAACTGTGATATTTGATCTTCAATTTAGAAGAAAGATAGCACAAGCAAAGCTTGATTGATAACACAGCAGAATCCATCACTCATTATTTTGGACATGATGCAAATAAAATCCTTTCTGCTCAAATTCTGAATTATTTTTTTCTCCCTCCGAGCTATGTCCTAGACGTTGAAAAATATTTCTTTGCAGAAGTCTAAGAACCCAAGAATTTCTGAAAACGACCACCCTGTAAGATTGAAGATACATGTTCACGTGTGTATGAACAATAATGCAATTGAGTACGTGGTTATAGCCTCCTTTATACTATTTTAATTTGTAGTGCTAGAAACACGGAAGCCTTCTTATGTGAAGAAGGCTTCTTATGTGAATCTTTAAGATTTTTAAGTATGTGAAAGAAATAAGTTTGTTCTAGATTTGTTATGAGGAAGAAAGAATGAAAATACAGTAATGATCATAAATATGCCTGGGTATGTTAGTTTAGATGCAGTTTTCTAAAAGTTGTTTGTTGAGCTATTTCCTTGTTCTATTAAAATAAAGGTAGGTAGTCACTGTGGGGTTCCTCCTGCTAAGTTTATTTTAATAATGTGTATGTGATAGAAGATCAAGTATTTTGAGGTATAAATATACTTACCATAAACTCATTCTGCATGGCTGAATGGGAATGGCTATGGTAGGAAACAGAAGGGTGATCATGGGGTTGGAACTGAAAGGTTTTGTACCAGTGACATTTGCGACCTTGTTGGAAACCCAGATATGGGAAACTGGTATGGCAACTGATCTCCGTGGGGCCAACACCCTTCCTGCTATCTCTGGCTGCTGCCCTGGCAGTGGGGAGCGTGTGCAGTCCTGTTGGGCAGGCTGGGGCAGCTGGAGCCCTGCAGGGAGCAGTCCTGCGGAGGGGGCCCTGACCCCATGGGGCTGCAGCTGGGCTCAGCCCGGGTTGTGCAACACGAGCCGAAGTGGCTCTGCCTCTGCGCCTCTGAAATATCCCCGGTGGCATCACACGGGGTTTGCCTCCTCGTGGGGAGGCAATGATCATAACAAGGGTGGTTTCAATGTAAATACATTATTGCAGTTGATTTTGAAATTACCGTTGCAGTTATAATTATATAATAATTACTAAATACGTAGATTTGTAATCTATAATCATGATCTTTACCTTCAGGAAAGAGAGGAAAGCTGGAGAAAACGAGGCAAGTGTGAGTCAGTTCTCTTGCCCTGCCTTGTCTTGATGGTCAGTGGTAGGACAAGGCTGCCCTTCTCCAAATCTGGGTGGAGAGGAGGGAGGCTGTGCCTGCTTATCCTGAAGGAAGGTTAAACTGCAGTGTGGGCCTGTTTGCGATAACAAATTTCCTTAAAACATTAGGAAGTACTTACATAGCACAGCCACAATGCAAATTTAAGTGCGAGTTAGAAGGCTCTTTGCCCTGGGAGAGTCTAGTCATAACACATACGAGTGAATCCAGAAGATGGTAATTTAGTTAAGTGTGGCTTAAAAAGGTCTGTTTTGAAGAACCCAAGGTTTCACAACAGTTACGGGCTTTTTTGAGGTCTAAAGGAAGAGCAGGTAATTAAAAATCCACAGAGTATTTGCCTGAGGTGAAGAATACCACAAAAACTTAGAGCTTTTGGTGCTTTTTAGTTTGTCATGTTACAAAAGCCTCTGTTTGTCCATATCTGTTACAGAGACATTGTGTCTACTGAATGGTAATGAAGACTAAAACCATCTGCAGTGCTTATTATCTTGCCTGCTCCCACTCATTGCTGAGTTTGGCTTGAATTCTGTAATTTGTGATGTCCCCTCTGAAGAGTGTGGTATGTAACATGGGAGGGGAGTGCTCTTCAAGGCGTGTTGTTTTGACCCTGTTGCTCTAACTAAGCATGCTTTCCTCTCCCACCCCTTTTCCCAACACACAAAATACAGTAGCCTTTTCTTTACACAACTTTTTTTTTACTGTTAACAACCTTGCTGACAAATTGTGAAACTTGCTGCAGTCTGGGAATAGCTGCAGCTTGTGAAAGGTAGCCTGAAGAGTGGGTAATTTAGCATTGTACATAGAGATAATATGCTGGAGGTAAACGCATCAAATATTTAAATGATTTAAATGCATTGTGTAGTGCAACTGGTAGAAAAATTAATTAGGTCATGATAGACAAAAGCTTGTCTTCATCTGAGCTCCTGTCAGCTTGGCATATTTGTGCTCCACTGGTTTTATCGCTAGTTATGTCTATGCACATACGGTATTTCTAATTTAGATTATTATTAGTGGCTTATAAAAATATGCATAAGTTAGTCCTGAAGACAGATGAAAGCAGGGGTATAGCTCTAGTGGAACTTTGAATTTATTAGGGAGAACCCCAGAATATCTTAGCTTTTAACAGAAACAGCCAATTGGAAAAATGACTGATGGACAAAAGGCTGATAGCACCAAAGAGGAAGCGGGTGCGAACTCTGTATGTGAACACTGAAATGAGCAGAGTCTTTCTCATTGTCAGCCTGAAAGTTCTGCGTGGTTGTGGTTAGCACAAGAGCACAGCTTCCACTTACAGGGTGTTATAAAAGATACTTTAACTGTGTGCCGTGTGCTGCATTACCTTTCTCCCCCTGCCTTGGCTGTTGTTGAAGCTGAGACAGTGAGTTTGAATGGAATGAAACTTTTCAAGGAAAAGTTCTTGAGGCTGCTTGTGTAGTCACCGAAGTTCCTGTCATGAAAGTGTTGCAACAAATGGGTAAACCTATAGTGTTCCCATGGGCCCACTTATTGAGCTTATCCAGATCCCCCTGGATGGCATCCCGCCCCTAAGGTGTGTCAACCACACCACTCAGCTTGATGTCATCTGCAAAGCTGCTGAGGGTGTCCTTGATCTCATCATCTACGTCCCAGTATGGACTCCTGAGGGGCCCCACTTGTCACTGATCTCCATCTGGACATTGACTTATTGGTCACTACCTTCTGGCTGTGGCCACCTATTCCAACCCCCTGCTCAGACAGGCTGAGTGGGAGCCAGGTGCTGAAGGCTGTGTGCATTTTGGTTTTGAATATCTCCAAGGACAGAGCAATCACAACCCTCATAGTAAAACATTTTCCATATGCCGAAATGGAGTTTCATGCATTACAGTTTGTTCTCATTGCCTCTTGTCAAAGCATTATAACCATGAACACAAATATACTCTCCCTATTGGAGGGCTGTCCAGGAGAGGTACTAGTGGGACCCAAGATGAACAACTTGATCGAGGGAGCTGGGGTGCTCTGTGGCCCTTGGTGAATGTCTGTCCTGGTTTTGGCCAGGACAGGGTAATTTTTAGATGGGAGGGTGTGTGGCCAGGAACCAGATGTTATTCTGTACCACCTCAGGCCCCTGCCGCAGGCAGGGGGGAAAGGAACTCGCTCTTTCTCACTCCTGGGGAGAAGGGGGTCCCCCAGTTAAGAAAAGGTGGCAAGCTTGGGAAGCCCTCTGGAAACCCTCAATTTGCTTATTGTCGTGGGCTTTCTGTGTAAATAATTTCTTTGTCTTATATCTCTTGCTATTAGTATTGCTGCTGTTTGTTTTCTTGTCTCATTGCTGTTTCCAGTAAATTGTTCTTATCTCCGCCTGTGCCTGCAGTTGGAGTGAGGGGGGAGCAAGCAGTGGTATGGTTTTAGCAGGAGTACTAAATTGAAAAATACCATTCCTAAACTGTGACTTTGTCTTAGCACATTTATTTGAAAAAGAGGGGTATGGGAAGGCATTAGTTAATCAAGTTATAGAGCTGGGAGCCAAAAATTGCATTCTAAAAATTAAAAATAATTTTTTTTTTACTTATAATTATTTACTTGAGGACTTCCAACCTTGCAATGCTTCTAGGGAAGAGCTTTAATACTCTCCATAAAAATACCTGTTGTTTCTGTTGAAAGACAAGGTAATAAACTTGGTCTCAGAAAGATGGAAACTGTCTCCAGTGAAGAAAGTGGAAACTGTTTTCAGTGTCCCACCTTACAGATCCTGTTGGCAGTAATTTCTTAGAGAGTGAAAGCATTTACTGTTTGCAGGAGGAGTCCTGAACAACCCTTCCGCATGCTTAAGAATTTCAGCAGCGGCTTCTCTTTGAAATTCTGACAAAGATCCTTGGCTGGGTTTTTGGAAACTGTCTAGGATCTAGGTTACATTACTACAGTACCCTATTTTTTGCTTGTTGATGGGAGCTTTATTAAGGAGGATGGAAAACATGCCATATAGTTCTGTTCTTCATCTTGCTTGGGGCAAGCAAGCAAACTCCAATGAGAATTACAGGAAACACCTTTTTGATCATCCACAGCAGCAGTTGATCAAATAAAGCAGTTCCTCAGTAGCCTGAGTTGCTGCTGATTAAACACATTTTCCTATCCTTCCCCTAAGTAAGCAACCCTCTAGGCTGACTTAATTGCCAGGACTGTGTAAGTGTGATGGTGCTTTAGAAGAAAGCTGTGATTTAAGGGCCAAATCAAACCTATTGGAGAGAAATAGTTTTGTTTTAAAATGTTCCTGCTAGACTGCAGAATTATCTAGTATTTTACATAAGTTATAACTTGCATGCATGGATGGCAAATTATCATTACACATTTTTTTTTCCCAATGCAAGTTCATAAACTCTTGTTAAAATTGTCCAAATTCACATGGAGGAAGCCAAACTGGCATTCAATACAGCTGTATTTAAAGCTCTTGGCAGGACTTTTCCCATATGAAAGATGTTATATGTAAGCTCTTAAAATAAAACTCCGAGAAGTTTTGTGATGACAATTCTAGAGACTGCCAGATCATCTAAAATTAAGAGAGTTTAAATACTAGATCAGGGTTCTGTGTCAGAGTTCTCTTGTCTTACCCTGTCTTTCTGTCGTCCGTGTAAATTGATTTTTGTTACAGCACCTCTGGGAAATATCCACTGGATAAGCTTGTAATCTCAGGTATTTGGCACCTCTGTTGTTTTCTGCTGTGGAATCCTGCAAAAATGGGGTTCACTGAAAAGTCTGCTTTTAGGTATTTGAGTGTAATGAATGATATTTTTTTTTTCTCTCCATATTGTGTTTCTAAGGAGAATACTTATAGCCTGTGGAATACATCCTGTTTTCTTGGCTGCAATGAAATCCTTGCTTTTTATTGGTAATACCTACTATTTTTCTTCTTTGTGAAGGCTGCCAACATCTGACCCAGGACTTCTTAAAGACAAAGGCTAATAGAGATGTGTTCCTTTGTTTTGTACCAGAGAGGAAAAGGTTGGGTTTTTTTCAACCAGTTAGTTTTCCCTGTGGTGCTTTCAATCAAACCTTGTGTGTGTCTCTCTTGAAGAAAAAAAAGGCAACTCGAAACTAAAAAATCAAATCCCAACAAACAATAAAGAAAAATAAACAGAAAAGCCCCTACCAGATGAAATTGACTTTGCCCAAAGTGTAGAGAAAGCCAAAAAAGTAAGGGCCTTTTATCCTAAATGCACATATTCTGATTTTGTTCTTCTAATCTGTATCAGTAGTAGTGTAGATTAACCCCCAGTAAATTTTAATTTGTTACTCAATATGCATTTTTATATAAATAGATCATGTAGCTGAAACTTCTTTTTGCCTGTCTCTTGTTTGCATTTAAGGTCAAGAAGACACATGGGGTGAAAGTCTGGGTTGACTTACGATTTGCATTTTCCAACATCAGTTTTGACCCTGAGTTGCTAAGTATGAACTTGCAACAAAAGAGCTTTATAGAAGTGGTTGATGGATGGGTTGTAATATTGAAGCTTCCCTCCCCCATGCTCACATCCTCAGAGTCCATCCTTACTCTGAAGCGCTGCCTTCATAGGCAAGAGTCTGCTGCTTCAGGAGATAAAAATGCTGAGGCTGGCACTTTGGGAGTCTGTTTATAATAGTGAAGATGTAGGAGAGAGAGAGAAGTCAAAAGTGTATAGGTAAGTTTTGGGGTTTTTTCTATCTTTTTCTTTCAGTGGGAGGATGTCCCCCAGTGTTTCCTAATGAAGAAGTAATGCTTTAGATAAACATCTTGCCTATCTACTACATAGGAAATGCTCTTGTATTCCTTTTGTCTTCTCTCTGCAAAATGCTTGTTTTGTGTGGATTGTGGTACATTTTTTAAAAATTACTTTTTTAATAAAAAAACCCCTTTTTGAGTCCTATCCCCCTCCAGCTTTCGATTTATTTCATTACCTCTGGCTGTCACAGGTTTGTTTTTGGCAAATTTGTGCAGCTTCTTCACTGAAATGCTATAAAAACAGGGAGAGGTTGTTTTGGGAGGAGAGGGAATTAGCAGCAGTCGAAGTAGCAACCACACTCTGGGGGCCATATTTTGCAATATTGAAATAGGAAAACAGAGTTCCCCCTAAGTAGGGATTGCCTTTGTGTTTTTAATCAAGCCCCATTAATATTCAGCCCTGAGTGTGGTGTAAGAGCAGGGCTCCTGTGGAGCTGCAGCCGTGTTGGGCTGGCACTGTGGCTCCCAGCCAGCGGCCTGGGGGGCCCTGAGATCAGAACATGGGGGAACGTGGCTACCTGTGCTGTCATACCATAAACTTGTCTGTGTTGGGAAGGACCTTTAAAGCTCATCTAGCTGCCTCCTTTGTGTTTAATTAATTAATCTGTTTTGCTGTGGATGGAAAAGGTAAATTGGTTACAAGAACAGATGGCAGAAATGGAAGGGGACGGACTGAAATGAAACAAAATTAGCATGAGGCAGGCATCAGTCCCGTTGAACTAATGAAGTTCTGTCGTCTGCAGTCATCTTGAAATCTAGTTAGACTCTCATGTGTGTTGTCTTAGTGTTGCCAGTGGGGGGTTGGTTTGTTTCTGAAAAAAAAATAAACATAGAAAGGGAGGGGTGTGTCACTTATTTTGCTAGGGGGGATTTTAGGGAAAAACAAAAACGAATGTGAAAAATCAACAGATGTTAAAATGCTGTGGATTAAATCCTATGAGTACTGCAGATGCTGAGAGTGCTCACGGTTGCCAGCATTCCTGTGAGACCTCTAATAATTGCAGCAGTCTTGTACTGTAACCTTGCAAGATCTCCTTTAGGATGATTGAGGCTTGCTTGAAGATCAGAGGTCTTCCTCTGCGAGTCTTGTAGAGACAGATCTTGATTTTGGAAACTGGAAGTACTGAATTTATGGGTGCAGAATAACGGGCTGATGCACAAAAGGAATGAGAAACCTCTGTATGAAGACACCACTGCCATCCTTAAATGGAAGAGCAACATCCCTTCCTTGAAGGCTTATGCTTCAAAGTGAGCCACAGCATAGATGGGGCTGTTGTGATGTGGCCGTAGCTAGAGCTGAAGATGTTCTTACTCATAATTTTCAAAAGGGCTTTGAGCATGGCAGAATTCCCATTTTACAGTTTAACCAAGAAAACTCCAAGGTCAACTGCTACGTCCATACAAACTAATATCAGAGCCTGCATCTCAACACTGGTGAAATAGGAGATCCCAAGGGATTAAGCTGCCTTCCAGTTCATAGGTTGCACAAGATCTGGCTGGAATTGGCTTGCCTTCTGTTGAACTGTACTTTGATCTGTTTGGCTTTGATGCATAGGGCACTGGTGGCCAAATCTATCCACCAGATCTGAGGAGGAAGAGAGTAGGAGTGCCTGATATTTTGCAGACTTGGGATGATTGTGATGATTAAGATGACTTTAGTGGATAAAGGAAAATAATTACATTATTTCCTCTAGCATTCCATAGACCTTTAAATACAAAGCATTGATTTTTACTCCAGCATTGCATGAAATTAGCGTTTCTATTATTTTGGTGCTGTAAGAAACCACCATAAGAGTACCTTCTCTAATGATCAATATTGCAGTGGCCCAAAGATGTCTTGGATTTCCTGTTCATCTGCATAGCTGTGTGCGTGCCCAGAGACATGTTTGCTCCCTCAAATTCAGCTTGCCTTGTTACTCTGCTGCTTAATGCTTTAACAGTCCTGAAAAACCTTCCTCAAAAATCCCTGCTTTGACTAATTATAGCAACCCCTTGCAAACAAGTCAGAGAATGGATTTACCACATAAATTGGTAAAGGATGGTAATGTACATACAAAAATTACTTTATGAGGTACATCTGAAGAACTCTGTGGAAAGGCTCAAATGATTTTTTTGACTTCGGTTAAGTAAATTTCACTGAAGATGTGTAGGCGATATCCCTAGTGATTAATTGCTCTCAAATACTTATCCCAGCTGAGTTATGTAATATAAATCTTAGAAGGAATCCCAATAGAAAGTCTGTGAATGGTAGATGTAAATGTCTGCAGTGGCTTTTGAAATTTTAGATGTGAGAAGTGCTAATGGGAAAAATATTTTACATAGCTTCTGAGATAGGTTCAAGAATTTTTAAGGCCTTGTGTTTAACTCCCACTGACTTAAAATTTTGAGGCTTTGCTATAAATTATTCCTTATGCTTCTGCCAGAACAATAGTTGAGTGTCTTCAAAGAAATTAGATTAAGGCAGCAAAGTGAAAAATACCAAATGGAAAGGTATGTACTTAATTCCAACTGCTGCCTGTGAAAATCTGCTATAATACACTTCAGATGGTATGATAGAGTTCCATTTCTGAGTACCTCAATAAAGATGTTTTTTTTGGCAGCAGAGTGATTAACAATTTTTCTTCTTTATGAAGTCCTAAATTTCTCAGAGTGGTTTTTGCTGGCAACTCAAAAATGGGAAATGGACAAACACTGAGCTCAACATGTAGAAGTTTTCTGTATATATATAAAATCAAATTTTAGCATTTGCAATACCTGTACTAATACTTGAAGATCATGAGTTTTCTTTGCCAAGGCATAGCCTTTCTGAGGAGGGTGGAGGCAGGACAGGGACACCTCTTGTACTAGAGT
Source organism: Cyanoderma ruficeps (assembly GCA_008694505.1). Classification (NCBI taxonomy): domain Eukaryota; kingdom Metazoa; phylum Chordata; class Aves; order Passeriformes; family Timaliidae; genus Cyanoderma; species Cyanoderma ruficeps. The sequence continues at coordinate 38,067,655 of VZDJ01007749.1, read as the reverse complement.
GCTGAGATCAGCATTGTCGTGGGAGTCCCGCGCCTGCTGCATGCAGGGGATGGGGAAAACAGTTTCTCTACTTAGGTGTAAAGGAAATACCATGAAATACCTGTTGTGGTAAAGTAAAGCATACTTGAACACATGAAAGTGTGAGATCTCTAATCCAGATAGGCAGACGGCCTGTGCTTATCTTGCATGTGGTGTTCGAACTCACTGCTGCCTCAGAACCGTGTTTCAGCGATGAGGCTGCTGACGCGCCCGCCTTTCCATCTACGATGTGCACCACCACAGTCATGTTTCCTGATGCTGGGCTTTGTCTAGCACTTCTCAGTCAACTGTTTGAGTGGTATCATGCCAGCTGTGTTTTCCGACCTTTGCACACAGCCACAGTGGCTTTCGGGTCTGAATTTCCTATGCCCATCTCTGGCAGGAGGGATTTGAACCCATCTGTGTTGTGTCAGTGGCAGCTCTGTGATGACAGCTTACAGCAGCCCCCTCAAGATGTGGCAGCCCAGGCTTATCCAGCAGGCTACTGGTGCAACCACTCTCACTTTGGTTACAGACTGGTTTCTTCTTGGCTGCTGGGAAGATTTTGGTGTTGAAGCAAACATAAATAAAATCAGCCCATATCTTTGTGTTGAGCTGACTAACATGACCAGTGTTAAGCACAGCTGATTGATTTCCTGGTGTTTGGCTTTCCTTAGAGGACCACAGCACAGACCTTGAGGTACTAGGGTGGTGTAGCAATGGGATTTGAATAGTTATTAAAAAGGAAGATAATTTTAGCTAATGTAAGAATGTAATGCAGCATTTCTGTGTGTTTGGTGCAGTTTCTGTAGGGATGCCCACATCTGCAGTCCACCCTGCATGGCAGCGCTGCCTTTCTGTTGTAGGAGGAGACTGATCTTTTCAAATGGTTCAGCTGGTGACCAGTAGCTTCCTGCTGTAGTATTTTACTTGGTCCACAGCTGGTCCATATCTAAACCTGATGATCAGATATGCAGGGGAGTACTGAGAGGCAAGGGGAAAAGCACCATCATTGAAGAGATGAAGCAGCAGTAGTAGTTCCATCAGCCTCCAGCTTTAAGTCAGGACATTAAAACAGCTTTGGATTTCAAGAACAAAAATGCTATACAGAGCTGGAGTTTGTGAAACTCTGAAAATCACACTTCTTTTTTTTTTAACATTGAGGAAAGAGACATTAATCCACACATGCATTCATTTAAAAAGTCATCAGCTTTGCATTCTTCTGTATTGGTATGCACAGAACAACGAGAGATAAAAAAGCAGCAATGATCCCAAGTAGGTGCTCCCATAACTCCACAGAAGGATGGACAAAATCACTGGCTGGCACAGACGCAGCATGGGACATCTTGCAACGTGTGATGAGCAAATGGGGGGAATGATTTGACCCAGCATGGCCAAATACTGCCCATAATTAGGAGCTAGAGCAGCCCTTGGTTTTGGTGGTACTCAAGACAGTAACATCAAACAGGAGTCAGCTGTGGTACTTTGCTGGCTAGTCCTCCATCACTTTATGACCACTTGCTGTTGGCAGTGCCTCTTTCCACCTCCTCAATGCCAGTGGCAACATTTTGAAAAAGTATCTGATTTCAAAATAAATGTGCACATGCAGATTTTCTGAAAATTAGCACAAAGTGTGAAATGAAAACAGATTTAGTTATTTTGCTGTAAGCTGGTATGTAGTTCAGCTCTCTATAACCACTTCCAGAGGATATAATAAATGCTGAAGTGTTTAAATATAAGGCGTCATATTTTCTTTAGTAAATGGTTTTGAGTAAATTGTCCTGAACTATTTTTAACTCTGTAGAGCAGTTAATGGTATGTTTTTTTCAGGATTTTTGGTCAGCTTGTGGGTTGGTATTTTGTTGTTTAGAGAAAAAAAATTGCTATCTGTTTATATATATATATATATAAATCTAAAATAGGGGTTTATGAGTTAAATACCATTAGGTATTAATTTACTGTCTTTGGTATCAGAGGTATACTGGTGATGGTTTTTGGGTTTCTTTTTAGAGTGTTGTTTTTGGGGAGGGGGCGTTTGTGGTTGTTTTTTTTTAAAGCTTTCCTCACAGTCCTTAAAGCAAAAGATGCTGCACTCTGTCTCCAGCCCTGCCTTCCCCAAAAGAAAACATTGTAAACCATTATTTTTCTCTCAAAAGTAATTCAGAAATTACAGGTTGAGTTTTATTAACCTCCTTCCCATGCTGTCTCTAAGCATGTGTGGCCTGATTGCCTATATGGAGTCATTAATGTTACTGCCAGGTGAAATTTGTTGTGGGTAATACCATTCCCCAAAGTAATGCTTTTTTATTTCTGAAACACTGAATGTCTCATCACCAGGGGTTTGACAATAGTGATATTTTCAACTGTATTGGTGTTACTCGAGTTTACACTTGTGAAATGACTCTTCATTTGTAATCTTTTGATGCACTTTGGCTTACTCTTGTAGGAATTAAAGTTCAGCTGAATAATGATGAGGACTAACCAAGCTGTCCTTATTTTATGTCGTTTGCTTGTTTTTATGGTTGCAGTATAAGTATTTGGCAACCAAACCCTGAAGGAGAAATGGCAAACAAGCCCAAATTGACATATTTCTGAGGTTAGCTAAGTGGCAATGAAAACTGTGACAGCTATCTAGTCAGTCAGATCACAGAGTATTCTGAGTTGGAAGGGACGCCCAGGGATCATCAAGTCCAGCTCTTAAGGGAATGGCCCACATGGGGATTGAACCAACAACCCTGGTGTTACCAGCACCATGCCCTGACCAGCTGAGTTAATTGAGTAGCAACTGCACTGTGTTAGAGTTATTTGAAGCCATACATCGCATTCATTCATTCATATGTTGCAGTTCCTCCACATTCGTCAAGTAGTTCCATTCATTGGTTTACATTTTGAAGAGCAGCAGAGCTCCAGGAGTTATTTCCTTAAAATCTTTATTTACAACAGAAAAAGCAGAGCTTTTTTGTGAACAAATAGTGATGAATCTGTGCAATACACATTTCTCACTGGTCAACATAGATGTCTAGCACTGATTTTTTTCATCAGCTTAACTATATGCAGTGAATATTCTTAAAATTTTGGCAAAGCTAGTATTGTAACTATTTGCAACTGCTAAATTCTGGAGGCAAAACCTAAAACAAACCCAGACCACTCAGGTTCATTATCTCTGTACCTCTAGGGCCCACTGAATATGTACTGTTTTGTACCCTGTTACAGTGGGGAATGGAGGCGGAGGTTGGATTGCTCATCTCTGTCCTTCACTTCCGGGATGGGGAGTGTACAGCTCATCTGATTGTAACTAGAAACAACTGCTGAACTTTCGTCTGCTAATTGCCCTTTCGTTGAGGACTGCACTGCTGTAGCATCTGTTAGTCATTATATCTTGTTTAAAAAGAAGCCAGTAAGGAAAAAAATATAGGAGGGATAAAAACAATGAGGTATCAGTTTAGAGCACAGAATTGATAACAAATGTTCTATTTCTGGTTTCTTTGCTGCCATAGAAGCCTTGTACCTTCATACAAATAATATAAGTGTCTTTCATCACCTGTTAAATGAAGTCTGTGCCTGCTGCTTGCAGGTGCTTTGATTACTTTTAGTTTATGCATGTATCAGTAGAAAGCTTTGAAAATTCTTGGGTTTGCTTTTTCTCTCCTCTGCCTGTGATGTCGTATTTTTATTGTGTTATTTTTGTTTACAGCCATGGTTGTTACCTACCTTATCATGGAGAGTCCAGAGAAGCTCCAGCGCTGCGGCAGCTGCATTGCAAGGCTGAGGGAGGTAGCACAGCTGCTGTCAGACTCCAGGCTGGGAATTGTCACTATCCCAGTGTCTGCAGTAGCTCCTCAGCTGCCTGCAGAGCTCTAATAAGCTCATAAGATTGAGTTGGGATTTTTAGAACAGTGTCCTGGTTTAGGGCGAATTTGGGAGAAAATATGTAACAAGGAGAATTTGTATAGTTACTGGGAGAGGGAGAGTTACTGTTTTGGCCAAAAGTATGAGGGGCATGGTTGCTGCCTGTTCCTGTACAGAGTGCTTATTTCACACCATAATTCATGAACATGTCTTCCCTGGCAGGTGCAGTGCTTTGCTGTTTGAATGATGCTCTGCATAAAGCTACAATGCACTTCAGTCCGTGCTGATTTTCGCTTCAGACTGGCTTCTGTGTCTTTTCAGTAGGTTTTATCTGTTGGAACATCTACACTGCCTAACCCAGTCATACCTAATACACCAGAAGAGCTTGGTGCAGGGCATGTATGTGAGGCAGCAGTAATAAAGCACTGATGGAATGTTTCAGGCCTTTTTCAGATGCATTATGACCAAGAACATGTAGAAAAATTGTAGTGCCCCCTTTGATGGTGGTAGCAAGCTCTTGGCAGGGCTTAGCCCACCACACCTTCATAGCTGCAGGTTGTTGCCACCCTTAGTCCTCTCCTCCTGCTCTTGCTGCAGGCTCCTTGGCCAGATCCAGTGAAGGCACAGTGCTAATTCAGCCTACTAACCCAAGGGCAAACTTTCTGGCAGAAGGGACAACTGTTTTACTGTATTAGGTGCAGTGTCCATGTTGGAGGTGTCAACGTTCATTCACTTCAGCAGCACCCACATTAACAGCTTCCGTCCTCTCTCCAGTGTGCTAGATCAGCACCAAAGTGATCACAGAAAAAAGCCAGGCTGAGATAACTCTGAAGATGTGAAATAACCTGGTAGGAGCTCTTTATCTGGTATTTTCTTACTATGCAACCATACATGAGTAAGCATTTTCGTGAGAGGTTGCTGGGCCCAGGAGCCTAGACATGCTGTCCAATAACTTACTAACTCTTAATGCCTAAACTCAGTTGATATCCCTCTCCTTGGTTTGTTGGCTTGGGCTTCTTTATTATTTCTTTAAGGACAACAAAGGGTACTTTTCATTAAGTGATTTCTTCAGACTGAAGGCAGTCAAAGTGGTGCACAAGCTTCAGTTACGGGGCAGGTATGAAATAGGAGCCCTTTCTAAACCTCCTGCTGAAGTGAAGGTCATGGGACCAGAAAGGGAAAAATTAGAAAAGAAGCCTCCAAGGCTTTGTAGTCTGGGAGTTAGGGCTGTTGGCTGGTTTGGATTGATGTGGGTTTTGGTCTGCACTCTGGGAGTTTTTTTCTGCTTTAGTCCAGGGTTTTTTTGTTAGGTTTTTTTTTTTCCTTATTCATGTCTCTGATTAATAATAAGGCAACTATTAATAATTGAAAGTTCTGTGTATCTAGATCTGTGTTCTTGACTCCATGTAATTTAATAATCTAATTGCTTTGCCTAGATGACCAAGTACTTTTGGCATGTCAAAATCAAAAACTTTGCTTCCTGTATTTCTCTTGCATTCCTCCCTGCTCTCTCGCCATCTCTTGTCTTTGTCTGTAAGGACTGGAATTTTCACTTAGCTGAAATTCCTGTTTCTCTTGCACACCTTGAGTATTCATTAGTTTCCTCTACTGAAATTGATGCCAGACCAGTGTTGCTTGATCTACTGCTGCAATTAAATGCAAATTAAACCAGTTTTGCTCAATGTTAGTCTGCATTACAACTCACTAATTAAAAATGCCTAAGTTTTGAAAAATCTGAGTCACTGAACTTTCCAGCCTGGAAAGTCAACTGTCTGTGACTTGTGTTGCAGTGGCACAAGTTAATTGGTTTGGAGTTCAGGGCACAGCAGATGCCTTTCGGATACTAAATAAATAGAAGACAGGGTATTACCCCTTCCTGTTTGCAGCTGCTTTATTAGGAATTGAAAAAGGGGTTTTTTTATATGGTTTTTCACAATTGCTGGGCTTAATTCAACCAGAAGTTAGTGCTAGTGACCAAACAGGCAGGTCTGTGCTTGTCATGTTTTTTATTTGTTCTGTTTTGCTGGAAATTCAGGGCTTTTAGTTTTCCCCCATAATCCTGCTTTTCTGGGAGCCAGGGTGGGAGGAGTGCTTCTTCTCAGAGTTCAACCCTGTCTGCCTCATTCGGTGGTGTCTCATCTCCTTTGGCATTAAAATCAAGTTTCCTCTTCCTGCTTGTTTTCTCCACTCCTCCTCCCTTGCACATCTCTACCCTGTTTTCATTTGTTCTGTACATTTTCCTTTGGTGTTGATGCTTCCCAAAAACCTGTCCTGTTGGGACAAATTAGTGTTATAACGTGCCCTTTAAGATTATCTCTCTTCTGTGTAGGCACATGGGGCCTGATTTTGAAATTGCCATTGCGATGGGGAGGTTATTACTCAGCACACTTTCCCCTGACTGTGTTTGGAGGCATGGCTGTATAGAGAATTTAGCTGGGAACACACTACAGGATAACCAGTAGACCTCCTGATAGGAGTAGGCATATTGGTGGGTAGCTATTTACTGCCCTGTGTAAATTACTGCTTAACTGCTTTTCATTAGAGTTGTTTTTTAAACTGGTTCCATCTCTGTGCATGTGTTCATTTCTTAGGCTAGTCTTAAACAGCTTGGGAAACTGTCTGACAGTTGGAAAGCTGGTGACACCCACAGGCTGTATGTCTGGGATGTTTCGGGTTGTGGTCGCTTTTTGGAACTTTGTCTCCTTAGAAGAAGACCACCTGTCTCAAAGTCATCCCTGAACCACAATCAAAACACTGAAGTTTTTATTTCATTTTTAGTGTCACTAACAGAAAATTGTTTATTCAAAGGAAATGTTTAAAATTAATGGTGGTTCTTTTATCTATCCCTAATGGCTTGTCATTCCTAACATTTATCCTGAGTACTCATATTGTAGATTTCTCACCAGTGTTGTCTGATTTCTTGGAGTTCAGCGTGGTGTTGACTTCTTGTTTGGATACCAGCGTTGTCAAAGGACGGTAGATCTTTTTGCATCTGTTGAGCAAGTGTGAATTTACTGTGTTTGTCCAGTCTGTAATTGCAGTTCCAGTACCAGGGAATGAGTTGATCAAATACTGCCTCCACAAAATGGGCTGGCTGTTGTGTAGTTTGACCACTAGTGATCTGCACTGGACATGAACGAGTGCTCCAGTACTGACCAGCACAAGGGTCAGATTTCTTATGCCCCTTGGCTTCTGGGAAATGCCTTTGTTGGTTGCCTGTGAGTTCTGCGTGGCAGGAGGGCTCTTAGGGGTTTCACAGTGGTGGTAATATTTAGTCTCGACTCTGTAAGTAGAGTTTTACCTATGTGAGTGCAGAACCAAAAAATGCAGAGAGCTCTGGTTTTGGGACTCAGGTTTTTCTTTTAACCTTGCCTTCTGTTGCTGCAGTTTTTATCCCCTGCTGTAGCTTTTTCTGGATGCGACAAAGTAAAAGAGTTAGACATTTTGTAAGCAGCACAGCAGCATGCCATTGCAAGCTGTGTTATGTTTGCATGTATAAGATTGTCCAACTGGCTGAGCACTGGAGTAGACTCACAAGTCTCCTAATTCCTGCTCTATCATTAATCGCTAACATAAACAGGGATAAACTCTTCCCATGCCTTTATATTTACTAGGAAGTCTAATTCAAGTGAGCTAATAGGAAGCACTGAACAATCCAGTGAAGAGTGCATTTCTTCAGTTCTTCCTGTTGAAATCAAGGCCTCTCTCCAGTTCCTGTTTTAGTCCTGTTACCATTAATAACCCCTCCTAAGCCGGTGCTGCAACTCGCATTCCTCTGCTGTGGCTGAAGGCAAAGTTGGGATGAGGAGAAGGTTGGCGCATCCTTCACTGAGGCAGCTTCCTGCCCAGCACTTCCCTTTCCCTGTCCAAGAGCAGGAGTTCAATCATGGCCAGCAGGGCAGTGGGGAAGGATGGGGGCCACATTTTTATTCAGGAGTGCTGGATTCAGCTGAACTTGGGGCATCAGCTGCTTCTCTTGCTGTTACCTGTTTCATCATGCCCTGAACTGGAGTTTTAAATGTGGTACTGCAGAAGAAATAGTAAGGCAAAAGCCCATGTCTTACATAAACACCTGCAGGCAGCAGTCTGCTGTGATCTTACGTCATGCAGGCAGGGAGGCTTGGCAGGAGGGTGTGATGGAGCAGAGGGAAGTTTGAAGGGAAGGAGGCCTTAAGTGACACAAAGAGATATGAGAGGGCAGGCCAGCACTGGGGGTGCAGGAAGGGTATGCCAGGGGAAATGATAAAAGATCTGATTTAAGTAGCAAGAGTAGGCGAAGGAAAAGGAGTATTCTTGTTTGTTTATTTTTTAACAGCCGGGTGGAATGCCTGCCATGAAATGGCCTTTGTGGAGAGACAGAAACCAAACCTTGGAGCCTGGCTAAGACTGTGTGGGTGCAGCAGCTAGTGTGCGTGGGAACTAGTGTCTGTATTCCTCTGTACAAAACCTAATACTTACAGCAAATATTGCAGAGATTCCTGGTTTAGGCTTGGAATGAGGCATTTCAGAAAAAGCAGATGTTCTGCTGTGCATGGGTATGTCTCTCCTGCTACTAGAGCATTTCTCTGTTGCCCTTCTTGTTCCTTGTCATGCCTGAGGAGGTTAAGATCTTGCAGAAGAAAGTAAAGCCAATGTATAATTCATGATGAAATGCTTGATTCCTGACCCTTCTGAAGGACTGTTTAACTTCCAAAGATTGAAATATAATTATGTTTATTTTAGCATGCCCAACCTTGCTCATTTCTCTTTCCCAATAATGGTTGCTGTATGCTTTGAGAGGAATAGCCACATGTTTTTATTTTTAAGATTTGCATATTCATACTGAAACATAGGTTCCATCTTTTCCATGAAATAATGAATGGGATTAGGGGAAAAAAAATAAAAAGAAAAGGCAATCCCTGCATTCTCCAGCACAGTGTTGGTGAAAGTATCCTCTGGCTTGGTTTTGCTCAAGGGTTTGCTTTTCTCCACTTTCTCTACTTTTAGCTGCTATGTGAAATGTACACTAACTTCATAAAATCATAATAGGCCATCTCAGGGGAGGTCAAATATAGAACTTATACTTAACTGAGTCCACTTAAAAGCTAACAGGAATAGAACTCAGCCACAAATAATATAATGCTGCAGGAGTAATAATACGCTATGTTCTGGTTATAATTTTTTTTTAAATATTCTTCCCCGTGTATCGTCCCTGGTAGTTTGGTTTTGGGCATTGATCCTCTATAGCTCCAGATGGAGCATGTTCAGAAGAACAGTGGTTTTTACCATGAGATTTTGATGGGGCAAGTTTAAGAGAACACAGGGATTCCTCTTCTCACAGGTGTAAAGCTCTGCTTGGGCAAAACTGATTTGAGGCAGTCCTTACCAAGGTAATCCAAAAAAAGTCAGTTTTAATTTCTAGAATTCAGTTTCATTCACTACAGTCAATGGAAATTTTCCAATAAAAAGGAAGCTCTGGATTGGGTAGTTTTGCAGTCATTGGACTAATACCAGATGTATTAAGAAAATAAAGCAAACTCACAGATAAAGATCTAACAATTAAAATTAGGTATTGTCATCATGTCTACAAGTATCTCGGGTATGCAATCATGTGAACACGGTATGGCACAGAGGGGCGTGTCTGACCACAGGGTTATTAAGGGCAGGAGATTCAGGTTTGGATAATACAGAAAGTGAATGGCTGAGGGAAACACAGAATCTGGTGCAATGGGTCCTGATTTTGTATTTTATTGATACATCTACTGGCTTTCTACCATGGATCTCTAGCCCTGGTGTCTGTTGTGAAAGGAGCTTTGCATAATGTGATTCCTTTTGAAATGGGCTTGAAATACTTCCTTGGGGTGCTGTTCTTTCTCTTAGGGGATGGACTGTAAAGAATTACAAGCACCAGCTGAAGAGCTGCAGAGTATCTGGTTTCAGAGTCTTTCTGCCTGTACAGGAAATAATGTTTCTGTACAGCAACAATGTAAGCAGAGAGTGTTGGAGAACTGTTGTGTCTACAGCAGTGGGGCAGGTGATTGCTGAGAAGCTACTGGGTGACAGCAAGGGCTTCCCTAGTTATTGTCAAGTTGTCTCTGTTTATTTCTTTACCTTATTTTTTGCTCTCATCATGACAGTAATAAATTTTGGTAGTTCACCGTGAGGAAAATTGAGTGACAAAAGAATTGAGTTCTGTGCATGGTGGGGTTTGAGCCCTGCGTATGAGATTGGGTTTAACAAGAGTTTGCTCGTTGTAAATATGCTTGTGTGCTCCTTCTGCTGGGAGCAGAAAGTGAAATTGCAGTTCTGCCAGGCAGGGGAGAAGGAGGGAGAAGCAGAACTCCAGGAAATGGTAAGTTCTTGCCTGAATGTAGATGCTGTTCTCTGCTGTGAACTTTTGTACCTGTAGTACTCTTGGAATCAGCTTTACCAGTGGGAGCAATTAGCTGCTGGTCAAGAAGCTTGTTCATGAGAGCCAGGAGGAGATTTCTGGGGGAAGAGCTGCAAAGGCAATGGAAACAAATACACATTAGAAACAGATTAGATTCCTGAATCTTAGCAAATTGAAAAATAACAGGATAACTTGGTCTTTAGAAAACCTACTGGAAATGAGCCAGAACTTTTTGCAAACTGAAATGACCTTAACCTTTCTTAAATTGCTGCTCAGTGTGAGACTACAGTTAAAACAGGGATTAAAAATGAGCAGAGTTCATACTCCTACTTACAGAACAGTGGACACTTTCCATGCTTGCTGGGAAAACAACCCAAGAGTAGTGTTGAGAAGACCTCAAAACAAATCCAGCATGTATGAGACAAAGAATCCAAATTATAATCTTAAATTTAGAATTGTGGTGGTAAGAAATATAGGCATGGCATGAGAATACTTGGGTTTTTTCAAGTTTAATTGAAGCTTTAACTTGTGGCGCAGCAGTTTTTGAAATGCTGACTTTACCAAGGATTGACAGTACAAGTCAGTCAGATTTATAGTGTGGATTGGAAAAAGTTGAACACAGCAGACAGAAACTGTATTTTTTTGAAAAGCGTCTCTAAATTCCTCTCATTGGAGAAATTCTGTATCTCTTTCAATTCACATTTCACGTTTACTGACTGAAAATCTCTGTGGCTTGACTGGTTACGAATGTTTTCATGCAAGCACATTAGCTTTTAAGTTGGTACATAAGCTGCTTTTTTTTAAAGAAAGTGAATAAGCTTGTAAAATAGTGTGTTGGAAACAAAAAAAGTCTTTTTTTCATATAGACAGATCTGATTCATCAGAGAGCATCAAGATAATTGTCACGATTTTCATTTTAAAAGGAAACCAAGAAATCTTGGCACAAGTGTAAAACTTTCTGTTGCTATACTGGCCTGTTGCCTGGAGCTAAATATTTGCCTCATGAATTTTCCTTTCCCTATCAGGAACAGGAAGCAATGTTACAGATGAAATGCATTAAGGTTTGTAAGTGATGCCTGTTATTCAAAAAAGGAAAGATGCTTACATGTTGCATGATTTATCAACAAGATAAAACAATTTTTATTCTGGCTGACATCTGGATGGTCACCTAATTTTTGGGAGTACTTCTAGGGTGGACATTTGTACTCGCTGCAAGTCTCCTTCTAACAAACACACATATTAGAGTCAGGTTTAGTTAAACAATTCCAAATGCTGTTGTTAATATGAGCAGGCACATTTTCCTCTATTTTTCCCTTAATTTTTCTTTTCTTTTAATGAGCTCAGCCACCAGTGATTCAGGCTCTTGCCATTGCTTCTCAGCCTTTTGTGTTTCATGCTCTTATGGTAACTCTTCATCTTCCCTTTGGTCCCTGAAGAGAGAGGGGCAGCCGTGGTTGGCAGTAAGCAGCTGCATTTTCTGTCCTGTACCACTCCCTCTGTGCCAGGCTGTTACCTGGAGTAAGAGGAAAGAGAAATCAATCCTGTCAAGAGAGACTGCAAAACCTCAGAAGGCATGGAAATATGGAAAAGGTGTTTTAAGATGCTGTTCCTTTCAGAGGCTTCTGGAAATGCTCCTACTTACTGGGAAGATCACACTCTTCAGCAGGAAAACCCAGTGTCCCTGTCAGCGTACCTGCTGACATCCCAGGTCAGGGACCACCACGATCTTGTGTACATTGTGTATTTTATCAGATACAACAAACATGACAACTGGCTCACCTTTTCCTACTGCTTGGGATGAAGTAGAGGGCGAGCGATTCATGCCCTATCCTTAGTCATAAGGGAATTCAAAGCCACCACACTACATTTGTGTAGCTGATGACATGGTGAAGGGCTCTCTGAGACTACAGTAGCAAGGTTTTCTTCCAACTTGGGTTGTTTTGAGACAATAAAGATTATAGTGCTAACTTTGATTGTCAAGAAAGTTTGATGAAGGGCTTTTTGCTGTAACTGTGTATCCTACAAAATCTACTCTGTGTGTGTAAGGTACTAGTGACAGTTAACAATAATAACTCATTCAATTTGTGTCTTTATTGAATCTGCAAAGGCCTCACTTTGTGCTATATTTTTCTGCTCTTTAAATAACAGTTGCTGTCTTTAGGGTGTTAAAGGATAAAATTAAATTGTTGAAATAAACTAACCAAAATGCAGAGCTTCAGTTTTTTTGCTACTTTCTGTTTCTGTGTTTCTGAAGTTAGGCAAGGTGGTTTTTCCCCAATGTTTTTCCAGGGATATCATCCAGGGTTATCTGATGTTTAATTATTTCCCTCTCATTGCATATTGTAGAGTAAGATTTCTGATCTCCAGCACAGACTTGCATAATTTATTCTCTTTATAGGTAATTCTCAAAACTTTTCCTTTCATTTTGCCTTTTTTTGCAACTGTTAAAGGGCTTCCTTCTTAGCTAAGCATACCTGACATTTAAATATTCACTGTGTATATCATTACTACACATTTATAGATTGTGAGTTAAGCTAGTTTGAATGAGAATTTGGCACACAATGGAGTTTTTCCATCTATTCTGGAAAAGCTTTGCATGGTAATAAGCCTTGCAGTTAGCTGAAGTACTCTTGTTTCCTAATGGAATCTGCTTTCTTTAGACTCTCGAGGAATTGAGTGAGAGCACTGTGGTAGCTGTGGTTTGTATTGACCTGTGCATTATCATATACCCTTGCAAAAAGCAGCCAGAAGAGTTCTAGAAAATATCTGTACTGTCTTTGATGTTTACATTTTTCATTTTATAGCCTTTCAAGAATTTCATGTACCAATGAAAACTTCAGTCCTAGACAGGACCTATCTACTGGCCTTGCAATCTATTGATTTTGCTGGGCAGGCATTTGTCTTTGTAAAATGTATCAAGTTATATGCTTCCTGTTCCTGATGCATGTCAGAAACAATTTCTTGGATTGAAGGTTTTCTATTTAACTTCTTCAGTTTTACTGCATAAAAGCATCAAGGTATAAAACAGGGTTTTGGCAATCAATTGTAGTTTTTTATATTAAAAAATTGTGTATGTGTATAGTGTCACTGATCTGGATAAATCTTTGGTGTGTAAAGAATTGCCCTTCATTCAGATGACTTATAAAAAAATACACTGAGAGAAATTAGAGCCAAACTGATACAGCTCAACCCCCTCAAAAAACCTACTGATTGCCAGAAATGGAATGACCCACATTAGCGGCTTCAAAATGAGAGATGGAAAAGAGGGGGAAGAGAAGGCAGAGTGTTTAGGCAACAGAAAGATGATGAATACCTAAAAGCACTGAAGGAAAGGTCAGGAAGTTTGGAGCTCAGCCTAGACAGAGCTCAAGGTGTGTGGCATTGGGATTGTGCCCTGTGTCACTGGTTTTGAGCAGCCAGCAAAGGAATCGTCCTTCTCCTTTCTAATCCCTCATGCACACAGGGACACTGGGGGTTGCTATGAAAACTTTCAAGCTCTCATTGCAAATTCTCTCTAGCTACAGCAAATTATCACACACAGCGATTTTGTCTGGCCGTTCTAATGCAAATGGGCAACACTGAGTCTTCTGTCACAAAAAAGTGATACTGAGCAAACCATCTGCATGGGTGTTTTTGCCTGGTACAATTGCTAGGAATATAGCTGTTTCACTCTATCATGCTTTCATTTGGAGTCGATTTAAAACTACTGTTTTTTATTTGTGCCTTTCAAATTGTGAAAACTTTGACTCCTGTTTTGTTTCTAAAGATATTTACTAATGAGGAGCTGATGTAATTTGTTTTGGAGGACAGGCTCTTTTATACATAGAGTTGTATGACTCCAGATACAATCTCTGATAAACGTGGACAAAATTAATGGGCCTTTACGAGTGGCCAGAACAATATTTATTGTTTGCCAGTTGTGTTAACTCGTAGCAATCCCTTGACAAACCAGGGGAATGGCCTGTTGTGATTTGCAGCCTGTGCCACAGAATGCGCTTACTAGAGCTTTCCACCCGCTATTCAGCTTGCTGTTGCCTGCTTGTTTTCTGTTTTAAAAAGTGTTTTCATTGTCAAACTGCATCCAAACTATTCAGTGGAAGCAGCCCATTTGCTGGTGCTCCGAGACGCTTCGCTTTGTCCCTGCTGACACCTGATGATGGACGCAGAATATTCTGAGCCGAATGGTAAATATGAGTCTTCTACTTATGTCACTGTTTTTAGAGATATTGATTTTTTTCAGGTCCAGCACATGTTTTATGACTCTGATTGTACATGGGTGAGGTCACAGTTCTGTCCACAGCTCTGGATACCAGCAAAATCCCATGGATGTAAATATATAGAAAAGACACAAACTGCATGGGGGAAAAAAAAATCTTGTTTGCAGGATAGTGCTGTGATAACAAAGGAAGGTTTGGTTTCTGTTACTTCTGAAAACATAAAAATCTTACATAAATGTGTAGGATAATAACCACATCTGATAGTGTAAAAGGGTCTCCTGTGAAATCTGACTTTGTAGGCACCACAAAGCTAAATAGCTTAAACTGAGGAGGAGCTACCATAAAAAAGGGCATTTGGAATGCCTGCCTTGGTGAAACAGGGAAAAAATGTAGGAAAGCCTGAAATTACGGGTACAAACTGAGTGTGCTGAATTTTGGGAGAAGATTGCACAAAAATCTGCAGATATGGATGAAAAAGATGTATAAAAGTCTGTGCACTGTATCTTGCATTCTTTGCACTTCTAATTTATTAAAGGTTTTTCTGCTCAGTACCATGTCAAATACTGAAATTGGATAAGAGTGCTCTAAAGGAACTTTTCTGATTTGTTTCTAGAATCCTTGCCTGTATTTTAGGAATTAATGCGGTTCTTAGGGAACAATTCCAAAGATATGTACATTTTGTTTTCTTGCACCACTTAAAGGGAACTGTTCATGTGGTCAATCAAATGCATAAGCCTTTGCAGAATTAAATATTAAAAAAAAAGTTCTCAAAAATATTTTTATGCATTTAAATTTTTAAAAGATATATAAGTAGCAGATGTTTTTGTGTTTTCTCAGGTGTGTGTCTGCAAAATTTCTAAGGTGGAAAACCCCAAAATTTCTCTTTTCTTTCTCTTTTATATGCTCGTTCTCTCTTTCTATTTTTTAACTCAGCAAACCAAAGGATACTTTTAAAAATTACTTGCTTCTAAAAATCTAGAGATGCTACAATGATATCATACTTTAAAAGAAGGGAAAAAATATGTTCATTTTGATGTTGGAGAACTTTTGTTCCTTGTCCTACTGTGCGAGTGTTTATATTTTATGTTTTTAAGGAAATTAATTTCAAATGGTTTCTGATTAGTGGCTTGGCCCTGCTTCATTGTCATGCTGATTTTCATATGGTTCTCTTAAAAATACAATATCAGCAAGGCAGACATGGTAACAAGGGAGAATCAGCAGTCCTAGATATTCCTGGACACCTTATTGTGGGAAAAGCCTGTGAGGGAAGAGGTGGAACTGGGCAGCCGGGTCCTGAGAGTGAGGGAATGTGAGGTGAGGAGGGATGCAGCAGTCAGATCAGCACAGAGAGGGACAATCAGAGAGGGCACAATAAGAATGCGGTGTCTTTTTCTCCCAAATCAGGGATATTTGACCTGTGACTTATGGCATCCCATAGTGGGCTAGAACAAAGGGAGTGTGACTGGGAGCAGAGATGCAAAACGTCAGGAAAGTGAGATGCTGAAGGGAAATGCTGTGTTGTGGCTCTGGATGCAGCCAGTGGTGCTGCTGCTGGCTGCAGGGTTGCAGCTCCCTGAGGAGTGAAGTGAGGCTGATGCCTGTGCCACCCCAGCACTCCTGTGCTGCAGTAAACAGAGAATTGGAGGGGTGCTCTGGTACCCAGCTGAGATAGTCTGTGCTGGCCAAATCGCTGCTGATCGAGGTGGGACTGTCAGCACGGGGACCTGACCTTTAAATCATTGCCCCTTGTACTGGGAGGTGCCTGGTTTCCCTGCAGAATGTCACTAATCCAGGTTATTCCCTACTGGTGCTGAAATGTCCACATCTCTGAGATGTGTTATTGCTGCAGTTCCAGCATTCATTGCTTTCATTTGTAAACTTGAAATACGTGAATGCCCAGTACACAGAAGTGCTCTGTAAATAGCTGTAGGTGTGTAAAGGTTGGAGGGAAAAGCACAAAGTAATTTCCACAGCACATTTAATTTTTTGTTTGCTTACATGTGGAAGACATAGTTAAATTAATAAAACTTCAGTTAATGAAGAGTTACTAAGAGCTTCTTCATGGCTACACAGTCAGTAGCTCTAAATTTACTCTCTTACTGCTGACCAGGTGAATTTAATGCTTGTTTAAGCTGATGAAATTGGGCTGCTGCTTCATCACAATGAAAAATGTGTTTCTTAATCCTCCTAGGAAACTGTAAACTGGAGGCTCATAGTTTACAGGTATTCTCTTCCATGTTTTGCTCCTTTTCCCTTGGCACCACTGGATGGTGAACAGCCTTGTGCCAAGGCACGTGTTCACCACAGCAGCACACTGATTAAGCCCATCATCCCGTGTTGGTGTCTCTCCTCCTCTTAGGTTTTATAAAACGTGCTATTTTATTATTATCTAGTAAAGAATTGTGTGTGCTATGTTCCATCCTGTACGTTTGCTTCTTTGTGTCAGTTTTTTAATCTTGCCAGGATAAATGAGGCTTTGGAAAATCACAGTGAAGAGTTTTGTGTAAGGGAAGGCTTCAGTGTTAAGTTGCTTTCATTTATGTCCTGTGACTTGTAAATCCATTCTGGTTTTGTCTGCCACATTGTAAGTCATAGGTGCTGGTTGCCTCCTTGTCTCTAATGTTAATGGTGTGAAGAGCAGGATTGCAGCCTTAGCACTGAGGAGGCAGCCAGGGCAGAAATGAAAACTATTCTTCTTTTTCACATTAGTCCTCTACCTAGTAATTTTTTTTTGCCTGACAGTGACTGTACCTGTTTTTTAGCTGGCAGAAATCTGTCAGCCTGGCACTTTGATCCTAAACTCAGAAATACATTGTGATTGGATCATGATGCTGGTCTTTCCATTTGCTGAAGCTTGCAGTAGCTGCTCAGGAGGAATACAATGCCCTGCTAACTCCACTGTGTCAGTTTTGGCTTCGTCATGACACCAGAAACATCTTTTGTTCACTGCTAGTTTATAAAGCTTTTCCTGATTGTTTTTAAATTGATGCTACCCACTGGGAAAAGTTATAGGTGGTTATTTTTGTTGGAAAAGGATGAATGCACAAATGTGCCTCTACTTACTGTGTGTCAGCTAAAGTCTGAAAATTTTTGGGAAAAAGAACACCATTACATGATGTTAGAAGATTTGATAGTAAGAAGAGGTTTTTTTTCTATTTTATTATCTTTTTTTGAACTGAAGACCATCAATTTGTATACTGCCCAGAGGTGCTGAATTCCCAGGCAACAGATGATAGAGGAACTGAAGTCACTGAGAAATTACATTTAAAGATGCTGCTCATGTGGTTGTAGAGCTCAAAGTAAATTGCAGTCAAGTTGTTTATGTAATTGTTTATAGGCATTTTAATTCAATAGTTAAATAATTTTTACGTGTCTTTGTCTCTTTCCTCCAAAAATATGTAGGGGAAGGGAAAGCACTGTAAACTAAAAATATTACAAGGTTAAACCGAACTACAAAGTTGTATTTAGAGTTTTTATCAATTGTGTTCTTTCTGGCTGTTTGCGTTTGGGATAGGACAGGCCAGAGCTGAAACTTAGACTTCTCTATTTCCGATCCTCCCAATCTGGCTGTTGCTAATTCAGAAGCAGCATCCCTTGAGGGCCTTGTGCCTTCTGTGTGCCATGCAGAGATACTCCTGACCCTCTCTGTGATACAGGTGAAACAACCATGCTGACCTGTTGGCCAAAATGAATGAAGTTCTGTTTTCTGTTAACTGGCAAATTACTGCTGTGGTTTTATTTCTTCAAAAGGGTTAAAAAACTAGTGGGAGGCCCAAATGAAATTGCCTTTTTTGTTGTCTGAACTTGATTTTGTTACTCTTGCAGTGTCACTGTTCTGCAAACTCTTGATCTTCTAGGCTAGACAGGCTCTGCATTTCTAATACAAAAATTCAGGCTTTTGACAGATCTAAATGGAACAGAAATAGACAAGCTTCTCCAGAGTTATTAACCTGGCGCCTTCTCATGAGCACTAATTTTACTCAAAACTGACACGTCAATTGCAGCAATTTTCCGTAAAATGTGAAACACTGTAATATCCACAAATTTTAAGGGTTATTAAAAAATGCATCTCCAGTAACACCCAATAATTAAATTCTGGTAGCTTTAATATAAAATTTGCCTTTGTAGAGTAGATGTTTGCCAAATAGAAAATGCGTGTTCAAAATACAAAGACTGCTCAGGACAGAGTCATAATGTTAGCAGGTAAAACATGAAGTGAAATAGGGTATTTTGTTACAATAGGGTGCATTAAAAATATTTTAAGGGTTACATTTGCTGATTTTTTTTTAAATATTTCACTGTATGAAAAAAATTCAAGTGTAGTAATACCTTGTCAGTATTTTCTTTTCCACTGTCTCCAACTAAATTGAAGCCTAGCTCCAATAGTGATTTTCCTTCCCGACCTATCCTCTCTATTCCTAGTCTGTGAGAGTATAATTTGAGTAACACACCTATTCCCTGGGCAAGAACTAACAAAGTATGACTTGTTCTACTAGATGAGTTCTTTGACCAAAATAAAACTTTCCCAAATTAGAGCTGGGGTTGGGTGGATGAAAACAATAAATTGAAGATTGAGAGCTTGCCGATTTCCCCATACCAAACTTATTGTTTGTCAGGTGTGTCATGATGTGCCTTGCCATCATTCATCAAAATGATTGCCATTGGAGTAAATGCCAGTTTGGCATAGATCTTGAATATAAGTAGCAATGAACATAGGAAAATTGTGGTGATGTTTTTGGAAAATGCTAAATTTTGGTGTGATGTGTAATTTGTGGTAAGAGTTCTGGAAGACCATCACTGAGATGGACATCCTTTGGTGCTCATAGTCCATACAGACAGGTTATCTTGGGCAGAACCCAAGAAGGAAGTTGCTTTCATGGTAACAAATTATTTGGAAGTTGATTTTGGCTATAGAGTTTTATTTATAACTGGTTGTTGGGTATAATTGTGGTGCTCACAGTCACATGTCTAGTTTGATGTTTCCTTCACATTTTTCCTACTAGAGTAATTTTCACTGTGTGTCTTTAGAGCAAAAATAAAACATCATTGTTACTCCATAACATTATTTGAATGTTACACAAACTGATATTATATGAGCAGATTCAAAGTGCAAATTAACTGGAATATAAGCAATTTTAGTAGGAGGTGTCATGTTGAAAGCAGAGCCATGTGACATTGGAGCTATAGCAGAATATCCTTTAGAAGTTAAGGTTAGAATTTTAGCAGGTTACTCTTCAAGTCTAAAGATGGTCCTTTGGTTGGACACTTCCTTATGCCGAGCTGTGGGATACAGCCGCAAGGAGCAGTTTGCCATAGACTGTGCAGCCAGAACCTGCTTTGATGAATATGTTCATATCCTGTTCATTCTTGGGCCTGTTGGAGCCATTTCCCAGTGGGGTTTTCTGGCTCTTGTGATGGGAAATGATATGGAAGCTGATAAGAGTGTTTCAGGGAGAGGCTATAACTGGCAAGCAATTCCACTTGCTCCTATGTAGAAATCTACACATTTTGCCTGGGCATATACCAAGGTAAACAGACTCTGGTTCCTGGGAGGAAAACTACATTTGTTCCCAAGCTGCTCCATGTGTAAGCTGGGAACCTTTGCCTTGGGACAGGGTGTGTGGGTGCTACTTTACTTGTCTGACTTTTACCAACTGCTACAAATCTGTCAGTGACCTGATGTGAGTTTTGGTGTCTGAGGGAGGAACTACTGCAGAGTTTAGGGAGTTCCTGCCTTGAGCTCTCAGCTACAGTTTAGTGCCCCGACAGCAAGATTTTTTCCAAAGTTTATCTATCAAGTGCTGCTTTATCATGAAACTTCTTTAAAAGTACCCTCAGTCTACTTTAAGGTTTCACTGTGATAGAGATGTAAAGAAGGCAAAACATTTTCGTGCTCATTTTATAAATTCAGAAGTAGTTTACTTCTCTGTAACCTGCTCCAATTTTTATGCAAATTCTTTGCCACAATTTATTATCCTAAATAGCAAGAGAGTAAAAATTCAAACCAAATGTCATGTGACTCTTGGAAATTTTTCCTCTCCACAGGGTGTCTGATTTCCTTAAAAGTATTAAACCTGTCCATATTGCTGTATTTCTATTTCATAATTACCACATGCCTTAACTTTTGCAGTTTTGACTGCTTTACTACACTGTGCAGGTACTTAATGTTTTTGCACACTTGGATTTCATAGAATGGGTTGGGCTGGAAGTGACCTTAAGGACACTATCTAGTTTCAATCCTCCTGCTGCCATGGGCATGGACACTTTGTACTAGACCAGGTTGCTCAGAGCCCCACCCAGCCTGGCCTTGAACACCTCCAGGGATGGGGCATCCACAACTTCACCGGACAACATGTTCCAGTGCCTCACCACCCTCACAGTAAAGAATTTCTTCCTAATGCCTGGAATCTAAATGTGCCCTCTTTCAGTTTAAAGCCATTTAGGCCTTGGCCTATCATTTCACGCTCTTGTGAAAACATCCCACACCACTTCCATCAGGATGAATATCCAGAAAGTTTTTGGTAATATTACAGATACAAGGATTTTTAATAGAGTGAGCTTTGGCTAGACAACCATGTTTACTGGTTCACTGTCTGCTGTGCTTTTGCCTTATATTTATTCCCTTTTGTCTGTGCTGTTTCCTTGCAGCCCCTGCTGTGGAGCTGGCAGGCCAGGGGAGAGAGAAGCAGCCAACCATAGCTCTTTGCACAGCAGTGCTCCTGCCACCACTGCTCTTCAGCAGGAAGCAGTAGGCATGTTAATCTTTACAATTATTTGCTGTTATCTTGTTCTTCCAGGCTTTGCTGCCTTCTGAGGCACAAGAAGTTTGGCCCACCTTGTCAGTATTGTGTATTGACTCTACTTGTCAGTGCAGGCATTGCTTCACTGTTGTCCTTGCCAGGTCTGATGCTTAGTCATTGAATGTCTTTCCCCGATTTGCTTGTTGATTCATTTTTCTTTCATGTCATATAACATGCATGAGCTTTTGCTGAATGATATATGCAGAATTATCCATCATTTTAATATATAAAGGCTTGATGCATACCTGAGTCTAATGAATAAGGAAATAGTTGTTTAAGTTGCAGTACTTAATTTATATTTTGTAGCTCAAAATAAACAGTGCAAATCCATAGGCTTCTTTCCAATTAATCATGCTTATAATACTACTGTGAAGCTGTGTGTCTTCTTTTCTCTATTTCTATTCCTTCTGTCCATCAACCTCACCATTCATTTATCCCCATTTGTTTTACTTTCTCTCAAGGCTTTAAATGACTTTGAGAAAAGGTCTTTTATTGGGTGTACAGCTCAGATTGGAGACTCTTAGTTTAGGCAATGGGAGTTTTCCATGGGAGTGACAGCAGTTGTGGCACCAACATCAAAGTAAAGAGGCAGGACCAGTTTGAGGATGAGCATAAGCTCCAAATTATGATCTGGGTGCAAAATTGGAGTAGCCTGTTTCTCTGTTCTGCTCAAGTCTGTAGCTTCATATAAAGCTTTTACAGGGCAATGCTTAGTTAGACCTGCACAGCTCAAGGAATTTTATCCAATAATCTCTCTACCAGGCTCAGTAATGCGTGAGATCTGAGCTGATCATCTCTTTGAAATATGTTTGACAACTAAAAATTATATTTAAAATATTTTTTTCATCCTAAAAGAGAAATATTCTTTAGGTACACTTTGAAGTCTGTTCCTCTTCCCTAAGACTTTGTACTCTGCAACACATGTGAGAAATGCAAGTTTAAGTTCTTTTCAGTAGAGAAAAAATAACTGCAAAATATTTGAACATGAGTTCAAATAGGTTTTTTTTAGTAAGTCTGGGTTGTCCCGGTATTCTTTATATAATCTCATGTGTATGGAAATGTTGAATTTGCAATTTATTTGCATCATTTCAAGAGACAGCACCAGAAGGACTTACAGAGGCCACATACTCAGCCAAAAGCAGAAGGAAAACAGAGTGGTTTTAGCTCTAAAGCTGAAAATAGTGGCTTTATCAATGTGTATCTGTCATATAACTCTCAACCAAACTTTTGGAGTTTGCATCCTCACAACAGGGAGTTTTCTTACCAAATAGGTGGGACTTTCTTAGAGGTGGCACTTTGTCAGCCCATGGTGTCTAAGAAGCAGGAGAAAAATAACCTTGTTGTTACATTCCTTTTGTTTTCCAACTGCTACAGTCAGTTAGTTTTGTTAGATGTGCATCAAATGCTTCTTTCTAGGAAAGCACAGTAACTGCTGAACAGGCTATGTGCCGTACACGCTGAGAACATTTCATGAGCAGCAGAATTTTCTTGCAGCACCCGTGATGTATTTTTGTGCTGGTGGGATTCCAGGGAGCCAAAGGTTCTCTCACTGTTTTCAGAGGTGAAATAAATGCAGTACTAGAAACTTATAATCTTCTTTTGGGGGCTTTTAATGAAATATTCAAATAAGAAGAAAACAGCTCTTTAAAACAAGTAAATGTAGACCTGGGGGAGGTAGCTGGAGAGAATTGATAAAATATATTTTGTGCAAGTTTGACTACTTGCACCAGTTTTCACATAAATAAACATCATTAGGATGTGCTTCCAAATCTTGATGAACTTTTTTCAGCTGTGTACCATAGTATAGTACCAGTACCAGAGAACTGAAGAGCTACAAATTGGAGCTTTGCAACTTAATTTTCTCAGTGAGCTGAAAGCTTCTGTGTCTTAGTACTAGCTTTGGTTAAGACACTTCTTAGAATTTCTCTTTGGTTATACTTTCAGGTTTGTATATATTATTTTTCCAAATTAATAATTTATAAAAGTAAGTGTAATATGGATTACATGGATGCTGGGATTATGCATGGAATATGGATTATATGTATTACATGGATCTGGGAATTGCTGTTAATAAAAGACATAAAATGCCTTTTCTTGTCTAAGTAATTGTGAGGCTTGCTGGGATAGAGTGGGGGCAAAATATGAGCCCTGTTACCTTTTTCAAACTGGTTTTTTTCAGTGTATATGAGTTTTCTACATGGTTATTTTATTCTCCAAAATTTATCTGTTTAAGAATTAGTCAAACCAATGAGTCTTACTGGTTTTCTCCTCTGCATTGTTGCACGTGTGATTTTTATTGCACATAAGACTTCTTTTACATTCCGCAGAAGCCTGCCAGGGTTTTCTGTTCTGTTTCAAAACATGAGTTCACATCTAAGTGTTTTCTCATTCTAGTGGTGGAAAAGGTCTGTTGAAGTGTGCTGTGATAACTCTGCAGAGAGTTAAAACACAGAGGAATAGGAATCAAGCATTTGAAAAGGTGGAAAGGTATTTTTATTCTAATAAAAGTGATGAGCATTGTATTTTCCTTGGGTATGAATGATGTTTGCCTTGCAAATGAGAATTCAGCTTCTCAAATCAAAGGTCATTTAAGCAGTTGTGAATGTATGAATGAAACAAAACGTAGAGATTGCGAAAGTAACGCAAATCAGCGAGGAATTTTATGTTTTTAAAAGTTGAAGTAAATTGAATTGAGGGGATTTGAACCTGATATGTAATAAAAGAAACAGGCGTTTAACTGCACTCAGAACTCTGCTTGTAATGCAAATGTTTTAGCAACTGCATTTTCCACTTGGATTCAGAGCTCTGTTTGAACATCAATGTTACATGCGATAGAACACAAGAGCTCTGGGGTTTGCAAGTAAAGCTTTTCCATCCGCATTTTCTTGCACGTGCCTGTGCAAGAGCACAGGTGACAAGCCTTGGACAGTTGCCTCTCCTGGGATGCCACATCACGGTTTGTCCTTTTGTAACCTAAAATCAGGGCTGCAGCCTAGGCGTGCCAGCCACAGGCAATCCCGTCAGCAGGTGGCTTATGTCCTACACTCCGTAGGGGACTCCCTAGTGACAGCAGACATTGACAGTGACAGGGAGCCAGCATCTTTGGAACACGGTGTTATTTACTCATCCCCTGAAAATATATGCTGGATACACAGTACAGCAGTGCATGAGATGTAGCTTTGTTTCCAGAAAGACTTAAGTGGACAGGTTTTACTTGCTCATTTATAAATTCCTCTTAGCCTAGGTAAGTCTGTGCCTGGCAGGGAGAGCTGGCTTTAACTGTGTTTTTATGAGATGAATCCAATCCCTGTTTTAGCCCTGTGCACACATGCACACCGGTTGTTCTGGCGCAGCCATGCAGCTCTCATGTGACCCAGAACAGGGACTGCATCTGGCTTAAAAATGCAAAAAACCCGATGTGTTTTGTGGCTTTTGTTTTGCGCGGCAAAGCCAGATCTGATTCTCAGCGTGGCTGTGTAAACAGGTGTGCTGGCATCGCTGTAGGGTGCAGGCAGCAGCATTTCAGTCAGGCGCTACCATGGGAGGCTCTTGTGGGTGAAATCATATCGTGAGCTTACAGCACATCTGTGTGGGGGTCAGCCTGTGCTCTTCTCACTGGCACTGTCGTGCTGATTTTTGGTTTTCTTTCCCTGCTTCATTCAGACCCTTTCTCTTTTCTTGAGGTATGAAATAGTCTTTGATTCAGTTGTAAGCTTTGAGAAAATTACACATTCAAATATGGATGGATTTATGCAGGCAGTCTCCCCAGTTAATGGTGTTGGCACTGTCAGTTCCTTTTGAAGCTGTGTCTTTGAGACATTTACCTGCTTGCTTATTTTCCTCTTTTTTTTCTGCTTCGAAGCTTGGCAACTTTCTTCTTCAAGGAAGCAGAGTTAAAAGTTGAAGAGCACATCTGACAACACTGATCAAAAAAAAGCATTTTTCTACTTCTTTCCTTTTCTACTTCTGCCCTAACCTCTACCTCCCCTCAAGTTAATCTTTAAAACTTCCAGTGCAGTAGTTTACCAAAACAGTTAAATTTAAATATTTTGGGAGACGCCTACATCTTCCTTCTTCCTGACTTCCATTTTATCCTGTGGGCTGATTATACTGGCTTGTTATCTGTGTTCATTCCTGGGGTTGGTTGCAGATACATCTCTAATGTGAGAAGATGGCAGAAGCTGCGACTGTTATTATTGGGTTTTGAATATATTGTAGTCTGGTATTTTCCTGCTTCTAGAGCTCTTTGAAGAGCCTGAGAACCAGTTGTGTGTGCTTTTTGAAGTTCTTCCTCTTGAGTGAGGCTGGAATCACAACTGGCTGTTCCTGCTGATACGTGAACCCAAGAGCTTTTCCTTAGGACTGCATCCTGAAAAATGGATGTGGTGACATAATGGCCTCTGTTTTTTTACCCTTTTCCTTCACTCCTTCTCCTCCTCCCAGCTCACTGAGGAGAAGCACATAAATGCGTGCCTAAAACCATGCTGAGATACCTGCAGCATTGCTAAGATTGGCATGCAAAAGAAATTGCAGGTTGTCTGTGTTTGTGTTTGCTGGGGAGGCCTTAGATTCTAATGGTAATCTGATTGTTACTGCATTCAGGTTTCAATGCTTGAAACAGCGAAGCTGTATGAAGTCTTAGTAATTTGAATGAAACAAGATAAAATCAAGAGGAAAGGAAGCGACTGAAGGGCCTTTAGCATGCCCTTATTAAGACTATAATCAAAATACATGTAGAATTTAGAATTAAAGACCAAGTCTGCTTTTACACTTCTCATCTGAATATTACGGCTTCAAAGGGGAGGGATTAGTTTGACTCGTCAGTTAACAGAGTAAAGAGATGAGAGCTGGAAAAATGTCTGATTCACCAGTTAGTATACATCCAAAATTGTCATGTTAGGCTTTGGCTTATTTTGTATATGCATTACTGTGATTTCTCCTGCACTTAATGGACAGAGATCAAGCATTTCAGGAGACCTGGCAAAAAGGATGGGAAGTGTGCTGTGCGTGAGGAGCTGCTGCCAGCCCTTGACTGCACTGTGTATGGTGCCAGCACTGGATCATCCTCGTCCTTCGGCCACTGCAGCCGGGTGGTGGGTTCTGGGACAAGCTTCAGCGTGGGAGGACCACGTGTGGACATGGCCTGCTGGGTTGCCCTGCTTTGATGAATTGCCTTTCAAGGCATTTCAAAAGCAGGTGTGTGTTTGTGATAGATAAAGTGGGTGTTGTTGATGTAGCTGGTTTGAATGTTTTAATGGAGAGATATAAGCCGTAATTTTTTCAGTGGAGCAATGTGCCATGCTCTGTCACCTCCATCCCTTACTCCTTCCAAAATTTCTTTTTGTTATTTTTCAGAAACACAGGTAGTTGGCCCCCTAGATTTTCTGAGATTGCTAGTGCTGTGATATGTCAGGAACACAACTGTTGTGGGTATTCACTTTATCTAAGCCATTGTTTTACAGTTGCAACAAATTAGACATAGCTTGTTATGAACAGAACAAAGACTTTTCCTTATACATTGCCAGCCCTTTAGTGCAGTCAGGTTCATGTCCACACCTGAGTCTGCACAGTGTAAGAAAGTCTGTTTTTTTAATAAATATAAATAGAGAACATAAAAGTGATGCAGGAAGGAACCCACACTTGGTCAGCTTGATGCAGTTTCCCCACAATGAGTCACTGTCTTGCAGTCCTTGCATTACCACAGCATTGCTTTTCAGGATGCTCTCCATAGGACAGTTCTGCAGTGATCAGTGGTCCCAGCTGTGACACCCTGTAACAGAGGCACTTCACACCCACTTTGTTGGCGGCCACTTGGTTTGGCCTGATTGAATTAAGATTCTTTGAGCAGGGACTATGGTAAGGAGTAGTCTGCGGGCAATATGGAGTATAGTTTGAAGAGCAAAGCAGAGAGCCCAACTCAAAACCAAGAGATAGCTCTTGGAGTGAAATTGCTGTCTAGGTTGATACTGCTGGCATTGAATATTCAGTGTTTTGAAGGAGAGATACCAGTTGGATGGGTGTGTATTTTGTGTGTTGTGGTATGCCAAGCTGATATGCAGAACTGATTTACTACTTATGTTTGTCTCATGATGGGAGGTGAGCTCAAAAACAACACTTAGTTCTCAGTTTCCTCCCCAGTTATTTTCCTTTATTGTCTTTCTGCATTTTATTATAGCTGCAGAAGAGTATGTTCCTCTAATAGAATAGATGGTGACATGTATAAATATATATAACAGAAGTTCCTATGTGATTACCTATGTGATAATAAAAACAAGTGATTCAGTAACTTCCTTTCAAAGGTGCAAACAAACTATGAAATTAAAGATCTGCTGGAGGTGATAATTTTCCATGAGGAGATTTGATGGTCTTGTGCACACACGCGGAAGCTGCGGAGCTCCTGGGCCCTGCTTCGGGCCCTGGCAGCGACTGCTCTGGTGGTGAGCGAGTTGCATCACTTCTCCCCAGCTTCCGTGTTAAATAGTTTCCTCTATTAACTGGCCAAATGGTTTGTTTCCTCTAGAGCACTTCATCAGGGAGCTGCCAAACCTGACATACACTGGATCCTATCTTATTCTTTGTCCAGTCTCGCTGAAGCCAGTGGGTGTGCTTGTCTAGGCCGTAATTAGACTTTGTTATGAATAAGCAGCACCAGGCTATAAACTTAATATCCTTCTGAGGTGAGTGCTGCATAAATAATAAGTAGTTTTCTGTTTTGTCTATCCAGTCTAGTTTAAGTCCAGTAAGCTTTCAAAATGAAACACTATATTGTATGGCTGTAATAATGTCCCATACTGCATTTAGAGCTGCCTTATATTTGATGAAAATACATATGCTGATGTGACCCTTATTTACTAATACACACTTTCTAATTCAAATAGCTTTCTTTTGCAAATGAGCTCTTCCTGGACTCTCTTGGCCTCAGCACTAATAATCATCTTGCACACTACTGTTCCTTCTAAAACATTTATTGCTTACATGCTGTGTGGTCCTTGCTGTAACAAACATTTTCATATGGGATATAAAATAAAGTAGAGCTAGATCTTTCAAACTTTGCATTAGATAGAACTGCTTAGGGAATCCTGGTTTGTTTCTTCTTCAGTTCTGTCTTCCTTTTGCTTCTCTACCTTTGAAAGCTGCAGCGTTTGAATACTTTTGGAATAATATGACAGGGTTAGGAGGTGGGTGATGGTGCTCAGTGAGACTTGGAAAAGGATGAACTCACAGAGAACATGATCCTGTTGGTAGAAATGCACCCTGCATTATATTAAATTAGTAAGTCAGCTACAGAAATTCCAGTTGTCAACACACAACCCTTGAACTCTCTGTGCTATGGAGAGGCATGGTGGGAGAGCACATGTGAAGCTGCATATATTGCCAAAAAATCATGTAATTGTGGTGGTTTCAAATGTGTTGGCTGTCCTTCCCGTGCCACCTGCTGTCCCTTCATCTGGGACATCCTTTTCTCTCATGGCCATGTGGCCTCACCCCGTGGGTTGGCGGTGCCATTGCAGCTCTGTAAGCTGTGAAGCTCTTCTGTGAGCTGGCATGGAAAAGGAAAAAAGGAAAAGGATCAGGCATTTTTCATCAATGTCACATCCTTGCTGGGTACAGCTAGTGGGGAAAGGGAGGAGAGCAATGAAGTGGTGAGGAATGGCAATTGTTCAGGCTGAATGCTGCTCTCACTCTGAGCAGGGAGGCCGTGGTGTCAGAGCACATCACACAGCTGACTTACTGCCGGCTCAGACGTTCCTGTGCAGAGCTTCAGATGCTTTTGCTGCTTGTGTATGCTTTCAACAAAGTGAATGTGGTTGATTTAATGTCCATTCATCGTGTAGCTGGGACTGCTCAGGACCACGGGAGATTGGTGACCAGCTCTCTGCTAACAGGTTGCAACTTGTGCAGAGGCACGAGACAGAAACCGCTTCCCATGTGCAGTCCCTGAGGAACTGCCTTCTCCTGGGATGGGCTCTTCCTGGCCCAGGTGGGTTTCTTTAGGGATGAAAATAGGAAGTATGTGAGGGCAGGTCTTGGTGAAATGGCTACCAAGAAGGGGAAGTAAAGCATAATGAGGGTAGGGGCTCCCCCTGAGGCATTCAGGCTGTACTTGTGATGTATCAGACCCATCAGTGCTCTTCAACACTGGGGAAGGCTTTTGGCAGGCCCCAGGAGGCACCACAAGAAGGGATGGGCAGGGGAGGTGTATTTTGTGTGGATTTTGACTTTCCCCTCAAGCTCTTTCTAAACACAAGAGGAACAAAACCTTTCCTAAATGTTTCTTCATAAAAGGTGTAAAAAACCCACAAAACCCTTTGTGTTAGGCAGATAATTCAGAGGGGATGTTAAACACCAAATTCAGTTTGAAGGTATTTTTTGTTGAAGTTGTGTGCGTGGCTTTAAAATTTCTAGATGATTAGGTGTTTGTTTAACAGAAGAGCTCATTTTCTTTGAGCTAAACACCCAAGATTTGAAAGGACTTCATAGGCAAGAGAGCCACCTTCTCATCCCAAGGACATTAATTACTGAGGCTGCCTGTTTTCTCAGGAGTCTCATCCTCTTAGAATACATATTGCATTTTCAGAGCACATTTCCTTGCTCAGAGTTTCTCTTGTTGGGATTAGCTATTGTAGTGCTGTCACCTACCCTGCAGGGTAGCTCCTGCTTGGCTGCACGGGGGAGAAAAGGGGGAAATTACTGCAGCTCACAAAGAGGCTTTGCCCTAATTACGATCCTTGCATTGAGGAGCAATGGTTCACCCCAGTGTTGACCATGGGAAAGCACACATTTGCCAAGTATGCACTCCTGAAGATCCAGGACAAGCAATGAACTCTATTCAGGTATAAAGAAAATTTCTAATTCAGCTATTCCAGGTGTGAGTTTGATCAATTTCTCTTTTTTTGTTGTTGTGGGGTTTTTTGTTTGTTTGTTTGTTTTCTCTTGCAAGTATATATATTTTTTAAGGGGGCAGGTGTTATTCCTTACAGCAGAAAAGGACTTAAGTTTCTCTTTATTTGGTTAATTAAAAATAGGATGTCAGTACATGCACAGGCTACTTTTGGGGCAGTCAAAGTGGCACCCACTACATGGCCTTGATTACCCTAAGAGAACAGAAGGATTCTGGTTTTTAATTTTCACAATTTAAGCACAGTAAAATGATGTCAAAAAACGTCCATCAAGATCCTGTAAGTTTGATGAGGCCCTTTTCTTCTGTTATTTCTCCTTGCTAAGCTGCTTGGTCTTCCAGTGGCCTCCAAACTTCTGCATGCTGTGAAGTAACGAAGCAGAACATTAAATCTTTTAAATCCTAAGAGTGCCAGCAATCTAGTGAGCATTTCACAGTGCTGTTGTCAGTGAAGAATGCTTGTGTGTATTCTGTGTATTCTCTACATTGTAATCCCCTGAGTGTGAAATTAGATCTGGTACCAGTTTATTTTTCTCTTCTTTAATTCTTTTTCATATCAAATATTAAATGTACTTTAATCACCCTATCTATTTCTGGGTATATAAAGCAAAGGATTACCCTTTTGGTAAGTAGGTCTCCAACTTCTTTTTTTCTTTGGTAGCACAGATTAATAGTACAATTTAAATTGAATAAAAGATTGTGTGAAGAATTATAGGCTTCCCCCCCCACTTTATTTTTATGTGTGGGCTCCTTTTGAATGTTTATTAATGTAAGTCCTATGCATCTCTTTTTATATTTTAAAAATCTGCTTTAGTGACATGTGGTCTTTTTGTGGTCAAAGTTAGGCTTAGTGAGTGCTTTCAAATCATTACTTTGCTAAACATAATGATAGTGTTGTATTAATTTCAAGTCTCAGTAGTCCAGTTCTAACAGTGTCTTAAATAGTTCTTATCCTTTATTTCTGTTGATCACAAGTGTTAACTCACAAGTCTTTTTTTTTTTTTTTCCTCTCAGTTTAATCAAATGAGTACATTTTTTTAATATCTGTGTCTTCAGCTGTGAAATGAGACTAATGCTTACCTGGCACATCGTGGAGTAATGTGAAACTAGCTAGTGTCTGAGATTTAGAGAGGGGCCAGGAGAGGAGGAAAAGTGTGTGAGTGACTGATATTTAGTAGCTGGCATGGATGTACAGTTATCTGCAAGGGTGAAAATATGTAGACGACTGAAAAGACATGAATGAGGTTGAATTGGATTAGTTTAAACAAAGAAATCCAGTGGTACAGGTGGCTTAAACAGCTGAAATTGTGCTGTGCTCACCAGCATGATGAAATCCTTTCTTGTGATATGGGAAGCCCCTGTGTTGTGAAGAATGGAGAAAGTTCAGATTGCTTTATGGAAAGTTGAGCTACTTAGGAGATGTTCCTCCAAGGAGACAGCAGGTAGTGCTTTTTGTAAATGTGGTTTGAGTTTGCCAATCTCTTGTGAGTTAATCTGAAGAGAATGGATAGTCAAAGGGAAGCAAGTAAGGCCATTTCTGGATGCAGGCATTAGTTGGGGAAATAATTTTATTTCTGTGTAAAACAGATTTCTAGTCCCTCCTTACTGCAAGTAAATTTAAATAGGGGATTATATTTTTTTGCATTTAGTTGACCAAAGAGAAGAAAGGACTTGCTTTCATGCTTGTAAAAGAACAAGTTGTCCTTGCTGTTGAGAATACTGTTGCTCTTCATCTGAAAATGAAGCTAGTTTAAAAAAAAAAAAAAGTTGAACTATGCACAAGGTCTGCTGCTGTAGAGAAACATGCATATTCTTTGCTTTAAGTGAATAATTTTTTTTCACTGATTTATCTTCAGTCAGGACTGTAATGTGGTGAAGTTGTGAGGGACTTTGTTGTAATGAATCCTGGAGTAACAGGATTCATTGCCCTACTTGAAACGGTCAGGTAGGACTGTGGAAAACTTCAACTTCCTCATACTGATAAGCTCACAGGAGGTGCAGACTAAGACTAGCAAAGAACGAAGATTCTTTTTTCTTTAAAGCTGATTTGCAAAAATATTTTCATGCCTTTTAAAATAGTAAGTAAGAGCTTTG
This sequence comes from Cyanoderma ruficeps, assembly GCA_008694505.1. Classification (NCBI taxonomy): domain Eukaryota; kingdom Metazoa; phylum Chordata; class Aves; order Passeriformes; family Timaliidae; genus Cyanoderma; species Cyanoderma ruficeps. The sequence goes on along the minus strand of VZDJ01007749.1, from coordinate 38,035,408 downwards.
GGTATTCACAGATGTCTTTGTTTGAGACCAATCTAAGCTGCTTTTGTGCTTGGAGTCTTCTGTAATTCTGTTCTGTGATTGTGGGTAGGTCAGAAGCAGCGTTTGTTGAAGTCGCATACTTTGCCTTCCTGTGGCCTTACATGTTTTAGTGAAAAGTATGAACACATGAAATGTTGGAACTTCCTTTAAGCATCAATACTCCAGGCTTTTCCTTCCATTTTCTTTAATCAGGGTGAGTATGTCTGAAAAACTATGCTGACATGGCAGTTATTGTCCGCATGACAAATGTTTACATTGTGCTGCAAAATCAAGGAGAGCTCATGCAAAAATTTCATTGTTTGAGATTTATTTGACATACAGGTTTGTGTGGTTTAGGATGTTGTTGCATCCCTTCTTTCCTGGAAAACCCTCTGATACAACAGTCGTGGCATTTTTCTCCTGTGTGAGACTTGCTGCTGTTAGCCATACTTTTCTGGCTTCTAGAGGTGTTTAATGAATTCTTCTCTTTGAAATCTTGTGAGAGGTATAACCAGGTCAGAGTGAAGCAGACCCTCCTGTTCATCACTTTCCTTTCAGGGAACGTCATTCAGCTGCTGTGCTGAATCCTTCCCTGCTGTCTGGTGAGGCTCACAGCAGTTCATTTGCCTGTGACCTTTCCTGTGAGAGCTGTTGTACTCACGTTGGTCAGTGTAATTCTTGCTCACACTTAATAAAGGCAGGTCCTTTTGATGCTGTTGGCACAGTTCTGTATGTGAAGGCTGCAGTGATTTGGTCACAGTTAAAGCATAATGAATTCATGCATGTTTGCTCATTTTCTGCCCAAAAGGTTTGGTGAGAACTTGTGTATGCCTTTGTGTTAGGCATATGTCATACCCAGGATATAACTTCTATTTAAAATTGAGCAAGGAAGTGTTGTGAACCCATCTTTCATGATCTTTAGGACGTGTTTGTTTCAGTGGGACACTATCTATGTAGAGAAAAATTCATTATTCATTAAAACCCCAGGTCAGCCAAGTGCAAAAATCTCTGTATATCTGCCATGGCTTATAATCCAAGCAATTTCATATTAAGAACTTGATCTAAAAGACTTTGAAAAGCTTTCCTTCCTCCATTTTGAGGTATTCAGTGATTTTTTCAGTGAATCCAGCAATAAGCTTGTTGACTGGATGAATCTTCCAAATCTCATTACGATACTATTTTAATTGGAAAATGAAGGAAAAGCTGTTATAACCAGGGGCAAAAGCAAATATGAAAGAAATGAGAATCCTCAGAGGGACTCCATCCCTTGCTGGAGTGGCCTTTGGTATGTGCTCTAGCAACACATTTAAATTATTCATACAAAAAAATTCAATTTAAGTAATAACCATTCAGTGCTTTTTCAATAATGTTCTTCTGAAGAACAAGAGCTTTTAAAAACCTGGTAGGTTTTGAGATCAGGTTTTGAAGATTTTAAAAGAAATATTGCACTTAGATAGATATAGTCTTGTAGCTAATAATATTGAGAACTCAGTGGTGCCTTCCAGTGATCACAACTGCTTTATAAATGCTTTGTCTAGTCTTTGTTCTGTTAAAAATAATGAGAGTTTTGCCACAGGCTTCAGTGGAAGCAGGCTATGTCTCTTTAATTATTTGAGCTTTGCTTCACTGAAGTTTGGTAGTAATTGTGAAGTTAAAGCACAGGCACAGAGTCAGAGATCAGAAAAATCCTGGCCCCATGGACATGTGCTGTCTTCCATTGTGGGTTGCCTCACAGAGCTTTTTAATAACATGTTAGTCTGAGATAACTGCTGTTGTGTAGTTTTCTCTGTTTGTAAAGTGGAGGAAATAATATCAGAAATCATAAGGTGGTCATGGGGCTTCGTGTATTAATAATCTCTAATGGAGTGTTGATTGTCTTGGTTGAAGCATGGTGTGAGTGCGTAGATAGATTATTGAGTCCCTTGTAAATAATAAAGTTGTCTCCTCCCCACATACTAATTCACAACTGGAAACACAGCAGAAAGAAATTGCATTTATTAAACAAAGGCATATTTATGCAGGTACCCATTAATTCTTTTAAGGTATCTGTAGCTGGATGGTGATTTCAGACAAGGGCGTCTCCTCCTTGATGATCTTAGTGGTGTTTTTCTTTTGTATTTTTTTCTACTTACTGCAGGAAATGAAAGAATCGTGGCCCTGCCTTCATAGCATGTTCACGTAGTAGTGCATGCTGTGTTTCTTTGTGGAAAATGCCACGCTGTCACACATAAACGATGACAGGTTGTGCCAGCTGTGTTCCATCAGATCTCTCCTGATGAAGAAGATCAACAAAGATGTTGAGGCAGAGCCATGCTTATCCCACCAGGGGGGCACTGTTGGGAATCTAAGGCTCAGAAGTGGGTGTGTAACCTGCCCCTTGCTCAGTGCCTGGCCTGGGAGCTGCACTCAGCTTCAGTGCCAGTCGTGGGAGTTTGAGTGAGCCTGAAAATGTGTGGCTTCAGTCAGGACTTCCCTCAACCTGTGGTGAGACGCCGCTCCACCCCATGTCTCACCACAGCCTTTCTCTGTGGCTTTGAAGAGGGCAGTTTGGAGGAAGTTCTGATTGATTTTTGCTTTACAGAGCTGGGATTTGGTATGCAAGTTATGAGACCTGTAGGAATCATCAGCCAGCCCTTCCATCTCTTTGATGACTTGCTGTGGCCGCATTGTGGAGCAGTGCTGCGGCGAGACCTGTATATTCTACAGTCCTGAAAGACATGAGGAGTATTTGCACCAGCTCTTTAATGTACAGCCTATGAGCAAAGGCAAAGTTAAATTAGAAGTATGAGTGATGCAAAGGTTTGTGGCAATGCTGAGTTATAGCTAAAAGAATACAGTAGGAATTGCTGCAAAATGAATTAATGTCAGCAGCAGCCTAGGAAAACCTGTCTATGAACTGAATGGTGTGTATTCCACTGTTGTGGTCCCACTCTCCATTCTTTGCTGAGCCATTTCAGTAAGCAGACAGAAACAAAACCCATGGGATGACACAACAGGAAAAAAAAAGATTATTTTCTGTTGGGTAATGGGCTCAGGAGCGGAGGGCTGGGATGCCGGCAGACAGCAATTAGATTGGCTTAAGCTGCACGAAATTGGGGCCTGGGGGCTTCCTTCTGCTTCATCTCTCAGCTGTGGCTGGCTGCTCTCTACTCTGACCTCAGCGAGGTTTGCAGCAGGAGCAGCCTGGGCTGGGGAGAGCCTCAGTGCCAGCACAGTTCCTGGAGTGCTGCAGCTACATCTCTGCAGCTGGTCAGCCCTATTCTTCTCTTGATGGGCTTCATTGGGAAATAAAGGAAATTTGGGGCCTGTTTTGAGCAAAACCTTGGCCCCTGTGCCTGTTGTGCCCTCCTTGCACTAGCTCACGTGTGTTTGTGATTGCACAGAGAATCAGACGGCAGTGGAGACGATGGAGACTTGCCCACAGAAGGTTTGATTTGCTTTGCTTGACTTTGCCGGGTTATTTTTCAGCCGGATCAACTCCTGGGGCCGAGTGTGTGCGGGGGCAGCCTTGTCCTTTGCCCGGCGCAGGGAGAACTGTGGGTGGGCAGCGCTGCCACCAGACTTCACACCACAGCTTCGATGTGTCCTGGGCTGCCCTGACAGTCGGTGTAATTTGTTTGGGCTTCCCTAGAGAAAGCCATTTGTTATGAAAATTTAAATGTAATAACGTTGCTCGACTAATTCCTCCCTCATTAACCATGGGATGTGCCATGTGATTTCATTTTCCCCCCAGAATGCTGAATTTCAGTAACCTGTGTAACACTACCTCTCTATTCTAGTAGCCTGGACTGAAGCATTTATTGATGTTGTAAAGATATGTTCGTTTCCAGTAAAATTTTCAGCTTTGCACTTTAATAAGAATACTTAAATATTTTAAGGTACTTTGAACTGATCTTGAGGGAACACAGCTTTATTATTTTGTTAAAGCTCAGTGTCACTCATAAAATGTAAGTTGCTTTAGAAAAGTGAATATCTCTTGTTATTTTTAAAACAAATGTCTTCATTTAGTTGTAGATAAATGGTAGATTTATTAATTTTTAAAATAGATGTATGAAGCAAAAAAAGAGGGAAGAAATACATTAATATGTAGAGTTGCTCTGTAGGTGCTTACTATAAATGCATTTATGCCTTAGACATCACTAAGTGAAATGCCCTCCTTTTACAAGTGCACTTGTTCCCATCTCTTCATGTTGACATAGATGAATCAAATTAGAGTTCAGCGGTAACTATATTCATTGGAAAAAATTGAACAATATTAGTCTTAATGTTTCTCCTTATAATTATGGGAAATACATGATCTTATTTGTGGCACTGGCTGGCTACCCTTACATCTAATAACTGTAATTGTTACATAGAAGTAAAACAGAAACATGAGGTTTTCTGATGCTACATAAATTTCATTGGAGCTTGGTAACAATTGCAATGAACATGCATTTTTGAAGAAGATTAAGTAAACAAACAAGCAAAAAAAGGTCAGTTGGCAGGCTGACAACATGCTAGAGTTTCTGCTGACTCCTCTGAGTTTCCACTGTGACCGCCTTCCTTTGAAAACAGGACAAACGGGTTCAAATTTACCTGCCTGTGCTGTCTAAATTGGCTGCTTTTCACTGTCACAGTAAATGAATTTTGATTAAAGAGAGGCTTTGAGCAAAGGTGGTGACAGATTTATGCTGTGCAAAGCTTTACCTGGTGACCGGAGTGTCTAGGCCTGGCATTATTCTATATTTAGAAGGAGACAATTGACTACAGCAGGAGAAACTGAAGGTTTTTATTAGAACTGTGCAGCATTTATAATTATGCAGCTACAGGCCACATTTTGGCTTATGGATGAAAACTTTAGAATTTTTTTTTTGGTGTACATAAAAAGTCAGAGTCCAAGTGCACGGATTCTAACCTAAGTATTTGGCATTTTGAGTGCACATGACATTTTAAACCAAGCGAAAATAACAACAGAGAATGCTGCTGAGTAAACCTAAATCACTGAACCGCTTTCACAAAGTAAATAATAAAGGCAGCGCTCTCAACTCCTCGCTTTTTAAGCAATACTAGTGAACTCAACCTTTCCCTGGAAGATGTCAAAATTCAGATTTACAATACTATCAAATGAATGTCGGTGTTCTCATACTGCCTCACTCCAGATGAGGGAGATTTATAAATTGAAGTATAACTAAGAATGCCTTTTTAAATGGGATTTAATATTTCACATGTTCCAGGAGCAGCATCTCTTTTTGGATGACCTTTTTGTTACCTGCTTTGTATTTGGGACTTCAACTATTGCATAGATTTAAATAGTCTGCAATATTTAAAAGGAATGGGAAGTGTCCCTATCTGTGTATATGTATAAATATATATAAGAGATGTCTAATGGGAGGAATTCTGCAGAGAGAAGATGCTGACTGAATGCACTCCATTGTTGCACCTGGATTTTTTATTTTGCTCTGTGTGTGTGCTTGTATGTGTTTCACAGAACATCAAAAACCTTTAATGAAGTCATCTGTATATTGATAGCTTTCATATAAATTTAGAATGTTAAAGAACTTACCATCAATTATAGGAATGGTAAGGTGCCCATAGTGGACACCTTTCTCAGTGGCAGTTAAAGCAGATTAATTTATAATAGAAAATTTGTTCAATTTTAAGTTCTTTATCTGTTCCAAGTCATTGTTCTACTTGATGTTTTTGTTTGGAGCAAACTTGAGTTTTGGGGTTTACTTTAGGGTCTCAAAATGAAATACCTCTTTCAGTTCTCCAGCCAGGATGTTTTCAGGCACTAGACTGTGGATTTTACTGGCTTAGGTCACCTTATATACAAAGACTATTTTAAAGCAGGAAATTGATACATTTGGGAATTTTAAAAAATTGTGTTTCTTTCAGGACTAGTACAACACTCGTGAAGGTCTGTATGAATGTGTGGGTTGAGAGAATTGTTGTGCAGTTTGTCCAGGTACTGTATGCATTTGCTGCCTTGGTAACACTGATACCAGACCAGGTAAGGGCCAGAAGAGATGACAGGGATGGAAAGAAGGCAATGTGCCTGCAGTGACTCTGGCTGGAGAGGCAGCCAAGTGGACCATCCCGTGGGGAGGCTGGCCTCCACAGCCCTAGGAGGGGTACTTGCTTCCCATTCAGAGTCCACAAGCAGATCCTGTGTTTCTATTACAGTCTGTCCAGATTTAAAATCCCTGGAGTTCCTCAAGCCCATTATTTGGTAAGAGGACAAACTATTTTTAAATGCAGTGTGTAGGGCCAATATTACAATAGTATTACAAGAAAGTGTTGGTATGTGTAAAAAAAAACCCCAAAACATATGATTGAGTTTATATTAATGCCTTTATGTGAAAAGTTGTTTTTGAAGCAGCATTGATATTGCATCAAATCCAAGTTTAAATAACGAAGTCCAAGATTCTTCAGTTACTGATGAGTTTTGTACATGGTGCTATTGTAATTTTTGGAAGAGACACAGGAATGACTTCATTTGAATCAAGGGGTATGGCTCTTTTCCACCATCTCCTGGAACTGGTCTGAGGGAAACATATGTACTCTGTATCCATCCACAGAACTACCAAGGGTCCACATTTACAAAGCCCTCATTAAAATGTGCTAGTCCTTCTCAAATCAGTAAAAACAAGAAATGAATTGCCAAGTTTATAAAACTATATGCGCTGCTCAACAACACGGTCCTTCTCTTTAGCCTGGTATATTTAAAGAAAAGCAGCCAGTCTGGTTGACATTTTCTAGGAATATTCCAGGTCCTAGTACCAGAAATCTGTTCATTTTATTTACATTAGCTTTCCCCAAAGGGGAAGAAACATGCAGCACAGTGCTGTGTTAGCTTAGCCATGCTTTCTAGTGCTTCTGCAGATTGCAGTAATTCTCCTGCTTATGGTCTCTGTAGAAAATGTGTTGATAACATGAGTGATCATGCTCAGGAGAAGTAACAGGTGACAGGGACAGTGGTGGGAGAATGGAGGGGTTGGCTTGTTTCAAGAAGCAACTGGCAGGTGGTAAAATGAACACTTGTTTGGGAACCAGTGGTGAAGAGGCGGGAGCAAGTGAAGTTCCTGAGGTGTGCAGGTTGAAGGACAAAGCCTGATGGACAGAGTGCAGTTGGCTTGGAAAAGCAGTGATGTGTCCGACCTCTGATATTTTCTCTTGCATATGTTTTTCCCTCCTTGCTGCATCAAGTGGGCTCAAGACATGTCAGCCTCGGGGACAGTAGATGTCTGAGAATTTCAGCTTTGGTTGCAATGGCTCTCTGCTGGAGAGCAGACTTCATCTCCATGAGAAACTTGATTTTAGCATTGTGTTTGTGTTGCTTTGTGTGGACTGGAGCACTTTTGCTGGAGGTCAGCTGTGTCTGGGGAGCAGGCTGCTGGCTGCACTGGTGGCACAAGGGGAATGCTGACAAAATCTGTATCACTTCAGGTTCATTTATGGGCAAGGGCTTGCTGGCAGCTGTGGCAGGTAAATTAAACTCTGCAGCATCTTCCTTATCTTGCGACAGGGAGCCCTTGGACTATGGGGCACTGCAAGCGTCTTTCACTGTAAATGTGCCCTGAGTGCTGGCAAAGCAGCATTGGCGTTTCTGAGAGGCCATACTGCTGAGAATTTAGCAAATGGAATATAATAAAAACCAGGCTGAAATGACATCATTCTTTTCTGTTTCATAAGCATGCGCTGCATGTGTGGACAGTGCACACAGATGTTTTGCTTTGATGACTTGCTGTGTAGGTTTATGGCCTTGGAATGTCGATAACTAAAGAGGTTGGTTTTCTTTCAAACTGCATTAAAATCTGTGGAAGCATGTATCAAACTTTAAGTTACATGCCTGTAATTTTTAGGATGTTTTAGTCATAAAAACAGAGTACTTTACTACATAATGTTTTAAAGTTTTTTAAATTTTTAATACTCTTCCTCTTCCATTTTTCAGTTGCTAATTGTTTCCAGACATTTTTTCACTATGATGACCTCTGTTGATGTTTTCCTTTTATTTAATTTCTTTCTTTCTTTTATTCTTTCCTTTTTTTAAAGTTCAGTGTGTAGGAAGATGTTTTGATTCCATCCTCTTGCTAAAAAAGTCACAGCTTTAAACTCATGATGTTTCTTGCCATCAGGATTTCCTGCCACTGGTGTCTGAAAAAAAAAAGAAAAAAAAAGAAGAAATCTCTGGAGAATTTTCTAATGGTTTGTCTTAGTTAACGCTTGTATTTCAGACTAGACTCTATTGTGTCTAAGAGCAGGATTGATATAGGCTGCCTGAAACTGCTGATTGCTAGGGAACAGCTTTGCTAGATGAACATAACACATTCCATAGGTTTCTCCCTTTTATGGTCTCAGTTACAAATATTTTTTTTTGGCTTCAGTATATTTTACTGAAGTATTCTGCTTTTAAATAGACATTCAACATATGTGTGTCTGCTTTAACAAAGGGCCAGCAAGCTATACATCAGATCAAAAAATCATTTTTCAGTTTGACTATATAATCCTACTAAATGGAGTTTATTTTTCCTTGTATGTCTTTCTCTTGTTTGCCAAAGTTCCTGTTCCTTAATATTACCTCCAAGTTTCCTGAGAACTTCCCAGTTCCCAAGACCAGGACCCTATTTTGGTCTTTTGTGTTGATGATTCAGAAATGCCATAAATTGAGAAGAGGAAATTAAGCACTAATACAGATACAGTGGAGATGGTAGCAGACTGCTTCAGCTGTGGACCATCAGATTGACACAGCATAGCTGGTGTTTCTTTACCCATGATTTGTGTTTCAGAGGACTGAAAGGGATTAGTAAAATGGAAGTTTTGCATTTATGTAGGCTGTGCTGAGTTCTCAAAAACCCCTCACCAACAACAAAACAAACACACAAAAACCCTACCCAAAACAAAAAGAAAAAAATCATGAAACAAAACCACCCCATGTTCAAATGCTGCACACTTGTAAAATCTTTGAAGGCAATGAAGCTTTAGGTCAGATGCCTCACGTGGGTGAGGAAAATACTTCTCTCTTCTGTCCCCAAATTGTATCACCTTTCCTGTGGGCAGGGGATCATCTTCACCCTTCTGATGGAAATACCAGCCCTTGTTCTGCTGATTATCTATTTTTCTTTCAAATCTTTGTTAGCAAACTGCTATGTTGTCCAGCACTCTCACCATTATCTTCGTTTGCATGGCATAAGAATGTGATTGTTTTTTGGCAAATGTTCTAAACTATTGTTGAGTTCTAGTTTCAAAGCATTATTGGTTTGAAGGAATTATGATTTGGAGTAACTGACTCTTCTGCACTACTTATCTCTTGCCAGCTGTCTGTTCGTTTGAGCACAACAGAAAAGTTACCTGGGCTATACCTCTTGTTTTCAAGGCAAACACATCCATTAATGGCTTAATTTATTAAATGTCAATTAAAATCTTTTCAGTATACCCTGATTAATATAGTCAGTCATTAATGCTGCCTCTTTCTCACCCCACAATATATTGGCTTAGTATTCTCTAAAAAAGAACAAAAGAAAATGTTGGTGTATAGCAAACAAAGGTCACTTGTAGGCATGTGTCATCTTTAGGTACAAAGTGTTAAATGTTGAATTTAGTCCCTTCTTGCTTTTTCTGAGAGCAAAGTAGCTTTTTTTTGGAAGCTGATCTATGTACTCAGTAATAACCTGTCTCTTAGAAGAAAATAAGGAAATAAGAATAGGAATTTTTTCAATAGGACCTTACAGTTTCATCTTTCACATATGCAATATAAATATTGGCAAGCTCATTTATTGGTTAATTGGCTCGAGTAGGTGTCAGCGATTGAATTTTTAGTCTTGTGTTTTTGTCCTAAATTCATTGCTGATGCAGGAAAAATGAAATGGGAGAGGCAGAAAATAAATGAAGTACAAATCTTGTGACAGTAATTGATAGCTAGGTGGAGGCATCCATCCAGAGCTGCCTGCTTGTCTTTATACACACCCAGTTTAGTGTGATTGAGAAAGAGAATTTACAGAGCTGGTAAAGAAAGGGAGGCAGGTGGACTTGCTCCCACAAGAGTGACAGTCCCACTCTGGTCATCTCAGATCTTGTTTACTTTGTGCTTTAAAAAAAAAATAACTGTGGAATTGCTCTTTTCAGAATGAGAGCGTTTTAAAATTTAGGAGTATTTTTAAGTCTGAATAAAATCGGAATGTACTCAATGATGAAACTTTTTAAAAATTGAGATCAGATTTTCAGTAAACTCTCTGAGTAAAATAAGCATTGTAGGATAGGATTTTAAGTTTATTTAATTGTTGAGCAAAATCATTTTAACCACGGGTGCTAATTTTTGGCTGTGTTTTTTTTGGGGGGGAGAGTGTGTTATTGGTTTGTACTGGCTAAAGCCTTTACAGCCATATGGAAAGATTCCTTACTTTCATACAGCTGCTGCTTCAGTTTTTGCTTCTCTTCCAACCCTTGGGATCTTGCAGTTTTTTTGTTAGTGTGCTTGTTCTCGCTACTTGGAAATGAGTTAACTACTTAACAAACTACTTTCACTACTAAGGGTGTGCATCCAATTATCCAACAATGAAAAGCCTGCATTCTTTCTTTCTTCCACCCTGATGGGGCATTACCTCAACAGGAGTTAAAATTATTGTATGCAAGCATTCAGCACCCTCCCCAGAAGAGCATCCCTTATCCTGCTCTAGCTGCATTCCTGCAGTCTAACTCCTTCCATTGCATCTGGCTAAGATTTTCCCACCTGTAGAAATGGATTTAAGCAAAGCACTCAGGATCTCGAGTGCTTTACCCCCCCAAAAATTGTGAAACATGGAAACAAAAAACGTTTTAAATACCTCTTGGGATTTGAACTTTTATGATGTTTATGTTGTGTGAATTTCTGCATCCCTCAAATTAAATTTAGAAATTTTCACTTTCCTTTGAAGATAAAAGACATGACTCTTGCCCAGATACGTGACTCCCAAGAACACTGGGATGTGGGAAGAAGCAGCACAAATATGATTCACCCTGAATTTTGCAGAAATTGGCAGCACTGTGGAAGGCGTTGAGGGAATGGTTCACATGGATGCTGCCTCCCCCCACACCCTGCATGCAGAGCTGCTCTGTGGCTGCTCTGTGCTATCTTGCCTTCCTTGGCTTAGTTTCCCACTTGCACTATCCTGGGAAGCTGGGTAAGGAGAGGGAGTGATATTGGAGGGAATGTTTGATGAAGTTAAAGATATTTTCTCATGTGTCAGTTTGTGGCTCTGACTAACAGTGTCCGTGACTGGAGAAGAAAGCAGTCATTATGAGAAGCTGTGGGATGAGAAGGGAAGGTAGGAGGGGGCCAGCCTCCCTGCAAGGAGACAGCAGACCCAGTTTTACAGGCAGAACCTGTACAACAACTGCAGATGAACCTCTAGTGAAGACATGCAAAAGCAACAGCCCTCTCTGAGCTTAAAACTAGCTAGTAGTGCCTAAAGGATGAGTGTCTGCCCAGTGGACCTGCTGCTGGAGGCAGGGAGGGTATTTTAGGATGCATCCTGAGCTGTTTTTATGAGAAGGGGTGTGTGCATGTTCTGTGCTTTGGTTGAGGAGTGAGCTTGTGTGCACACCTCAGCTGCAAGGCAGTGACATCTCTTTTCCATCATGGCTGGAATGCTAGGGATGCCTGTCCTACCCTTACTCACATGACTGACTTATCTTCTTGGTTTTTTCTCTCTGTGCTTACCAGTCTAGCACAGAAATGTATTTCTGCTCTGTCTTGTTCTGGCTTTCTATAGTACAGTCTGAAGCTGAAGGTTTCCATGAAAAATCAAAAGAAGTGTTGAAAGCCAAGTAGCAGACAACAGCCTTGTCAAGGAGGTCTGGAGTTAAAAAATGTGTAAGGGAAACGAGTTTCTCTGGAATTAAGGTGGAAATACACTTCCACTTAATTTCAACGGGCTAACAAATTGTAATGTTTATAGTTGGCTGACAGTGTAGAAATAACTCATGAACCAAAACCAAAGTTTACTTCGCAAGATGGCTCTCAAGTTATTTACCTTGGCTTCATCCTTCCCTGAACTAGGGAGAACAAAATAATGTTTCCCTCTCTTGATCTCTGTCTTGGCTGGTTGCTGAGATGCTTTTGGATATAATTCTTAGCATAGGAGGGAGCTTCCAACACAGCCAAACTTATTGGCAAACCTAAAAAAAAGAAATTCTGCACCCAGTAATGACATTCTGGAGATCCTGGATGCTATATTCCTTTTCTGCCATCTCAAAGAATTTTCTGCACATTTTTATGAAGTGTTTTGAGTCTATTTTGGTGATATAATTCACATGAATGTTTTGAGTGCTCTCTTTGCTCAACCTTGAACTCACCCCATGGAGATTTTTTTTCCTATGTTGAAAACTGCCAAAGACTTCAGGCATCATTTTCCCACACACAGTGGAAATAAAGCATTTAAAAAACAAAACAAAAGACCCACACCCAAGAAACACCACTCCAAACAGACTTTCCCCTGAAAGAAGAGTTCTGTTTGAAAATTAAAGTGGTTGGTTGGTTTGGTTTTTTGTTTTTTTTTTACTTTGAATAGACATCCAGGGAAATACTATGCTCTGACCTTCTTTTCCTTATCAATGAATTTCCTTACCCTGAATTTGTTCACCAGAGAACTGGAGAGTTTGCAGAACTCCTGGACAGTTGCAGCCTTGGGAGTACAGCAGCCCAACCTGCTGCACCCTCCTCTAGAAGGAGTTCCTGTTCTTTCAGTGCTCGTGTCCACCCCTCTCCCTCAGGTCCCAGTGTCCTCCGTTGTGCTGACACAGCTGGTTGTGGGCCATGAGGAGGCTCGCTGCAGGGGTTTAGATGAAATCCCAGCATTTCTGGGAGGCCGGGGTTGCAGTGTCACGTTGGGGGGGGCAGTGCCTGAAGCAGCAATGCTTGCACAGGATAAGCCCAGCTGAGGTGCACCCAAAGGGCTGGGAAGGACAGGAGCTGGCTTTCCTGGTTTTACTGGAGAGCAAGAGAAAAGGTGTTTTGCAATGTCCTCACCTCAGGGCAGATCCCACTGACTACCCAGGAGGGTGGGCTGCAAGCACTCACCTGGTGAATGTTGTAAGGGTTTGGGGGTTTTTTTTGGGGTTTGGTTTGGGTTTTTTTTGAGATGTTCACAGTGACCCCTAGAGCACCCAGAATTTTGGAGCCATAAAGGAATTGGATAGTGATTTGACTTCTTTATTACGTGTCTAAAAAGTGGCACACTTATTTGTTTTCTTTTAAGACAAACCACATAAGATACTAAGTTGGCATTCAAACTGGATTTTAAGATGTCTTTTAAGCATTGCTGAAGGATGCTGGCAGGTACCAAATATTTTAGCCAGCATGTGATATTATTTATTTATTCATTTCCCTCCTGCGTTATGTTTAGGGCTGTCAATGTGTTGCATTTTGCAACAGGATCCTGTAACCAGAGCAGCCCTTCATAAATTAAGGTCAGTTGGGTGCAGTGGTGTAACAACAGCCTGTAGAAACAGCCTCAGACCAAGGCATCTTTTGTTAACCAGAGGAATATTAACTACACTGGGAGTTCCTGAAAGTGGGTGGTTTCGACTGCCAAGCTCACCAACGCTCTGTCATAATGAAAAAACAATGCTGTCTGCAAGTAGGGATTGAAAGCGTCTCCTCACATCTGTTTGTCTAAGCTTGGGAAAAGGTGCCATTGGATGAGAGCAGCAAATCCTGCTGTGTCTGTGCTTGTGCTTGAAGGGAAAGCCTTAAATGCCAGCAAATGGCCAGGCATCTTTCATGAAGCTAGTTTTAATTTATTTTTAGACTTGATTAATAGTTACTGCAATATTTGCCTTGCACATTTTTTAATGGAATGCGTAAAAAAAACTTGTTTAATATGTGATTCCTTCTGTGTAATTGTGCTCTCATACAATGTCTTTGATGAGAATGAACTAGCAGAGTTTTACCCAGAATTGTTTGGAAGATACCAGTGTGGAAAGCAGAGATGACTCACAGTGCCTTGGAGGAAGAAGAGCTAGCAGCTAACCACAGAGCATGGCATTATCTCTATGCCAAAGCTGGCTGAGAGAGTCTCAGCCAGCATATTTTCCGCTTCACTATGTCAGGGGAAAAAAGTACTCCAGAGAAATATTGGCTCTCTAAGCAATCTTGATAATCTCATCAACTTGATGAGTTTAGAATAGGTGTAACATGGGAGGCATGTGAATCAAAAGAAGGTGGTAGTTCCCATCTAGAAATCATTGTTATTTTTATTTGATGAATAAATATATATGAAGCATTCTCATTTTTGGTGGATTCCCCTGGGTGAATAAACTTGGTTGCACAACAAGAATGTGGTATGTGATGGATAGAGCGCATGATTAGATAATAAGTATTTCTGCATAAATTTATTTTGTATCTAATCCTATGTGTCTGTATTCTTATTTCTTTAGGAATATCTACACGGCATCTCTTTCTACTGCAGGCAATTTGCCACATGCCTGTAATGTTCCTTAATTAAGGAATGTCAGCTGCAAGGGAAATAAGAAGTAACACTTACTTCTCAATGTATTTTGTTTGCCATTTGTGTTCAGTGATGTAGTGTTCTTTTTGGGGAAGGTGGCTTGACTTTACAGGCAGAATTACATGAAAAACACAGTCATTAAATCTTCATTTTGATTTCATTGCAATAAAAATCTGTCTTTTACAGTATAGAGTTTTTATAGAATATTTTCTTTTGGGGGAGATGTTTCATTTAAATTAATTTGACATATCCTGTTATGTCTAGTGGCCTTTATTTACACAGAAAATACAGTAAGAGAGGAGGTGGCTTCCATTTTGGGTCCTTTTTCTCACCAATCACCTTCTGAAAGATGTAAAGACATTATTATTGTGGGGCTGTTCTGCCGTGGGACCTGGCATGCTCTCCTGCACATCTAATGCTCCATTTCTTTCTGTGTAAGCGTGGAAGCTTGGGTATCCAGCTCTAGCCATGTTCATTGTTTCTGCCAAGGAGAAGGTAAAAGACCTCATGAAATACTGGGTATAGCATGTGGGCTGCCAGTTGTGCCAAAAGAAGAAAAAAAACAATGGTGTAGATCGGAGCAATATTTTGGCACTGGCCATAGGAGGAGTCAAGCTGAAGGATTGATACTTGGTTTCCAAGCAACTGAAAAGGAAGGCCTTGAAGAAGCTGGATGATGAGTACCTTAGAGTTGCTTTCAGGCTGGCCGGGTAATCCAAGCAGATTGTCTTGTGGGCAGGCAAAAGCACTGGGTGAAGACTAAGCCTGTAATTTAGTCCACTGGTTAATAGTGAAATGTCTGGATGACTTCATTTAACAATGACTATCAAGGTGTGAATCTTTTTTACCCTGATGAAACTACCTGAAATAGTTATTGGTGGTTGGCATTGGCTGTGAGAAGGCAGTGAGTCTGCCTTCTAAACTCTCTTGCTTGGGAGAAGTGGGTTTGGGGTGTTACTATTGTGGGAGACATCCACTGGGCTCTCAACAGATTAGTATCTGATGAACAAACATTTTTTACACCTGTAATTTCCATAGTATGTGATTTCTAGTTCACTTTCTACCCCTCCCACCCTGTATTTCAGTGAGTGCCAGAAGATGAGCTTTCTTTAGATACATAAACAAGATGATGTGGTGCAAATTACAGAAGATTGCAAAGCCTTGATTTCGTTTCTCTGTGCTGTGATTTAAGAATTGATACTCTTGGGTTTTTAACTGTGACTAAGCAACTGTTTTGTTGAAGCTGATTATTTCACATGCCAGTGGTTGAGAGGTAGCATCAGATTATTCCTGCTGCTAGCATGAATGTCCTTATTTATCCTGTCTTCTCTTCTACTCAGGGTAACTTGGACTTTAATTTTACCTCCTGTTCTCACCTTATTTTCACAGCTGATGAATGTGAACACTTCCTGTGTCTCAAATGTTTTATTTAGCGGGGACCAAGGGCTCTGCAAGATTGACCCTGCACATTATTCTTTTGTATTCCTAGGGGTTTTTCCACTTATAAACTTTTGTTGGTAGGGGACAGTACTAAAGTGTTTCAGATTGAAAAAAAAAATTAAAATCAAGGTTCATTTCAGACCTGTACATAGCAGAAGGAAAAATTGCAGGGAGGGAGAAAAAATTTCTTGTTGGTCACGGTGTTCCTGCTGAATATGTGGATGTGTACATATGGAGTGAGCACATGCATCAGCACTCCATGCAGAGAGAGCACATACATAGGCCATATGTTCATTATGTTAGAAGTTTCTTTTTGTCTTGTATTTTCATCAAGCTCTTAACAGAGCTATTTTAATTGGGATTAAATATAACTATATAGGACAGTAACTAAGACACAAATTCAGTGTTTTCCTCCTCACCCTCTGTGTGTCAGCAACATTCCTTGTGCTCATCCTCCACCTAGAAATGAGTTTCTTTTAACCTAGGGGCTGTTGTCAAGAAGAGAGGAGATTACAGCATTCTTCCAGGCGTGGTGGGGCTGAGCTTCATTTACAAATTTTGTCCAGAGTTGCAACACACTCCTCTGTACTTACCATGTGCCAGGCTTAGCTGGCATGTAAACATAGCAATAAACTGGAAAAGCACTGCTGCAGTCTTATACCTGTGCACATACATGCAAATATGAGCCCTGTGTCTGTCCTCTGAAGTTCTGTATTTATGAATTTATGTTTACAAAAACAGCATATACTTAGATTGGTTCCTAGAAGAGACTTACATACAGTTTCAGTAAGGTAAATAATTTTGCTGGTTTGGCTGTGAAATAATTTTGAAATGTGTTTTAAAAATAGTTATGACTTAAGACAAAAACATATGCACCAACAGCATTTGTATCTATAGGAAGAAATATTTTCCTGTGGTTTATGTATCAAACAGTGAGACCTGTTTATAAGTCATATGAACTGTGTTTTCAGTGTTTGAATGGTCAGGTCTTGCCCAAGTGTCTCACAGGCTTCTAAAGTTCCTTTTCAGCATTTTCTTATTGCAAATACCTCATAAGGTTTATCAAGTTGAGTATTTCGTAATTCAAAGGGTATGTAAATGCAAACAGGAAAAAAGTAAAGATGATGAAGAATAAGAATTTCTGAGATGCTGATGGTTCTTCTCTTCTTTTTCTTTAGCTACTGTCTCCTTTCTTGTTCTTTGTGGTTCTCTTATCTACAAAAACATTTAGATTAGTACGCTAATTAGTTTATGTTAACCAGCAGAGGGCTTCCACCTCAAAGCAAACAGCCTTCTGCAGTTTCCCTGGTATCCTCTTGATCAGAGAAGTGGGAAATAGACATTTATTTGGTTGTCTTAGGGTACTTTCCTGCTAGCAGAACGATCTTCAATTACATGTTAACTAAATTTTTTATACAGTTTGTTTTTTAACTGGCTTCCAGTTACTTTCAATACAGCCATCAGCAGTTCCACAGGAAAGTTGAATGATTCAGTAGAAGTTTCTTGTGCTTCACCAAAGTCTCCTATTTCTAAATTTCTAATGTAACTGGTGTGTTGCAAAGTTTCTGTGCAGTCAGGTATTAAAAGTATTTTAAGCTCCTTCTTAGTAGGAACACAACATATGCTGAGTAAAGTAGTAGGAGAGACTGAACTGATCTTACAATTTAGATTAAAGCAGTGCAAGTTGAGTTTATAAACTCGTGTTCATTGTAGTGTTCCAGAGCAAAGATGAGTACCTGTGGATGGAGGATACTACAAAAGCACACAGCTTTTCTGGGAGGTCGGAGTTGCCCTTGAGACACGAGGTGGTTCCATTCGGGGCATCCTTGGTGCGGGCTGTGCTGCCGGATTAAGGGTCAGTGCAGTTGTGGCCGAGGAGCACCGGGGTGCTGAATGCTGCTGGAGCCCCTCTCCAGTTTCTCTCCCAGACTCTGTGACTTCCCGTGTTGATCAGAACTGCTGCTAATAACTTCTGGTGATTCAACGAACAGATCAGTGCCTGGGGGGGAAAAAACAGCAATCTTCTCTTCGGACAGAAAACTTACTCTGTCCGCAGAAATTCCATACTTAGATAGTTAATCTTCCCAGTCTATCAGCACTTGGGATGTGTTGGCTAACAGTTGTGAGCAGAGAACTTTCCCTCAGCTTTGGAAAGGAGGTGACCCTATGGTTAGGGGATTTTAGAAAACATTTTGTGTTATGAAAGCAAGAGCCATACAACCTAGGAGAACATGTGTAGGAATCGAGGCGGTGACTACAGTTAGAAGGAGCTTTTAGCAGAGCTGCCTTAATTAATGAGTTGTCATGCCCGAATGAAAAACCACTAAAATTGTTAATTACGTTTCAAGCAGAGATAATAACAGCTTACTACAGGCGAACTGCTGGAAGATAAATCTCTACCGTGTATCACCGTAGCCGTGTCGCTGCTGCGGTCCCTCGGGCGGTGGGAACGCGGATCCCGGCTGGATCCCGGCTGGATCCCTGCTGCCACCTGCCGGCATTCGCTGCCCTCCTCCCGGCCGGGCTCGCTCCCGGCCCCTGCCCGGGGCTGCGCTGCTGTCCGGGAGGGCTGCCCGTGAACTACCCAAATATTTGCACATTGCCCGAAGTCACCAAAGCCCTGTTACTCGTCCCCTTACGTGGTACGACAGCATCAGACCTCACCAAGGAAAAGGTCGTCCGGGCGTAGGCAAGGCTGAAACTTAACATAGTCCTGTATCCCTCAGAATATCATAGAATCATTTAAGTTGGGAAGGAGCTCTAAGATCATTGAGTTCAACTGTTAGCCCAGCACTGCGTCATCCACCCCTGAGCCATGTCCCCAAGTGTCACACCTACAGGTCTTTTAAAAGCCTTAGGGGTACCGATCGCACTCACACTAGCAAAGCTCAGTACTTGAAACTGCTCCTGCCATCAGTAATTGCCCTACTCCTTGCACGCTTGCAATCATGTTTTCTATGAAATTTGGGGTTTGCATCAGTTCTGGAATTACGCTGATGAAGAAAGCCAAAAGCTTGTCAATCCATTTATATACGGTTGAGGCTGGTGTAGTTAACTTGCCTGCTCTTTTGGCGTCAAGTGTTTTAGAGAAAAACAGTTTGTTGTTTTGTTTTTTTTTTTTTTCTGGGCAATTCTGGCATTGGTTCTGCCCCTCTTACAAATATCCTTTTGGCTACCAACCAGCTTGTACTGTTCGTGTTCCTTGCTCCATTTCTCTCTCACTAAGAGCCATCATTATCCCTACATACAGCTGTTCTTGAGGGGAGAACCAGCTCCAGGTTAGCCTAGCATTTTATAGAAACTGTACCCTTGTTTTCACAGAATTTCCTATCAAAGCAAATACAGCTGTTGAATCAGAGAAAATATTGTCCTGATGCAGTGAATCCTTCTGGGACACAGAAGCTGAAAGGAGGAAGAAAGGCTGGTGGCAAGTGCATCATACAGACCTGTCCAAAAGCTGTTTTTTTCTCTGTAGGATAAAATAGTTGTCTGCAGTCTGATTTTTTTTTTTCCTTGTGGACCTAATAACGTTGGAAATGCAGATGGGCTGCTTGGAAGCAGTCCTACAGTATAAAACTCCCTCCACCTTTAGTTTTGGTGCAGTGTATTTTTAAATTGAAAAAAAAAATCCAAACCAAAAGGGTGAAAACAGAAAGGAAGTTTTTCTTTGTAATTAGGGCACTCAAAAGCTCTGTAAGGGTTGTGATAGGAACAATTAATAGGCATTGCTTTTGTGTGAGACAGGGCCTACTTAAGTAGGTCGCAAGGCTGGTAGCCAGGAGACCTATTTTCTTTTCTTAGCTTTGCTCCTTATCCTTTCTGATCTTGGGCAAGTAACTTCATTTTTGTTCCTTTATTTCTTTACTACTTTTTTCCCTTGCAGGTCCATTCACACTGGGAGGGAAAGAGCTTCTCACTTATGTGCCCTGCACATAAAAAGGGACACAACTTAAATTGGAAGTTTGAGGCCCTCTTATACCACCAAAATGTTCTCTGTGGTTGCCTTGCTGTAAATAATCACGCAGGAATTTGGATTACCTTGTGGGTTTGCTATGTGAGCATTTTGTAGGGTACCTGTAAAAGAACAGGCACGGTGTAGATGAAGACCTCTGATGGAGGTCAGGTTGACCAGACTGAAGTTCCCACCTGGAGATGCCTGGAGATGATGAGTGCACTGAGGAGGTGACCATATGTAGCAGATCTGGTGTTGGGGCAGTTTCTGGGATGGAGGAGTTCTCAGGGCTCCTGGAGTGCCCCTCTCCTCTCGCTGGCTGCAGCAAGGACGAGATGAGACTGCAGGGAAGGTGTTTTCAATGGGCTTTCGCCGGTGCTTAATCCAAATGGCTTTATGACTGGCTGATGATGAGTCGTTACCACCTGAAGGAAAACACCCAGGAAATCTCAGAAAGGTGTCTTCTCAGCTGTTGGAGCATGAGCTATCCCAGCAAGCTGTAATTGTGAATCATCCATGTTACTTGTCTCATTGAGTCATGAGAAATAATAGATTAGGAAATGCAGGAATTAAATTCACACATGGATTGTGCCAAAAGCCAAAAACGGAGCATGTCTGCATTTTTGGGGGGAGTTTTTTGTCTTTCTGCTTTTTTTGGTTTTTTTACACTGACCCAAAACCTTTTCTGTGAAACTTTTTTTTTCTGTTTTTTTCTGGCCTTAGGAGAACACAGTGGCTGTAACCATGTACGTGTGTTTGCTTAACAACTTTTAGAGAATTCAAAGACAATCAGGTCATGATACATGGTAAAAATCCTTATGATATATGAGACTATGCTTATTTGGTCTTGTTCGCCTCTAAAAATAAACAAACAAACAAACAAACNAAACAAACAAACAAACAACTAACTAAATAAATGGGAAGGAACAAGTTTAGCTTTCTACTTCAAGCCCTGTGTTTCTTCTCCTGTGATTCCTTCATGTTTTTTACTGAGATGGATTTGTATTAAAAAATGTAGTAAAAATAATGCCTTAATCTTTACATACATAACATGGAAAATATGAAGCCTATATACTTGTATGAAGTCTTCATAAGGGAGAAAATGGTCATGTTGGAAAATCAGCTCAGCTTATTAGAAGTGTATCCTGTTTCTTTTATATGGCTTTGTAGAGTGTTTTACATAATTAAATTTAAGCCTCTACAGTGTTTCAGATGCTAAAATTTCCAACTCCGTGGCCTTATATTCAGCTAGTGATTAAAGAACTTGCAACAGTTACTCAACATGTATTGTTTTTCAAATGGTAATTGCTGTTTTTTCTTGATCTTGGGAAATCTATTTTTGATCCACATCTATAACAGTGTATGCTGATATTAAGCTTGTCACTTAGAAATAAGAAGCATTCTGTGGTAGTGACAGTGTTGAAGTGTATAGCAATGGATCTTTCTGCAATGAAATCGAATGATGCCAAACTCTGAGCAAAGCATTGCAGGACTCTGTTTACAGTAACAATGGAAATGTTATGGTCAGTCACGGTGCTTTTGCCCTTGCATCACCAAGCCGTGACTCAGCACCGTGTTAAAAAAGGCAGAGGTACAGATAGGTCAGGAAAATTCCTGAAATTAAATTGCTGCCTAGACTCTGGGCAGGCCTCTGGGATTTACCCTGGCATTTTGGGTTAACCTGAAAGTGTTTCCTTCTTGTTGATTCCTCTGATCCTCTATTTCTAAGTAGTACAGTGGAGAGGAGATGACTGTGATTCTGCAGTTCCTACCAGGGTTTTTATACATCTGGTTCTGTATAATTTAGCCAGTAATAGCTGTGGTAGTTTACAGTTCTCTGTACTTTTCAATACTGGCAATTTCAAATGTTTGCTCTTTGTCAAAAGAACTAAGCTGACTTCAAGCATGGGCATTGATTTTTTGATTTTTATATTAAATCCTGCCTATTTGTACATGAGCTGCTCCAAGATGGATATTTCAGGGCTTGGGTCTCTAGGGGTATCTCACTACACATTCTCAAGTCTTCTTGTAAGCAAAAGGAAGAAAAACAAAGGAAAGCTCCCAACCCTACACAGGTCTCTTGTCTCATCAAGGATGGGGAGTGGTGTCTGTTAACAAAGACAAAAACCCCCGAACTAGAAGGACTTGATGACACAGTGAGAAAAGCGAGGGTTAGCAGTGCATTAGCTCCCACTCCCACTCACTTAGCACACCCTCAGCGTGCACCCCCTGCAGCCCCCTCCCTCCACAGCCCCACTACAGCACCACTGACTTTGGGAAGTGGTGGGAGACCTGTGTATGTACATATGCATTACCTATTTGGAGTGAGGTCAGTTTCAATGTAGCCTATTAAATTATTTACAGAAGACAGTTGGCCAAGCCATTGTGCTGTGTTAGAGGGAGCCAAAGGTCACTTTGGTGTGCCTGGTTGATTCATAGGGTAATCTGATACAGTACTTAGCTTTTTGCCTCCCAGTCAGTGGGTTAAACCTTATCCTCTTATTATGAGTCAGAGAGCCATAAGTTTCAGAAAAAGCCAGAGCCTTTGTTTTTAATGGTTTTCAAGGGGCTGTGCAGCAGAATCCAGAGGGCTGCGGTAGCATCTGCCAAGGGGTTGGGGCGTGTTCCGCAATAGTGTAAATCTGACGGGCAGCTTGGGAGCCGGAACACTGCACCCTTCTTTTCTTAGATCCTCGTCCTTTTGATAACATCATCTGCAGCCGTTAGGCTGTTAAGACATTAATGTTTGTTCTCCAGATAAAGGGTATGTTTTTGTGTTCTTTTTCTCCCCCGCCCCCCCGGATTCCTCGCTACCACCGTCTCCTTGAGGATTCACTGAGCTGATCTTACTGGCTATCTCCCACATTCAAGTCTATTTTTTTTTTTTCTGCAATATGGAAACTTGTGGGGGATTTTTTTTGTCAGCTTTTATCTTGGTGACCAATTCCAGCAAAACCCATGGGTATTGGGGTGCCGTGGTCTAACCAACTCCTGTCTGCTTTAAAATGCTCACTTTGCCTCTCCGTCTTGCAGGCTTATTCTCTCCTGGGAGCAGCATTGGTATTGGCATGCAGGGCAAGCACTGCAGCTTTCAGTAGTGCCTGGCTTTTTAAAACTTTCACACTGTGGAATGCTTTTCCTAGCTGCTAGTTTAAAGAGAAGGCAGCAGAATGTAACAGCTGGGAGTGAAACCTGTTTTATGAGCTGTAGTGACCCCAGTGAGAGCCTGATCACTAAATATCTGCTCAGATTTTGTTTATGTCTGTGCACTTTTACTTAGTTTCTTTTTAAATGTACCACCAGTTACGGGGGCACTAATGTTTTCACCACACTCCTCGGTATGCTTTTGGTGTGGAAAAGCTCCAGGATTTTATTTTCCCCCTCTCCAAGTCTGCAGAGGTGCATAAGTGCTTTCCTATTTCTGCACGCAGAGTTCAGAAGTTTGTGCAGCCACTGAGCTGGCTGAGGAAAGGAGGAGTTTTGCTTTTAGGAGAGCGAGCCTATCATATTTCACTCTAATCCTAAGCGATAGCCACGCAGTCGGTTTTATTGTTAGAAGAGCTTTCCTGGAGCTCCTTTACCAGGCTTTTCTCTAAGGGAGAGCAGGGAAGCTAGAATGAGGCGGCAGAAGTGTAGTGGCTTTATTGTCCCTCGTGAGCTGTGCTGTGCCAGGGCGTGATCTGTGCCTGCTCTTCCCTCCTCGTGGGCTGTTTTTGATGAGCCAGAAGAGAGCACTGAATTGCCTGCACGCTCCTGGGCGGCGATGCCAGGGAGAAGAGTGGAGCTACAGTTTTTGCTGTTGAGTGGAGAATGGGGAAAACACTTGCCTCAGTGCTATCCTCTGCTCAGCCCTTACATGCTCCGCTGAGCTGCTGCAAGGTGCCACTTTCTGCTGCTTTTCTCCCCTTTGTTTTCTTTGGCAGCTCCTTAAGTGCTGTATCCAAACAGCTTCAGGGGAGCTGCGCTGGCACAGCCATCTACCTCCATACTGGTGCTGGCTTAAAGGCAGCGAGAAGAAACCTGGACTGAAGTCGGATTGAGTTTGTTTAGCCTCCCACGAAAACCCTGAGAAAGGGGACAGGAAAAATTTCAGAGAGGTCTATTTGGAACCGACGCCAGTGGCTGGCTTGAAAGAAAATGAAAAAGGAGTGTGTTTCGAGATCTTTCAAACTCAAACAAAACCCAGGCTCCCTCTCGCGTGCTGTCAGCTGGATAAATTTCTCGTCCTTGTCAAGGCAGACAAAGAGATTGTTTCGCAGCGATGGGGAACTCTCCTCCATGTGCGTGCAGCAGGTAGACGAAGATGACGAGAACTGGACCTACCGGAGCCCACAGAGAAAAGGTGACTTGCTTTCTCTTTAGCCCTTGCGATTGCTGCTGAACTGCCAGCTCTGCTCCATGCTGCTGTGTCCAGCTGCTCGGGTCCCACCGGGGGCCAGGAGCTGCAGGTGGGGGAGGAGGAGGAAGGCAGCACAAAAGCCGAGGTGTAACACTGCCTTGCCAAGTTGGGGGGGGTTTAAAACTGTGAAAGCTTATAGTGATTAATAGGAAAAACCTTTAATTAATTTCCCATCTGGTTACGGATTGTGTGGGATACGTTTTGTTTAAGCTTCTTGTAGGCAGTAGTCTTTGGTGCCAGTGTCTTTGGGCAGGTGCTGCAAGAATCTCTCTTCAGAATGTGGAACCAAAAAGCCATTTAAGACTCCACTTCTAAATGACTGGGTGGCTTTTCTTGGATGACTGCCTCATGGTCCTGCTGGGAAAAATTTAAGTGTATTTTGTTTTATGAGGGCAGACTGAGAAAAGGTCCCAGATGCAAAATAAAAGAGATTATGAGAAAGTGATGGGAATTGCTCCACAGAGAGGAGGGACATCTACAATACGAGATAAGCAGCTCTGACTGAACCCTTGAAATGTTCAGACCTGGAGTATATTTGATATGAGACTTCTAAAAAGTACTTTTATTTTTTGTGGTCTGTGTAAACCTGAAGTTTGTCAGGTCACTAAATGGCCAATTAATTTATAACCAATTACTTCTTATTTGCCATAAATCAAAACAAATTTGAGAAGTTTGCTCACGTGAGTTGGTGAGCTGCAGTTGCCAGTAGCTGGCTGGCAGGCAGTGGGGTGTGTGTGCATGCAAGGTTGAAAATACTCAGTAAAGTGAGTGATTTGGTTGTAACTTCTCTAGTGCTGCCAGAGCAGTAGTTTGTTAATAGAAAGTGTAAGGTTGACTCAGTTGTGCTGTAAGGTCACTTTTGTAAGAGCAGGCAGGCTCTCCAAGGGCATTTGATCTTCAAAGGGCCTTTTATTTCTTCGCATTTCTGGGAGCAGTTCATAGCTGTTTGACCAGAATTTCACTTCCGTGTCAAAACAGATTGTGGCTTTAGTAAATGGTTTGTATGCAGGAGCACTAACACAGGATGTATATGCTTGTGCTTTGCTCCCTGCACGCTAGGACACAGCTTTAATAAGTGCTTTGAAGTTTGTTTTTAAACCTGCTTCGCTGCTGAAAAACTTCTAAAATGGGAGTTTGCATTTGCAACCAGTAATTCTTACTTTTGACCCTTGGTATATTGATATTGTACAGTGATCCTAGATTACTTCTAACGCCTGTGGGATGGGATCTTGCAGGGATCCGAAGAACCATCTAGTTCTTCTGCTGGATTCTGTGTGACTTCCATGAAGTTTCTTGTGCTGCCTTCCTTAGCCTGTGCTCACGCCGCAGGGCAGAGATGGGATAGGAAGCTTTACTGATGAATTAATGGTGTATTAATTTTTTTCTGAGTGATTTACATAAAGAACCCATTGTACCGGCTGAAGAGGGAGAGCAGAATTCCTTCTGTAATTGGGTAGCAAGCTATGAAAGCCTCCCTGCCTGCCTATTGAGGAGATGACAATATGTCATTTCTGAAGGGAAGGTGTGGGGAGGTGTAGATTATACAGGGTTTATTTCCTCTTTGCTGGGAACAATTTGACTCAACTTGTAAAATCTGCCTCGGTCATAAATCTAACTGTGCATTTCTGTCTGACCAGGATCCTCTGCCAGACGGACAGGGATTGCCAGGGCTGAAGGGAGTGTGGGGTTATATATTTGGACAGGAGAAACTTGTCACAGCTGCAAGTCTTTTATCCTGGGCTGCGAGTCAGGCTTGCAGGGTGTTGGAAGAGTTTGGGAATCCATACCTGGCAGAGTGGTCGCCTTAGGTTTGTGCTCAAAGGCAAAACGTGTGTGACAAATGGCCACTTGTGTTCTCAAATTAATTTGCTCCGCTGCTCTGTTGCATTACTGCTTGCCAGCCTTTGTAAAGCTGAGGGCTCAAAACAGTATTACCTTTGGTGCTCAAATTAACTGTATCACTAAATTAACACCAACTAGAAAGAAATGAGAAGCATAGCACAGATACCAAGTGTTATGTAGAAAACCAGACTATTTTAAGCTAGATTACATTTTAATAGTTTTTCGGCTATCAGAATAGTTTTCCCTCCAGTTCTTGCACAGGTAAATTGATAAAAGTAAGTCTGACAAATCACAGGCTCTCCTTCTCCTAACTGTATGTGTAAAGGCAGGAGTGTTAATAACAGAAGCTGGAAATGAAGGAATTGTTGTTCTTTCTGAGCTGTTTCTCTTCCTGTCTTTTTAAAACTCTTCTTTTGCCGCTCCATTGCTCCTCCAGGCTCAGATTGCATTCCCACGAGGCTGCTGGGTGACAGGCACAAGGCAGCATGTGTTGCGTGGTATTTCGCCAGCAAAGTGGCTAATCTGCCTTGGCTGCAAACAGGAGCTTGCACACAGTACCGAGCACAGAGATTGGTTGGATTTGTCAGTTTGAAATGAGCAAGAAGAAAAAAAGGAAATGGTAACTGCAAACCTGGGGCACACCCCAGTGTCCTGTGTGGCTGATCCCTGCGTATGTGGAAGTCAGGGACTGCTGCTTCTATCTTCTTTTTAAAATGTACACAGTAGTGCAGAGTGTTTTGGAGCTAGTAGCACCAATCAGACTTCACCTTTGATAAAGCTCTTAGTAGAAGAGATGGTAAAAATTGACGGTAAAATAAAGGTTTGTTTTTTGAAGCATTTCTCGACCAGCCCTCTTCCTCCTCAGTTAGCTGGAGGCCCTCTGAAGTGAGGGCACACTGTAACTCTCATGTTTCTTCCTCTTTAATGAGACTTTTTAGTTCAGATGTGTTGCTTTCTGGGGTAAGCAGGTATTTTCAGACCGAAGCTCAGAGCATTTTTTTCCTTTAGAAACCACTTTATTGGAAAAAGACTGAGAGGAGTATTCTTTGGAACAAAAGTGCTTGGGTGTGTTGCAAAGGGTGTCTAACAGGTGTAAGAATGGGACAGTGGTTCATGTGTCCCTGTGCTGTTTATCACAAGTACAACATATCAAGTAACTTTGAATAGAGATAACGCATGAGTTAGTTCTTGGCACAGGTTTCACCATATTTACTTTTTTTTTTTTTTTAAAGGAAATGAGTCACATGGCAGCATTAGAACATCTTAACCAAGCTTTTCTGGCCAGGTGCTTCAGAAGCACAACTAGCAGTCAAGTCTGGCCACAGGTGAGAGTGCATCAGAAGCTCTTACACGAGGTTTTCCGAGCTCTCCCCAGCTCCTGTCCCTGTTTATTGCTCTGATGTTTTACCCACTCCCTCCATTTCACTTGGTTGCTTTCCAATCTTTCTGCATCATGAAAGTTAAAGGTCTTGGCTGCTTTTTACTGCAGGTTATATTACCTGGAAAGCTTATTTAGAGTCATTAGAGAAGCCTTGTTTCTCAGGTAACTGCTGCGTTTTAATGACTAATTAAACCCAGTTCAGAAGGTGGCAGCCACTGGCTTTCTGCTGTTTGCTGGCCAAGTCTCAGTCTTTAATAACAAAGCATGTGAAATGCCCATTTTTTCCTTGCAAAAGCAGTCTAAATGTGAAAAATTGTTTTAATGCTAAAAGTAATTTAAATTCATAAATAACTCCTTGTGGGCTGAGCCTTTTGTGTCCTTGCAGTGTGTCTGATGGAAGCAATCCTAACATCTTGATGACAACTCTGACCAAAGCTGTCAGTTGACTTCCTAATGACTTACCCTGCTCTGAGAACATCACACTTACCAAGGGGTCAGATTTCCATAACCTGGACAATTACTGACTTGTCACAGTAGCAGTATTGGTGCTGCCTTACTATGTTGATAAAAATGATGCCCTTTAGTTATGCCTGTGGCGGGTTAAATGTGCATCCAGTAAGTTTAATACTACCAGATGTGTTTTTCTTCACGTTCCAGAGGCACACTTGAGACTCAAGACTTTTTGGTTTTTGGAGCTTGTATTTTCGGTGTTTCCTGTAGAAACTCAGGGTAGAGATAAGCAACTCTGATTTCACCTACCTGCAGCACCAGAGTATTACCCCAGTCTCTAGTCCAAATAACTTTTAAATTCTAGGTTTTTAAGTCATTAATGTAGTTTACAAGGGGGTTTCAGGAACAATCACATTTTTTTAGTAATGAGATATAAGAATACTAATAACTATCAAGTTTCCATAAACAAGATTACCAAATCCAGACTTCTTGTTGCTATTCCAGTGTAAAATCATTTTATTGGGTTTTTTTTCCTGTATATTTTTGGACAAGATCTTGTGTTCAAAGAGGGGAAAAGTCATGTCAGTTACTACATAGATAAAGGCCCATAAACCCAAAGGGAGCTGTTAGCATTTGTAGAAGCCATAACATGTGATGGATTGTAGTGTTGGGGTGTGTGTGTGTCTGTGAAAAGGATTCTTGAAGCTTTGGGCAAGTCCATAAATAATCATTTATGGAAACCTCAAAAAGCATTTGTGTAAGAGACTGGAATAAGTCCAAAACAAATATTATATGCTTTATATACTGTTTTTTGAAAGGCTTCTTTTTTGTTTCCTTTTTTTGGGGGGGGGAGGGAGGTGTTTGGTTTTGTTTTGTATGTTTTCTGGGGGGATTTTTTTTGTATTTAAAAAAACAATGTTTATTTAGTAAGTATAAGCATAGTTATGCAAATCTGAATGTTTAAAAGCAAAAAAAAAGAGGTTTGATACAAAAGCCAATTTTCTGTCTTCTACTACCTTTTTCATGTTGTAGGTTCTGTGTGCAAAGATAAAATTGGATTTAGTTCCATGCATTTGTAACAATTGGTCAAGTTTATATCAACAAATTGGTCAAGTTTATATCAAATTTTTGTGGTTGGACTGTTGGATGATGTGCTTTTATGGAAGCACAGCTGGGAGCAGAGGTACTACTTCAATTACTGATGTATGTGCTGTTTGTCTTAGCATATTTTTATCATGGCACAGCAGAGGGTTCTGTAAAACTTCCATGATATATAGTGGCAAAAATTTTCAGGCTGGTAAAACAGCTGGGAACAGTCACAAGTCCTGCATTTAACTCGAAGTACCAACTTTTGTGTGCTCGTATATAAAGACAGATTTAATAAAAACTTTGCTGTCTTTCCTGTGTCTTCTGGAAAATATTGCCACAGATGGGAATCTGATAATGGGTTTGCTAAGCAAAAATTTGTAACCTACAGGAACAAGTTTAAGTAAGAAATGTCAATGTCACAAAACCGCTTGTTTAAACCCACATCTCTACTTCTGCTTTATCAAAAAAGCATGGATCCAGACATCATGGTTATTTGTTCTGTAAAAACCCCTTGCCAAATTCCAATTATTTGCTATTTTGAAATGCAAATGTCTTTTATTTTAAAAACAATAAATGTTTTTATCTGATCAAAAGTTTTCCAGGTAAAAATAGAAATGGAAAAAAGCCCCTCTATAATCTTATAAACTTGCTGCAGTCCTTCTTTTTTTCCCAGCTGCTATCCCAGCATGTCTGTGCCTCTCCAGTAAGCAGTGACTGGAGAACAGCAGTCTGTGCTAAAGGACATTTCCCAGTAGATTTTTTAAATGAAGAGTTGTAGCTGGTTTCACTGCCTACTCCAAGAGCCATAACCAATGTAAGTTAACTGTGTTGAAGAGTCTTAATCTCTCAGGGGATTGTGGAATGTTTTTTGTTAGGATGGAGGAGCTGAAGGAAAGAACAGGCCTGTGTGGTGGAGCTGCTGTCTCAGAAGTGTGCTTTTCTTAGGCAGAGGGGAAGTTAACCCCTGGTGTTTAATAACTCCCAGTTCCTTCTGGGCAGCTCTGTGCTGCTGTCAGCTGAGACCCTGACTGTCTTTACCTTCAGTAGGACACCTTGAATTTCAGGTGCAGAGTAGCTCCAGCTGGAGTTCTCTTGGCGGGTTGCACTGGGGAAGAGCACAGTGGTGGGAAACACAAACAAATTGAGTGGCACCTGACTTAACCCTGTGTTTCCAAAGTTACAGGGACACTGCAAGCCACTTTGTCTCACAGTTTCTCTACTTTTTGGATCAGCAGGGTCCCTGATGCAGCCCTCCTTTGCCTGCCTCTTTGCACCCATGAAGAAATACACGAGGTGTTGTGGTTTTCCTTCTAAGAGTGTATTGCTTAGAAAGGTTTCCAGTTTTACTTCATGATAATTAATCTTCTCTGTACTTTTATACACTGCATAGACTTTTTCTTGTTCCAGCCTATCGTTATGCTGGAAACTTGGGGCAAATGTTTCCCCCTCACTAGGGGTCAAAACTGATGCCTCCTGACCTTCATATTTTATTCTTAAGTAGCTATATTTTATAAAGCAGACTGGATGCTTTCCAGTGATTGGATGCACTGTTTGAGCTGAAATGGCGTGCTGTATGTGCTTTCCCATGCACTGCTCATTGAGTAATAGAGTACATGAAAAATCCTATTTCTATGCAGTTGTAAGCCAAATATTTCATGAATTGTCCTCTAAAACTGAGGGGACCTTTGTCTCCAGCAGAGTCATAGCTCACCATTCTGGCAGAACATTGTAAATGTAACAACTTCTTGTATTTCCTCCAATCTGTTAGAAATGAAAAGCAAGTGAAGCTGAAGGTTAAAAATGTGGCTAAATAACTAAAGTTGATGCATTCTGAAAGAGAGTATTTAGCTTATATTATAATATTTGGAACAATTAAATAGGGTGAACTTGACAGTTTGTGATTTAAACTGTGAAATAAATTTTCTTCTTGTCTTTTAGCCGCAGAACTTCAATAAAAATAATGAAACTTAACTCTAGGTTTCCCCAAACTCATTTGTTGGGGGTTGGTTTGAGTGTTTGATTATTTTTGCTTATATTTGTCTATTAATATAATTTATCTACCAGCTTCTCCCATTTGTAAGTGGAAACCTCTGTGTTGTTTTTTTCTTTTTTTTTTTTTTCTGAAGAACTGAAGTGTAAGTGCTGTTTAAACTTGAATCTGTAGCTTGTTGTTCCAAAGCCTGAGCTGAAGTGGGTAAAGTCTAAGGCCTAAGTGCTTTTGATACTTAAGCAAGTTGTATTTTCAGTATGTGAGTGTGTATGTTGGACATGTAAGAGGATGGCACATTTTCCATCCCAAGGAAAGGTAATTAATATGTACACCCTCTGCTCCTTCTAGAGCTTCCCTTACATATGGCATGGCAGCTTCTGCCTGGCACTTTATCTCCCTGAGGCAGATTGGTTCCCTGGTCATGGAGTCGTGGTGAACTTGTAGTGTTTGGAAGGCAATTATGGGCTGTGAATTTGGTGCTTTACTGCTGCATCACTCACCCATTCACTCAAAAGTAAGAGATCTGAAAAGCACCATAGAAGATTCTTACCTAAAACTGCTCAGAAGTTGTCAGATCAAACACCTAAACGGAGGGAGTGACAGGCCTGCGTTTTGCTTGAGAGTAGCATGTGGGGCTGTTAAACAGAAGTTATCCCCGTCACATTTTCTCCAAGATAACACAGGTCCATAGTAACAGTGCACCAGTGTACACTGGATATTGGAGGAGATGGGGAAGGTTTCTGCCCACACTCTTCCCACTTCTTGCTTGAACTGGGGGCCATGTCCATGAATCATGGTACAAGGAGCTGTGCTTGCCAGTCAGCAGGTCAGGTTTGATAGGAGCAGTTCTTGGAGCGAGGCACAGCTTCACCTCCTGACTGCTTTGGAGGGGCACCTGCCCTCCACGCACTGTGCCTGGCTTTGTGCAGCATGTCCCCATCAGTCACGTCCCTTCAGACCTGCTCCTGTCACCTACTGCCTCTTTCCTTTTGCTTGTTTGCATGTCTGAATTTTATTTTTTCCTTCTGCATGGCTTTGTTTTGCATATGCAGGTGTTTCCTCCTTAATGCAGTGGGAGTGCTCACAGTTGATGTATTAGACTTAGTACTCTAAATCACACTCTTACAGGCACCTTGCTAATGACTACATTAATTAAAGAGGGACCTTTGGAAGAAACAAGCTCTTAATTTTGATTCTGTCGTTCATGTCTAATTTTAATGTCTGAAATAGGGAGAGAAACTAGCGAGTAGGAGAGGCTATTGCCTTTTAGAAACTGACATTTGTTTGTACTCGCTTGTAATTTCCATGGAGTCTTTTGTATCTTTTTCTCCCTTGTAATCCAGACTGCCAAAGAGGTGATGAGTAACGGTGACTGATTACAGCCTACTGTACACTCACACGGAAACTCTCATCCAGGAGTTACTAACTCAATTTTATTAACCTTGAGTAATGCATGTAATGCCATATATGGTAAATATGGCATTTTCATTTCAGAATGAAATGAGGTATTGTGACAAGCAGTGCCAGAATCAGGTATTAAATTCTGTGTTTGACTTGTGACCAGCATGACCTGGTTTTGCACAGGGAGAAGATGCCCTGCACTCAGCCCCACAACTCCTTTCCCACCGAGGTGCTGGCTGGCTCTGACAATGGAGCTGTCAATAGCAAGGGAGCTGCAGCTCTTCCATGGTCTCTGTCAGATTGTCATTCAGGTGGGACTGTGAGGAAGGCAACAAACCTATTAAATTAATCGGGTCAAATAAGAAATAACCCATTTTGTTCTGGCTGCTCTGTGCTGATGCTTCTCACACGCTGGAATCCCATGAAGAAGCAGTTGTCTTTCTGCCCCAGGGACAACGGCAGAAAATACCGGGCTGTCTCAGGTTTGTAGCAAGGAAGGAATCGGGACAGGTGGGAATGCAGCAATAGTTCCCATTGCTACTCATGTGAAGCTGTAACAACCACAAATGGCTCTCTCACCCAGCCCTAGCACGGGTACTGATACGAATGCAGGCTCAATTTGCTGCCCAAGGACAGCTCACAGCTAAAGTGCCAATTCTTGTAATTCTTTGTCAAGGACTTGAGTGTATTTTGGCCCATAGCTTTAAATCAGAAGAAAAGGACTTAAAGTGCTGCTGGTTTTGCCCCAGTTTTTCAGTGAACTATTTCTTGTTAGGGAAGCATTGAGAAGGTGTGAATGAAGTCAGCTCCCCAGGTAGTACGGATGGTGTGTCTGCACACTTGTACACCTTAGGGCAGAAGAAAAACTGATTTTTCTCTTTGCTGCTTTGTGTTGGTCTGGCATTTGTTTCAGGCTTGGAGAGTGTTGTGGTTTTTTTGGTGGGTTGGTTTTTTTGGGTTGTTTTGTTTTGTTTTGTTTTTGAAAAGACCATTGCTCTGTTTGGTTACAACGTGCTGTAATTGTGCATATTTCAGGAAACAACCTGTTCTTTTCTCCTCATCCTTGTAGGATGGTGCAGCTGTCTTTGGATGCCACGATGATAGCAGGGGAATTCATGTGTTCTTGTGCTGCCTGTGGTTTTGGTATTCCTGATTACCCAAAGGTGGCCTCAGAGCATTCCCCAGTGGCTTATAGTTACCAGGGTTAGTGAAACACTGATGACATCAATCTGAAGGAAAAAGCCCTTGCCAACCTGTGGCAATTTTCTGGAGCAATGCACAGATGACTGGGTAAATGAAAGTGCCCGCAAGGGGCATTTTTGTTTTGTTTTAATAGTAAACACTATCAATAAAGCCCTGTTGCATCCATTAATCAAAGCTAATTTGGCACACCACCCTTGCAAAACAATCAATCTTTTTTTTTATTGAGAAACAGGTCTTTTAGCAGCAGATTGAAATTACTGGATTGCCTGTTGTTTTCCCAGGCTTTTTTGTTCAGAATTTCTGCTCTAGCCTCTCTCTAAATTTAGGACCAGCAGCCACTGTTTCCACATAATTAGTGTTCTTCTGGTCATGTGATAAGGCTCTGTACACTCTGGTCCTAGCGCACAACCAGGAATCCCCTCTTTGTTCAAATTCTGTGGCAAAGAAATTCCTGAATGAATTTGGAGAAGTTGGTTACAGATTCCTTTCTTGACCTACAGCAGCTCTTTAAAAGATTTTGCCCTTTCTGTGGCCTTTGTCTGAAGAGTAAGGCAAACAAAAGATAAGGCGAACTAATTAATGACTTCATTGTGTTTGTTTTCTTCCTCACTTAAGGCAGAAGGCAGCCCATTCCTAAAACAATTTATTTTATTAATTTCAAGGCCAAGCACTTTGTGTCTGCACCTGCAAACACTGCTGGGTTTATTACAGAAGAACTTCTTGTTTGTAATAATCAGAAACCACAAGAGGATTTCACAAATACTGTCTGCAGTATCTAATTGAAAACTACAGCAGTATAGCTGTAGCTAGGGTAGGAATAAAAATAAAGGTTTTTCATTGAAAATCATATTTTGATGAAAAAAAGATACATAGATAAAGGATTTTACTCTGGCTCCTGAGTTTACATAGGATCAAAGTGGAACTGTGTCCCTTCTTCAAGTAAAAGGTCATTGTTTTAGATTAAATTTTCTAGGAAAACTATTTCAAATAGTGTCAGAGGTTTTATTGGAAGAAAGCTGTTCTAATTACGGACTTACTTTTTTCCCCCCAAATGCTTATATTGGTTCTGTTCATTCCTGCTCCTTAAAGGTATGAAAAGCTCCATTTTTTCTTCTGTGTTTGACAGCTTGGAAAATTCTGTTTCTCATGCCAGTCTTGAAGGGTGGGACAAGGCCCTGTAGCTGCAAATCTGGAGCATGAGAGTAGCTCTATACTAGTTGTTTCACTGATAATTCTGGAAAGATCCATTCATCACAAGTTACCTCCTGCATGACTTTTTGCAGGACAGGATACGTCATTTTAGCTTCTGCTATGGTGCAATACTTAGCAATTTGAGTTACTTTGAGTTGCTGCTTTAAAGGACATACTTTATGCCTGATCATTTGAGTAAGTTACTTGTTTCATTATGTTTGCTGGGACTTTCCCCAAAAGATTTTCTTAATCTTAAATAATTTTTGAAATATTTCTTTCCTTCCTCACTGTATGAGGAAACTCCACCTTCAGCCCTCAAGTAGAATAAGTAATAAAATGTGTGCTATCAGCTGCGAGAGATAATAGCAAAAT
Source organism: Cyanoderma ruficeps (assembly GCA_008694505.1). NCBI lineage: Eukaryota > Metazoa > Chordata > Aves > Passeriformes > Timaliidae > Cyanoderma > Cyanoderma ruficeps. The sequence goes on along the minus strand of VZDJ01007749.1, from coordinate 38,000,218 downwards.
ATTTTTCTCTTGCTTCGGAGCTGTAAGAATATTTGCTTTTACTTATCAAAATAATGGTTAATATCTTTTTTTCCAGTGCTTGGTTTCCGAGTCAGTGCTGACTCTTTAAAGATATGCTGGGGCTGACCTAACCTCTCTTTATCTCCCGTCTCTTATCACCAGTGGGAGCACAGGGCCTGGTAGGTTCTGGGTCTGGCTTTCCTCAGTGCTTCAGCTGCCTGTGGACTAGATAGTGTGGTTGTGTCAACCCTCAAATTGAAAATTTTATTTTTACTCCAGCTGTTTCCTTTGGATAGCTTTTCAGGGTGGGATGGGTGGTTTTTTTGTTGTTTGTTTGGGGTTCTTTGTTTTGTTCTGTTGCTCTTGGTTTTCTGTTATGCACAGCTTGAAAAACAAACATGTAAGAAGAATTGAGGCTTTAGAAAAATGATAGCTAGCACCCATCCAGGCTATCAGAAATTGATGTCTCCAAGGATTGCTTTGGTTCTGAAAGGGAGCAGGGCTTCATTAGATGTCCCAACAGCTCTGTAGCTGGCAGTCAGATTGGGATGTACCTTGATGTGCAGCAACACGTGAAGTGGGAAAGAGCCTAAACCCTCATAATTTTTTTCTGTGAGTTGTGAAGATCTGAGCTGGATTTTCTTTCATGCTCATTTTAATGGTACAATCTTTAGTACCCAAAAAGTGGTGGAAGTATGTACATATTTTTCTTGAATTTATTTCCCTCCCATCCTGTTGCATTTTCAGATTAGGGCAGCTAAGACAAATGGCACTTGGAACCTTATGTTTCAACAAGGGAAAAATGACGCTGCAGCTTTTCTTAGAGTTGTGCTCAAAGAGCTGATAGACAGTTCAGTGAGTTGAAGGTAAGAGAGAAGATGAAAGATGTGGTTTGGTGTTTCAAAATTCCTGACTTCATGTGGTTAAAACATTTTTATTTAAAAGATCATGACTGTTCCCTATTAAACATGGATATATATGCACAGTTCTCCATGTCAGTTGTGGACTCCTCTATGGAGCCAGTCTGTCCCTTTGATGGGAGCAGTGCCCCCCTGAGAGGTGGCAATGGCAGGTGGCATTATGGCAGCTGGGAGAGGTGCTTCTTCTGTCATGGGATAGATGTGGTGGGATATGTTCATTCACATTTGTAGCTGTCTCTTGGTATCCAGCACAACATGGAATGCTTTGTAGCGTCAGCACACTTTGTAATATGGCTGTTGGAAGATATTTCCATGTTATTTCCATAGAGTTCACTCAGGTTTGATGGGGAAATTTGGTTCCCTAGAGTCACAGACTGCAAAATAAGATGCAGGGTGTAGGAGAACTGGTTCCCTGTTGGGAAATTGATTTCATGCTGCAAATGGCCAGGCAAGAGAAGAGCTAGGGCAAGGAGCTGCCAGCTTCCTAGATGGCAAGGTCCACTACCTTTGAGGCAGTCAGGGGGATATCAGGCCTCCTTGGTTTTGCTGCTGTAAAGATGCACATGTATCCTTGGATCACTCAGAGTCCTGACACACTAAAAAAAATATAAATATATGGTGAACTGCTTTAGACCTGTCTGGGGGTTGATAATTCTGCCCTCTTCCAAAATATGTGAATTTTTATTTCACTTATTTTTTCTTTTAAGCATTTTTCCCAATGGACATGCGGGGAGTGGGGATCCCTTTTACACTTTGCTCTGCTCCTGGTGAGGGTGGGAGGGGAAGCTGGTGAACAGGACAGAGTGTATTCCGCGAGGAGGATACACTTCCTCTAGGGCCCAAACCTTGCCAGAGGAGTATGTGCTGCTGGTGTTATGGCCCAGAGCAAATCGGACTTATCAGCAATTGTCTCTAAGCTGTGTCTAATTTTTCAGACACTATTATTGTTCCATAGTTGGCTTCCTCTTCTTGTTTTATTGACACAGTTTGCCCATGTATAGAACAGACTGCTGGTTGGTTGGGTTTTTTTTTCTTTTTAATTTCTACTTGTGTTTGTGATTCCCCTAGTATATTCTGTGTCCTTTCTTAGTCCCCAGTGGAGTGTTGGCAGCTGCTATCAGTCCCTGGTGATTATCATTGATGCGCTTCTTACTTCCCCTTCCAGGTAATTAACAAGATTGGACCTTAAAATCCCTCTGGTATCCAAGTAACCTTCCTCCAGCTACAATATGTTTCTGTTTATTTTGCCTCCATAAACTGTTTATTCCCAGAGCTCTCTGAAAAGTTACGGTAGGAAAGAGCACATGCATGCCTGGAGCACCAGAAAGTAGAATTACAGGGCAAGGGCCCCTTTGCTTCTCAGAGCACAAGGAAATCTTGACATTAGTCTGTACCCTTTCTAGCAGAATTTGAAAGAGAAAAGGCAGGCTAAGCTATATAAATGTTCTTTTTTTGATTTTGAGCTATTCCAGTGTAATGTCTCCATTTTTCTGCCACCACAGCCTGCTCATAGTCCACTGTAAAGCAAAGTAACTTTTCTTACATGAGGACAGATACTTGAAATGTTATTCTTTATTATTGAAACCCAGCTAATGGTATTTAGCATCTCACTAACACTGCTTCATCTGGGGTCTGAATAGCTGTTTTCAAGGTATCTGGGCCAGTTTTTTTTCTGGAGCTCCACCTAAAGATAACGTGTTTGCATGTGTTCTTTATTTTCATTGGGCTTTACATGGAGGATTTTAGGACTTGGGCTTTTGGAGACAGTTGCAATTCTTGTTTGTTCAGCAAGATAAGCTACCCTGACCCTTACCTTGTTCCTTGCTTCTTGTATTTCTTTGCGGTACAAGGCCAAGCCCTATAAAAGTTAGTAAACACAACACAGCTTCATTTAGACACAAATACCATGGCTAAGCACAGTGCTGGTGGCAGCTCTTTGTGATTCTTATAAAATAAAATGCTTACAACGTTGTGTCCTTCTATTACTGAAGGTCTCCTCTGCAGAAACAGAGAATAATGTAAGAAATCTTTTTAGCCACTTTTCTGGTGCTGAGCAGAGGAATCATAGAATGGCTTGTGCTGGAAGGGACTTTAGAGACCGTGTAGTTCCAAACCCCCTGCTCTATCTTCCAGTAGACCAGGTTGCTCAAAGCGCCATCCAGCCTTGCCTTTGAACACTTCCAGAGATGGGGCAAATATCCACCAGCAGTCTTAAAGCACACAGGCATATACAGTATTACAAAAACAAATACTTTCTCTAGCTTTACTGTTCAGATACACTTAAAAGATTTTGGGTTATGAATAAACCCTATATTTATAGAAGAAGTAGAAAACTGCTCAGAGCTCTTTCTGGAGAGAGACCAGACGCGGGGGGAGGATCACAAAGAGCAGAGTCAGTAATTTGTAAGGAGGAGGCAAGCTGGATGGCAGTGACTTCCTTCCCTAGCGCTGACCGCTGGCTGCCCACGAGCTGCCGGAGGGCAGTGCCAAATGCTGACAGATGATCCGGGCTGACCCGCCCCAGGAGCTGCGGCCCGTCCCGTGAGTGGCCGGGCTCCTTCTCCCGCGGGCGGTGAAGGGAGGGAGGGAGGCCGGGCCCCGCCTCGCCGCTGCCCGCCGGGCCGCAGGATGTTCTGCCTGAAAGGTGAGGGTGCTGCGCGAGAGGGGAGCGGGGCCGCTCGGCCTGGGGCACTGCGCGTGGATTTTTGGTTCCTTTTGTTGCAGCCATTCCCATCGCTGTCCGGCGCGATCCTGCGGGAAGGTGCCGGGCAGCCCGGCAGACAAAAGGCTGAAAGGCTGGCGAGGGCAGGAGCGCGGCCGGCGCGGGGACCGCCGCAGGGCTCTGTGTGTGGAGCGTCGTTCCCGGTGACACAACACCAGAGGGGGATTTGCCTTCATTTGGTTTTCCCCCCGAACGGTGTCATGGAGCACCCGGAGAAGAGGTAGTTGGTCGTGGTGTTTTACTGCAGGTGCTTGATAGAAACTCTGCTGCTCTGCTGGGTGATGCTTCCTCTCGTTAAGAGTTGGTGCACACCGTCGGAACAAGAGATTTTACGTCCAATGAGATAGTCTTATTTTATCTTTTTAATTTAACTTTTTAAGCACGTGGTTCTGAAACTAAAAGACTGGGAAAAGCTTACTGGTTTTTGTTTCACGCCCATATTTCTGTTTTTATTAAAAACTGATATTACTTCTACTTCCCTTACTGAAGTAAGGTGAAAGCTGACACCAGAGAGCCGTTGTAAGGAAGGGCTTAGGAGTTTTTATGAAAAGACAATTTCCCTGGGAAACAATAACAATTACGTTAATTACTTAAGTGCTTATCAGTGCTTGCTCAGGGTGTTTTTCTAAGCTAGCTAGGGACGTGGTTTAGTGGTGGACTTGGCAGTGCTGAGTTAATAGTTGGATTCCATGATCTGAGAGGTCTTTTCCAAACTAAATGGTTCTATGATTCTGTAAACGATTGACTGCTTTTATTCTACTAATAGCTTCTATTTATGCAAAGTTCTCACTAAAGGATCTTGGTACAACCATAAATTTAAAAAGACAATAAAAATAGTTCTTTTCCTGTAAATTTCAGAGTAGTGATCCTAGAGAAAACCTTAACGAATTGCACAACACAATTTGCTGTGCAGTGTTTTATCTGAAATGAAATTATTGTTTTGTACAAAAGACCTGCACAGTTTAAAACGTTTAACTACCCAACAAGAGGTTTTCAAATCACAACAATTCAGCAGATCACTGGAATTACAAAGCAATAAAATATGAAATTTTTGCTGCAGCATTAATGTTACAGGACAGAAATTGTTTAAATGAAGATTATAATAGGTAAAAAGTTTTCAGGCCTGTTGAGGCAGCTGAGAAGATTGAGACTTCTGTAAGCTAGATCACCTGGCTGAAAATGAACCAAAGAGTGAAGTTTTCAGAGATTGTCCTATATGCAACAAATGGGCTGGTACAGACACAAAATATTTTTGCCTTGCATAATTAAATTTAATTGCGCTAGCTTTTTTCTTTTGAATCCTAAGTTGAATGCATAGGAAAAGACTTTTCAACATTTTCAGGTTTTATTTTTGAATAAGTTGCTAGTTCCAAGATATGAAAGCCCATCTAAGGGCTTCTCTTAAGAGCAGTGAAGGTACTGGGTAGTTGTGCTCCAGAGCTGTCTGTCTTGGCATGTCTTGATTCTTGCCTCTTTGCATGCACTCTGTCACTGTGCTTTGCTCTATTTTCATAGCTTGGAGTAGACTTCTCCTTAACTTTCAGGAGCAGCAGCTACTGTGCATTATTGTGCACTGAAAATCATGATCCTGAAATAATCAGCTGTAGTGTTAGTACTGATAGCCTCAACATGGAAAGGAGAAATGTTGTGACACACCCATCCTTTTTACTGGCTCGATGGTAACCTGTGTGGGGAGGTCACTTAAACAGCAGAGCACATCTGCCTTTCAGGTGCTGCTGGTTCTGAGGGCTCCGGGAGAAGCAGTGTGGTTGTTCAGGCACTGCTCTGGCTGCCAGCTCCCGGTGTTCGCTCAGTCTGATTCGTCAAGCACACTCCATCTGATCAATAAATCCCGGGTCTGAATCTGTGGGTGTGCGTGGCGTGGGTAATGAAATCCCCTCACTCTAAAACTCAGTCTCCATGAGCTCTAGCCGTCTGCTGCCTCTAATTCTTTCCTTTTTGCGGGGGAAAATAGGTGCTCAAAGCTGGGTGTGTCTGCCCGTGCGTGGCAGGTGAGTCAGTGTCTCCTGCTCGCAAGCTGCCCCTCACACGGCACCAGCCTGTGGGCATCTCCTTCAAGTGCCCCCATCTCCTGAAACATACATTGGGGTTTGAGCTGAGTTGGGCACCTGCAGCAGAGGCAATCTGGGTGCAAGTCGTTGATCTTTGGGACTGAAGGAGTACAGATGGAATATTTAAATAAATTTCCCTGGTAAAGAATTTTTCCTAGAAATGTCATGAGCTGTTCGTTGGCATGTAGTGAAAAATGAGCTCACGTTTGTGTGATACTTGCCTGGAGTTTCTCTTTCCTTCATAGCTTTTGTAAAGGGAGAAAGAATAGTGCCAAGAAATGCTGTAAAATAGGCATGTGTGCTTGCCGCTTTGCCTGCACTTGGGCAGTATTTTCCATCCTTGCTTGTCTTACAGCTGTGCATTTGAGAGGGAAGTCTTTTATACTAATAATAGCAAAAAGTTATGATAGAAGCTATCCATGAAAAATCCCAGGCATGTGCCGCTTGCTCTCTGGAGAAGAGTTCCATGCTAGAAATGCAGGGGTTTTTTACTTTTTTTTTTTGTAAGAGATCACAGGGCTGCTCACCAGTTGTCTCATGTGTTGTGTGTATGTAAGGACATTCCTTGGATTCCTTTCTAGGCAATTTTCTTGTGAAATATCCAATGTTTGAAATCAGAAACAGCTTTTCTCTGTCTTTAAATAAATGTGTTTTCCAAGTTGACCTAGACAAGAAAAAATCTGTACTAGTTGCTTTCTTTTTTCTTTCTGTTTAAAGTTTTACTTTTTTGTGTGTTTAACACCAGGAGGAAATGAGGAAAATAATCTAAATCTAAACAGAATTAAATGAGTTTAGTTTAAGCCTAGATTGATCTTATGGCATTTCTTCTGTATTTATTTAATTGTTTTTATTTCTGTTGTAGTTATGCATAAGCAAAATGGGATCTTTTTGTAGTTGTTTTTTATATCATGTGCATTATTTTATTAGGGTGAGTAACTTTGAGGACACTTACTATCTCCAGTTCTTTGAATAAAAGCAGTTTGAACAGAATAAGTACAGACCGACATTCAAATATCAAGCATATGACCATAAGTTAAAAAAAACCTCCCTACTTCTCAATTCTTAGTTGCACCTGTGTGAACCTTGGACATGCCAGGATGGCTCTGTCAGCACCACCACCGAGAGATCAGTCACACACATTGTGTTCTCTTGCTGTAGGGGGAAAAATCAGTTTCTATTTAACTGCTAGCGAGATTTTCCTGTTTAAGACTCTATAAAGTTTGAAGGTTTTGTTCATTAAATGACAACTTTATTAATTCACACTGAAGGAAGGAGAGGAATGGAGGTGGGGAAGGATATGTCCATGGCTGAGTGTGGGTAACAACATCTGGTACAGGATCAGCTTTTTTCTGTTGGGTGACAGTGAACAGGAATGGCTTCTAACTGCCTGGAAGCATGGAATGAAATTGGACATAACAAAAGGAAGATTATAGGTCTGGATAATAACATTCTTGCCGAAGTTAGTCCATGCTCAGACATACTGAACGTATACTTCTGCTTTTAAGTATCATTCAAGTCCTTTACCTGTGGCAACAGTCTTATTGTCTAATGTAGTTGAACACCACCAAAACACTATTTCTGTCTGGATTCATCTACAGTCTAAATGCATTGGAAGAGAGCAGTGTTTATAAAAACAAAGTGAGTTTTCAGAGGTAGTGCAATGCCTGGGTGGTAGAGCTGCAGCTGTGCCTGTGGTGCCTACCCTGTTTTGTTTCTTGGCTCTGTTTGTAGCAGGGATGGAAACGCCAGGGAGTACTTGTGCAATGCTGACCTACTGGGGGAGAGTGGGGTACCCCAAATCTTGCTTCTGCAATTCAGAGGTTGCCTGTAAATACATTTAATCACCACATTGTGGAAGCTTGTTCCGCTCCTGTTTCATTTGCTGGTCTCTGAGGAGCCCACCAAATGGCACGGGTACAGAACCTGCAGAATGAATGCCTATTGTTTGCTGTGGTATTGCTTTGCTTTTTTTGGTCATAGAACAGGGTGTGGGTGCCTATTTTTTCCGTTAAATTTTTAAGAAGGTCAGTGGTGGTGGGTGAAGCAGGGTGAATGTATTTAGGCATTACATAAAAATCTTTTCCAGCAGGTATATCAGCCAGGGCACGTGGGCTCTCACCCTGAAGTGCTGTGGTGACAACAAAAGCCAGATAGATTTCAGCTGTGAAATCAGTTAGTATTAAAGCTCTCCATCAGTAAATCTTTAGGTGATGGTTGAAAATGTGGAGGTCAGGGCAGATTGCTCTATGTGCCTAGCCCTCAGTACTTAAATTCAGCTTGTGCTTTTCAAACACCGCACAGTATAAACACACACAGACAAAAATACTTGATGTTTGTAGTCCGTTTGTTGACTCAGGTGGTATTTAAGACTTTATGAAAATTGACTCCTCTGCTGTCACAACTATATAATTAGGACACAGTTTTTCCTTCACATGTGCATTTAATGCACACTCTTCATGCACACCTTTCTGCTCCACATCTGGGTCTTTATTGCAGGCTGCAACAAGAGCCATTTGCTCAATTCACACAGCACTGTAGTCCTGAGGAGGGCCTGTTGGTAATTGAATCATAAGCAGGAAGATTGTCAGCTGTTTTCCTTGACCTGCTTTTAGGCAATATCTGTTAAGCCCCTCCATTGTCTGGAGGGCTGCAGTACAATGAAGTTGGCCATCACTGTGCAAAGCAATAGTAGAGGGAAGTGAATTTCTGTCAAATTGCAGCAAGAAGCCAGCACTTAAAATTAAACAGTAAAACGCGTGCTGGCTAGAGAGCATTAAAGTAGATGTAAAAGTAGCATGCACAGCCAACTGGATTCATAAGCACTGAAAAACTCCATGTTGAAGTGGTCTTTGAGACAGCATACACGAAATCTATTAATATCTTCATGAATTTTTCAGCGTTTTAAGCGCAGTAATGATTGCACATTGTGTAAGTATTGTGGTACCAGATTTGTATTCTCTATGCTTGTCATTCTTCTACATTGGCCTTCTCCCCTAGCCCCATCCCCCCCCAGCAGCATTTTTGCAGAAGGCTGCTGTTACTTCCAGGGAAATGCCATAAACCTTTGTCAAATGGGAGACCTGTTCCCTGTGAAAGCACTTTGCCTGGTATTAAGAAATGGAAATTTTGTTAATTCTTTTATTCAGAGTCCTGTCACAGCTGTGATCTTGCCTGTGGTTAATGACTGGCAAAATAGTCTATAATTACCTCAGGCATCTCTTTCTAATACTATCCCAGTCATCCAGAGCATCCTGCTTTTTTCTAGCTATATTTAAAAAAAATTCAGAAAATGTTTTTGGCATTTGATATTCTTGTATAACTTATCTGGACTTACAGACTTTAAAATATTTTAAACTTAATTGCTGGTCCTATGTAGAGGGATTATAAAGGCATAGCTTATTTAGTCTGGCTGGTAGCTTGGGAGGTAAATACCACAAGGAGGGAGGAAACCTGTTGAAGTCAAAGGAGAGTATTGGCACAAGATAAATGGTTATGACTGTGTTCTGAATTAATTGAAGTCAGACATTAAAAGGTTCCAAACCATCTGAGGAGGGAAGTTGTGAAACCGACATCCAAACAGGATAATGTAGACAAAGAATGTTTTTAAGATGGTTCTTGATAATGTTGTGGAGAGTTTTAAGTCAGAGTTTCTGGAGCTGGTAAGGGAAGTTTGTGACAGAGGGCTACATGGAAACTCGGGGATAGGATTGCATTTGCTCTTTGCATATGTTGTAGTTGTCCCATGTTTAAGTGCTTCTGTTGGTCCTCTTGTGAAGACCAGGGAGAATTATCCCTTTAAATATGTAATTGCATTTTCTGAAGTCTCTCTTTGTTCTGCTTCACTGGAGGCTAGCTACAGGAAAAGGCTGGATGAGGAGCAGGGTGTGCTGCAGGTTCTCATGGCATCAAACCATCTCACAGATGTGCCCTGCTCACCCTATTCTTTCCTTTTGACTCAGCAACAGGTACTGCTGAGGCGGAAATTTCCCCAAAAGCTCAGCATGGTGGGATTGGTGGGCTTTTCCTCTTCCTTTTCTAGTGCCAGGTGTGCTGCACTCTCCTTAGAAGTTTTATCTTACAGATCTCCTACTTTCAAAATCTCCAGACCTTGCTGACACCTTACAGTTTTCTCTTGCTCTTTTCCTGTGACACACTGCTTTTATGTACATAGTGAGGTACTGCTGTGTCTCACTTCAGGCTGCTTGCTATAAGGTCTTTCTTGGCCTGTGAAACCTTTAAATCCAGAGACGTGTTGAAAATCTGCTATTTGCAGCATAGCATCCTGGCCCCTTTCTCTTTCTGACTTTTAATCCATCTCCACCTCAACTGAAACCCATAAGTAGGGCTGAAACAGAAATACAAGCCAGGAATTTTAGCCACATCCCATAGTTAAGGACTAATACGTGTGGTGCTCAAGCAGAGGCATTTCCAGCATCAGCAGATCCTGCTTTTCAGGAGAGTAATGTGCCTTCTGTCTGCATCTCATTCACAAAGTCTTGGATTATTTTCTGTGACTTTCAGCCTTAAGAGAATTGCTGCATCTTTAACATGCTTATGTGGGATAAAGAAACATGATGCCTAAGTAATGAGGAAAGCCCAGCTTTTTCCTCCCTTCACTATTAAGGCCAACAAGTTGCCAGCTCTTGCCTGAAGGCTCAATTTGCAGGGAAGTTTGTGTTAAAATAGGAGAAAATCTTTCCACCATCTCAATGCACAGGTGGAACCTCCTTCAGTCATTCAGGTTTTGTTGTCCTGGTTTCATAGCTCAGATGAATCCAAGATCACAAGGAGGTTTTTGTAGTTGCAAGCAGCCAGGAGCCATCGCTTGTGCAGCATCTTCTGGAGAGGTGCCCTTCCTCATGCAAACCATGCTGGAAAGCAGAAGATGGGAACAAGGATGGGTGTTAACTTCTCTCCTTAAAGGCATAGTGCTGGAGTAAATGTGGTTGACAAATTAGGAGAGCAGAAGAAAATGCAAAGCTGTTTCCTGTCTAATGGATATTTGTAAGACAGTTTTTGATTCTTTTCAAAGCCTTTTTTCCCTCAGTCTTCAGTGTGTCCATGTGTATTGTCATGAGTCAGTTCATGCTCTGGAGCAGTATTGCTGGTTAGTGCAGTGGTCCAGGAGATTGCTGGCGAGGGACATTCCGCTCTGTCAGGTCGCACAGCTTGTAGTTCCACTCTGAAGGTCTTGGAGGGTTTCTCACTTTCTTGCGTTCTCCTGTGTAGAGGTTGCTCTCATCATATTGCTTCTTGTCTTAAAGGATCGTTTTTCCAGTCAGTTAAAAATAATTTTACTTTTCTGCTAAAATTTTTAAACCTGTTCTTGAATTATCATGCTAAGTTGTGTGGCTTTACTCTCATTTTTTTTAAAGTCCAATGCATAATATATATAAAGGCTGAGTGACTGTTTTTAAGAACAAAAAGGTTTATAATCTGTTCAACTTCAAATTTATCTTGATTCAGTGGCCTATAGTCTGTCAAAAATGGAATTTTCAGAATATGTAATTCTGAAATTAACTGAAGCATAGATTTGAATAATTGGGTAAATTTCTTCTTAGTTTGTGGCTTTGATATGGGTGTTGTTGCATGTTGCATTGCTCAGTCAGAGTTGTTGTAGAGGAGATCCTTCTCTAACAGAAAGTTGGCATATAGGGAGGATAATCAGAAAGGAGACTTATTTTCAAGAATATTTCTTGGAAATTCAGGATTTTTTTTTTTTTTTTTTGCCAGTAAACAGACTGAGAATGAAACCCATAGGCAAGTGGGTCTGTTAATTTGTGGACTTGGATACAGATGGCTGCTCTTTCCAGTTTTTTTTGTGAAAGCTGAACCATTTGACTTTTTTAAAAACAGAGCAGCAGCTCCAGATACAAGAAAGAATGGCCTGGTGGGCTGCAGTAGCATCTGCATTCAGTCATTTCGTTGGAAAATCAGTTGTTGTAAGAAGTTGGCTTGGCAACTTCATATTCCGCATGAAAAAGCAGTCCAGCTAGTTTGTTGTTAAAGACACAAAAATGACAAGTCAATATGAATTTTCTGTAAAAAACATCAAGACTGTGTAATTGATAGTAAAAGGTTCACACATCATTCAGATATATTATTGACTGGGACTTGACAGAAATGCTCTTCCTTGGGTTCAACTTGGTTTTGGATTTGAAATAGTGCTAATTTGTACTGTCCTTCATTAGCTTAATCTTTTCTTTGGCAAGGGGTGCATATTTTTGTAATTATTCTTTCTAATGGAATTTGATGCATTCCTCTAGCCTGATCTGTAAACCCAAGAGTTTACTTACTCTTTCTAGAAAGCCTTTATGTGACCTGTTGGAAAGTAGATGGGCTGTATTTAGTCACAGTTCATAAGAAGCTAGTGCTAACTGGCTTATCTTGCGTAGATATTATTTTCAAGTAAATGTGACACTTCAGATTAAAAATTTACTACTGAACCATTCCAGGGTAATGGGATTATATTCGGTACAAAGTTTTGTTTTAGTTCTTTTAATGTAATAATTATCTTTGCTGAGTTATGACCGTTCCTTAGGCTGCTGACAGAAGCATGTGAAAAGGTTTTTTGTGGTTGTTGTGGGTTTTTTGTTTTGTTTTGTTTTT